>RCIC01000005.1:5207500-6407500 GCA_018883505.1 Ceratosolen fusciceps
AAGAGAACAAGAATGAGCTCCAGGGCGCGTCTATACATAGACGTAGTACAGGAGGCGAGAGGTCAGGTGGCAGAGGAAGGCGAAATAGAGCTGCGCTCGTTCAAAACAGTTTCTCGGAATTAAGGGAGCGCGCTAGAGAGAGAGAGAGAGAGAGAGAGAGAGAGAGAGAAGCAGATGACGAGGAACTAGTGACTTCTCGAGTTGCGGTTCTCTCGCCAAGAGTCAACGTTCCGGAAGAGACAGTGGGAGAACGGCGAAAAGGAGCGGCGACGGGAACAGGAGGGAGGGACGGGGAGCCGGCTCGACCTATTGCCCAAACGCGTAGATCGTTGCTCCGCTCGACGTATGCGGCGGCCTCGCGTACCTGGAAGCGCCTATTTCCGGGCCCCAACCACCAACGAGAAGAATAAGAAACTGTGATGAACTGACCGAGTTCCCCGTAGCCTGGAGATCATCTCCCGAAACCGAGGGAAACTTTTCGGAGGCAGTTTATATCGCTGGCAGGCTCCCTCCGCTCCCACCGCTCCCTCTACTCATTACCTTGAGTTTTCCGACAATCTAATAGAAAATTCACCTCGAGTCCTCGAATCGACCGAACAAGTATGGCAAAGAATTATGACCGACCAGAGCCGACATTCGACGGTCCAGATCGAGTAGCGGTCCTTGATACATTAACGGAGCCCTACCGAGCCACCGCTACCAACTGCAAAACTATCATTAAGTACAAAAGAAGTGGCATCGTTATTACGAACAAGTCGCAACGCGTACCACGCGATTCTTCTTTGACTACGGCTCGACCGAGTCATCCCCTACCCCCTCGACGACAGGACATTTTAGCTAAAACCCTCGCCGACAAAGGATGCCTACCAATCACCCGCGGCACATTATCTACGTTTACCCTCGCCGACCCCCTCTTCCGCATACACTTGTTCCACATACCCGGCCCGAGGTGTCTTGCATTAATAATTAATCCGCGTAACCGCGACCATCAATCCGAGTCGCGACCCTCATTGAAACGTCATCCCCGCGTAAACCGCCACGGAGATGCTGAAATAATCCAAGTAAAATAATTAAGGATCCGGCCTACCTGCACTGACGTAGTACAGGTACAGGTACAGGTATATGGGGGATGAGGGGAGGGGGGGTAGGTAGAGGAGAAACGGAGAGACGCGTTACTCGAATAAGAAATAACTGCCCCGCTGATGCTCGCTTTGTTATACGAAAGCCTTATGAATCTTGCAATACGAGAAATTTCATCCCGGTACTTAAACTTATAAAATAGAAAGAACGTTTTCTCTCTCTCTCTCTCTCGCTCGCGGTCTCGCACGAGCGCTCGCGCGCGCGCGCGCGCTACTTAAAGCGAATAGAAAGGCGATGAGTTTTCACGCAGGCGTCGTTAAGCCTTTTCGCGGAGAGAAAAAAAAGAAGGGAAGAAGATACAGGAAAGCTAGGAA
The DNA here is from genome assembly GCA_018883505.1 of Ceratosolen fusciceps. NCBI lineage: Eukaryota > Metazoa > Arthropoda > Insecta > Hymenoptera > Agaonidae > Ceratosolen > Ceratosolen fusciceps. The sequence goes on from RCIC01000005.1 coordinate 5,208,955, forward strand.
AGAGATGAAAAAGCCGAGCGTCGATTGTCATTTACAATTGTATGGAGTGAAATCTCGGTACCTGGAGGGGCTTAAAAGTAGAGGTACTTTTCGTAATAATCATAATGATTCACGATTACATTGATCAGAAGATTTTTTTTTTTTTTTTTTTTGAAGAAATATTCATGGATCTCGATAATTAGCACTTGGCCACGCTACAAAAGAGTACACAAAGTCCCGGGTAGGTAGATAGGTAGGTAGGGCGGGGCGGGGCGAAGTGGGACGGGGCGGGGTTGAGAGAGTTGGATAAAGAGATCGAGTAATTAAAAGTATGAAATTGAAAGGCCGCGTGTAATTTAGAGCTCGGCGGGGAGTGGCTGATAACCGATAGCGGCGACATACGGAGCCCGGGTCGCTTAAATTTTTTTAATAATCCTCCAGTACGACTTGATACCAATAATCCGGCCAACAATGACGAACAATAACGACGAGTAATAATAATAGTGGTGCAAAGATGAGCCCGGGGAGTTAATTATCGCGGCCCTGGCGCCAGGAATCCCGACAGTACGGAGACAGGGCTCGCGGTACGCGCTAAGTACCTTCGGCATCGTCGTCACGTCACCCCGTATAAGGTAGTACGGGCCCGGGGGCGTCGGTGGGTGGGTTAGTGGGTGGGTTAGTGGGGGGGGGGTGGAGGCGTCCGAAACGAGAAGGCGTTAAAAGCTGGCGCCTACTTCCTCCCGGTAGCTCGACAGCGAGCTTGAGAGCCATTCGTCGCCCTCTGTCCCCGACAGCGAGCAGTCGAGCCACGATTCTCGGAGATCCGACGAAGCGTCCGGAGGGGCATCGGGTGCGCGAGGTGGCGCCTGGCCGACCTCGAGTTGACGCGATTCCACGGAAGAACTACCCCGGAAAATTTAATTGAAGCTACAAATATCCCGCGCGCCGTCCCCAGTCGGTCCTATTCCTCTCAAAGAGATCTAATTATTATCCTTCTTCCCTCGCACATCCAGATCTATCGTTAGCCACGAATTAACTATCATTCTCTCTCTCTCTCTCTCTCTCTCTCTCTCTCTCTCTCTCTCTCTCTCTCTCTCTCTCTCTCTCGCGCGCGCGCGTACACACCCACGCCCCTAAGGGAGTAAAGGATTTTTCCGAACAAGTGACGAGCGTGTAATCCACTTGGTAGGAACGACGTCGTGCGTGTCCTCGTCGTCCTGCTCTGCAAATAAAGACATCGTCTTAAGAGTATCTTTTTATTGCTCGGATGCCGCGCCGCCGCCGTTCTCTCGTCCCGAATATGTAATTTGCAAATAAAAGACACGGGGTCCGGAGTGGTGGCGGCGGCGGCGGCGGCGGCGGCGGCGGGGGAGGAGGAGGGAAGAGCCGTATATTTAGCATACATTGTCTCGCGTGCCCTTAAATATTAAACAAGTACGCGTAATCTCGTAATCTAAATATAAAACTTTATTTACAAGGTCTAAAGGCAGAAGTTATGGGATTACATGTATCTTATCTTCGAAAGTATTACTCCTAAGTTTTTCGACATTTTCTCAAAACAATATTTTGTAAAGTTTGGAAAATTCTTTGAATCTCGAGTTTTATCAGGCAGAGTGTCGGGACTTTCTAAAGTTATCTTGTAACGAAAAAGTAAAAGGAAGATCGATGATGCCTTTCGTAAATAGGTCAGGACAGTTCACTTCTCTCTCTCTCTCTCTCTATCTCTAAACTTGCCAATGAGTACAGACGAGTTAAGTAAAAAAGGGGGATAGCGATATGCTGCGTATACGTATAGGTCCGAATAGGTTTGAAGGTGCGTTGGATAGATTGTCCACAGAGGAATATGAGGAAGCCTGCGTCCGTTGGATAATATTTTGAAAAATTAGATCGCATTACGTAGGTTTTGATAATTAATTAAAAGGAAAGAAGAGAAAAGAAAAGAACAGAAGAGAAAAGATAAGAAAAGAAGAGGAAAAAAGGACAGTTGTCTGCCGGCTGAGGTTTTGACTGATGGTCGATCCAAGGATAAAGCGCTTCGGAATGATAATAATAAATTGGTCAGTCGGGTTTCTCGAATAGAACGAGCGGAGCCCCGGCATCGGGATCCTAAATGGGAATGTCATTATTAATTGGAGAGGGGAAAAATGGGTAAATAAATAAAGGGGGATACCATTATCCGAAAGACAATGTCTTTTAACGGATAAGATCGGCTTTGTGCGTGGCGTCGTTGGCCTTCAAACTCTCTTATCTTTCTTACGGGGGCGACCGGATGCTTATATATATAAATAAATAAATAAATAAATAAATAAATAAACAAATAATTCAAGAAAATTTATAAGCCCGTAATCAGATTAGGCGTCGCGTTAGAAATAATCCGGACGCTCGAGTGAAACGAGTCCGATTCCCAAGATTCCCAGGAACCGAGGAGACGAAGAAAAGCCCGCGGGACTGATCTCCGAGTGAAGGCTTGACGGCGATGGGGTGACGGTCTGGGGGGGGGATAGGGGGTAGAGAATGAGTGTAGTAGAGATACTAAGTTATCGTTGCCGGCTCCGGGCCAGAGGGGATTATCGAAAACGCCTCCCGCGGATTTCCATCCCCGAGGCCACGGCTCGCGGCCGAGAGTCAAACTGCGCGCGACTGTCCAGGATTTATGAGGATCGCGATTATCTTCTCAGCAGCAGAAGCAGCAACGACGGTAACGGTAGTAGCGTAAATGTCAAGCCAACTTTAAACTCGGTCGCGACGTATATAAACTTTACGATGCTCTTCTTTAACCTCCCGCCCGAGTGAGAGAGACAGAGAGACAGAGAGAGAGAGAGTGAGAGTGAGAGAGAGTGAGAGAGAGAGAGAGAGAGAAAGAGAGATTCCAGAATAGTAAAAGGGCAAGTATAGAAGGGCGAAGAAAAGGGGAGCAATGGGATAATGAAAGCCGTAAGTGCGCACGTGAGTGTATTGGCTGACCTCGGACGCGATCGGACTCGGGCCCATCGCCGATACGATTAATTAATGATTTCTGAAGGACTTTATCGTCGTCGGCAATTAAAACTAAAGTCCCCGTGCAGAAGGTCTCGGACGATATCGATTTGTCAGGGATTCGCGTGCCCTGCTCTTCGCCTCGGATGAACACGCGGACTTGTCCCGGAAGCAGAGCCGATCTACGTCTTATTAATCCGGTGATCCGAGTAATTTCTAAGGCGCGGGATTGCATTGGCCGGATTAATAATAGTCCTTGCGCGTCCTTCTGCCGGGCATCAGAAAAATCATAATTGTGATAAATAGTCGAGGGTGGCTCGGGCGGCAGCTCTATTATAATTTATTATGCGCTAAGACGATCGCTAATAGATCGCGGGAAAGCAGGAAACGAGGAAAGCTAAGGAGATCCGTTGATTAGAACGCGGAATAAGGAATAGATCGGGCTCCTGAGGATTGTGGGGGGTGTGGGGGTCGTGATAATAAATGCTCTCCGTATGTTATTTTAACGAATAGAGTCGATTATTATTGGCCATTGGCGCTGATGGGGCCAATCTCCGGTTGGATAATCTCCGGCACTTGTCCTGCTGCTTTCCCTGCGCGATCCTTGATCGCGGCTCCCTCCCTCCTCCTACCCCCCTCCCCAACATCCCCAATAACCTTCCCTACGTGAAACTGCGACGATAGCCGGCCGTGGTATTTTTAGTTCGCCGACTCGCATTCGTACGGAGATTATCACTTTGCTCCTCCGAAGCCATTAATCTTTACTTGGCCCTTTTTAAATATTACTTTAAGAAATGCATCTTTTACACTTTCGGCTTACAGAGTAATCGCAGCAGCGCCTATTTATAGAGGCTCGTTAATCATGCTTTATGATAATCGCGCCTTTATCGGTGAATTATCATGTGAGCGAGAGCGCGTGCGCTCCCTCCTCTCTCTCTCTCTCACCCTCTCTCTCTCTCTCGCTCTTTAACCCTCGCACATCGCCCCACGATGCCTTATAATAATAATAATAATAATAATACGTTCGTATGATCTCCGGTAGCGGCGCAGTGGATCGATGCGCACGATTCAATTAGACTAAGCGGCTGCCTCGGCTCTCCTTAGAAAGCGCGCCAAAGCAATTAATTAGACCGCTCATTAAGAATAGCGCGATCGGAATACTCCTGCTCCTGCTCATGCTCCTGCTCCTGCTCCTGCTCGGCCCCAGTCCAGTCCAGCCTCCCTCGGAATCACCGATCGTCGCGGCGCGACGAATAAATTTGAGAGGCGAGGAGGAGCGCAGGGATCGGGCTCGTCCGAATATTATTTCGGAAATTTAAAAATAGCTCGAGCCCCCCCCCATACCCCTCCCTCCTTTCGCGCCACCACGGCCTCCACCGCCCACCGCCTCGCGCTCGAGCGCGAAACAGCCGCCAAAAATAAGTTACGGGCGTTAAGATTTCCAGCTCCGGCGACGATGCCGCCGGCACTCGAGACATTAATACCCCGCCCACCCACCCACCCACCCATTCGATTTTTTTCCCGTTCTCTCTTTAGCGTTCGTGTCTCGGAGCGCCCTTGTGGGCCAGCGGCCGTGACTTTGTACCTAATTGACTGAAGAGGGAGAGGAAACGTCGGTCGGAACCCCGCACCGAAAAAAATTAATAAGAACAAGTCCCCGAACGGGGGGGGGGAGGCGGGCCATAAATCCTCCGAGTTTGATTAATTACGAGGGCAGTCGATCTCCCGGGACACTCGTCGTCTCGGCTCTTCGTCTGAGCCGCGTGCCCATCCGAGCCCCAGGGAGGAGGGGACAAGGATGTCTCTATCGGGTCCCGGGGTCACCACCGGCCTCCTCGGAAGGCTCTCTCTCTCTCTCTGTCGCACCCACGACCGAATCGCGATCGAAACGGAACGAACCCGTGCGAATAATCATTCCCCCCGCCCGTGACTTCATCGGGTCCTGGTGCTCTGGTGGCGAGGAAGGGATGCGCGTGCGGCCCTCCATATTCCCGGCCACTGTCCTTCCATAAATTATTTTATATGCCCGCCTTCTTGCCCTCCAGATCGCTTCTCTTACCGATCAGCCGGTCCTTATCTCGCACTCGGGCCAGATTTTATGGTACATTTAGCGCTATTACGACTACCTCGCCCCCGCCGCCTCTCTCCATTAAAACGCATGTTTACTTAATTCTGTGCCGGTCATTCATTATTGGCGTTATTGTAAACGAAAGCGCCATCTTCCCGTTCGTTTTTATGTATTTAACTGTATTTTGATGAATTCGGCTCTCTCTCTCTCTATCTCTCTCTCTCTGTCTCTCTCTCTGTCTCCAGTCTTTTATTTCCCTTTGATCGCGCGCAGCCCATTCGCCGAGTGAATTACACTATTTTACTCCCAAATTTGTTTGCCTCTATATTTGACTATTTTTTTTCTTCTTATTTTTTTTTTAACCCAACGACTCGTTTCAATTTCGCTTAATAGAATAAAACTTTAGTCCCGAGGGGTCTGTCGCTTCTATTAATGGTCTGTACATTAAAAGCGTTCTCTCTCTCTCTCTCTCCCTCTCTCTGCTGGATCATCTCCCCCGCATATGAGATGCGTGGGTAGCGGGGAGTCACTTTCGATCGACAGTTTGACGTTCGAGTCGCTTAGCACGAAAGCCATCGGCATTCCCTGATCCATTGTAATAGCGAAGGAGTACGCGCTCGCAGTTTCTCCCCCACCCCCTCCCACTTCCGTCCTTAGCTGAAAGGTACGCTTATTATATTTGGCTCCGCGATGCGCCGGGACTCCCAGACAAGTCGGGCCAGAAAAATTATCATCGTTTCGGCTCGGATCGATGCCGCCTGAAATCCCTCTCACTCCCAATAACCCTCACCGAAGGCGTATAATGACGCGCGTGACGTATCCTCCGCGTATCCTCCGCGTATCCTCCGCTGATTTCAGACCTATCATGTATAAATCATATTTTATTGGCGTTTCCTCTTATTTCATATCTTTATGATCATCATTTTCATGGCTCATTTTTATGCTCTTCCATTTCATGGCTCAATTTTTTCTATACTTTTACGACTCACTCTTCTTCCACTCTGATTCCTTTCTTTTTGTCCCCCCTTCCCATCTTTCCTCCCCCCCTCTCTCTCTCTCTCTCTCTCTCTCTCTCACACACTCACTCTCGCTTTGTCTGTTCTCCTGGATCAGAGAGACGCGCCGTCGTAGACTTTTATGCAGCTGCTACTCCTAATTTTAATCGCATATTGTGACTTGCCGGTCTTCGGTTCTCAAGCTCCGCGGCTCTTTTCCATTTGCATGCCGCTCCTCTGATTCGCTGCCCCGGCCTCGGTCCACCTTAAATTGCATTCCTCCTCCATAGCCGGAGCACCAAAAGCCTCACGCGACTCATTATCCTCGACCCCATTCACCTTGTTATTATCATTATCATTATTGTTGTTATTGTTGTTGTTATTATTATTTATCGCTGTTATTGTTGCTGTTAAAATTTCCTCCTATTGGAGCCGACTTCGCAGACTCTAGTCCTAATTCATTATTGGATGGAATAATCGACGCTTCGTTTACTCCTGAGCCCGTATTCTGAATATCGTATTAAAAAGAAAAAAAAATATAGTAGAAAATCTGAAATTGAGATCGTCCGTAGATCGATCGTTCTTTAATTATTTATTACCGCGTGCGTGCCGCTGAAGAAAAGGAGGAGACTCCGGAAAGAAATTTACGTTATATTTTATCGCGACGAGGATCGAATTCATGAGAAAGGGCCGTGATCTAAGCAGTATTTTCGTTCGATCATGCTGAATGATCGCATACATGGTGGTTGCGGGTCGGGGGAGGGAGGGGGGTATCCGATTAATTACTGCTTTCTAACAAGAGCATAGCTTTAACTCTAATTCATTCGACACCTACGATGAAACTAATCCCGAGCTGTTGGCGAGAGGGTATGGGGCGTGGAGGGGTTAGAGGGGGGGAGGAGGGGAGGGCAAGCTCCGATTATACATCCAATTCAAAACAGACAGCGATTTCACTCCTAAGAAATTCGAAGCCCAAGCAAGTATGTACGTAGATTCGAATCGATGCGCGCGCACGACCGAGGCTAACTGATAGGATCACCAATTATTCCTCCGCGACGGGTCACTGTATGGCGTGGGCCGACGAGGGGGGGGGGGACGGCCGGGGGGTGGATAGAACGAGGGCCAGTGTGAGAGAGAGAGAGAGAGAGCTGTCAATTACTTATCCGCGCTGTGACCCTTGCAACGGAGGGTAATGCCGTGGCGCATGCACGTATACGTGTTCGGCTACGCCTGTATACGTCTACATACAACACCGAACTCGGCTTATCGTTAATGAAAAAAGGATACAAGATCTCTGATTAATTTTCAGCCGAATGATTCATCAAAATCCTTTACACCTGCGTGCAATCTTAATTTTCTAAGGCAATGGGAGATATCGACGGTTAACATATTCCTAACTTCTGTTTTAATTACGCCGTCGACTTCCCTCTTGTAATCCTAATTAAAAAATCCTTACCATTTCATTTTATTTCATTTTCGTTCGCTTATATATATATATAAATATATACAGACATATTTATTTTCTTATTAATTTAGCGGGGCGGTCGTAATAAATCAAAAGAGGAAAAGGACGTATTAGTCTAGGCAGTGGAGCCCGCGCGCCTTTATTATTAATAGCAATGATAACAATATTCTATAAACCTCGTCTAGTCGTAGCAGTTGTATTAACATTAAGCATTATCATTGGCGTTGCAGCTGCGTATTTGTAAACATTTGTTTTTCATCCTAGTCAGTGCTGCTCGACCGGTACAATTGAAAAGAAACCTATATAACCCATATAACCTTTTTCAGACGCTAAACAAAGGTCTATTAGAAGTTTAATGCCGAGCCTGTTATTTATTGCCAGTCAATGCACGGAATGATTCCATGGAAATTAATTAATTATCGATTTGTAAAGGCGAAAACTTACATGAATTTAAGGAACTGCAATAGTCCTCGGATTATTATTCAGTGCTAGCCGAGGCCGGAGTCGGGGAGCCAAAGAGAGATAAATGCCAGTGTCGGTACTTGCTTCGAACGTAAATTAGCGTAAAGTAGGCGTAAGAAGAGGGGCTCTTAAGCTCGGGAATCGTTCGTCGGCGTCTTGATGCCTCGGTCAGTGAACCGCGCGTGACGGTCACTTAACGAACGAAGCAAGGACAACGAGCTAAGATTAGCGCCTGAATTGGGACTCATACCAATGGGAAAAGGGAAAAACGTCGGCCTCCTTCTCGCTATACGAAACGCAGAAAGAGTAAATCCGAGGGCTTATCTCGATAGGGGCATTTTTTTTCTTATTTTTTTTTTTTTAAATTAACTCGCGCGCCAAATGAAGATGGAGACTGACGATAGACTCGGACTCGCCGCGGCCTATTAGGCTCAAATACTTTATAACTTATGTAATCATAAGGTATGGAGCGATCCGCTACTCGCGAGCGGCTCCCGTATCAAGATCAACGTATTACCCAATAATTGTACGGAACGATCTTTTAAATACGTCTCCTTACACGCGTGATAAATCAACGAGGCAGGATTTAAGGGAATGTTTTCTATAAATCCTTCGTGTTTCTGTATCAGAGAAGCGACGCGCGCAGATCGAGGAGATTACGGAATTACGCAAACCTCCGGTCGGTGCTGGGGATTTTTCATTTGCTCTCGGGGATCACTGGTCTCGACACGGAGATGGAAGGCCCTCGAGGAGGGCTTGGGAAATACGGGAATTCAAAGGGTGGGAGGAAAAGCATAAATACACGGACGGAGTACTTTTGGGATTTTCGTGATACGACGCCGCGGGGAGGCTCTCGTAATACATAGGGGCCGGATATCGGAGGTGAAATTCTTAAGCGGATGGATCGAATGATCTCGAAGGCCGGGAAACAATGGTGTTAAGACCTAGTCTTAACGGCAGCGGAGAAAACGGAATATAATTTATAAGCTGTAAATGTATCGCAACGGTCATTAGGGCGAATTGTGCTGGCTGCGACAAAACCATCAACGTTAAATATTATGAAGTTCTTCCTAATTTTTATATGCAACGGCTTTTAGGAGGAATTTTCGGAAGAGCCAAGCGCGCATCGACGCCTGAGAGTTCACGTGTTTTCTGGCCAAAGCGAAGACGGACGAAAGCGCGTGATTTCTTTTTCCCAAAAATATTAATATCCCGGGCCAATATGGAATGTGGATTAAAAAGTTATCCCTACTTAGGGACAAAAAAAGATTGTTTATAAATAGAGCGAATTCGCGAGGGGAAGCCACTACTACTAGTCGTGCTCTTGCATAGTTTACAATGGGGTAATCGTCACTCGTACTCCATATAATAATTATAACTTACGTATAAAAAATATATTTGTAAAAAAAATAAAGTCACTTATTTAAAGAAAAGAACTAAGTGTGAAGTTCGTCGTCTATTAGCGTGGTGTTATATCCTTGAAATCTTACATATATCCTGCGATATATGTAAATGACAAATAAATGCACAACTCGTTAAGTCGACGAGTGCAAGGCACCTGGTCGTGTTAGAAACCACGTGCTCGTACAAATGGGAAAAAACGACAACGACGGAAGAGGGCCGAGATTTTAATTGGATTTAGGCAGAAATATGACTCGCGCGGATGATTTCGTTAAAATTTATCTATCCGATCCTATCCTTCGCATTATTCCTTGGACTTGCAGCGGCAGCGGGCGAGGGGGGGGGCGGGGTCGTTCCGCCGACTCTTCCGGATCGAAACGAAAGCGGTTAACGGGAATATGAAAATCCAATTGCCGGGGATCAATTGTACGTGATCGGTAACAACGAGCTGAATTTCGGGGCTCCGACTTCCCGTAGTAAGTCGACGTTGTAATGCTCGGCGGGCTCGAGGTCGCGTCCAAGGTCGAGGGTCGCCGGGATCCCCCCTTCCCCAACGGGCATTTGCATGTCTGGCGGCAGAACCCTCCCTCGCCCGGCTCGGGCTCTGTGTACACGTGCAGTTTGTTACCGGGAGCCGCGGCCGGTATTTACGTCCCCGACGCCGCTGCTGCTACCACTGCCGCTGATTGCTGATTATTCAGAGACGCTAAAGTGTACAGAGAGGCAGAGACTCTCGGCGGTCGAGCTTTCGCGCTCGGTTCTCTTCCCCAAAATTCAATTTCCCAATTACATTGCCAAGTGTAAAAAGCAAAACTCGGCTCGTCGGGTCTGGCGGAGGCGGAGGCGTGGGCGGGGAGGGGAGGGGATATAGAAAAATACCTTTTACCACTAGGTGCTTTTGTCTCGCGAATCCTCTGGTCGTATCAAATGCTCTCTCTCTCTCTCTCTCTCTCTCTCTCTCTCTCTCTGATAAAATTACCCTTTACCGGGAGGCTAGTCAGGCTCTTTGGCACCCACCAGCCTGGCTTCCGCTACCCTTTGCTAAGCGGCGCCGGGAGGACTTAGCATACTCGTTAGTATACTCGGTGCGTAGTCGGTATCGGGATCGGGAAGGCTCCGCTTCCGGCCTCCGTCCCTTTGAGCGAGAATTCCCCTGCTTACGCAGTAGCAGCAGCCGCCATTTTTACCTCGAATACACTCGCTCCGGCCTCCCCTTCGTCTGCCGGCAATCCCATATCTCTTTCACGCAAAAAAAAGATGATCAAAAAAAAAAAAAAAGAAGAAGAAAAAGAAGAAGAAAAAGAAAAGAAAAACCTCACCCCGACGGCACCCCACCGCTCCCCGCTGGCACTATTCACGTAAATATTAATTCTAAGCTATTTCGGATTTATAGACTACAGCTCGCCTCATCACTCTTTATAGTCCCGCTGGCTTATTTTTAACGATACTCAGCCGAGTCCCTCCCTATGCCCTCCCTATCCCCGTCCTACCCCCTTCCGCACGGGGGACCTGTAAATTCGTCCCCGAATTGCCCTAGCTAGCTCGGCGCGTATCCCCGCGCACACGTCTTTAGAGAAGTTTTGGGGCGTCGTAGGTTTCGGGTGCGATTGAATTTCTCGCGTAAATGCGTACGATCGACTGGCTGATCCACTGAATCGTGACCGTCGTTGAAATATCACGAGACCTCGGCTAGAACGATGCTTCCGCGGACGCCCCGGGCTCTCGTTATTTTTATTCCCGCTCCATTGCTGTCAATGTCAATATTATTAGCAGCGTGTACCCCCGTCAACCACGTCGTACCCCTTCGACCCCGTCGACCCCGTCGAGCCCGTCGACGATGAAAGCCAGCCGGCTTTTATTAATGAGCCCGGTGATTTCTGGCAAACGATGGGCAATGATCGACGGCGACCGGGCCTCGACGAGCTAAACGTAGAGAACCCCGCGATTAATCTATCCGCGCTTATCTTACAAGATCCGGCCGAAAGCGAAAGGAGGAGCTCGACTTTTCTAATTAAAAGGCCGCTTCTGGGAACAAAGTAGAAGCAGCGGCGCGAAATCCTTATTTTATTATTATTATTATTATTTTCAATCTTTTTTTAAAAAGAAAAAAAAAAGTAGAAGAAAAAGCTCTTCCCCTCCCTGTATCGCTGGCAGCCCAAGTAAGCCTACGTTTCGTTGGCCGTGAAAAATAAAGGATTTTGTAAGTGAGCCTCCGGCGTCAGTGGCAATAGCCATAACAGCGCGCGGGGCTTCCGCTCTTTTGAAAATATCCTCGGCTCCCTTAAGTGCAAATGGAACTTCGTCGGGCGGCGAGCTTATTGGGGATGGTCCTTCGAGCGGGCAATAATAACCGCGGTAAGAAAGCCCCGGGTCGTCTGTACGATGATTGGCGAGTGCAGGCGAGTGCATTGGTCATCACCCTACTTAGTACCGATAATTGGCACGAGGTGGCTGACTCGAGCAGGTCGCGCGCAATCAATCCTTACGCTCGAGCCTCCCGCTAATGGCCGGTAAAAATCTTATAGATCCCCGATCGATGGCGACGGGAGCGCCGATAGCGTGGGAGTAGCGGCCTGACCCCGAGCCGAAGCGATGGATGCCGGTATGATAAATCAGGCTTTTGATTATTCGATTGCGTGGTTAACGCGCAGGCGGATGTACGAACCTCGGCTCGTGAGATCAGCAGCACCGTCTCTCACTCGGATGAACGTCGGCTCCGTTTACAGGGGGGGCGGCGCCGGAAAAATCCCCGAGGCTTTTCTCAATGTCACGCGCTAAAGGGCCCGCCGACATAACAAAACGCCGAGTAATTCTTCGCGACCTGTGGATCTGCGGCTACGGAGGCCTTACTTTCAATAATAACGGTCGGCGGGTGGGGTTATTGGGGTGTAGAGGAGGGTTGCTTTTTAATAATTCGACCCATCCTCCGGCCCCTCGTCCTCGTCCTCGTCCTAATAATGTGACAAAGGCGTCAAACTCTCGTGGGAGGATGAAGTGCGCGGGGGGGGGATAAACGAAAACGATGGATTTTTCTTAAGGCGCTGAGAGGCGGACTGGCGGAGGAGGGCGCGCGCGGACCGAATGCCCCTGGTGGAGGGCCCCTGCCTCCACTTATACTCCTCTTTTTTTACCTGGTGCACCATCGGTCTCCTTCCTTGCTCCGAGGTCTCGCCCGGAACCTGCTAGTGCAGGCTCGGGGAAACCCCGGTTCGTGCCCTTTGCGTGCCCGACCTAACGGGACCTCGGGCAGGGTTTTCCCCCCGAGTTTCCTTTAGGCCGTGCGGGTACGCGTAGCGGCGGAGTTACAGGCAGCGCGCCGCGGGGGGCATATTGTCCCCGGCGCGCGTCAACCCACCCCTTCTTTACGTCGCGAGCGTACCGCCCTCTTCGCCAACGCCTCTATTCGTTTATTTGTTTTTACAAAAATTAATTATTTTTACAAAAGTAATTTTGTTCTTTTACAAATACAAGCTTAATCTAAATATAGTAAGGCGCCGAGGTGATCAGTGACCGATGTCCATCGAGACCGCTGTCACGCCTTTCTTGGGCCGCCCTTCGCGGCTGCGCAGCTGATAGCGGTCGCGGCCCGCTTCGCCGGGAGCTGGCGCCTCGACCTGCTCGCGGGCTGGCTCGTGTTCCGGGGGATGTCCTCCGCCGGGCGGGTCAGTCTGCCCGTCCGGCGCCTCGTTGGGTACCGGGGCGTCGGCGATCTGCTCGTCTTCTTTGCGCGTGATGGTCACGGCGCTTCTTGTGTCGCGGGTGTCGTCCGCAGGCGAGATGTCATCTCTCGGGCCTCCCTTCTCGCTGGTCGTCGGGACGTCGGGACTGGTGCCGTTTCTCCAACGGTCGGGGCCTCGGCTCTCTTCAGCTCGCTGACGTGGAGCCGCAGGTCTCCGCCGTCCGGGCGTTGGACGGTGTATACGTCCGCGCCGTGAGTGGCCGTGACCTTGTACGGACCGTTCCATCTGGGGGCGAGGCCGGCGTTGAAACGGTCCACCGCCTTCGAAACGGGGTGGTTCCTCACGTAGACGCTGTCGCCCGCGAGGAACGTCGCAGTCGGTGGTTCGTCGTGCCGGGGCGCGTATCGCTCCTGCTGTATCCTCGCGACTCCGTGGCGTTCGGCGGCGACCTTGTCGAAGGTGCGCAGACGCGCCTCCCCGGGCCGCGCGAGATCGAACCCTAGCAGCAGCTCGCTCGGTGACTGTCCCGTCGCCTCGTTTCTCCTCCTCCGGGTGGCGAAGAGGATCTCGGCGATCCATCTGTCCCATTGGCGCTGGTCCTCAGCGTCGCGTAGGCGCAATCTCAGGCCCTTTTTTAGCTCCTGGTTGCGCCTCTCCGTCGGGTTGGCCTGCGGGTGGTAAGCGGGGGTGGTCCAAGCCGCGCATCCCCAAGAGGCACACAGCCGCGCCCATTGGGTTCCGCGGAATTGCGGGCCGTTATCGGTTAGGAGGACGCGAGGATATCCCCACCGCGCGAAGACCTCCTTCTCAAGGATGGGCGCGATGCTGCGCAAGGTGGAGTTCGGGACTGGGAAGGCCTCCACCCACCTCGAAAACGCGTCCATCGCCACTAGGAGGAAGCGCTTGCCCCTCGGGGACCGTGGGTACGGGCCCATGAGGTCCAGCGCCACCGTATCCCAAGGAGAGGTGGGGTGTCGCGGCTGAGGGTGTCCGCGCGCCGTCGGCGGGGCTGCCTTCGCGACCGCACAGGCGTGGCAGGCTCTCGTGTGTTGACGGACGTCCCTGCGCATCCCTGGCCAATAAAACCGCTCCTGCGCGGCCCTTAGCGTCTCCTTTGCTCCAGGATGTCCTGCAAGGTCGTCGTCGTGGAAGAAACGCAGGACCCGGGGACGTTCCGCGCTGGGAATGTATACTCTCGGCCGTCTTCCTGGCTCTTCCAGTCGGTAGACGTTGTCGGTCCGTCGTAACAAACCGGACCGCGTCTCTGGCGTGGGGCAGTCCCCGTGCGCGCTTACTGCAGCTGGATGTCCGCCTGTTGGGCCGCTGCGACTTGCTGTTCCAGTGCGTCGGCAGTCAGGTGGGCCAGGATCGCAGACTCCTCGCGGCTTCCTCCGGACGGGCGCAAGAATTGTTGGGTGTCTCCTTGCTTCTCCTGGAATTCTTCGCGGTTGGGCATGCGGGATAAGGCGTCCGGGAGTTCGTTGTCCTTCCCGGGTACATGCTCCACCGTGAAGCGAACGCCGCGCAGGAGCATTGCCCATCTCGCCAGTTTCCCTTTCTCGTCCTTGAAGCGGTCCATCCAGGTCAGCGCCGCGTTGTCCGTCCGTAACGTGAACCGCTTGTCCTCCAGGAGGGGTCGGTACTTTTTGACGGCCCATACCACCGCGAGGCATTCCTGCTCGTTGCTGTGGTATCGCTGCTCGGCGGGAGAGAATTTTGCGGATGCATAAGAGATGATTCTCTTCTCTCCGTCGGGTCCCAGCTGGTACAGCACCGCGCCCATTCCGGTCTTGCAGGCGTCGGTCTGCAGGAAGTACGGGCGCTGCGGGTCGGGCCGGTAGAGTACGAGCGGGGCCTCGAACAGCGCCTTCACGTCTTGAAAGGCCTTCTCAGCCTCCCTGGTCCATCTCCAGGGTCCTTTCGCGAGCAGCGACGTCAGGGGCATCGCGGTTTCCGCGAAATTCCGCACGTATTCTCGGAGCCATCCGCAGACTCCGAAAAAGCCGCGCAGGTCTTTCTTTGAGCGCGGCGTGGGGGCCTCGACGATCGCGCGGATCTGTTCGGGCTTCGCCTCGTTGCGGTCTTCGGCGATGATGTGCCCGAGGTATTCCAGCCGTCTCATTCCGAAGGAGCATTTCTCGAGGGCACACGTCAGGCCGTAGGTGCTGAGCCTCTCGAAGACCTTGGCGAGGTGCACCAGATGTTCCGGCCAGCTGCGGGAGTAAACGCACAAGTCGTCCAAATAGTGGAGGCAGCAGTCCCGCATGAGGCCCGCGAGTACCTCCTGGCCGATCAGCTGGGTGCAGGTTCGCCCAGCGCCTTTCAATCCGAAAGGGGTCACGCGGAAAGCGTACTGTCCCCCGTCCGGGGTCACGAACGCCGTGTACTTTTTCGCGCGCTCCGTCAGCGGGATTTGCCAGTACCCGCTGCGGAGGTCCAGCGTGGAGAAGATCGTCGCGTTTCCGAGATCCTTCACGACCTCGTGGTTTACCGGCAGCGGTTGTGCCGAGTCCTCGGTGATGCTGTTGAGGCGCCGGTAATCCACGCAGAACCGGTATCTTCCGTCCTTCTTCGCCACCATAACGATGGGTGACGAGTATGGTGACGAGGTCGCCTCGATGATGCCGTCCGCGAGTATCTCTGCCACCTGTTCCTGGATGGCCCGCTTTTTTTCGGCGGAGTAGCGGTAGGGGGCCAGTTTGAATGGCCGGTCATCCGTCAGCTGGAGGTCGTGGGTGAGGAATTTTGTTTGGCGAATCGCCTTCCCGACCCCGAAGATCTCCTGGTGCCTTCCCAGCAGTGTCCGAAATTCCTGTTGGTGTTCCTCCGGGAACTCGTGCCGGACGTTTTTCCAGGTTTCGCTCGGGAGGTGGTCCCCAGGATCCACCGCGGTTCTGCCGAGGAATATCCTCCTCCTCCGCTCCTTTCCGACGTAGAGGCAGTCGAGGTGGTGGTCGTGGATGGCTTGGTTTTCCTTAAGCCAAGCCCTGCCCAGCACGACGTCGTACAGCAACCCGGGTGTTATAAAAAACCTGGTTTTGCTCACGAGGTCTTGGACGGCGACGTCGATCTCGCACGTACCTCGAAGCGGCACCTCCATTCCACCAACGGCTGCGAGGGCCTTGGTAGCGCCTGCCTAGACTTGTACCTCCTCGGTCGCTACTCGCGGGTGCAGGAAATTATGACTCGCGCAAGAATCCACCAGCGCCTTTAATTTCTGTCCGTTTATTATGACGGTGAGGGACGTGGTCGAGGTTCCCGGGAGGCTTGTCGCGGAAACGATTACGCCTTGCGCGGCGAGCTCGTCGCGGGTAGGGCTGCCGCGTCCCTCCCGGGTTGCCCGTTTCCCTGGTGCTTCGGGCGTTCTGGGCAATCGCGATGGAAGTGGCGACCGGGGCAATAGTTGCACTTTGGCAACTCCGTCGCCCTTTTTTTCCGGTTGTGGTCTTCATCTAGCGCATCTCGCGCTGGGCGTTTCGCGGGTTCGCGGGCCTCTCTTCGGCGCTCCTGCTCCAGATGGTCGTCCTCCTCGAGTTCCGTGACCAGGCTCCGCAACTCTCGGAGGCTCGCGATGTTCTTCAACCGGAGCAATCGCGACAACGACGGCTTGAAGGTATTAATAACGTACCTTACAAGATCGTTTTCGCCACTCTCCGGGTATATCCTCTTCGCCAGGCGTGATCGTTGATGGAGGAAGAGGACGGAGTTTTCGTCCTCTCGCTGCCTGACGGTCAGCAGCTTCGCGGTCAGCCTCGCGAGTACCGCGCTGTGGGCATATTTGTCCTCCAACAATTCCTTGAATTCGGTCCACGAGGTTGGCATACACCTATACGTGGCCCACTAACGTGCCGCGCCTCCGTCCAGGTAACGGGCGGCGGTCGATGCTTGTTGTCTTTCAGGCACTCGCGACTCGTGAAAGAAATCCTCACATTCCTTGATGAATGTTCGCGGGTCCTCGTAGTCCTCGCCCGCGAAGGGGGCCGGGGACGGTGGTGGTTTCATCGCCGCGGCGATGAGGTTGCGGAAGGCCGCTGGATCGATGGGTGCGGGAGTTGGCGCTGGTGACCTCCTGGTTTTGGGTGTCTCGTCCGCGGGAGGCGGTGCCGTCGTTCTTGCGCGCTGTCGCGGTCTTGCTGCAGGTGCCGCGGGTGTCTTCGCGGTGTAGGTTCGTTGGGCGCCACCGGGTGTTTCTGTACTCCCGGAAGTACGACCTTGCGCTCGGCGAGCTCTCGTTGTCCGTGCTGGTGTTATTGGGCGCATTATCACTCTTTTTTTTTTTTTTTTTTTTGTGTGGGTCGCGGATTCGTACGCTTCAGCGAAAGCGTGTGCCTCACGTCTTTGGGCGCCAATTGACAAAGGCGTCAAACTCTCGTGGGAGGATGAAGTGCGCGGGGGGGGGGATAAACGAAAACGATGTATTTTTCTTAAGGCGCTGAGAGGCGGACTGGCGGAGGAGGGCGCGCGCGGACCGAATGCCCCTGGTGGAGGGCCCCTGCCTCCACTTATACTCCTCTTTTTTTACCTGGTGCACCATCGGTCTCCTTCCTTGCTCCGAGGTCTCGCCCGGAACCTGCTAGTGCAGGCTCGGGGAAACCCCGGTTCGTGCCCTTTGCGTGCCCGACCTAACGGGACCTCGGGCAGGGTTTTCCCCCCGAGTTTCCTTTAGGCCGTGCGGGTACGCGTAGCGGCGGAGTTACAGGCAGCGCGCCGCGGGGGGCATATTGTCTCCGGCGCGCGTCAAATGTATTATTAGGGACCGGTGAAAAGCAGCAGCAGCAACAGCAGCAGCAGAAGCAGCCGCGAGGCGTCGTAAGTTGGCGGTATAAGGAGTCGGAGGCACGTAAATTTAGCCAATAAGCTTTGTTTACGATTCGACGAGCCAAACGAGCCTCGAGCAGAGGGCCCACGAAAATAAATGAGCAGCGAGCGTACCTATAACTCCTATCGAAGTTGGTCGTCGTAGCAGACGTAGCAGACGTAGCAGCCGTAGCAGCCGTAGCTGCCGAATAAAAAGAGAGGGTCGGAGCGACGCTGGGGGGGGGTGAGGTAGAGGAGGAGAAGACGCGCGCCTCGTAAATTTGTCAGAGTGGCAGAAAGATATTATTGCACCTTGCGAGGAGCTCTCTCACCCGCCCGACCTCCCGCTCCCCCGAACGGCCATGTCTATAAACTACTCGAGTTTGGCGTCGTCGCGCGACGTCGGTCGGGTGGGGCGAAGCAAGAGGAAGAGAAAGAGGAAGAGGTAGACGAAGAGGAAGAGGATGACGAGGACACGGTCGACGAAGACACACGAAATATGTATAAGAACGTGGGGGCCTGGCCTCGCTAATACTGGATGGAGAGCCCGGACGGGGACGACGTTTCGACTCGCGGCCAGACGAAACAACCGCGTGCGCCCGAGTCTCGGTGAAAACCGACCCCGAAATAGGCTCGCGGACACTCGCCGCGTTAAAAGTCAACAAGTAATTCCCTCCCGATGCTTATTTCGGCCCGAGAGAGCAACCCGGACGTGGGATCGAAGAAAAGCCGGGAAAGCGAGTAAGTTCCGCTGACGGGAACGATCGGGACCTGCGAGGTCATGTGGGCTGCTCAGTCGTACCCCGATAACCCTCCCCGCCGCTCGCCCTTCACCCGCGTCACTACACGCAAAATGTACTTGCTTTAAGAAGGATCTCTGATCGTGCTTGGAAGTTTTATAGGAAAACGGTTCTCGACAGAGAGAGAGAGAGAGAGAGAGAGAGAGAGAGAGAGCCGATTAATAAACAACCACCTAGTATAACTTATTCCCTCAATATTGAGATACGGATTGTGTACGTAGCGAGTACGTGCTTCTGAATTATCGGCCAATAAGGAACGAATAGAGTTTCGTGCCATTAGTCATCGTTATTCGGATTATTAATTACCTATAAAGTGATATATCTGCAATCTGTTTACATACGAGGCTCGTAATAACAAATGGTTCTCGATACGGACAGGTTATGTGGAAAGTTACAAATTTCCCCCCCGAGCTTTCCATATTTTCACGATGCCGGAACAATTGACTCTCGGCATCGCCTTTCCATTTTCTTTTTATATCATTAATAACAATACGAATTGAAGCTCTCGCTAATGCTGCTGCTGCTGCGATTATCCCAATATAATGTTAATTTATTGTTGCATAAGATCCAGCGTATCTGGACGTCTCTCGGTGGGGGGGGGGAAGGATGACGTAACAGATAATTCGAGAGGATAAGCACCGAGGATAAGCTACTCCTCCCTATTTTCCATTATAATCCATAAGATTTTTAATAATAATGAGAAAGTTTTTATTACGACGAGTAGGAATGAAATTCAGCCGTAAATCTAAAGGTTGGCTCTTGTGTTTATGTTGCAGGTGAGTACTCGATGCGTCAGGTATATTGGCCCAGGTCAGGTCAGGTCCCGGGCCCCAGGTGGACGCGGACAGGTAAGTCCTCGGCGTGAAAAACTCGACACCCCGACGCAGCCCGACTTCGACCTGGGCTGTTGTCACCGTTCCTGCTCGAAAGCGTTGACAGAGAAGGTAGAAGAAGCTGATAAGTTGGGGTTATTGGGGTGGACTGGACGGTGAATGAAGCCTCGGTCGAATAACGCATGGATCAGCCGCCGTCGATCGTCGGCAGAATGAGACTCTTTCTTTCTCGCCCGCACCCCCGCCTCACGCCCCGCACCGCCGCCCCGCCCCACCCTGCCCCATACCGCCGTTAATATCCTCGCGCCTCGTGCATCAAAGAGCAGATTAACGACGTGGGATGTGCGGTGCGGTGCGGTGCGGTGCGGTGTGGTGCGGTGCGTGGGGCGGGGTTGTGGCCGAGTTGCTTAACGGAGCAAGATCGCGAGGATCGCGCGGATGGCCCCGGCGGGCGTCGAAACTTTGTGACAAAGACGCCGATAAAGTTTCTTAATGCTCTTAGATAGGCGCGCAATCGACGGGAGTGGGGGGGGGTGGTGGTGGTAGAGAGGAGCTTACGTAATCTTACATAATCGAGGAAGGAATTAGCCTCCGGGCGTTCGGGTACTCGAGTGGGCCTAAAGCAGTCGGGGGAGGGGAACGGGATCGAGGACAAAACCCATCAGATATTAATTAACGATGGCCTACCTTGTATTATCCCGATTAACAGTTAGCCCGGGCGCTGTTGGGTAAATTTCCGAAGCTAAACTGACGGAGTTTGCCGCGACTCATGCAGGAGCTCTTAGTCCAGGGGATGGATGGAGCCGGGGTTCGCGGGTGGGCGCTGGTCGCGCTTCTTCGCGTTTTCCGGACGTATAGTACCAAGTGGAGCGGATGACGGAGGTTCGTCCGAGAATCGCGTTATCGACGCCGGGAAGGTGGGGGGCGGGGGGGTAGTAGCCTGTCTGCCTGGCTGTTTCCAATTCCCCGGGAGGTCGGCCCGTTCCCGGAACGGATCGCCGGGACACGGCGGGGATTATAGTCGCGTTTGTTTATGCGCGGTGAACGGAGCCGTGAGTGGGCCTCGCGGGGGTGAGGGCGTCGTAGGGGTGGTCCTAGCGCGTCACGCGTGTCCTAGCCACAGGACTCGGTTCGGACCCGTAAAGCAACGATAAAGTCGAGGGTCCGGGTCCCGGGGATTTTCCAGCCTCCGGGCGCGACTTGAATTATCGGATCCGCGGGAACTCGTAAGCCTTGTAGCCGTGTTCCCGGATGCGGCTCGGCTCCGAGAGATTAACGAGCCGCGCTCACGCAACTCCTATTAAATTGTAAACGAATGGCCCCGGAGACGTAATAGAGATGTCGAGTAGGGCCGATACGTGCGGGGGAGTCGATCAGCTGGACACGACGATTTCCTTTCAAGGGGGTAAAAAGGAAACGAACGCCCCGACTCGTAAGCTAAGCAGAGAGAGAGAGAGAGAGAGAGAGAGAGAGAGAGAGAGAGAGAGAGAGAGGAGCGTCGGTTTTATTCTCAATCACGCTTCGATTCGATCTCCGAAATACGAGCTTCCTCCTCGAGTCCGGAGTATGGTCGAATCGGGAATTTACGAACGTCATTGAAGCTTCGACGCACTCGTACGTCCATCGAATCAAGTATTTAAGCGCCCGTACACAATCTGCGTATGCTACGTAAACGCTGGACTTTCGAGGCAGGGCATCGGTCGGCCGTAACAATATTAATCTCACGCTCGGGTTCAGCCGCTGGACCAATTACACCGTTTACCGACGCAATCCTTGCTCACGTCAGGTCGTTCATCGGTCGAGAGGAACTGGACTTCGGCACGAATAAGGCGGTAACTAGTGCATTAGCTGGACGCCTTACAGTTCTCCCAGGTTACGCCTTCGTTCCTTCCTCCCCCTCCACCCCCCCTGCCCCCTCCCCAATTTTTAACGGTTCGTTACTCTCTGCGCCTACTCTGCGCACGCAAGTAGAAACTGTCTCGCCCCTCCCGTGGCCGCGTCTCCCGGAGCTGGAGCGCGCGACTCCGATTGCAAATATTTGCGATGATTCGCGAGCGGGTAAACAGAGCGAGGACGGCAGCGAGGATGGGCTTCTTCTTCTCCATAGACTCTCGACTTACTCACCGTCTGCTGCACTTGCCGACAACAAACACGGTCGTCGTACCCCCGACGTCCCACCCCCGTTACCACCGTCGTGGGCCCCGACGCCCCAAAGTCTCTCTCTCCCTCTCCCTCTCGCGCTCTATCTCTCTCTCTCTCTCTCTCTCTTTCCCCTATCCCATCCCCTATCCTCTCTATTGGTTTCGCACTTCGATGCGATCATTACCGAAGGAAGGATGATAGGAGAGGCGTTTTCGGTCTCCGAATCTATGCGTCGACGTGGGCTAAGGGTGTGGACCAAAGTCCCGGAGCCGGTCACTTAATAAACGGCCAAGTTAATTAAAATTTCAATTTGTATTTCAATCCCCCGGACTCCAGTCGGGCAATTACTAAAACATTAAGCAGCGGAGGGTCGACGATCTTCGACTTCAAATGCCTATAATGTACGCGGGTAAAGTATCGTACGGACAACCACGTGATTGATTGGTAATGGTGAACTCGCGAGACGAATTATTTCTTGGCCATTGTTCTCTTGTAGCCCTCCCCGCCACCCCTCGACTCATCAAACGTCGCGAATCCGTCTTAACTATTCGGATTTACAATCAGCGGCTTCCTCCGAAGCTTTCCATAAATATTTAAAGGCCGATTTGGAGTGGCGTCATCTAGCGGCCCGAGATGGAGAGAGAGAGAGAGAGGTTTCACCTTCCTCCCAATAACCCACCACCGCAACCCACCGCCTCCGTTTTTTAATTAGACTCTATTTGTCCAAGGTCGCGGAAGTTCCGTGGCGCGCGGGGGTAGGGGGTTGGGTAGGGGGAGGGGGGTTAGCGAGACGAGTCGCCTCGAGACGGCTGAACCCGACGGGCAATCCGATGGAATTATTCATCCGCGCGGATTGCCTGCCAATCGAATCATCCTTACGTAAAAATTTTAATTATCCACTTGCCGAGAGAGCGAGTCTCTTCCTCGTACACCCCCCCCCACCCCGACCCGTACCACATCCCCGATACCGATATCGATAGATCTGTGCCAATAATACGACGTCTGTCTCTGAGAAGTGAAATTATAAAAGACCTTGATAATGGAGAAACTGCTGCGCCCAGAGTAATCGTCATTAGCTTCGAATTGTCTTTTATTGGAAAGGGAAGACAAATCTCCACCTCCAGGATTTATTTATTTAATTTATTTAAAGCCCTCCCACCCCTCGCCGCGGTTATTAATCCCCACATAGTCATTTTTATTTATATTCTGAAACACATAACGATTAATGGACCTTCTTTTGTTTCGAGCACCTTTTCTCTTTCTTCTTCTTCTTCTTCTTCTTCATCTTTTCTTGTTTAACAATGATAAATTATAAAATAAATGAGGCGTTTTTAGTTTCGTACTAGGTCCGAGCAATAAAAAGCCCATTTCTCGTATATTAAGAAAATCTTGTCGGACATATGTAAACGATCTGTAAGAGGAGTAAAGATTAAAGGATCGTGTAACGCAAGGCTGCTCCTTCTCTTATGTCATTATTGGCTGCTCTCGTGTAACAATGGCCTCGCGTAAAAACGTATTAGTTCCTTTTCAATAAATTCCATCGCCGCATTAATTATTCGAATGCAAAGCGTATCCGTTGCCACGGCTAATGATTTGCTAGTAAACGTTCATTAATCTTACAAGATTGACTAATATTTCAAAGTCAGAGGTAAAGATAGAGGCGACAAGGTAGGTGGCTGTAGGCTGTAGGCTGTAGGCCCGGGGCGGGAGGCGTGAGGCGTGAGGCGGGAGGCGGGAGGCAGGCGGGCCTTCCTTCCTCTCCGAAGATATGAAAACGGAAGAAAAAAATTAATCCAAAGCGACGGCAAAGATGCTCCGCGAAGATTAAAAAACTCGTTTCGAATATTTTTATTAGAAAGCCGTCTTCTCTACCTTCGCCCCCCCACTCTCTCTCTCTCTCTCTCTCTCTCTCTCTCACTCTCTCGCTCTATCTCTATCGAATGACTACAAGTAAATGAGAAATATAATACAGGCGACAGGGAGGAGGAGATAAGCAGCCAATTATACCTGCGAATGGGAGAATTCTCCCATTTCGTCTCTCTCAGTCTCTCGCGCCGCGTAGGTGGCTCTTCTAATCTTTTTGTCGCACCCACTTTTCTATGGCTCGGCGAATAAATTTATCGCGGAAGAGACTCTGGAGGAAAGACAATCGTTTAGATCTAATCCTCCGATACGAGTGTGCACAAGGAATTTAGGCTTCCTCCTCCTCCTCCTCCTCCTTCTCCGCCTCCTTCTCTTCTTTTTTTCTATCCCTTCGCACCCCCCCCTCTGCTCGACATTTCCTAATCGAATTTCTCTCACTCTCTCTCTCTCTCTCGCTCTCTGTAACCGCGCCTATATCACTAAACACTAATGCGTTTTTGATCGTCACGAGAGAATCTCGCTACGGAAATTTACGTTCTAACGGCACGACTGAGAAGAAAGATTGTAAAGGCTTCGAGGGAACGGGGATAATAATAATTTTTGCTAAAATTGAACATGCTTTACTGCAGAGGAGTCCCGGATGAGTGGATGATATAAAATATTCCAACATTTTTTTAATCTACTTTTTTACGCTTATCTACAAAATCAACCTTTATTTTAAGATGATATCGCCACTTTCTCTCTCTCTCTCTCTCTCTCTCTCTCTCTCTCTTTTGCCCTCTCTCTACTTACATATATATATATTTTCTTATTTATCGATTTAACGTCGATTTGTAAGAAATTTATTGTTGTAAACGAGTGAATGCATGTAATCCGTTGCCGCGGCTTAATATTTGCTTAATATTTACTTAATATTAGGATGTAAAGTTACGTCCTTTGCTAATTATTATTAGAAAAATGTAACGAGTGATATGATTAAGATATAACGAATTATCTATGCGTTGGTGTTCCAGCTTCGGACTCAAATTCGTTTCGAATCCGCACTTTCATTTTGTTTCTCGTTATATGTGCATAGCGGTGGAAAGTAAGTAAGTAAGTGCAACCGTTTTTCCGAATTTTCGACTATTTACATTGAAAAGTAAGGGAGGAGGCTTTTCTTGAGCCTAACCCTTCCGACCGAGGAAAATCAACGAACGCGAGAACTCGAGTGGAGCGGCGTTTGCTTAATTATTTGATAAAAAAAAAAAAAAAAAAAAAAAGCCCTTCCCGACTAAAGTATAAAGTTACAGGAAAAATTTCTAATTAATCTGACTCTGAAAGTATTTCAGTTATTATTGAATCCCACACACGCAAAGGAAAAATAATATCATTTATTTTGTTAGAGTGGCGTATGGTAAACCATGTAATAACTTTCAAAGGCTTTTCTGTGATATGAAATGCATTCTGCTGAGTAATAACGTTTGCACGGGTGGAGATGGAATTTTTAATTACACTTGTAACTGCAAAATACGAGAATAAAAGTATTTTCATTTAATAAAGATATTAAAATCTGCATGCTAACTAAGTAAATTTGTTTTCGACTTATCCGAACACTTTGTAGGGACAGAGAGAGGGACAGAGAGAGAGAGAGAGAGAGGGGATGGAGAGGGAGGGAGAGGGAGAGGTAGAGAAAAAAAAAATGACGAAAAAACAGAATAAATACCTTCCGCTTTCGTATTAAAATTTATGAAATAGAATAAAATTTATCTAGCGGTGTAAAAACACTTTATCAAGCCGTAAAAATTTCGAGCTTCGGGCTCTGCATAATTTATAAGAATAACAGATTCAAATGAATATTAAGAAACCACGGGCTCTTTACATTTATTACGAGCTTCCACTTAATTATGGTAATGCGATAGTTTCGGCAAGTGGGCCGTATCGGCCGTGTAAATCGCGTATCGGCCACGGGGTTGAGCACGGTATTACCATAGACCATCAGATAGACTCGCACGATCTTGGGATTACGTTTGTAATATCGTAAAGTGGCGAAATCATGTAAATATTTCTAATCGGACGCGAGGCGTGTAAATTCCAATGCATTGTAATGGTCGTATTATGAGCGAGATTCGCGGGGAATGAAATGGTTTTTCGCAGCGATCGTTGGAGCGATCGTAGGAGCGATCGTTGGAGCTATCGTAGGAACGCGGAGGTCACTTTCACACTGATTTTGTATATTTACCGGTACTCGGTACCATTACCATTGTCTCGGCTTGTGAGAAAGGTAAACAGCCGCGTATCGTGTATGGGTGGGGTATAAGCAGACACGCGGCTATGAATATAATATATCGGGCCCGGAAATTAATAATATGCGAAAAATAATAGGAGGGTATTATGGTAATTTTAAATGATAGCGATGGTATAGAAGGAAAGAGTGGGAAAATTCTAGGATACTCTGATTGAGCTGAAAATCTTTAGCGCAACGCCTCCGTTACGTATACGTCCTTATACGAAATTCCGTATACCGCTAAGAAATATCTCCTCTCGGAATTGTAGATCAACGGCGGGGCGGGGGTACGCTGTATAACATAACCTCGTTTCAACGGCTTATAAATTCGGCGATCCGCTTTTAAGAGGATCCTCTCTACCCCCACCCCCACCCCCCTCGCGACCTTCCTACGCCGACCATTACCCACGAAAAGCAATTTAATTGCCTAACATTACGTACGAAGCTTTTAACGATTCGACAGCTAATTGGCTGCTTTTATAATATTTATCATTCAACATTATATACGGGACAGTCGCGAGTCGGCCGTCTTTATAAAGTATAATTAATACTTTATCGCCTCGTTACAATTAAAATGATCTTGGCCGGTTGGCTCGGATCTCGGACCGCTTATCTCGACGATAGCCTGGCTAATAAAGATTATGACACGTTAACGGGGATTCGTTGGCAATAAAATGACGCGATGACGATGGACGGGGGGCGGGGGCTGGGGAGCGAGTGTGACGGGCGCCGCGTGCGATCAGCGAATCCGAGTAAATACGAAAGATGAAATGAGACGTCGGGAGCTGAAGGAGGGATAACTTAAGGCTCGAGTCGGTGAAAGAGGTCCACACCGACTCTCGGAGAACGCACTGGAAAGGTAATTGACGGAGTGAGTCCCCCGGGCCGTCGCTCGAGCTGCCAAAGTGTGCGTAATGCCCTCGATGCCCGTCACAGCGCGTCCACTCGGCCGAGATAAGTAAGTTATACGACGTGCGGAGGTCGCCGAGTGGAGCGGGGCTCGTGTGGTGAAGTGGCGGTAGGCATGGCTCGGGGCGGGTGTGGGTCGGGGTTGGGGGGGGGTGAGAGGCGACGGACCCTTTAGAATTAAGGACTTTACCTTTACGTTGCCGGGCAAAAGAAACAAGCCGGGAGCGAGACGGACAGACTAAAGGGACTCTTTGATTCCATTACCTCCGTCTCTCTCTCTCTCTCTCTCTCTCTCTCTCTCCCTCCCTCCCTATTTCGCCGTGTCTCCTCGTCACCCCGGATCTTTCCACATTCGACGAGGAACGCGCTCAAGGATGCGGGCGAGACTCAGCCAGGCCGAGAGATTGATAAAGACGCGACCGGAGTAGGAGGTAGGGGGAAGGGTCGGGAGGGGGGAGAGAAGAGGCGAGCCGGGCTCGTTAAGCGAGAAAACGAAACGCGCCTCCTGTCCAGGTCCTTTTTCGCGAGGGAGCCGCGCGCGATACGATCCGAGAGACCGAACCGCGAAGAAACACGTTTCTTACCCGAAGTCCCGAGCCCCATGTGTCATTGCACACCCCCGCGTTTCCACGGAGCCGATGCGCCTCGTCGATTCCATCTCCCTGACCCGCCTCTTCTTCTTATTTCCTTGCGCCTGAGATTCGAGGGATGATTTTTGACGTACAAAACCAAAACAAAAACAAAACAAAAAAAAAAAACAAAAAAAAACCTTCTCTTCTAAATGAGTTTCGAGTCCTTTTGCGAGTGAATCCTCGACAAAAAGGATCTCGATAAGTCCTTCCTTCTCTTAAATCTCCGACTCCTCGTCGCATCTCGAATTATTAATATTACTAAGTACGGGTTTGTTTGTTTTCTTTCTAGTCTCGACTAATTAATTATTTCTTCGTTGACTAGTCGTTGAACGCGCAAGGAGCGAGGAGGAGAGGAGAGGAGGGGAGAGGAGAGTGAGTCTTCGTCGGCAATGCAAATGACAAAAATGACGAAGGATGAAAATTTGTCGCTTGAAATGCAGAGCGAATACGTTTCAGCTGACGGATCAACGATTCGCCGGAGCCTTCCCTTATAAACTTCCGGTATAGAAAGCCCTCGGTGTCGCGAGGAGGGCTGTGGTGCGGTGCGATGTGGTGCGATGTGGTGTATGGTGTGTGTGGGGGGAGGGGCGGGGGAGGGAGGGAAGGTTTTCCCTTCGGAAGATCGAATAAAAAACAAGTCGAGGGAAAAACCTGCTCTCCCTCACAGCCCCTTAATACCTACGAATGCATCTCTCTCTCTCTCTCTCTCTCTCACTCTCTCACTCTACGTAAGCATACTTATATTCATCATCCCAAGTCGGAAAGGCCCATCCATGCATCCGTCCATCCATCTTGGAGCAGGCGAATCGAATCCTCCCGGGGAGGCTGCGAAGCCGCAGTCAGCCAACCTCGTGCCGTCAGAAGAATTTCAGCGTTCGATTGTCAGATCCGGTGCCCTACGCGCACGCGATCCGTTCGCCCCCCCCCCCGCTCGTAGTAAGCCCGTAATGAGGAAGTCGCAGCGCCGGCTGACTTACGCACACTTCCTTCCTTCCCCCTTCGTACGTTTTGTCATTCGTCAGCTACTGATTTTACGGCTTACGACGACCTCTGACCGATAATGATTGAGCTGCGCGTAATATTTTTCGGAAATTCGCCGACGAATCATTTCAGATGACGAATCTAGCGCATCGTCGCGTATCGTCGCGCATCGTCGCGCATCGTCAAAAAATTTACAGGTGACCCGACTACTTGGTAATTAAATAAATTGTCCGGCAGATGGGATGTGAGGGAGGTAAGGGATGGGAGGGTGGTAAGGGAGATAAGGGCGGTAAGGGTGGTAGAGTCCGGCTTAATTGAGTTGAAAGGAAGCGGCGGTTCCGGTCGATCTCGGGAGTTTTATCAAAATTTCTTTAATTCCGCTAAGTACTCCTCAATAATACTCTCCGTCCCTTTTCAAAGAGCTTTTAAACATTCCTCTTTATAATATACCAAAGTTGCGTTCGGGTCCGGGGGTCGATTCTTTTTCTCTTTTTTTTTCCTTTTCTTTTCTTTTTTTTTTATCCCCCATAATTTATGTAATTAAAGTAATAGCGTTGAGCCGCATCGTTGCTAATTGTCCCTCAAATTCCGAAGCTCTGCGGGTTCGGCGGGTTGGGCGGGGGCGGGGGGGGGCGGGGAGGGATAAAAATTACTGCAAGGTCGCTTCGGTAATACAAAAAAGAAAAGAAAGTAGAAGAGAAGAAGAAAAAAGCGCACCGACCCGCGTCGCAGCTTTCGGCTTTGAATTATAATTTCGCATAATAAGCAGCTTGACGTTAGGAAAGGTGATTGGACGCGGGTCGGTGCGGTGCGGTGCGGTGCGGTGCGGTGCGGTGCGGTGCGGCCGATAGAGCTCAGACGCGGCTTATTGCGCCAACGTAGACAATAGAGATTCCTCGAGATATCGACGACTCGTCTTCCCGGCATTAGGGTGACGGGACGAGCCGACAGACTGAGTCCGAGGTCGGGGGCGGGGGAGGGGAGATGGAGATGGAGATGGAGCGGATTATCCCCGAGTCGAAGAGTACGCGTTCCGCGAATAATTATTACAACACAATTTACTCGTGTCGTCGGATTAAGTCACTCGGTCGTATTGCGCGAAGTACTTTGAGAGATCGTGGCGGGAGGAGAGGCTCGTTCCTACCTTTCTGCGTGGGACTGACAACTCGCCCGATATCTTGGTGCGGAGGGGCGGAGGGGCGGGTATCGGAACCGACGTCGACCTGTCGAGCGGAAATCGAGACGAATGGAAGGAAAACTTGAGAGGGAAAAATTCGTCCGCGGCTACGGAAACCCGTGAAAACCTCGACGGGATGATGGGGGCGGGGGAGGGGCGATTGGCGGGTAGGCGAAGCTCGAAGAGAGCTCGGCGTTAGAAAATTAAAGCGAAACAGTAGCGCGTTTCGCTATCTTAACTGCTCTGTTCTGCTTGGTAAAACTGAAAAGTAGAGTCGTATCCGTCGAATAAAAAGACACTTCTTCTGATCCCAATCGATCCTGTCAGAGCCTCTGCGTATTTGTTTCCGGAAGCTCGGAGTCATTATTGTTACGATCAACGCGCTGCGCTCACAAAGAAATTAGCCAAACGAGTACACTCTTCTTCGTTTGTAATTTATTGTATGTACATATATATATATTTTTTTTTTTATTTTATTTTTTTTTTTTTTTTATTTATTACGGAATTCAAGAGGGAGAAATGACGACGGAGCGACGGTGGGAGGGGGAATGTTTGGGAGCAGGAGTTGCTTACCAGTAGTAGCGAATGCAAATATTAAAAGCAATCGATCCGCAATTATGTCTGATGAACGAGCGGCTTACTTTATTCGGTCCGTTTAAACACCGAGTCACCGACTGAGAGAGAGAGAGAGAGAGAGAGAGGAGGGGGGGGTGAGAGAGACTCGTCGGCAGACAAGTGCACTCACGGACACGAGCGAACTCGGACTCACACTGGCGCTGAGTGAACGAATCGGCTTCGTTGCGTTTGTCCCTTATTAGATATTCCATTCCACCGAAGGCGCGGTTCTTAGACAGGAAAGGAGCTTCTGCGTGAGCTCGGGTTCCTCCCGACCACCGCCACAACCATCTCCAACCATCCCCAAACATCGCAAACCACCGCCATCCGTTTTCATCCGACATCTTTTTATTCCGCCTCTCGCATTTCAGACGTTATTATTCATCCTTCAGCGACTTTTTCTAGTTCCCTCCCCCGTCCCACCTGCCCCTACCCCGCTCCACAACCACCCCACCCATTACAAATGTCGCAAATATACACCTGGCTTACGGCTGAATTTGCGCGCGCGCGCGCGCTCACCAAAGTTGTTCCTCCCTCCCCCCTGTCTCGCCGCGTTTTTTTCCCTCTCCCGACTCGCTTCACCCCCCCTCCCCGCCACACCACCACCTACCCTCCCGCCGCTACTATATTTACGGTTTTATTATCCCTCGCTCGCGATTTATGATTTCCTGCAATGTGATTTTTAGGAATATTTTTCGACTCCCTTCCTCCCATCGTTTCGCACGTCGTTCTCTCGGATCCGACGCTTAGCGAGAAACGCGCTCGAGTGCGAGGGGGCAGGTAGGGGGCAGGACAGGGGAAGCTGCTGAGCGGAGCACCCCGCTCCGATCCCACGTTAGAGAGGGAAGAAGACCGAGCAAAGAATGGGGTGAGAACGTATTAAGTGTCGTGGCGATAAATATTTTCTCTCGCTCTCCCCGACCCACATCCCACCTCGCCCCCCCTGCCGCTGCCGTTGCCGCCACGAGCTTCTGTCAGCTTATATTAATTGCACGTTTAATAAGTGAGCGAGTAAGTAAGTAAGTAAGTGCCCGTGTGCCGGCGGTCGACTGAGGACGACCGAGGAGACGCGACTCCCTTTAAAGAGCGCGCGCGCGCGCGCGCGCTCTGCTAAAATTATTTCGAAAGCAATTATCGGGCCGATAAAGCTCTCCAATTATTATTTTCACGAGCGCGCGCGCACACGTACGTACGTCCCTTACTTTGTAAACGACAAGCGACGAGCCTCGCATTCCAAGCGATTCCATGGGAGTGGGGGGGAGGCGTGTCCTACCGTCCATACGTAGCCCGGACGCCGAGCCAGAGTATATTTAATAATCAAATATATACTTTATACGTTGAGGAGTAATGAGGGAGCGACACTTGCTTCGCCTTCGGACAGGGACGTCCAGAGGTGGCGGGGTGGGGTGCGGCTGCTGGTAAAGGACGAGTCCAACGGCGTTATCACGGCGTCCTTTGACTTACCGCTTTTCCTTCATTACTCCCAATTACCCGCCCGCCCCCCCCTTATCCTACAGCCTAATTACCGAACAGCACAGGTTTTAGCCATTAAAGGGATAGAGGGATGACACCTTGCTCCTGGCTCATTCAATACCTGCTGCTCGGCCACGAATTAAAATGCAGAATAAGAGTACACGTCGTATGCACCAGCCGTACCCAATACCACCAATCTTTGGACGGTTATTGGGGTTATTGGGAAGAGACATATTTATAGTCGTAACAATCGCCCAATAGAGTCTCTCTCACTCTCTCTCTCTCTCTCTCTCTCTCTCTCTCTCTCCCTGTCTGGAAATGCCATGGCGAGTCGGCTCATTCGGCTTTAGGTCGAACTTATAATTTCGTTTTATCCCTCTGCATATCAGATAAGCCGCGCGCTTTGAAAATTGCGTACAAGCATGGCAGGGTATAAAAATTGATTATCGCCCTCTTCTTGTCCGAATCGTTGCGATGAACAATCGCACGTACCCGCCGATCGTATCTGCCGTCCTCCGCTCAAAAGCTCGGATTACTATCACTGACTTCTTGCCGCCGACTTCCGTTTGTCCTTCGCAATCACGAGCGCGCAAAACGTCCTACTTTATTCGCAAGCAATTCGTAACGTCACCGGCACGACCCTCGGTCGCGCATTGCAATTACGACCATTATCCAAGTCCGAGTTCTTCCCTTCCGCGTAAGCCTATTAGCGGAATATTTTCACCTGCCACGGCTCGACAATTTCTTGCAATTACTGACCTTTCGTTACGTCTTCTCTGCGGGAACGAGAGTATTTGTCAAGCGAATGTCAAACGAATATTGTTCGCGGGACGGGCGACTGTGTAATTTGGCATGGGAAGAAATTTGGAACATGGGGATACTCGCGATGTACCGGTGGTACTGAGAGCGCTCACGGAGCGCCGCCTATTCGGCTCACACCATCTCCCCGCAACCGATCGATCCGATCCAAATAAACTTACACCTTGTATAAGTATATTAATACCTTTATGTACAAATACGTTCGGCATGTGTAGAGTCTCTACACATGAGCGTATCCACCATTTCGACACAGGCCGTCCCGCGATCGGCGCTCATCACCCTCCTCCTGCCCCCCGGGCCCAGCTCTTCCCTCATCCGTTCCACCTTTCTACAGCCTGTCGTGAATTTAACGCATTATGGGACACAACGTCTATCTTGAGTTGAACTAGAGGAGCCTTTTCATTCCGCTAAATGACAGCATAATGTTCCTTGAGTGCTCTCTCTCTCTCTCTCTCACTCTCTCTCGCATCCCCCCCTCAAATCATCGACGGGGCAGTAAACTCGGGCGCAACGAGCCTCGCCTCTAGTGTCTACAGAAAATTGAGATCGCCTCCGGAGGGAGGGGGGGAGAGAAGTGCTGCTCAAAAGAGGACTCGAGAATGAAGGAAGTAGTGGCGCGAAAGCTGGGGAGAGAGAGAGAGAGAGACGACGGTGCCTTGAGTGTAAAAAAAAAAAAAAAAAAAAAAAAAAAGAAGTCCTCGCCCTGGGCGACAGAATGGGTGCAACCGGCCCTATCTATGGTCTGCCACACGAGTACAAGGACGGAGAATCGCCAACTTTCTCTGGCTCGCCCCCCAGCCCCCTCTCACTCTCTCTCACTCTCTCTCTCTCTCTCACTCCCGTTCTGCATTCAGTCAGTAACAGTAGCTTGTCTGCTTGGCTGTCGTTATAAAGTGAGATCAGATAAACAAACGCGGCTGTAACCAGCTCTGACATAATCGACCGACCAGGTGAGAGCGAGCGAGCTAACGAGAAGCAAGAAGGGAGAGAGAGAGGGGGGGGAGACGAGAGGAGCGGAGAGGAGAGAAAAGGTAGGAGGAGAGAAATGAGATGAGATGAGATGACTCGGCATGATAACCCACGTCGTTCTCTGTGGACCTCGTGACTCGGACGAAATGTGGAAAATTTATATTGGTCTCTCCGCTATTTACATATACGTATACACACGTTTACAGGTGATCCAACCGGAGGAGAATAAATACGCGCGTGTATACGCATGTATAAAGAGACGTCGGTCATCTTCGGAGTGTTTGGCAGGTCTCTCTTGTTTCGTGATGATAATTTAGCGGAGGGATGAATGTGTTTGCGAAGTGTGGATCACGGGTCAATGCCACACAGCTCGTGGGAAGTTTTTGTTTGCCACCGATCGATCGGCGCTTCCCGGCTGTATATTTTCAAGGAATGTTTTACGAAAGATTGATGTAAGTTCATCTGGAAACTCGACCGCGTCCCAGCATCCCGGCCCGCCAAACACAAACAATTAAAGCAAACGCTGCTGACAATGACCAACGCCAATGCAGCCAATATGAGCTCAAATAGTCGCGCGCTCACCCCCCCCCTCCCTCCGTCGCCGCCCTCCGCCACCGCGCCGACACCCTCCAGCAGCCCCAATAACCCTCCCGCTACGTAAATGCTGAAACGGGCGGGGGCGGGCTTTCGAACCCCGTAGCCGGAGAGTTTGCGCTCTATTTTATTCGGTTTTATTTTGTTGTTTGAAGATTTATCAAAGGCTGGGCGCTTAATGATTGGCTGGGCTCCGTACGGGACCAGTGAGCGAAATATTTGTATAATCATATTGATAGGGACTTGCGGAGCCACGCATTTCAAGAGAAGCTTTAAATACGTAAATTTCCAAGAAGGGTTATAAAAATTTTTCATAAAATTCATATCTCTATAAACATACAAGAACTTTTACCTCGTTTTTATGCATACGCAATCATATAGGAGCGCTCCCGCTCCCGCTCCCGCTCCCTCACCCGCCCCCCTGCCGGCTCCTCCCTACCCACTCGGCGGCCACAGCCTTTAAAATCTCATGAAACAAAGAAATTCCAGAACATTGAGTATAAAAGCAATGCGAATATATCAAACTCAATGTCCGTTAAATATAACTATTTGTACGGGAATTGTAAACAGGATTAAGATTACTATTAAAGCATAATAGGATATAATGATGCGATATTTCACCTCCTGAATAAGAATTGCGGCGCGGAGAATAAAAATGGACGCGGAGAAGCCCTAAATGCATGAAATATATTAAGAAATTAAGGCGAATTGAATCGAAACCGTATAATAGGAATAATTTTTTTATTTCCCTCGCTTTGCAAAACGAAAAAAGAGCAGAAAAAAAGAAAAAAAGAACAAAAATATAATAACAACAACGTGTGATGGTAATCTGCGTTTAGTCATGATACCGAATGCCAAAAGATTTAAATGTATGCTAAATCTTTTGAGCGGAGCCTCGCGCACTCGTATGTAAACTAACTTTTGAATATTTATAAGAAGTATAACTGGTGTTATTTTTTTAATTTTAAACAGCATAACTTCATTAATACCGCGGCGGGGCGAGGTGGGGCGTGGCGGGACGGATGGTGGGGTGGGGGAGGGAGGGAGACATCCTTTTGACTCGGAGCGATGCTGAATTTCGTCTAAAGATTTTTTCGAAACAAATGCGCGAAACGCCTGCTTTTAAAAGAAGAGGCTCGTGAACCAAATCATTTCTCTCGCTCTCTTTCTCTCTCTCGCTCTCTCTCTCTCTCTCTCTCTCTGCGCGCGTAAGAGAATCGCCGCTCACTCTTATAGTTATTCGGAAAAGCGTACGATTGTCCTTCCGAATTAACGATAAAATTGTTAAAAGAAACGCGGGCTTTTAATTAATTGCGTGACGGTAATAAAAAAAAAAGCATCTCCGAAGAGAAGTTTAAAAGGGAGACTTAGAAGGAGACGGAGGAGGTTGATTAGTAGAACAATATTTTTGATTTAGCTTGGTGATCGAGAGTAAAATAGGTCGCGGCAAGGCGAAAATCCGGAAATTACGAGTCGCGCTAACGTCTGCAGTTGAATTCGATTCGTAACGAGCGTCTGGCGTCTGGCGTCGACGTCGACGTTGGCGGCGGCGTTGGCGGCGGTGGCGGCGGCAGCGGAGGCAGCGGAGGCAGTGGAGGCAGTGGAGGCAGTGGCTTCAGTCCTCCGCGAATCAATCTTGAGCAGAGCTTAAACGGGATCGCGCTCGACGTTTTTCTCACTTCCGAGAAGTCGCGCCGCGGTTCCGGCGAATAATCAAGCTTCGATCAAGGGAGGATACATTTATCGTATTTATCGCGGATCTCGCTTTTTCGTTTGTATTTCACTCCAGAGCGACGGCTCCTATTTTTAAAACCATAACTAGGCTATAAAAGAAACGGGCTGACAAATCGAACGAATCTCCATCTTACGAGACGACCTATCCATTCGATTATCCGAAAAGATAGGGGTGGGGTGGGGGGAGGAGCAAATTTATCACGCGCTCATTTCGCTCATTTCCGCATAATTTGCATTAAACCCGAAGAATTCTCAACCTCCCACAAACCACTCAATATTGCGCAATTAAGAAATGACTACACGAATGACCTTGAGGTATTTTAAGATCCGTCGACCGATCTCGTAAACTTCACTCCCCCCCCCGCCCCGCCATCCGCGGGACAT
The DNA here is from genome assembly GCA_018883505.1 of Ceratosolen fusciceps. Classification (NCBI taxonomy): domain Eukaryota; kingdom Metazoa; phylum Arthropoda; class Insecta; order Hymenoptera; family Agaonidae; genus Ceratosolen; species Ceratosolen fusciceps. Next base: position 5,244,966 of record RCIC01000005.1, read on the forward strand.
TGAAATCTCAGTTCGCTGCTTCTTACTCGGCCGAATTCGTACAATGCACGAAGGGTGGGGAGTTGACAATTCACTCTAAAGTCCTGCTTTTTGTCACAAACATTATCCACTCGCGGATCAACAATAGGGAAAGATTTACGAATACTCAATAATTGCCGGCCTTTCGGTAAGTTTTGGCAAATGACTTTATTTATAAATACTGGCTAAGGCCGGATTCCTGGATTTTTACAAAATAATAATAATAAAAAAAGAAAAAAAACGCGTTAATCGAACGCGTGTGTATTTATACGTTCATGCGCGTTGATAAAAAATAATTATACGTGTATGGAGCAAAGCAATCTTTTACATCACTGATAACAATTTTTTATTAAATTTGTGAGAAAAAACGATATTCTTTCCATAAAAACCAATTTCAATTAAAGTCGAATTTCATTGAACTGCAGAGGAGGGAAGCAATACGTCAGTCAAAGAGATAGACGTATATAAATAATATATTTATTGAATTATTTATATTTCAGTTTAATTACAAGCGAATTCAGCCCGCGTTTTATAACTCGAATAAATATTATTGGGTAGCCTATGGCCGATATATATATATATATATATATATGTACGTATACATCATCTCAAACGAATACGTTAATTTCTTTTCAAAAATAATATCAATTAGATGGAGCGACGTAGGTAAGTTAATTGGCGATTGTAAAAATTTGCTTCCTACGAGCATTAATAATGTGAAGGAAGGAGGGAGCCCGTCAGTAGTGATTATAATGTGCGTGCTAAGATTTAAGGGGCAGGCGAGAGGGGCAAGGGATTTATATGCCGTGAGGGTAAAGTGGATCTTCAATGGATTGAGGAAAGTACAAAGCAATTAGAATTCCTCCATAACTACGACGCAGGGGAGGGGTATGAATATTATATATATATATATCTGAGCTGTCGATGGATTTATGAGAGAAAAAGAGATAATAAAGGTGTCCCTTAACATCGGCTTGAGAGTTACCTGGGACGATACTCGCTCGGGGAGTATAGTTTAGTAAAGAAATAGCAGCAGGTCAGAGATTAATTAATTAATTAATGTATTGAGTGAGTAGTGGGTACGTACCTGAGATGCATTTGGGAAAGGTCGACGGAGGAGGTGGAGGAGGATGAAAAACTGGAAAAGAATAAGAAAACAGTGGTTGGTTGTGGATCGGTTGAAGGGCGGGGAGAAAGAGGGAGTCCTAGGGATACCTACGGCTACCGCGGCGACGGCTAACAACCCCTCGGACTCGTCGCCGAGCTCAAGCGGGGAGCGGCCGATCGTAAGGGAACGGACAGCAGGGATGTCGGGGTGGGTGCGGGTGCGAGTATAGGTGCCGTTCGACGTTCGCCGTTCGCCGTTCGCCGTTCGCGCCACCCCGAGGAACGAGGCTACGTGGGAGCTGCTTAGGGCAGAGGGATTGTGCGGGGGTGGCGGGGGGGGGTCACGGGGGCAGGGGGATCGACGAGGGCCGGGATGACGGAGCGAGGGGGACGTTGACGGCGTCGAGGAGTTGGCGTTGGCGTTGCCGGTGGCGGTGGCGGTGGTGGCGGTGGTGGCGGTGGCGGTGGTGGCGGGAGCGGGGGTCGCGAGAGGGTGCGCGCCCGAGTCATGGCTCGCGCACCCCTGCCTATGGCGGGGACGTTTCCTCGGAGAGGGTCGTTTAGGGGCGCATGCGCCCGCGTCAGCGCAGCTTAGCCGACGGCAGCGGCGTAACAGCGGCCCCGACGCTCCGACGTACGATAAAGCGAGCGAGTGCGCGCGTGGAACCGAGATAGCCTTCCCTCGACACAGGGAGACAGAGAGATAAAGACGGAGAGAAAATTGCGCACTGAGCGATAGGGGGCGAGATAGAGAGAGAAAGAGAGAGAGAGAGAGAGAGAGAGAGAGAGAGAGAGAGCAAGGAACTCGGCGGAGAGAGCAGTCAGTGCACCGCCCGGCCTCCGATCGCGAACACCCCGACAGTCTTGGCAACCTCGGTCCCGTGGACTCGTTGAATACTCTGGACTGCAGAGCGCACACACCCCCATACGGGATCGCGGCTCCGCGTAAACTCCGCGCTCAATCCTCGAGCCTCCCCCTGAGGGACTTGCATCAGCGATTCTAACGCATTCTAACGTTACGACCTACGGTTACGCTGCTTCGGGTCTATTGAGAAGGACACGTACCCAGACATACGCGTATGCCTCTACGTAAATACAGTTGTAGTTTGTCGTAGGTGTGCGGTCGGGTGCGTCCGACTGAATCTGCGGATGATTACACAAATGTATACAGACGTATGTGTTGATAAAAGTAAGGATAGATAAAGTTGAGTAAGCGATCGCTGCTGGTCGGGGGAGGGTGTTTGGGAGGTTATTGGGGTATCGCTGATTTTCCATTTGGTCGGTGCAGAGAGTCGAGAAAGGGGGCAGGGAAAGGAAGGGCAGGTGCGTCGCTGGAGAGTCCCGTAGCGGAGGATATCCTCAGTCGGAGGAGGAGTCGAGAGGGACCATTAGTCGTTCGCGCATTCGTATTACTTCCCGCGCTTTCGCCAAGGACGAAGAAGCACCGATTCTCGTGGTAGCGCTGCCCTCGAGGTTTTAGCGGCTGCCTCGCCCTCTCGAGGGCAGGGAGGGCCAAGGAGTAGGACTGTCCCAGATCGAGAAGAATCGAGAAGAGTGAATAAAGAGTGAAAAGGCCGCGAGTCCCGCGGTGAACTTGGCCTGGCAACTGGAGGGACGAACTCTCGGGGTGGTTTCTTCGGGTACTCCTGCTGGTGACTTCCTTATTTCCCCCGGGAGAGTGAAGATAGTGCGCGCCGCAGCCGACGGAAGGCCGACCAAGAGCCGAGTGATGATCTAAAGTGTTTATGATATAATCTAGTGTTCTGTGCAATGATACATCAGGCTGTGCCGGGTTTTCCTATAGAGGGCCAATGTACCAACCAGGTGAGTTATTACCCCCTCTCGGTCCAAGACGACGAATGCACTCCGGGTCACCAAGGCTCCTAATCCGTTCTGCACCCCGAATCATCACCACCACCACCATCACCACGCCCATCCCTTTAGTCCGTCGATCCGTCGGTCCGTCGGTCCGTCGGTCCGTCGGATCGTCGGTTCCCCGGGCTCCTTCACCCCCTTTCGTCTGAATTCTGCGTCCTCCGAGCTTTCAGACTGATAAAGTCATTAAAGCTAATGGACCTCCCTCCTTCACATCTCTCTCTCTCTCTCTCTCTCTTTCTCTCTCATGATCAAGGAATCTCGTTTTTCCTGGGTATCGCGTAAGAGGCCCGATTACTCTGTGTCTCGTGTATAAGCAGGGCAAAGGTCTTAGGGTGCCAGTGGAAACTAGAAGGAATAGATAATCAAAGCGACTGAAGGTAATTGATTCGCCGTGAAGGGGTAAAGAGATTGTTAGCCATCAGGTTCGGAGCTGTAAATTCTCGGTACTCCGTTTCGAAGCGAACAAGAGCCGTATACATCATCATCATCATCATAATCGTCATCATCATCATCATCATCGAGATCGCTGGACACTTGCATGACTTGACCGAATCGAGATGGAATCCATTGGCTTATATTCTATCCGAAATTCCGGTTGCGTGGAATCTCGAGGATGGAAGGGGGTGCGGGGCGGTTCGAATGTAGACAGAGAACCTCTGCCGGTCCGGTTTTTCTTTTCCTCGGTATTTCCTCGGCATTCCCTCTCATAACGTGGGCCGATGATTCCCCGTTGAGCGAAAGCGTCCGAATGGATTTCGCTCCATTCCGCGCGGGATCTTTAGTAATTCATTCAATCAGATGGTCTGAGTGACGGATGCTGCTATTCGGGAGCGGCTCCGCCTCCCCGACCCCTCCCACCCTCCCTCCCGCCCCGGCGACTCGGAAATTCGAATTTCTGGCTTTGAAGCGGCTGATGGAGCCCGAAAGAGGGGAAATGATAGGGGGGGGGAGACATTTCGCCCGCCTGTCTCGTTATTAAATTGCTAATCTTTTGTTTCGGGGCCGCGGATTAGGATTCGTAAGCGAAATGAGGATTTACGGAGGATTTAGATGCTGTAAAAAAGCGTTTTCGGGTGGCGGCGGGCGGAGTGCGGAGGATGCGGAGACGCGTCGACCGGACCGTGCTCTTAGCGATCTTTGGTAATTGAATGATGGGCTCGGCCGAGTGTGATTTATGCCAAACAAACAGAGATTGCGAGAAAGGGAGAGAGAGAGAGAGAGAGAGAGAGAGAGAGAGAGAGAGAGAGGCCAATGAAGAAATAGATAGATCAAAAGATGTATTCGGATCGGATAAGGGGAGAGGAAGCCGAGAGGAAGCTGAGAGGAAAAGCTAAAAGTGGGGTATAGTTGGGTATACTCGTTCTACTACTCTTCCTCCCCTCTTTTTCTAGCCATTCTTTATCCTCCTCCGTCGCAGAGAGAGAGAGAGAGAGAGAGAGAGTAGAACGCCGTCGTCGCCGTCGCCACCCTCTCTCGACTCGAACTCTCACCCCCCTCGTCAAGTGGTTTTTCGAAGATTCCTTCGTGGATGTCGGCTGGCGAATGAATCCCGCGGCGCCTTATCGATTCGACTCACCACCCCCAGACCCGCACCCGTACCCGCACTCCCTCGCAGATCCCCTCGCGCGCACTCGAGCGAAAGTACGGGAAAGATTGGCAAGCCCGAGCCAAGTCTCGAGCTTTCGAGATCCTCTCCAGCTATCCGGCTTCCTCTGGATTTTCAATATTTTCTTTCGGCGTAACAATGCCCTCCCTCGCAACCCCACTCCCCTCCCCCCTCTCTCACTTATCTCCTACCCGTAGGATGCGTTTTTCGTCGGCTCTGCCCCAGGACGGGACCATTAGCCTTGACTTTACTTTATACTCGAAAATACTTCTGCTGCTACTCCGGCGTCGGGCTACTACTACTACCTACCTCTAATCATTCCTCGACCAAGACGACGACGACGACGACGACCCTCTCACTCCTCCCCCGGCCCAACCGACCGCTACTTACCCGCCATACTCCCTCTCAGAGGATGGACACGAACGTCACGATACGTCGTCTTTAACTTTCACTGTAGCCTAACGTCCACGAGGGAACCTGAATTATTACTCGTACTTAAGTGCTCTAGGTCTTAAAGTTGCCCCACCCCCTCCCCACGCCAATTCCATCTTGCGACCGGGCTCATAGTTATCGTTATGAAAATACGCCGCTCTTTCACATTCGACTGTTCCAGTAATTTTTATATTATTTTACAACATGAGTTCGCGAACGTTTCCCGTTCTTCTTCTTTCGTCCCGAACGTTCTTCCCGAGCTCGGCCCGATAAATCGCTAAACAGAGATGAGCAGCTTCTCTGCCCGATGGGCCAATGGGCCGAAATCGTCTCTAAGGAGATATTTGAAGGTGCAAGAGGAGACTTTCCGATAATATAGTAATCAAAGCTTGTCTTGTGCGTGCGTTCGCGCATCGAGAGACTTCGTTCATTGAGAATTCGTTCGACGCGCTCCTCTTCCGAACGCAGTACGTGGAATATCACCCGCAGGTCCGGAATAATTTTTAATCTCCTCGTAGTGCGATAAAGAGGGAAGGGCTGGGAAGGGAGATTGGGGAGGAGGGTATTAATCATTGCTGGAGATCGGGATAATATGCGCGTGCGAGTGTCGGTCGAGGCATCTAATCGACGAACGCGCGTCTCTCTCTCTCTCTCTCTCTCTCTGTCTCTCTATGTCTCGTACTAGTGGCGGAGTAGGGGGGCGGCAGTAGGCGAGCGAGAGACTCGAAAGGCAAACAAGGGCTTAATAAAGGCGAACGGCATTTTAATGAAAACAAATGCAACTCGTATATTCTCTCGGCTCGGCTGGCCGACGCATGCGGAGGCTGGGAGCGAAAGGAGGAAGGCAAGTGTATATTAAAACGGCTTGACGCACGTGCCGCGATGCGCCAGAGGCCATTCGTGCGTGTACGCGTTCTGCGCGAAAATAGTCGAGGCGTCGCGGGCGCGAAAATAATGGCGCGCACGCATACCCTCGTTACTGGGTGGGAGGGGGCGGCGGGGGGAGGAGAGGAGGCTGCAACCGACGTCGCTGCATCCGCTCGCTTACTGAAGCAGACCCCCCCGCGCGCGCTCGCGCGCGCCCCCCTCATTCTCGCTTAACTTCATTTTTCCCCGACTACTAACCACTGCACCTCACCCCCCCTCCCCTTCCACGCGCTGTTTCTTTCTCACCAATCTCTCAATTATCAACTTTTGCTCCCGCTGACTGACACCCTTCGGCCCCTCCTTCCACCTCGTCGCCCTTCTTCTCCCCACTTGAACCTTCTCTCTCTCTCTCTCTCTCTCTCTCTCTCTCTCTATCTCATTGCGATTCCACTAGGTCCAATCACGCAAATCGATTCGAAGAAAGCTCGTCTTGGTTAAAGAGATATGAGGTCCTGTCGGTGCCGATTCCGTTCCTCTTCTGCAGACGCGGATCGATATGGGTGCCTGAATGGGTACGACACTGATAAGATAAGATGGTCCAAGTTCGAGGGGGGGGGGAGAAAATTAATTCCGTGGCCAGAGGGGCTGGCACCACGTGTACTCAAACGACCGGGACAGCGAAATTCCGGATCATCTAGTTCGCTAATGGGATAAACCGACGGATTCGGATCAACGGACGGCTTATCCTTATCATCGCCTTCAAATTTTTCTCTCACATCTAATTGACTTTGACGCATCGCTTTATATCCCGATCGATCATACCTCTACGCGACCTCTAATTGTCCTCGTACCGAACCTAGTGCCCGGGCCTCTCTGCCCCGATCCCCCGGGACTTTTCCCCCGCGCTGAATTATTTAGATCGCAGGGACTCCATAGGGGCTCCATCACAGCCTCTCGAACGGCGAGATCGGCCCACTAAATATTACATCTCCAAGGGCCTCGCATCCTCCGCAGCATCCCCGATCCCCGTAGGCGCACTGATTTTATCGACGATCTCCACTCTCTCTCTCTCTCTCTCTCTCTCTCTCTCTCTCTCTCTCTCTCTCTCTCTCTCTATCTCTCCAACTCTCAGTTCTCTATAAGTATCCCTTCGATTCTCAACTAGCGTGCCGATTTTTATTCAAACGTCCTTTGGATTGGCTGCGCGTCGTTAACGATCGGGAGCAATCAGTGGCCGTCGGTGAAATTACTTACCGGCAGCTCGGGGGCTCGCAGACCGTGTTTACAGTCCGCGAATCGTTGCAAATGGAACGTTAAAGCGCGCCGTCGATGTTATTTTTTTTTCTACCGGTGCATTGCGTTCTCGAGCTCTGGAAATAATATCGGGTTCGAGGGAAAAGGACTTAACGCGGCAAGGGGACTTTCGATCAACTGACGACTGCGGCTCTGAAAGAGTTGCGCGGGGGGGCGGCGGCGAGGGGAATAAGAAGTGAAGACGAAAGAAGAGGACGCGCATTAGGAGCTTTGAATACGGAGGACGAGGATAATGCGCTGGGTTGGGCGGAGTGGGGGGTGGGGGGTCACGACTCTCCCCTCTCGGAGGGTAACGAGATTTTACGGGGCCGCGCCCGTGGCCCACAAGCGGAGCCTAATGAAAATTATCATCCGGGAGACAAAAGACATCGCGGCACGTATAGGCAGGTAATCGTGTACCGGAATCGATTTACGTCCTGTTCTCCGTGTCTCCTCCCCCAACCCCCGTGAAAACGGAGAGTCGGGAGTCGGGAGTCGGGAGTCGGGAGTCGCGAGTCGGGAGTCGCGAGTCGCTCGGCTATCGGCGGCAAAGATTATTCAGCTCGGCTCCTTCCTCTTCTTTTTTTCCCTTCCTCCCCCCCCCCACGTAACAGCCGAGTCACCAGCTAGTCAACCGCGCAGATATCTACATGTACGTGTACGTGTACGCGCAGTCGAGCCGATTATCTCCGCTCTGCTCTCGGTAGCAGCTCCGGCAATCAATTGCACTTGATGTGGCCTGGCGAATGAAGCCAGATAAAGAGAAAGAGCGCCTGCCTCAGTATGCGGGAGTGAAAGACAGAGAGAGTGAGAGAGAGAGAGAGAGAGAGAGAGAGAGAGAGAGAGAGAGAGAGCGAGGGACGGGCGGGGAGGAAGAGAGATGTAAGAGCGCCTTTGGTCTGGCCGCCTATTAAAAATACTTAACTCACCGGTCGTCAACCTTCCTTTGTCGATATCGGCGCTATGCAAATAACTATCAAGTCCCCAGCAAGGCTGACCCTCCCCCCCTCCCCGACCCCCTCGACTCCCTTCGCCCCTTTACCCTCCGCCGCACTCGCCCCGCGTTCACGTTGAATAATCCGGCAGGGTTCGAAATAGCCGCAGACTAGGGACTTTGGCAACTGCGAGCGCCGATCTTCTTGAGGCAATCGAGCTTCCCCCGATACACGCCTCCTTAGCATCGGAGGCACTCGAGCTCCGTCCGTTCGCCTCTCTCTCTCTCTCTCTCTCTCTCTCTCTCGGAATGCATAATAACTCCGGCTGACGAGTCGTGTCCAGAGAAATATTGCAGTTATTGTTGTTGGTACCGCCGAGACCATCGCTCGGCTTCTTTCTCGTGGACCTGCGCCCGACCACCCGCCCACTTACCCACCCACCCGCGGAAGGATTATTTCCTTAAAGCTCGCTTTCGGAGACCGCGGACATCGACGAGCTCCATTTCCATCCTAAGCATCGGCTGCGTCACTCGCCAGGTAAAACCGTTGCCAGTAATTCCAGACGAGACGGCCTCGGCTTATTATCCAAAACTCACCTCCGTCCCATTAACCTCTCACCACCCCCTCCCCCACCCCTTCTACCTCGGATTCCCGTAAGCTTTCCCATGCAAACCGACTGCCTTACATGCATTTCGTATTCGCTTCAAGCGCCATTCCCATGCTCTCTTATTATACAAAAGCATGGGACTTACTTGGACGCGTGACTCGAATAAAAACAAAAAACAAAAACAAAACCAAACAAACGCAAAATGAAAAGGTACTCGTAATTACATATAAGGGTGAAATATATATATATATATATAATCAGTATCGCAAGGTGCACCGAGCAAATCATAAGATTATATTAAATCCAATTGGTTTTTTACTATCAAAATATTTTATTTCACGATATATCGAAAGGCATAAAGCATATGAGAAAACGGCGTATAATATCTTTTATCGGGATATTATCAAACTTCGCTTTAATTGCTATTATGCACTTGGCCTATACAATTTCGTTATTTATAAGTTAAAACGAGACGGCTTGCGTTAAAACGCCCATAACTTAATCCCTCTGGCCGTAATTTTTAGCGAAAAAAGCCCCGGGTAAAGCTTTATTTGTATTCCGGACATAAATTGCCATTGTAATTTATTACAATTAAAAATGTTATGCCATCCGAGCAATAAAGAAATCACTCGCGATAAGGATACTTTAGGTAAGAGCCGATATTCCACGATAGCGCACTCGCGCGTCAGGCTTTGTACTCTGCGGTATGTACTATTATGCGAAGTTTCAAGCGTTTTCCCGTGATCTCCAATGGACCGCTTCGAGAATGATCCCTTAATTTGCAATGGCGACTGCTACCAGAGTACCGGTACAATGGAGTCGCCTACGCCGCTCCTCCTCCTCCTCCACCTCCTCCTCCTCCTCCTAGAAAGCGAGCTCTTGCGGGCCGGTCCCCGATGCCACATTACAAGTATCCAAGAATCCGACTAACCATTACGTACTTACTTTCCTTAATAAAGACAAAAGTTTGAGGCGAAATACGTAGTTGCGTCATCGTGAAAGGCTGGCCATTCGGCGGAGCCTCTTCGGCTCTTTATCTTTATACATCTTCGGTAATTTTACAACAAAAGACTATTATTCTTCTCCCTCCTCGTGAATCGGACCATATAAACTTAGGTAATATAACTTTGTTGCGAAAGTAGCAGCTAAATCTTCAATGACTAATAACCCTACAAGTTACTTTTTCAATTTGGCCTTCAGATAAGCACGCGTCGTCTCTCTCTTCTCTTCTCTCTCTCTCTCTCTCTCTCTCTCTCTCTCTCTCTCTCTCTCTCTACCCATCGACGTCTTCCCTAATCTTTATTAGACTGGCCGTTAACGGCTATATTAAATATAATGCCGTCGCTTCTTCTCTGCCCCCAAATAACCCGAATAACCTTGCGCTCGAGTCAGGTCAAGTGGATCGAGTCACGTGACTCTTCGAATTCGGCTCGAAATACCAAGATTATCAGAGAGAGGGAGAGGGAGAGAGAGAATCGTTTCAAAAACGTCATTTTTTCACTTCCTCAGCCGAGATTACGCGCGACTTACAATAACGCAAAATTTTTCTATAATACGAATATAAATACATTCAAGTAGATTTAGAGGAGGGGCAGAGATTTCTCGTCAGGCATGAAGCTGCGTAATTGAAAAGTCTGTCAGTGAGGTAAGGCGACGCGAGGCCAAGAGAGACCTTTAGCTATTTCGTCGAGACGTACCTTCGGACAAGAGCAATTAAAAAACATTAAACCCGAGTGATTTACCGTTGAGATGAGAGATCTCTATGCCCATTGAGATCTTTCCCGTTGCGTTATTATAAGTTACGAACCCCTAGAGCTACCTCGTCTTTATAATAATGGTCCGGTGAAATGACACGAGTACGGAATGAAATTAACGTCGGTGCTGGGGTTATTGGGTAAATTGTGCCCCGGGTGTCGGAGACTCCTTATACCGGCTTTATGGACTCGGTGCTACGGAATGATATAACGAAAAATCCATATCGGCAAATAAGCCGGCAATTTAAAACACATGCTGAAATTGAATATCGATGAGGCGATTTTTATCCGCTCCGGGCTCTTGAGGACTTGACGAGCGTAGGAAAAATTACATTGTACATTGTCGGGGCGAGGAGGGGCACGGGCGAGCCGGCGCACGACCGGCAAGAAGATCGTGCTGAGATCGTCAAGAGAACAGACACGGGAGTTTCGATCCTCTAATTAAATCATTGATGTCTCTCTTGAGCACTTGGTACCTATGTATAAAGAGATCGAGAGGGGTGGAAGGGGAGAGAAAGACTTGAATAAAACTAAAAACAGAGGTCGACGCGGATGTAATAGAGGACGAGGGGCCGTATAAGCCATTTCCACGCATTTTTCCGAGCCCGACCATGTCCGCCGACTCTCCCACCGACGACTTTCTCCGACTACCTCACCAGTGACCGACTTTTCAGCGCACAATTGCGCGCTCCCTTTCTCGGCACCCCCCCCCAGCCCCCACCTACACCCGGAGAAGCGATCGCCCGAGGCGGCCTTTATCGCCCGTACGCAGAGAGGAGAGATAGAGGGATCGAGGATGGGGTGGGGAGCGACCGAGAGCGATATATCGGCACACGGATTTCTCCGGGACTCGTGAGCGCTCGCGCGGAATCCCGAGAGATCAGCCAGGAGAAGAACATTTGCAATGCTCTAAAGCGCCGCTCGCGAAATTGCTCCCGGACTCGGTCTATTTTTCCATTTTCCAGCTCGGCCGCTCGTTAAGTGCCGCGCTCGCCCCGTGCGGGAAGGAGGGCGTGGGAAGGACGTCGGGACGGGGCGGAGGCGGGAGAGGGGACGGGGGTCGGGGGCCGGGAGAGGGGGGCGGGGGAGGTCCGTGGAAGTCTTGAGAGCAGCCTAAGTTGAAAGACGTGGAAAGTGATGGAACGGATCGTGGAAAACCAGCTCCGCTAAGTGTTCCTTTCTCTAATTGACCGGCGAACGCTTTCTTAATACGCCACTGACATATTGATCAAGCTCTACTCAAGGGTTTATTGGGGTTATTTTCCCGCCAACCAGTCGATTCCTTTCTTAGAATAGGAAACTCGTTTAGGAGCTGACTTGACTCCTTACTGCGTAATCGTGCGCTTAATAAGAAAAGTCACTCGGCCGAGTCGCTTGAGCAATCTTACCTACCTAATAAAGAGACTGTCCGATCAGCGGAATAAAAATTCTCAACTAGCTACTGTGTAGGTCCTACACAGATGGTGGCCGTACCTGATCGAGGCGGTCGAACGACCTTGAAGATCTTGGCGGCGGGAGGGGCGGGGCGGGGAGGAGGGCTATCGATTCGCTATTGAGCGGGTAAAATGTTGGCCGAACGAACAACGAGTAGCAGCATTACGATTGTTTAAAAAAGGTAAAGAACAATCGGGTCGGGGAGTGGGGGGTAGTGGGGGTAGTGGGGCGTAAGGGAGTTAGAAACTATTCCCGGGATTCAGGGGGATTTTTCAGTCCTCGAGGATCACGGCACATTGTTATCGAAAAACACAATCTAGCGAGGCGCGCAAGTCCATTATTCGTCGGTGCGGCGTTGAGTGGGTGGGGGTTCTATCAGAAATCGAGGCCCTTAAGGAGGCGGAGGCGTCGGTGGCGGGAGCATCGCGAGCAGCATCACCAGCAGCATCACCAGCAGCATCACCAGCAGCGAGCGGCGCCGATGCTCGGGCAAAATTACCGGCGAGAGGCTCCCCCGCATCACACGGGAAATAAATAAAATGCAAGGCGCGGCTCGTGGATGATGGGGGGCGGGGGGCGGGGGGAGGAACAATGGCCGCGACGCCCGGAACAATGCCGTGTTTACAATAACTTTGCGCGCGGACGAGCAAAAGCCAAGAATAAGAAATAATAATAGCACGAGAACGGGAATGGGAGAAATAAATATACACGAAAAGCTGCTGCTCGCCGCTGTAACCGCTCCCTTCGACGGGAAAATTTACGACGAGCAGACACGCAGGAGGGACAATTCTCGCAAAACCTTGGGATAAACAATTTTCGTAAATATTATGGTATCCGTCCCCCGCGCCGCCACTTCCCGATAAGGACGGACTCGGCCAGACTGGATAAAGAGTACCGAGCCGAGCCCCTTTATCGGCTACTCCCGAGCTTACATTAATTGATTGACCCCTCCCTCCCTCGCCCCCTCCGCCGCCCGACGCCGCCACTATTAACCTCGTTATATTTACATAAGAGGGCTATCGCGGCCGAGAACTCGAATAATCTTTTCCGGCTCTTGTGACTGGCTTACGTTATAAGAAGAGAGAGAGAGAGAGAGAGAGAGAGAGAGCGCGCGCTTAAAGAAAAAGAAGAAGAAGAAGAAGAAGAAGAAAAAGATGGAAGGAGAGGAGGCGCCAGGGCTCGGTAATATAAATTAAATATAATTTAATATAGGCAGTAGAGGGGAATCCGTTTGAAAGCGAGCAAGTCCAACATTAAGATCTAAGCTTACAACTGTAAACAACGGGTAGGAGGGAGGCGGAAGGCAGCAGATAGATCCAAGAGAATTCGCTGCCGAGTAAATCAAGTGGAGATGAGGTCGAGAGCCGAGACATGGGCGTACTTGGAAAAAAGATCGTGGGGCGTTGGGGGGAGGGGGCGAGAGCCGTGGAGCGGTATTTACAACTCACTCGTGAAGTTGGGCGCACGCGCGCACGAGATCTCGAGAGCTGCAGCTCCGTGCATTTGGAAATGTAATCAAAATAATAGCGAAGGCGGAGGAGGTTGAGGCGGAGGCGAGCCGGGGGGTTGGGAGTGGGGGATCCACGGCTCACCTCTCCCGTCCAACCCTCTATTCATACGGCCGTTGCGAGCTTTAATTTGTTAAAAGTGAGAAAGCTCCCACGGCTTGGAAAACTGCAATGGACGAGCAGAACCGAGTGGGGGCGGGGGGATGGCTGGGGGTTGAGGGAGACGCGAGGAGCTGCCAGTGATCCGCAGTCGCAGCTGGGGGAGTAACAAAGGCGCACTCCGAGATTTCCCATCCCTTAAATGGGCGCACTAAACGCGTCGCAAAAGTCATCGCGACGGCTCTTCCTTTTTTCCCACCTACCCGACGGACTATTCTCTAGCAATCACGAGGATTCGTCGGGGGGGGGGGTCGTCGTCGTAAGGAGCTCAGTTAGCGTTTTTGGCATACGTGAAACATGCCCGCAGTCCAATATCGTCCCGTCGAATGTACCGTTCGCAGACTAATTTTACTTTGAAATTCGGACAGTCCGTTTTTTTAACGATGTTAAAAAGTGACCGATGGTGGCGGAGTGGGGCGGAACGGGACGGGACGGGACGGGACGGGAGGGAGTGGAATTTTTAACGAAACTTTATCGAAATCTGCGAGAGTGGGGGGCGGGGGAGGTCGCGGTAACGGGGACGAAGTCAAATCTCGAAAAGGCAAGTCTATCATCGGTGCAGGGCGACGTGGTTTGAAGAGGGGCGGGAGGGGTCGGGGGTCAGCTGGTCATAAGCGATCTATCAAGGGAGAGAGAGAGAGAAAAAGAGTGGCAGGTCGGTTGGTTTCTCGGGTCGTATCACGCAACGGCCTCGGTACGGATAGGATCTGGCCGGTCCCGAATCGTTATAAAGCCACACGTGCACGCGTCCCTCCTGTAATTAATTAATCAGTTATTCCTTAAACACGTAGCGATAGATCAATAGTATCCGCCGCGGAGGAGCGCAGACGCGTCGCGGCTTGTCGTCCCCCATCGGGGTCAGCAGGCCAATGACGGGAAAATCCTCGTAGTATGTCGGGTCGGATCGGGTCGGATCGGATCGGATCGGATCGGATCGGATCGGGTCGGATCGCCAGATATCGTTCGTAATTCTGTAAAAGAAACGGAACGGTATAAGGATTCCGTATAAGCGGAATGCCGCGAACTTTTCCATCCAACGAAGAAACAAATGTGATCGACCGGATCGCATTAGAGGAAGCTGATCTTTAGACAGAGGCGCGGGTAGGGGGTAGGGAAAGGGAGGCTCGTATCTAATAGCGAAAGAGTCGAAGTCGGTTGTCACAACACGTAATTCCGCATTGGCGGAGCTCCAGAAAAACAAAAAGAACAAGAAAAAGCAAGAAAGAAAGAACAAAGAAAGAAAGAAAGAATGAATGAATGAAAGAAATGGAGCGAACGGGGCCGCGATCAATTGGATCCGTTGATATCTGATGGCGGAGGGTAATTAAGAATTCGAAGGGAGATCGGCATAAATAAGCCGAGGGCCGACTCCGATGGCTTAGAATGACGCCTAGAGCGTAAGGGAGCGGGAGGGAGTTGGGGAGGGGGTGGGCGGCGAGCATGCGAGCTCGGAAAATATGGAATGAAACACCGAGCGCGCGTCACACCTTTCCCTCAGCCGTCCTTTGGAGAGGGATGAAGGGTTGGGGTTGGGGTTATTGGGGTTGGGAGCGGGGCAGGGAGCGGGGGAGGGGCGTTTACTTACACCACAGCGACGCGCGCCACGGCTCGGAGAATTTTAATCAATCGGCATATGCCGAGCCCTGCGCATACTCCGCGCGGGAAGGGGATCGAGACTCCGCTATCCTCCCTCCTGTCAATAAGGCAAAACTTCTCGTTATTACGGGGCTCCCGCAAAGAGATTCCGGAATCGCGGATGCTGCTTAAAACAATGGCCCTGCTGACTGACGGCCTTAACGGCATCATCCTTCCCTATAGAACCCTCGGTGCAACGAGAAGCAGCTTCTTCTCCCTCTATCATATCATTTCCCACGGCATTTATCAGCTCCTCCGCCTCCACATTCATCCTCTTTCTATTATCATTAGCATTGTTGTTGTTGTTGTTGTTGTTGTTGTTGTTGTCGTCGTCGTCGTTGTTGTTGTCGTTGTTGTTATAATAATAATAATTATTATTATTAATATTATTATGAATATTATTATTATTATTATTATTATTATTATTATTATTATTATTAAATCTGTTGATGGAGATTGACGTTACTTGACGTTACTTGGCAAAGTTGAATTACTCCAATGGGACAAATCGTTATTCTTTCGGGCGATGCGGCAAAAATAATTATAAAATAATCTAAATGACCGCTCGGATAGCTTACTCCGAGGACAATTTCTTTTCTTTTTTTCTTCACTTCGTCCCCCACCCACACTCCCACTACCTTCTTACAGTTTCTAGGCGTTTCGTCGGACAGGTTGGATGAGAGTGATCATGCCGAATGAATCGGACGCCACAATTGTCCCGTGATTGTAAAATTCACGTGGGGACGAGGCCGAACGTCTCCAAATCTCGAGGACAATGGCCCGAGAAC
Source organism: Ceratosolen fusciceps (assembly GCA_018883505.1). NCBI lineage: Eukaryota > Metazoa > Arthropoda > Insecta > Hymenoptera > Agaonidae > Ceratosolen > Ceratosolen fusciceps. The sequence goes on from RCIC01000005.1 coordinate 5,260,987, forward strand.
TTCATTTCGGGGCCTCGTTCTTCTGTTTATCGGCACCTATCTCTCTCACTCTCTCTGTATGTCCACTCCAGCGGGAGTGAAGTGACGTAAGTAAGGGATTTTTCGAGCGCGAATCGACTCTTGGCCAACTCTCGACTCCGCTGCGCTCAGATGATTTTATCATTTCATTCCCACCGTCGTTTAGAACTCGCTCGCGTACGCTTTCCTTCCTTTTACGGACAACGAGTCGTGCTAATGACTCCAGTTCATCTAGCTTTAATTGGGAATACGCGCTCGATATGGACCAAGGCTTGCCACAACTCGCCCCGCCCCCCACCTCACCCCACCTCATCCCCGACCAGCATAGACCGCCTGAAGAACGACAACTACTGAAAAAACCGATGCCTCTCGATGATTACCTCTCCCTCAAACCCAATAGCCCCCCCCCCATCATCATCCCCACCTACCGAGCCGTGGCTCAGACATCCGTAGATCCGATCGGCCGAGACCGCGGCTCGACATAACAACATAAGCCAATTGCTCAATCCTAAAATCCTTCGCATAACCTTTTATCGCACGTGCAATCTATCCCTTTCTTTTCCTCAAATCGTTGTCGGTACCGCTACTTCCAGCCTCTCGACGTGTACACCTCAATGGAGTGGGAGGAGGGGGAAAGCGCCCGGGTGCGCGAGATACCGCGTCGCCGGATCTGAGATGAACGATCGATACCGCATTCGACCGCGGTCGGGGATAAATAAAAATCCGATTGGTTAATTTTACACTCGTCTTGCTTGCTCTCTCCTTTTCACCCCCTCCCCCCACCCCCACTCTATCTATCTATCTAGGTATCTATCTATCTATCTATCTATCCATTTGACTTATAAAGTTAAATAGCCGCGTTCTCTTGCTTTAACGACGCGTGGATTACCCAACGACTTCATTGCCAGTCGCAACTGCTCGCAATTACTTACGCCAGCGTCACGCGTACCTTCCATCGTCCGTAACGAGAAGAATTTTAACAATTTTACGCTTTCGCCGGCGCCTATTCGTCGTACAGATTCGGGTGCGATTCCTTAAATTTTAATGCCTTCAAAAATACTTTTGCACGCGCTATAGGTGAATTAACCGGGCACGGGTATATTATACATGCATACATATATATATATATATATATATATACGTACATACGCTTCCCTTGGTAATAAAAGGAGAAATTACCCTGAAAAGGCAATAGCAACACTCGGGGAACATTTTTCGTTTTTATTTTTCACTCACGATTCCGGCCAGATCGACAAATCCCAGCTATACGATCTGCAATAAATAACGTCTCTTCAATATAAAAGGCCACTTTAATTAATAATCTGCAATTTCCTAGGGCCCCCCTCCCCTCGTCGCACCATCGTTCTAACGCCTTTACAAGTATTAGCTTAGCTATATGCGCGACGATTTGTAAATAAGAAAGGAATATCCTGTCGAGAGAGAGTGAAAGCGTGGTATGGGGGGGGGGAGACAGAGAAACAAATAAACATTTAGCTTTAAAGTTACGATAGACGTTAAAGGAATTAATAAAAGTCTCGGCTTACGAAAATATTATGAAAGTCTGGCTGGCTACGAGTTTCCCTCGCGGCCTTCCCCTGCATATTTTTTTTTTTTTTTTTTTTTTTTTACTTTCCCGTGGCTCACCTTTTATTCTCCGTCATCTGAAAATAGGAAATAATCCTCGGCTCGCGCTCCCCAGTAAAAATCTCGCATTAATATCACTGGCATTACTCGCATTATAAAGAGACGAGAGGAATATTCGTTGGCTTCGTCATCGATAGCTCGCATGCGCCCGTTTCTGTTTGTCTGGGTGTTTCTTTATTTTTTTTTTTTTTTTTTTGTTTTTTGTTTTTTCACGCGTGATTTATAGCGCCGTCTCGACTTAAGAAGCGCTATACTTTTTCTGATAAAAAGGACGAAGCAGCAGCAGCAGCAGCAGCAGCAAAAGAAGAAGAAGAAGAAGAAGAAGAAGAAGAAGAAGAAGAAGAAAGAGTGAGGAGGAACGAGAAGCATCAACTCCCATCGAGACAATAAATCATTTGAACGTAGGCAGGCGGAGACGGACGAGGAGATGAGGAGTAGTCGCTCCTCCGCGTAGTGAGCGGGAAGTGATTCACCCGATGGAAATTAGCGAAATGTCCCTCCCGAATATCTACGAGTGAGCATTTTTCTCAAGCTCCCTGCCGCATCCCCCGTAGACCCCCCCGCCCCTCGTACGCCCCTGTACGCCATTTCATTTAATCCATATTTATCGTTCTCGACCGATGGCGAACGGCCTCCTCCTCTCTTTTTTACTCGGTCTCACTCTCTCTCTCTCTCTCTCTCTCTCTCTCTGTCTGTCTCTCCGAGCGTTTGCAAAAATCATGGCAAGTGATTTCTTGTTCTCTCGGAGCCGCTAATGCAATTAAGCGCGGGCTCGGGTACGGGCCAATAAGGTACGCATTAGGGTAGGACGTAGTAGGGAGCGACGAGGAGGTAATCGGCTTTCGGCCAAGACTGCGACGGACGATGAGCGGACGATGAGCGCAGGCAGTCCACATTTCAAAGGTCTTCCTGCTAATAATCTCCAGAGACGTGGAAGAAGCTGCAGGCGCGCGCGTTCTCGTATTCAGGGCACGAGGTCCGGCCGCGCGCGGCAATAAAACCTAAAGGGACAGACTGCGACATCTTGTCTCCTCCCCCCACCCCCCTCTCTCTCACCGATTGATTAGCTCGTCCGGAGTGAGTCGCTTAACGAGACAAGGGCTCCGAGAGTTTTTGGGATGCTCCACCTCGTCACCCCGCACCCCGCACCGCACCCACCGCCGTCCCTTGCCAAAGAGCATTTTTATCGACTCGGAGCCTCTTCTTCGTCGTCTTCGTCGTCTTCGTCTATCGTCTATCGTCTATCGTCTTTCCACAAACGGGGAGACGACGGCATCGAGGAGGCATTTGCAAACGGTCGATCGAATGCGCTCGCTCGGACCGTTGGGAGGGAGCGCTCCGACTTTGTATTATTTAAGCGCCATAATTGGGGTTATCGAGACGTTGGAGGAATACACGAGGCCTCTTAACTCTTTTACCAGGTTAATTATAATCCGCGGCAGGAGGAGCTTTTTTTTGGAGAGGAGAGAGGAGCCCCGGCCCGCAGAAATGCCTCGCTTATAATTTCAAATTACACGTGCCGAGTATGTATTTAAGACAATATGCAAATCATAGGTGCACCTCGGGCGCTCACATGCCTCTGTATTTAAAAGGGCGCTTAAGCAGACGGTGCGGCGGTGCGGCTCTTCAAATATTTCCCATTTAATTGCAGATTGGAGCCGCGCACGAGTGCCGGGTGGCGGCGGCCGGCGATCGGGGGTTGCTGATCGGGGGCGGGAGGTTACGCAGGTGTTTCGAGGTCGATTTTCGTAAGGTCGGCACGAGCGGAATGCGCTGTTGCCGATAAAAAAAAGCACGCGTGTGCGGCAACGACCTCATGGCGCGTGAGTGGCCGAGAGGGGCGGGGGGAGGGAGCGCGGATACGTCATCGGCTGCATTCACAATACGGAGCGATACCGTCGACACGAGACCTGATTCTGGTCCCTTAAAGCGCGAGGCTCCGCAAGAACGCGAGAACGGATCGCCCAGTCTGCGGCTCAATTAGCGACAGGCCTTTAACTTATTGGCCGGGAAAGCTGCAATCGAGGAAAAGGTCCGATGATTTATACGAGGAAAGCATAATCTCATCCTCGGGAGAGAGGAAAGAAGCCCGTGGTACTACAGGGGAGGAATCCCTTGTGGACCGGAGCTCGGGCCCGTGTGCGTCAGGTGCGCGACTACTTACGTACGTGTGGCCGTATTCTCTTTTGTTTACAATATTCCTTCCTGCCCCCTCCCCCCCCGCTCCCCCGCGAAAAACTTAACGCCGTTCCATAAATTTAGTCGGCGAGCTCGGAAGAAAAGGCCGAAGAATAAAAAATATCTCACATAATACTTTATTTATTATTCGACATAAAGTATCGTCGTCATCAATATTTCATGTGGAGCGGCAGGGGTCGAGGAAGGGCACGGGGCACATAGGGCGGTGGGGGCGCTTTTAAGAATTAACGAACGGCATTTAAATAAAGGTAATAAATATAAATAATATTAATAACGCCGCGGAACGATATTCGCTCCTTTCAATACAAGGTACATTTATTCGTTTTTTCTACATTTTTTTTTCTTTCTTCCTGTTTTTCTTTATATATATATATATATATATATATATTATTTTTATTTTTATCTTTATTTTTTATTTTCGTATTTCATTTAAAAGCGAAAAGAGCGAACGGAAAGGGCTTTAAACATCGGCATAATAAAACGACGAGCACGGCTTTTTATATTTCCCGGGACAAGCAATAGCAATTAATAATTGGCCTGCTCTATAGAAATAACGTTACTTCCATGGAAAACGGCATGGGAGGAAGGGCGTACAAGGGCCGTAAAGCCAAGTGTGAAGGGCCGGTGACTTTATTAAAAAAAAAAAAAACCCGTATGTACATATATATATATATGTACGTGTATATGTGTATGGGGGGGGAGGGGCAGGAGGACGTGTGGATCGATTTGATGTTTCATTGGAGCGGTGACGTGATGCTGGGTTGAGGGCTGGGGGGGGGGACGGAAGGGAGGCGGAATATGGCGGAAAAAACGGCGGCAGCATCGATTTACGGAAAAGCTCATATTTTAACAGTTTTATTTTTTTGACCAGCGAACGGCCGCGATTGATTGCTCGACAGCGACCTGACAATGATGCATGCTCCCGCGGAAACTTGGAAATCTCGGCTACCTACGCGGTCTTATCGGTCTCGCTCGTTGGCTGGCAGACTGGTGGTGGTGCTGGCGGTGGTGGCGACTGGGGGCTGGGGGAGGGGGGCAGTCTTGGCTTTGTTGGAGCGGTGATGGTAATAAAATGAAGCCGAAATCGCGTGAAGGAAGAAAAACAAATTGCCTGGACAGGGGACGAGCCTTTGCCGCACGGGGTGATTGGACCACCCACCCCGACGATGGATCCGTGGGTCGAGCAGCGAGTACTGTCCCGCCGATTAATACCGGCCAATCAGTCTTTATTTACTCGGCGCAGTCGCTAGTTTTCTGTAATCGAATTAATCGCTCGTTTGCGCGCTTAAAATTCGTCGGTCGGTCGGTCTGTCGGTCGGTAGCGCAACGTCGCGCTCGCCGGATATTCGCGCGAGCGAAGCGAATTCCGAGCGATTGCCAACGCGAGCGCCTTCCGCGAGGATATTCCCTTTTGCCGAGCCTGTACTACCCTCCGCCCCCCCCACCTCCGCCACTTCCCGCCACTTCCCCCGCCCGTCGATCGTTATTTATTTATCCGGGAGAGCGAGTCGCTCGCACTAAGAAATCGAGTATATTTTTTTCTTCTTTTTTTTTTTTTCGTACCCCGTTTAACGCTTCTTTGTTCCTCGATCGAACAACAACAATCCATTCATCGACGACAAAAATAGGAAATTAGAGATCCGCGAGCCGAGCATTTTATCGAATAAAAAAATTAAAAAAATATCAATCATCCACTCGGGCTCGTGCGAGAATAATACATCGGCACAATCCTCCCACTCCCCCTCCCCCCACCTCTTCATGGGGGTTATTCTTATTGCCGCTCGTTGGATTTTTTCCGGCTTTCCGCAAATTATTTTCTTCTTCTCCTACTTCTCCTACTTCTTCTCCTACTTCTCCTACTTCTCCTGCTTCTCCTGCTTCTTCTTCTTCTTCTTCTTCTTTTTCGCGTCTTTGTTTGCCCATTGCAAATTACGGCAATAATGTGGATTAATGGAGCCATTGTCACAAGATTCGGATAGCCGTGGGAAATGAGAAAGACCTTGCGAATATTACAATGAATTGTTATTTATTTTCTTTAGACATTTCAGTCCCGAAAGCGCGCTCGCGCAAGGCCACATTTATTAAGCTGATTTTCTGTCACATCGGCATTGCGTAAATATACGAAATACCGAAAAAGGATACGTCATCTTTATCAATATTCATCGGAACGATCGCAAAAGCAATAATGTCAATTATTCAGATTCAGTAATTCGACCCAGAATTTTTATATCAGCGTATTTCGCGTGCATTGTTTGTGCCAAATAATCAAAGTAAAAATTAGGAATAACTGCAGTCGGCAGAGAGATGGGGGTGGGGAGGAGGAGTTTCAGTTGAAGAGGACTGCCTCTGTTAGCGAGTAAACGTTATGATGAATGAAGTGAGGCCAATAGGATAATAGATAAAGAAGGTAAAAGTGAGAAAAACTCTTCTTACCTCGCTTAATGTTTAGGGCAGGAGGGAATAAGGGTGATTGATAGGAGAAGTATTCGCGAACGTAAAGGGTTATTGGCTCTGATCGTTCAAGTCCGAGAGAGAGAGGGAGACTGCGTATCCGATTAGGTCGGCGGGTAGAGGAACGTCTAATTTCCCGACCGGGCTAAGTTCCCTCGGCGGTTAATTGCCGACTCGATCCCCGCTCCGGAGGTCAGAAACGACGCTCCTGGTCCTCCCACGGCCCTCCCCGCCCACTAGGGGCTGGTGGTTCGCGTGCGTGCGTAGCCGTCTCTCCTATCGCCGGATTTGCATATTAACGCCGGGAGATGATGTCGAAGGAAGGAGGAGTCCTGGAGCCGTCGACGTCGCCACTGATTTCGCCTCGGAATGCAGGAGGTCGCTCGCAGAGCAGCTTCCTCGTTAATAGGAGCCGAGGGAGTGAAATTTTATGCGTCTCGAAAGTTTAAATGATAGCGGATAAAATAAGATCCTTTCTTTGAATATCCCCGTGGAGGGTGATCCTCTTCCTCCCCGCGAGTACCAGCGGAGGAAAAGCGGGAGGAAAAGCTCCGATTTAGCCCAACTTTCTTCCTACTTTCACGAGATCGCCTATTAGTGCACTGAGACGGACCGAGGCCGGGACGACCCTTTCTGCCTCTCTTTCTTATTTTTTTCTACTTTTTTTTTTATTAATCAAGCCAACTTGCTCTTCTATTGCCTGTTCTTAAACGATTCCCTCGGATTAAGGTTATCGGGGGCAATCGTCCGCGTCCTTAGGATTTATCGAAAATAATCAGCAGCGTCTCATACCGCTTAATAAGTCGATCCGAGGGTGACGATCGGTCTTAAAGAGGGTCGCGCTTATTACAGGGAATTATTATTACTATTATTGATTGATTGGTTGATTGATTGATTGATTGATTCATTGATTGATTGATTGATTGATGTAATTGATGGCGCGCACCCGCAGACCGCTAAACCTCGCCACTCGGAATCCTCGTCCAGCAAGCGAAGTAAACAATGATCTAATGACCCCAATAACCTCGTCGAGGACCTCATGTTCCGCTCTGCGCTCTTAAGGATTCCTCCCGAAAAGAAAACTTTCATAAGACATCAGCAGTGTTAATTAGGAATAAGTAGGGGGCAGGGGGGTGGAGGGACGGGCGACTCTCTAATTATTACAGACGATTACCTGGCTTTGTCGATGCGCCCACTACTGCTGCGCTTAACTGGCGGAAGGGGGGGGGATGTCGAAAAATCGCCGGAGGGATACCGTCGGCCACGAAAGGAAGAGTCTCGGAAGCGAATCCTCGTAGACTCGTAGATCCCGGGGCAGAGGGGCCATCGGTTCCGGAAGCTCGAGCGGAGGCACCCGACGATCTAATATCCATAATCTATTGCTAATAAGGGGCCGGAGGGTGAAGGACAGACGACTCGTTGTACGTAGTGCTCGTAATGACGATGGATCATCGAAAGCCGTTGACCGTTTATTGTTCCTTTGGATTTCCTTAGAAAACGTCATTGGCCGAATGGTCCAAAGTCTCGATACGAGTATAACCTCCTTGAAGAGGTTGTCCTCCTCGTCGTCGTTATAATCATCCGCTCGTTAATTACGGAGTGAATTTCACTGACGAGGGAACATTGAATTATTCCCACGGGAGACCTCGATTTACGGCCATTATTTACGCATAACGAGCCCCGGCAATTTCTTCGAATTTTCGAATCAAATAACGAATTAATATTCGAAAGGCAACCCCCGCTCGAAAGATAAAAGCTTCTCTCCTCTCTCTCCTCCGACAATCTATTGTACATTCTCCTTTTTATTCTTCATGACGCCCAATGCAAATCTGCTTATTTATTACAGGATAAGGTGCATTATTTATCGAAGGAAAATAGTATTTCCCCGCTCGCATAGAGGACCGTTGATTTTGATTTTCACTCCTTTTTTTTCTTTTTTTTTTTTCATCTATACTATCACTCTCCCCTGTCCACTACCCCTACCCCTACCCCCTTTCCTCCGCCCCGACAACCTCTCCCGGTTATAATTTGCTTTGCTGGTCCTGTCGAATAAAAATACTCCTATTATTTATTTGCGATTCGCTTTCGCCGAGTTTTTTGCAATTAATAATAAACTGCCAAAGGTTTTGTAATTTATTGAATATTACGTTTTGTCTTCCCTGCATATAATGTTTTTATGTTTTCGATATACACTTACATCTGCTGCAATCTATAATTACCAATTATTCTATATCAAATGAAATGTATCAAATTATAAATCGAAACCTGATATCATAATATAAATGCAATGTTTTTACAACTCTTTCAAAAATATTTAAAATCCTTAATTAATAGTCAGCCGGCTCGGCCTGACTCTTTTTTTCCTTCTCTCTGCACGCACATGTGCGTCCGTGTGCGCGTCCGTGCGTGCGTGCGCGCGAGTGCGTTTTCTCTCGTCAAATAATACATTGAAAAATTTCATTTAAAATAAAATCTGTTATTATTAATTATTAATTCTTATGCACGCACGCAGCCTTGTACAAATAATAACTGAGGCCAATATTCCAATCGTAATTGTTAATATTTCACTTGATTATTATGGCTCGAATAACAAATATTTGTCCATTTTATAACATCGAGTCGAAGATTAAATTTGTTGTCTTCTCCGACTTGTATATATCGTCACGCACGCTTAATTACTCCTTACCTCATTTAGCACCTAAGTGCTCTGCATTCGTTTACCCCATCCCCGCCCCTCCCCCGTGCGCCAATCCCCTCGAAAACCGCTCGAACCAAGGACGTGTAAAATTTGATTAAAGTGTAAAAAAAAATCTACTTATTATTCAAGCCCTAAACAAATTGGGCTTCGAGCATCGATTGCGTGGGCTCTGTGTGTGTGTGTGTGTGTTTGTGCGTGTGCGCTCGCGCGCGCACGTTGACGCACGTAGGTGCACTTGTGCTTACGTAGATGCGAAGGGAAAATTCGCAGAGCCAATGCATCGAGGTCATTTGCGCCAGGAGGAATCGATACCCCCTCCCCCCGTCTCGTCGTCATCATCACTCTCTCTCTCTCTCTCACACACACACACACACACACTCTATCCATCCCCCCGCCCCACCCATCCCCAATAATAACCAGCCTCTTTCGTCAAATCGTTCCCTGTGCCATCGCCGCCTCACTTTCTTTTCGCTCCTCCCTTTCATTTAGTTTTCGTTTCTTCCGACTTTTTTGCTATTTTCTCTTTTAATTAAGCGTAAGTCGAGGTCACGGCGGAGCATTGGGTTTGAAAATTTAGGAGAAAAATATTTAATCGGACAGAGCATGATTACAAAGTCAGTTGCGAGCGATACGTTAACGACGACGACAGGGCGCCACGGCCCGAGTAAACAGAGCCCCAGTGTTGCCCGGTTGGGTAGGGGCGGAGAGGAATGGTGGAGGGCGGGGGCGGGGGCTGGGGTTGAGATAGATTTACCCGAGGGGTGGACCGAGTGAGGGTCTAAGACGAGCGAGTTTGTCAGAAATTAAATTTTTTAACACTCGCCGAGCTCGATCGATTGTTCTCGCTCGTACTTAACCTCCCATCCCCGCACCCCCTTCCCTTGTCCCATAATTACCCTCGATACAAGAAGACAATTAAATAAAGTTCAAACTTCCTCGGGCTTATCTCAGCGGTCCTCTAATTACGTTGGAAAATTTTTTTTTTTTTTTTATAACCCCCGCCAACTACTCGGCCATTCTAATCTCAAGCTTTCTAATGCTACCGCGGGAATACAACAGAATCCCGTATTAATTTTAATCAAGATTATATTACATTCGTTCGGACGGAGAGGAATTTTTCGCTTTTACGAGTTTTTACGAAAATGATCATTTAACATATCGAATATTGCTTTCCGTGTTCTATATATATATATATATATATATAACACATGTATATCACCTACCGCATAAATATAATATACCACATTCGCTGCTTTAACACATAATTGGAATACCTGGGAAAAAGTGTCAGTGAGAGTAATTAATATTTTTTAGTTTTTTGTTTTTTTTTTCTATTTTTATCTTTTTTCTTTTTTTTTTTTTTATTTTTTTGATTTTGAAAATAAACGTCAGTCCCGAATATAAATATGAACTGTATTTTCAATAATAAAAAATATTCAAATGCATATACTTTATGGCAGAGCCGTGTAAAGCGTATTTGTTTGCACTGTGAGGAACATTTATACGCCATTCCGCTCTTCCTGTGGTAGGTAAAAAAAAAAAAAAAAAAAAAAAAATCAAGAAGAGAAAATAATAATATATATTTTCATAAAAATTACGAGTACGTTATGTGACAGATGCCCCCATAAATGAATAAATTTAAGAAATTAGTACGGTAATATCGGGGTCTGCTCCCATCTAATGATATATATTTACAAATGTTGCTTCTTATTCATTACGATGTACTAATTTCGTATGTATTTTTTTATTTGTTTCAGGTGAGAGACTCGATCAGTTAACTATTGGACTTTAAGCTCGACGTCGTATTTTAATTAGTTAAATCATTGCCTGCTTAATGAAATCTGGGCAATTGGCGATTATCATATATCTAGCCGCACGAATTGATAGCGTTAACGAGCATAAAAAGGTAAATGCCACTGGATGCCATGGGAGCATTGGCGTTTTCGTTAAGAAACTGAGTAAGATAAAGAGAGAGAGAGAGAGAGAGAGAGAGAGAGAGAGAGAGCGAGGGAGAGAGAGGAAATTAGGGAAGGAATGGAGGCCGAGGGTGGGAGGAAGGTAGGATAAATCGTTCCATTCGTTCGCAACGTTCTTAAAGTCTTATAGAAATTTATGCGATGATAAAGAGCCGATAACGGCCGCTCGGTACGTAAAGTCGTAAGTGGAAGGGGCGCAGAGTCGGGCGAGGAGGTGATTTCGGACGCCGTGCTGGCCTCTTAATAAGTTGGCACACGCGAGTTCGACGGCTCCATAAACTCGGCTCGAAAATTAACAAGAGGAGAAAAAGGGAAAAGCTGGCGTGGCGGCGCGCACGATCTTCCCTAACAATGTAACAACCTCGCGAGAACGAAATAAAAGACAGTAGTGTGCAGCGAGTAAAATGGGGAGGAGGGAGTCGGGGACGGAGGAGGAGGAGCAGGAGGAGGAGGAGGAGGAGGTGGAGGTGGAGGTGGCAGAGGTGGGGGTCGGCGGTGGGGGTCGGCGGTGGCGGTGGCGGTGGCGACGACAACGGCGACGGCGAAGGCGAAGACGGAAGGCGAAGAGGGGCACGGGGAAGGGCGGGGGACGTGGGGGTAGATGGGAACGGGTGGATAGAGATAAAGAGGATAAGGTACGGCCGAAAGGGAAAGGGAAAGGAAAAGGAAAAGGAAAAGGAAAAGAGGAGGGAAGAGAAGTTACTCTAGCGTCGCGGCAGCTCGCGCAACTGCGGTGTATATATCTTCGCTGCGGGGTGACGGTTAGGCGGGGGCGGTGGCGGGGACGGCGGAGAGGAGCCGCCGAGTTGCCGGGGCGCGTCGAGAGCCTCTGCTGCAGCTCGGATAGAGTCGACAGGATCGATACCAGCCGCCACTGGTATCTCCTCCCGCCTCCTTTTTCCAGCGTCCTCGTGGCCTCGCATCCTCCCAACCTCGACGCGGCTCCCTGACCCCCCCGCCGGCCCCAAACCACCCGCCCGCCCACGCGACCGTCGCATCTTCGGCTTATCTACCACCCGCGGGCCCGTCCTCCTTACCGCGATTCGGCTGCGGACAGTTTGTGCGGGCGTGTGCGCCTACGTGTGCGTGACGCGGCCGGAGCTTTCGCGTGGATGTACCGGAGATAACGCGGCCGAGCCTATCGAACCTCCCCGCGATTAACTACGTACCTACTACGGGTATTGTGATTAATGACTATTTCATGCCCAGCGCCAGGCTCCCCGAGTGCATTCCCGTGTACCGGTTAATTGAAAAATATCGGGCCTTTAATGATACCTACGGCTTCGGCGACAGGAGGCCACGGGTGATGGGTGAAGGGTGTGGGTGTGGGTGTGGGTGTTGGCGTGGGTGGATGGGTGGAAAGGACGGGAGCCGAGCGTTCGATTTCGTTGCTTCGGTCGAGGCCCCGATCAGCGGCTGATCGGATCGCTTGTACCGGCCGAGCAACGACAAAATTTCCCTACCATTTCCCTCCCGCTTCCCTCCCGCTTAACCGACCCCCTCCCCAAGCCCTCCCCCCAATGCCAACGCCAACGCCAACGCCAACGCCAACGCCAACGCCAACGACGACGACTCTTTCGCCCTTACGAAAATTCCCATGAAATATCGCGGCCGCATGCCGTCGAAGGGTCACTGGCACATCGAGCCCCTCAGTGTACACGACCTCTTGGCTTTAAATTTTCAAGAAAATCGTCTTCCAGCCGGAGGATGGAAGTAAGGCGACCTAAGGGCTCTAAAGGAAGGCCATAAAAATTTTACGGCCCCAGTCGTTGGATGGTCATTGGGCTGGGTGGGGTGGGTGGGGTGAGCTCGGACATGTAGCGAATAAATGTTAGCCGGGATTAATCGATGGGCATGCGCTGTCCTTGTCCCTTAATCTAATCGAATAGCGAGCTATCGGACATTGCGCAATATCGTCCTACGCCTCCCGATCCCGACTAGTCGCTTAATCTCGATCCGTGGATCTGTCGGCGGTCTCTCGCCCTCCCGACAGCCCTTACCTCCTCGCCGCGAATGGCCGCCGATTGACGCGATTCGGCCCATTCAGATTGATACGAGTGTCTGTAGGTGTGGCGAGGGCGGGCACGGAGGGGCGGGAGGATAAAGTTTAGCCGAGTCTCGCGTGTAACTTTGATTGGCCGAGTGCCTCTGCCCCCCGCGTGCCCTCGTGCTTACGAATCCCCCGGAGTTGATGTTGATGTTGACGTCGGCGGGACTCCGTCGTCGTAAAAGCGCAAAATTTACAATGTAATACGTGAGGCTTACCCTCCTCCTCCTGCAAGGTCCCCTCCTCCTCCTCCTCCTCCTCCTCCTCCTCCTCCTCATTATAACGTTGGAGTTACGATGGCCGTGTAAATTGAAAGTCGGACTCCTGAGGAACGGCTTTCGACTACTATTTCCAACCAGAGCTGACTCTTGTCTCTTCGTTTGGCCATCAGCCCGATAGCGAAGAACAACAAGGACAACGATACAAAAAGACTTTACGCATAAACTACTCTTCTTCGTTTTTTTTTTTTTGTTATTTTTTTTTTTTTTTTTTAATTTTTTTCAGCTCTTTCATTTCACGGCCAGAGATTAATAATAATAATACGCGCGGAATCCAGCGGAAAAGCGAAAGGAAGGAAAGACGAAGGGGGCGAAAATAAAAAGAGAGTCGTGGTGGGGATGGGCGGGGGGGAGTGGGAGTTTTATTTTAATTCGCCGAGTGTAAATTTAATTTGCCGCATTAAAATTATGAATACATTCAGAAAATTCGGAGCGAAAATTCGTCCGAGACAAAAGCGCAAAACGCGGGCTTTAATAAAATCATTTACATGTAACAGAATTTCGCACCCCCCCACTCCCCACTCCTCCCTTCCCACCCTATAAAACTCGCGTGAGTCTTTTCGTTCCCGACTAATTACATTACAATTGCTAATTCGAAAAAGGCATATCATATATTCAGAATCCGAGGCAATTTCTACATCTGGCGATCCGTATAAAAACAAGACCGCCGGTCCGAGGGGCCGGGGAGGGCGCGGGACAATTATCGGGAGTCAGGCCAATAAATTCGCAACACCGCCCGATACGTTACGTCTCCCGCAGACCCGCCCCCCCCCACCCGCGCCACTCTTTCACGTTTATTATGAACGGCCGCACGAATATCTCGGAGACGCGGTCATCCCTTATCTCGACATCGCTTTTTTTTTTCAGCAACTGTCAAGTTTTCGCTAAATTGAGCGTAACGCATCTTGCGCGATTTATCTCCCTCTCGCTTGCTCTCTGTCTCCCGTCCGTCCCCTCCTTTGTAATTCAGTTCGGGGCGTAGGTGATGTATGCGTGTAGGTTCGCCGGGCGAAGCCGGGGGCTCAGCTACGTGGGGCTACGAGGCGAAAGATCGGGGGACGTACGTGGCGGCGGCCTCCGGTCCGTAAGGGCGAGGTCGTCCTCGGCTGCGAGGGTTGGAGGTGGAGGTGGACGAACAGGGTGAGTTGGGTAGGGGGTATGGGGTAGGGGGCAGGGGTAGGGAGAGGGTCGACGACTGGTCAGAGTGGGCTGCCCGGCGCTTACACGCTCTGCCCGGGAGATCAAGCGACACCAAATAATGACCGACTCTGCAGCCTTGGATTAGCAAATCCCGTGCGGAATTAGGCTTACTACGCGCGTTCCGGTGTCCCAGGATTCCTGAACTCCAGAATCGCGTTAGCCGAGCCTGTCCCGTGGAGAGGGGCTGTGGGCGGGAGTGAAGGCAATTCGGATATGCAAGAGAGCGTGCGGCATCGATCCCTGGCTACGGCCGACGGCTATCATCGCGTCCTTGAGCCCCGGCTACCTTCGCCCCCCCCCTACCCCCAGGAAGATTCTTCCTTCCCATCCACTCCCCACCCGCAACTCCTACAGGCTAATTTCTACGTGGCGTACGTTATTCCCAACACGTTGCGCGCACCCGCATTAACGAGTCAGCGCACTTTTTCCCCCAATAAGTGAGCTCCCAATAACCGCCTCTCGCCCGCCTGGTCCTACCAGGTCGACAAGCACGTCGACAAGCACGTCGACAAGGACGCTGTCGTTGCGTGATAATTGCATTAAAAAAGATTTAGCGAAAGATCTGGCACCTTGTCGAGCTTTCTTGTTAAAAAAAGTGCCGGGGAGGGGGATTCGTCCCATTTCTTACGAATTATTCGCGTAGTTGTTTTGTCGCGCTTAACCGGCTCGACTCTCACGCCTTTATCCGACGGGCGTTGAATTAGAGCGGAGATTTAACGGTCGCGCACCCCCCCACCCCCACACTCTCGTATACCAAGCAGGGTGTACTGAAGAATGCAGACGCGATCCGTTAGCGTATAAATGAGCTCGAGATACGAAATTCACGGGTGACTCGATACGGCTACGACAGCCGGGTAATTAGAAATATTTTCACTGCTCAGGAGGGGCGGGAAAATTTAGAAAGATGGTTCCGCATTAGACGGTTATTGGGAGGTGGGGGGGGGGTCAGCCACCTTTTCGAGAATTGTGATTTATTGTCGCGACAGGGAGTGACGATTGATAAGGATTACCGTCAGGGTGTCCGGAGATTATTTACACGCCCCAAAGTCATCCACCTCCCTCCCCCCGCCCTCCTACCTCCTCATGTCTCGCGTCACGCGTCCCGAGATATATTTTTAAGAGTGCCTTAACGAAATGTACAGCGGCCTCCTCGGATGAAAAATTTCAGGCCACTAATACTACTACTGCCACTAATACTACTACTACTACTACTGCCTATACTACTACTACTACTACTGCTACTACTACTACTACTACTACTACTACTACTACTACTACTACTACTACTACTACTACTACTACTACTACTACTACTACTACTACTACTACTACTACTACTACTACTGCTGCTGCTGCTGCTGCTGCTACTATTTGCCGCTCCCCTTAATCGACAAATCCTTCTTCTTAATTTCAAATAGAAATTTATCTCGGCTTTGGAGCGGCTTTGCCTCCGCCTCGAATACTCGTAAATCTTCGGCTTAAATTCGTTCACGCATGCTCAGTAGCCGAGGAGCCGAGGCTCCGCACCTACGTTAATTCAGGGCCGCTGAACGCCGGCTGAATTCTGGTCGCAGGGGCATCGCGTCCTACAGGACTTTACGGAACGATTTCGGTAACTCGGCTCGACCTTCGTCCCCGATCATCACCTCCGTTAATACGAGCAGTCTTATTTTGGACTCGGGTCGTCTATACCGTCGTCTGACGTCGTCCTCGAGCTCGTACTGGCAATGCTACTGGTTCGAATCTGTCCTCCTTAGCCACGGGAGGAGGGTAGAGACCCGCAGATCGGGGAAAGCTGAGCCGATGTCCAGGCAACGGGAACTTTTCACCTCAGAAACGGCGTATCGTCCCCCCCCGCCCCTTTCATCCTTTTCTGACTTACCCTAGAGCCGAAAATAAACAGAGTCCTTTGCGTCATCAGCCCCTGCCCTGCCTCCTGCCCTGCCTCCCACCCCTAATCCTAAAGCGAAGCGCCAAATTATATTCCGAGAGCTTTAATTTCATTGATTCCGATAGTGCTCGAGCCCGATTGATGCGTGTTTACGCAGCTTCCGTTGACCGTGGGAGCGGAAAATTGCGAAAACTCCTTCCACATTCGCGTCCTTATCGTCGGGAGCGTCTCTTAATTATCCCAGCCCGAGTTTAGTCGCCGTCCCGACCTATGGCCTGCCTGATCGCCCTTCACGGGATGCGAGTCCGTTGCAGTCTTTGAAAATTCGATAATTCCCCGAGGCCGCGCACCGCCAGCCAACCTCTAATCCTAAGCCTGTATAACGGATACGTGTTATATACGACTCGCGTGGGTGAATGAAAAAAATCCTCGAGCTGCGTTTTGGGTGTCCGTCCCAACCTCTCCAGGGTCCCTGGCGTTCCTTGTATTACCGCGGTGAGACACGGGTACATCTCGCTTTCAGCCGACAAAATATGAATAGCTAACCGAGCCTAGGCCTCCGACAGCACCGACCCCAATAACCCGCCCCGGGCTCTTAACTCCGCCACGGCGGGCTTCTTCCTTCCCACTAGGCGGGCGGACTGAATTCGAGGTCGACGCTCACTTAACATCGACCGTAGTGCATCCGCCTGCCGCCTGATCGATAGGCTCTTGCCATCTTGAGCTTCCCTACCACCCTGTCGCTCATCCCGTCGCTCCCACCCCCCCCCTCAGCAAGAAGCGTCGGTCTACGTCGCGTAGGCCCGGGAAAATTGGCAGGAAATTCAGCGGCGCGACTCCGGTCTGGCGAGCCGCGGCTCCCCATCGATTTTTCCGCGAGTAACTCGCCGGGAGCCAGGAGACCGACAGCCCGGGGCCAGTGGCGCGGTACGGCGCTGGGGCTTGCCCTCGTGGCCCGGGGTGGTTGCGGGGTTGCGGGGTTGCGGGGTTTTTTTTTGGGGGGGGGACGGTTTATAGAGAAGCTCTCCGCCAAAGTCCAGATTATACGAATAAAGTGGCTCCGGATAAAGTGGCCATTAAAAGTTTATATTTACCAGCGAGGCACGCGGCTAAAGTAAGTAGCGGCGCAATGCCGCGGAGCGGGGGGACGTGGGGGGGGGTGAGAGGGACGGAGGAGTAGGAGGGAATGCCGTAGGATAAACGTCTACGGGGAAAGTATAAATCTCGCTCGGCATTCCTAACATATTAAATATAGTTAGGCGTCATCGTCGCCCCACGCCACCCCGAGCACAGCGGATCTGAATAATTTTGCAACGGCCGCGATAATTCAGTATTAGCTTAGCAGAACGGAGTCGCTCGGCCAACGACAATCGATTCGTCGCTCTGATCCGGTGTCCGGGGTGGCGTGGGGCGCAAGGCTACGGGGAACCGTAGTTACCGCTACCTCCCCCTTCAGGGAGAGAGAGAGAGAGAGAGAGAGAGAGAGAGAGGCCGGGGCATCGTACCTATCCGCTGCTACGGCCGCCGCTACGGCCGCTGCTTAAGAAATCCAGGGCGCATTGACCGCCGTCCGTCCCTAAGTAATTCACGAGTCGCCTCTCCTCTCCTCGGTCTGCCGAGGCCGGCCAAGCAGTAGCCTTTAATACGACTGCGAGGGGGGAGGCGGGGGCGGTGGTGGCGCGGGGGAGGATAAGGGAGCTCGGGCCACGGCGCAAATGTATGCCGCGCTCATGCGGGCAATCATTCTTTTATCGAGCGCCTGCCATATTGCGATAAAGCCGAAGATTTCGCGCTCGCGGCAATTCACTTATCGACTACTTTGCCTCGAACAAAGTAGACCTCCTTTTTCTTCCCTTACTCTACGCCCCTCGCCCCCCGATCCCTCGACCCTCGATCTCGATCCGCTTCTCCGGACTCTTGTACGCTACTCTCCATCCAGCGTATTTTCCCTTGAATGAAGCGGCCGCTGAGATGAGCGAGTGAGTGAGTGAGGTAGGGGGTGAGGGGGCACGGGCGAATATGAAGGCAGCGATAGAGAGAGAGAGAGAGAGAGAGATTTAAGAGTTGAATTTACAGACGAAGGGGAGGGAGAGGCGCCGATAACGAGATTATTAGCAATAATAACGTATTGCCAAAGTGGAAAAGTTTTATTTTTACGCTGAACGATAAGTTTATTAAGCAATACGGCTTTAATTCCTATTACTTCGTTTCCCGATGAGTGCAAGCGAAAAGCTGAAACAGCCCTCCTCCCATCCCAAAGCATTCTCACCTCATCCTTCCGAAATCGACTCGAACTAATAAGCCCTAATAATTCTTGTAGAGCGCGCTCGATGGTCCATAAATTATGAATAATCGCTAATTTCGGTCTCGGCTCCGTTCCGACCTCCAGCCTCTCTCTCTCTCTCTCTCTCTCTCTCTCTCTCTCTCTCTCTCTCTCCAGTGCATTATTTATCGGCATAGGAATTTTTTTACCCCACTCCCGGCCCCCTCCCCATCCTCCCCCCGTAACGTGTCGTGGCCCAATGCTCATCGACTGAGCTGGACCGAGCAAATTAAATAATCCAGGACCGCCTCGTGCTGAGCGTATTCTTTTCAACGAAAGCGTGAAAGACTCGAGGAAGAGTAAATAATTATGTAGGAGTGCGGGGGGGAAGGCAGAGGCAGAGGTAAGAAGCGCCACTAGAGGACAATACGTAATAATGGCAACAGAGTTGATGAATACTCGGGAAAGTACTTTATCGGGGCGGATATAAAAGGAATAGGAGAAGCGGAAGCTGCAGCGGGACGGCAAGTGGGAGGGGCAATTGGGAGGAATTGAGAGGACGCGCGAGAGCTCGTGAAAATTGCCGAAGCAGAAGAAATTAATAAACGTTTGTGTGTGTGCGCGCGCGCGTGTGTGTGTGCGTGCGCGTGTGTGTGTTTGCGTGTGGCTCGAGTAGTGGGTCGCTCCAAGCCGAAAAGGACAAATTGAAAGATTGCGGGAGTCATTTTCGGTAGAATCCTCTATCTCTCTCTCTCGCTCTATATCTCTCTCGCTTCTCTTCTACTTCGATAGTCGAATGAAAAATTCGATTCCTCGAGGGTCGCGTAACCGGAGGTCCGTTACACAAATAGAGAGCTCCGAGTTCTCACTCTCCCTCTCTCTCTCTCACTCTCTCGCGCTCTCTCTCTCTCTCTGATCCTCCCGAGACGAGCCGGAGAAGCGGCATCTCCCTCGCTCCGCCTACTCATTCTTACGCTCTTTATCGATCTGTCTAGCTTTCTCTTACCCTCTCGAGCTTTTAGGTCAAGCTCCGACGTCCCTCTTGATAGAAACCGAGACGAATGGAGAAGGAGCGCATTTTGCTTTACATCAGCTTCTCCTCTGCCTCGCAGAGCCTTCCTCATTACCTCTTTAATAAATCTCTCTCTCTCTCTTTCTCTCTCTCTCTCTCTCTCTCACACTCTCTCTCACTCGCCTCTGAAAGTATTTCTCTATTCTTAACCTCCGGAGCCGCCCTAAGCAGCCCACCCCTTCTAGGCACCGCCCCACCCTCATTCTTCCTCATTCGCATTCGCTTTCGAGTGAAATATATTATAGACGGCTTCCTTTTTTCTTCAGAATTTGAATAAAATTTCCGCTTAAGTGTATCGTTAACTATCCAGTCTGAATATTCAGCAGCTGAGCTTTATCTGCAGCGTTCGTTCGTTCATTCCACTCCTTCTTAGGTAACTAAGGCTCCCCCGCTAATAATGTCTCGTTTGCCAAAATCGTAAAATATCCAACCCCCCGTCTCAGTCCGCTCCATTATCAGAAATCATTCTTAACTCCCCCCCACCCTGCCCCGCCCACCAATCGATCATTTATAAGAACTTTTGGAAGCGCGAGTCTCGCGGACGGTGACCGCGGTCCTTTGAAAGACCGAGGGCAATGAATAGCGCAGCTTCCTTCAATACCCTTTTCCTTAATGCATTTGTATTTGTACACGGCGGTAATAGTAATTTGATCCAATATGAATAAATAAATTAAACGCTCTAGGCTGAGCAATAAAAAGCTATATACAAAGTTTGTTTTATGAATTAAACATGAAGGAATTTACGATTGAATTCTTAAATTCTTGCAGGGAATTTGCTTGGCAAATGGAAATAGTTTGAATAAAGGGGAATAAGTTCAGCGTGCCTCGGACTCCCCCGTCCACTCCACACACCCTCATCCCCCTCCCCCTCCAAACCCTCCCGATACAATGGCGAGCCACACCGAGTGTGTATTGTCTCCTGTTGTGCGCGTAGGCCACATTAGACGGCTTTTCGACATTAATCCCCGTACACGCTTGCGCAATATACTAATTATCGATCGTCCCGCGAACCTCGGCTTATCCTCAGAAAAAATCACGTGACCGCGAAGGCGGAATGCAGAAACGACGATTGCCCGTATCACACAGAGCGAGCGGACCTACGACTACTATGATATCTAGAAAGTTCATTATTGCTAAGCGCTCCGTAAACTCGTATTATATAAATCCCTGGGGGAAAAAAAAATAAAAAAAAATAAAAAAAGAAAAAAAATAATAAACACACACATATACGTAGGAAGATGACGTATTATTAATTTAAATAACGAAGATCTGAATGCGAACGATCAGGTGAGGGTAAACGAGCGACAGGTCACGTGGCGTACGGGGCAGGGCAGGACGCACATAACGCAGACCCCGGTGAAAATTAATATTCTCGCTCAGAGTATTCATTACGATCAGCAAAATGGTCATTAGAAAACGTGGGAATCATTGATGGAAATAAAGAATGATCTTGCATTCCGTTGCAGTTCGATAAACACCCCAATAACGCGTAACGCTTTCTTATTCACGGGACCGTCGCTTTGAAGCCTCGCGATTTGTGGAAGCTGCAGGGGCAGCCCCCGCTCCGAAGTAGTACTCTGGGATCGGGAGGGCGGGTGGAAGTGAGGAGGGAGAGACTCTGAAGGCCGTGCATACTGGTCAGTCCCGCGAGCGAATCCCCAATTCTCTTGGACGCCGTCTACGTCGTCGTCCCTCCAGCTAAACCGAGACGATGGACGAGCCTAAACTCGATTATCCCGAGAACTTCTCTGCTAGCCCCCCGCTCCGCCCCGCCCCTCGACATCAACACACCTCCGTCGTCAAGTTCTTTACGCAATATTCCCGTATCCCGGAGGACCGGAGCTGGCACATACCTCCCGACAATGTACTTCCTCCCGAGACGATTATGTTGCAGGTAATCGCATTTACCCTCCTCTACCGATGACGCGTGAGGATTTCCTTTACGAGCGCAGTCTCACGTTCTGGATAGATCGGGGAGCGATGCCGAGGCGACCGAGCCCCTTCCTCACAAGTCCGTCTAGGTGGACAGTCGTAAGGGTCCAAGGAGGGCAAGCGGTACTCCCAAGGTCAAGAAAAATCATCTCGAGGCAAACTAACCGAGTCGGGAATGAATGCCGTCATGTGAGGGGGGGAGGGGAGCAGGGAAAAGTAAGCCATGGAGGTCACTAGTCCCGCGGAGATTAGCAAGTCCCCGGCAGAAGCGGGGCGGGGGTCGAGTCGACTCGATGACGACTAGTGCGATCCTCGGCCCTTCTACCCCTCCCATCGCCAGCCAACAATAGACGCCCCTCCCCCTCTCTATCTCACTCACTCTCCCTCAGCCGCCGACATAAGCTAACAATACCGAGGCTCTCTATATTATTCCTCTCGCTTTTTTACCCTCTAAATACGTTTCCCGATGCGCCAGACGTTCTAATGCGCGATAATTGCAAGGAACTTGGCCGTTTACCTCGTGACGAGCAATTATAATAATTACATTCCTCCATAAGGAGCCGTCCATTTGCAGTTTGGCAATTTCGTAAATATATAAGCCCTTTTCGTATTTTTCCAGCATTCGCCGATCCCTTTTAAATTAATGCCCCGCGCGTACGCGTGCGCCGAAAGCCGAACTTTTTTCTCTCCCGCCCTCTTTTCCAAATCGTTATTTATTGTACGATCATCATTTAATGAAAATGTCACCGACATCCTAATAAGGAAGTTTATGCTACATAAACAAAGAGTGAAAGTCTCTCCCGCCTTCGTCTCTCTGTATGTTTCATTTTTGCCTCCTCCTAGCATTCCCCCCCACCTCCCACACCCCCCACCGCTCATCATTCCCAGCGATTTTTCCTCTTTTCATTCCCGTCCGCTCTCCTTCCATTCTTTTTACTGGCTTAATCCCTTCTAGATTCTCGCCGTCTCCCTCTAAATTCGCTCCATTTAACCCTCTCTCTCTCTCTCTCTCTCTCTCTCCCTCTCTATATATCTATCTATCTATCTATCTATCTGTCTAACCATCTCTCGCCCACACTCCTTATCCCTCGTCCCGTCCATAAGCACGCACTCTCTTTTTCTATCTCCGCATCTCCTCTTACTTTATCTCAAGGCGTAGTTGTGTCGCACGTATAAGTCCATTTGGAGGCTGAGTTTCCCGTCGGTTACCATAGAAACTAAAGTATTCCCCCCGCCGCTTTCTTTCCCGCTTCTCGCGCTACGCTTAATATCTCTATTGCGTTTCTTTATCGCTTATCCTATCTTTTCTTCTGGCTTCCATCCTCTATCCCCGGTGCCCTCTAACATTCCTCTTTCTTTATCTTATATACTTTTTAAAGTATATAAAGCATTAAAGTTGATAAAAATTTGACAATCCACTTGAAAGTGAATTTCACTTGAATCCGTGGATGAAGTAAATTTCGAGTATTCCATTAATTTCCTTGATATTGTTATTAACAAAGGCCCGCGATTAAAGGCCATGGGTCTATACTGGCGTTTAGTCATTTATAAGCCTGCATTTCACTTAATATTTACTATTTCGAGGTTTAATCTATTTTTATAATGCCATTAACGGAGAACGTGCTCCATTTAAAATTTATTCCCACATATACCCATAAACGCGTTATTACATAAAATGAACGGATGAAAAAAAATGTATATTAAAAGTAACAAATAAGGTATTACATTACGTATTTATGGTTAAAAAAAAAAAAAAAAAAAAAAAAGGGGGGGCAGATGTCTGTCATAAACACGTTATTACGACATTTGCAATTTATTTCTTTTTTCGTTCTTCTATTAATTCATTTTTCGTCTTTTTTCCCTTTTTCATTCCAAGTGAAGCTTTTAATCTCTAATACGCATCACATCTCCTCTAGCCATCAAGTCAATATTAATAGTAACTAAAACTAAAATACAGGCAAAAGGGTAAGAAAACTTTCATATAACGAACATAAAAGCTTATCTACCGAAACTAAATGAAAGTAATATCTATTAACCTATATTTTTGTGCTAATTAATACATTTTATACATTTACTTAGCAGCGCTCCGGCATTTCGTATGATTTCCCGTAAAAGAGATGCCTTGAAATTGCTATATATATATATATAAATAAAAAGAAAAATAATTCCGACGGAATGTGAAAAAAACCAAATGCGATGCAAAAGTGCGTATTAAAAAATATATATTTTGTATGATAAAGAAATTAATTAGAGCTGCAATAAACTTATCCGTTTCTTTTTTTATTTATTTTCTTTCTTTTTTATCTTTCCCTTATCACGGCGTACTGTAAGATATACAGAAGATGTAGAAAAAGTAGAAGGAGAAGATGGAGGTGAAGGAGAAGAAGGAGAAGAAGAAGTACTTTATATTTTAATGAATTAACTATGAGCATAGGTACTCTCTCACTTTATAAGTACTCGTCTACATTGGAATTCTTTTAAATACTAATAACCGCCAAGGAATCATTACTTCTCGTCTACTTTCTTCTTTTTGCTTTTTCTTTTTTTTTTTTACAGCAGAGAGATATGCTCGCTTTTATACGCTATAAAATCATAAAGAAAGCGTAGCTATGGAATTGCTTATGTAACCATAAGTTTATTGCGGTTTTTTTATTGTCTTTTAAAAGATTGAGTGGATTTTAAAATAGGGAAATTGAAGGGCGGGGAGACGGAAGACGAGGCGTTAAGATGAAATTGTTATTCTCCCGGGTGCCCCTCTTCTATTTAAGAAACGTTAATGGCGGAAGGGGCAGGGAGGGGAAGGGGACCTACGGGCCGTGGAGCAGCTCGCGCAACAATAATCGCTTATTCGCGTTATTTGAGCGATGGAAATGGAAGAGTGTGGCCAATAGCGAGGTTCTACGATCCCGATTCCTATAGGTTGTTCGTTAGCAACGTCACTCATCCGCATGAGCGTTGAATGGGAAATGAAATATTTATTTATGAAGAGAGTCGTTGGTGCTCGAGGAATCGTTACGTGTTTAATGGAACGAGCTGCGAACTCCCGTATCCTCGCAGTTGATTGAGTTTATTAAGTAAGGCACCCTCCTCCTCTCCCCCCCCCCGCCCGTTTCGTCGTGGCCTCGATTCGCGGACATTTGGTCGAAGCAGTCGGGAACGCCTGGCTCCGTCCGAGGATTGGAAGATCGCCGGGTGATTCGGTCCAGAGGAGGGCGACCGCCGGCCTTTCCACTCGATCCCCCCCCCCGCGATCCTCTTCACCCGTGACCGAGGCGCATCGGTCGCTCGAGTGTCCCTGTCGAGCCGAACACTTGTGATGCGCCTCACCTACCTCCCCTCCTTCACCTTATCCTCCTCCTCATGCTCCTCCCCGCCCTCCCCGTAGCTCGTCAGGCACTCGAGTCGTGTTGCGCCCCACTGTGCACTGGGCTAAGGGGTTAATGGCTCCGCGACTCCTCGACACCTTTTGTCTCTTGCCCTTTTTTCGACCCACCGCCCCCTCCCCACGACTGATTAAAGTCTTTCCGGCGATAGACGCGAACGCCCACGCGCTTTATCGCAAGGCTCACGAACAAGCCGAATAATAGTAAAATAATGAGGCGAAATGCATGACGCGAATTGTATTCCGATATGAATTTTGTATAAAGTCGACTCTCTCTCCCTCCCTCTCTCTCTCTCTCTCTCTCTCTCTCTCTCTCTCGCTCTCCATTGCCATTGTTATCGAAGGCTGTCCGCATCAGTAATAACGCTTTATTATGGCGTCTTTGGTAATATTTTCCTTTCAATAATAGCGAAATGCGTGAGTGAGTGAGGGACGGTGGCGTTTATTGGGAGTGGGAGGAGAGACGAGGAGGCCTGAACTGGACGTAAAAATCATAAGAGCGGTATTGATTAAGGAAATGAATTTTAGATGGCGCGAGGGTCGGGGCGGGGTAGGGGGCCTCCGGTGGTTCGGAGATTTTATTGCTCGAGGTTTAATCAAGGGATTAGGTAAGAAATTAAAGTGATTAAAGTGAAATGACGTGTCGAGGTCGTTAAAGAGACGTGTAGAGTATCAGAAAATGGTTGATTAATGCTCGAGGAGGGGTCGTTAATAAGGAAGGCGGCCGAGGCTGATTCGCATGGGAAGAGGCAGAGTATCGAGTGTAAAATACGCGTAGTAATATCGCTCGGCCGAGTCAAGTGTTAAAGAATGCAGGTGCGAGGGAGTGAGGGAGCTGCGGGTCGTGGAAATCGGAGGGAAAGGGGGCTCCTCGGGCTCCTCCATTAACGACAGAGAGGGACACTCAGGAATCCGTAAATGAGTGCCGATGGGGGTTGAGCGAAGGGCGGAGTGGGGGAGGGGAGGGGCGATCTCTAAAGCTCTCCGGTATTATTCGGTTACAGGTGAGTCGCCGCCGGCTAATGACATCCGCCAGCTCGGGCCATTTGCCCTTATCAGGCCTGCACTCTCGATTTATCGTCGGTCGGACGCGTTAACGTCTCAACCGGTCACGAGACACCATCCGTCCGTCCACCTTGTGGCCGAGGCGTCCTCACGATGGAGAGAGAGAGCGACAGAGAGAGAGAGAGAGAGAGAGAGAGAGAGAGAGAGAGAGAGCGAGGGAGTAAATAATAAATAAACAAACGAATAAATAAATAAATAAATAAGTAAATAAATAAGTAAATAGGGAAGGAGTGACAAAAATGTCGTCGTCCGGTGGCTGTTATATCCCGAGAAACTCTTAAGCCAGATAAGAGCCGAAGGCCGCGGTATAATCCATAGCCTGCAAGTGAATAGGGATGTCGCGTCTCTGGTCATCGTCAGACGTCTCGTCCAGTGGGAGAGGGTGGATGGGGAGGGGGGTCTTTGCCTGTCTCCTCCCGGTCGATGCGCGGTCCTAATGGTATATTAAAGTGGCCCGGCAAAGGAGGCCTCTCTTATCGGCGAGCCCCGAGCTCTTCCACGAATTCCAACGCACAGCTCATCATCAAAGAGGAGCTTGTGCTGCCACTCGTCTACCCCTCCCCTCCCCCCTGCCTCCGCCACCGCCCACGCTCACGCAATCTCGAGTGAGCCGCCAGGCCGAAAGGGCGAGGGCGTACCCGATCGAGCGATTGACCCTCTCTCTCTCTCTCTCTCTCTCTCTCTGTCACTCGATAGTTTCGAGTCTGGCAACGTTACTACGCCCACCTCCCTCCCATAATAATAATGACAATAATGATAATAACGATAGTAATGAGCCCGTGTGGTATAGGAGGAGGAGTAGGAGGTGGAGTAGGAGGTGGAGGAGGAGGTGGCGGAGGAGGGAACCTGATAAACTCCAGCTACCGGCACTCGGGCCTCGATCTCAAGCCAGCCGCTGCTTATATAAATAACTTCAATTATGAATAATCGCTTGGGTTCTTTCAATTACGTTGGGCCTCTGTATTAATCATTGAAAAATACGCAGATGATGCCTTTCCTATTATGCCATTATCGTCCCTGAAGAGGGAGCCACTCGAGAATAACATTCAATCGTCTTATTAATGATGAATAAATAAAGGAGCCTGGTGAAACGGACCTCGCGCCCGGCATCTTTAAACGAGGCAAATGATTTTGTCGACCCGGCCGACTGCCGGCAATGCATTTATCCCCTCGTTCCGGAACTGCTCCAATTAAATCAAGACGCCTCGACACCGTATCCGGGACTCGTCCGGGACTTTTATCAGATATCGGCGAAGACCGCTCACAATCAATTTTCGCTCCGAAAAACTTTTCCTCGTCGGAGTAAAGCACTCGTAAGCTCTCTCTCTCTCTCTCTCTCTCTCTCTCTCTCTCTCTCTCTCTCTCTGGCACAAAGAATATCGTGAAATACATGGGCTCGTGTGACACACACGGACGCTGACGTAGCAACGGCAATTATCGGAATTTCACAACTCGATGCTTCGTTATACGTAAAAATACATTTGGCTTTAAAATATTTACTTTGCCCGTCGTCGTCGTCGTCCTCGCCCCTCCCCCCCTCCGCCAATGAATGTAATGACGTTCCCTGTAATTAATGCACGAGCATTAATTCGGAAGAATCGGCTACTATGGGAGCATAATTATTTTTAGTGCTTGATTAAGGAGGAAATAAGGGCGACGCCGACGTGACAGTCGAGCGACGGTAATAATAACAACGAGGCCGAATAAGAATTTTAGGTCATAATTGCGATGAGTTCACCTACAGAAGGACTCCGCTCCGCAGCTTAAGCTGCAGCTCTTATGTCGGATGTCCCCAGCCGTCAATGACACTTGCTTAACGTCCTGCAACGTTGAAACTAAGAAGCCTTTGCTCGATTCATAATAACGGTCTCGAACCCCGAGTTATTAATCTATAATGCAACATTCCCTGCAAACGATGAATAAACAAGTTGCGATCGAGTCGCCGTAAGAGCATCCTTCCCGGAACTTTGGCCCCGGACTCCCGTAACCTGAGGGAGCGGCGGAGCTGTTGGGTCAGGGCGCGGGGTCTCGCATTTCTCGCCTTACCCGCCTTTCCCGCCTTTCTCGCCTTTCTCGCCTTACGCGCCACTCCCCCAATAACACTCGGACAATCGCAGTACTGGGAGCGATTGTGCGCGGAGGTTGTTTTTTCTTATTTTGAAAATCCGAGTCCAGAATTAGACGCGCCACACCCCGGATTTCGGGCTTTTCCAAAGTTCCGGGCGGGCCTCGTTATGTCCTTGTATTTCCGCCGAAAGCGGCGAATCATTCAACGTCACGTAATGGGTGGAAATTACGAGGGGCCGGAGGAGGGAGGCTAAATAAAGGTGACGCTTCTCGAGCCGGAATTAGGATCGAAATACAAGACTTCCATTCACGAATATGTTTTTCGGCTGTTTGGGAATTCGAACCGATGCCCGATCGACGATGAATTGCACGAGGATCGGAGGGTCGGAGGAGGAGGAGGAGGAGGAGGAGGAGGAGGAGTGTCCTCCGTTATTTCGATATCGAGGACGCGCGATGTATTATTATTTTTATGAGTCGATTGTCGACTCTGAGCAAGGAGGGGCCCCCCTAACTACCTGTGGCAGCTCTGCTCCGACGTGCTGCTTATCCTCCGCCTTCCTTATTATTCTAATGGATTTATTTCGTTTTACAGCCACTCACCTCCTCTCAAGCCCCCCGTCCCCCACCCCACACCCCGCAACCCCCAGCACCAACCATCGTTGAAATATTCTCAATCGTCCGGTTATTCGAGGTAAACACTTCCTCTCCTCGCTGCTAAAGCATTCCATGCAGATGAATTATTAAGAGAATTGATAGCAGATACGGCGAACGGTCCACGTTACTTAAAAATTATTTGAGACTTCCGGGCGTTTTCCTGCGGGATGGGGCCTGTTTTACCGAGCGAGACGTGTTTCGTAGCTCGACCCGGACTATGGACGGCTTCACCTGGCTGGCACAGGCCGAACGCCCGATAACCGGGGCAAGCGAAGAATCCGAATGGACTCCGGAGTCCAGGAGTCTGGAAATTATGAAAATTTATCTACCCCGAGCGTTACTCCCCGAGAGGAGTGAGCATTCCGCCCCATCGGACATCGGAAATTTATCGGATTAGCCGGCAATAATGAGGAAATAAATTCAGCCTACGAAGGCGCCGCCGATCCCACCGATGGAATAATAAACTAATGCCGTCGCTGAGCATTACAACAAATAGACTCGCATTAAAAATGCAAAATATCCGAAAGTTAGTTGGTATTGCCAAAGGCGTCGCTTCAAGTTCTTTCGTAACTTTAAGGAAATTACGCTCTCCCGGCAAAGTTATTCTCTTGTTTAATGTAAATTGAAATTTGAATTTTGACGA
Organism: Ceratosolen fusciceps; assembly: GCA_018883505.1. Lineage (NCBI taxonomy): Eukaryota > Metazoa > Arthropoda > Insecta > Hymenoptera > Agaonidae > Ceratosolen > Ceratosolen fusciceps. The sequence continues at coordinate 5,290,467 of RCIC01000005.1, forward strand.
TAATAACCGGTTTATTAATTCAAAAGTTATATTACTTTACGCGGAACTTGACGAAGGGGCTGGGGCGGGGAGAAATGAAAAAAGGCCAATCGACGCCAATGGCGATACACTGCCAATGGAAATCCCTTTTCCATTACGTCCTATGCTGGATCTACCGTCCCCCACCTCCTCCTCTTCCTCCTCCCCGTCGCCCACTTGCGTTTTTTTCTTCTTTTTTTTTTGTGTTCTTTTTGTGTTTTTTTGTGTTTTTTTGTGTTTGTCAAGATCAATGACGCCCTTTTTCTTTGAACCTTTTATTTATTTATTTATTTTTTTTTTTTTATTTTTTTGTAATCGAATAATCAAAGCACGTTGATGAATTCGTTTATTCTGCTTTGCGGATTAAAAATAGCCTCTGCCATCTATTTCCCATTAAAATAACAACATTTTCTTTATCGGTCGACCGGCTTATAATGTAAAATGTTGGATTTTCAATTTTTGTCCGTCGTCAGCGAAACAAAGTAATTAGAGGGCTTCGTGAGACCAATAACTAAGCTAATGGATATATTGACTCCATTACAATTATCTTTTCAGGAGAGATAAGCGAATTAATAGCGCGCCCATGTCGGGGCTACTAAATTTTAATAAGCTCGAAAATAGTCGACCGACGCGGGGACAAATTGGTCCGGGGATCCTTAAAAATTTCGCTTTTAATAATTATTTAAACGCCAGAGCCACGAGACTGAATTACCATTTTTGGCCCTTTAAAATAATTCCGATGATTAATGCCTCGTTTCAAGTTGCAGTAAAACGTCAATGCCGACGACGTGCTTATACGCGATAAATTTATATATATACGCGTACGCGTGATTGTGCGTGCGCGTATGTGTGTACGAGATGATAGATACAGGCATATATGGAATGATAAAAGGACAAGTTAGGCAAGTAAATCAATAATTCCATTAGACCTGCCCGATAAAGCTTGTATCAACTAGGGTCGGTAAATTTTTTAATTTCTGCTTAAAAACTTTAGGCCATTAAAAATAGAGTCGGAGAATTAAAGGAGTTTGGCCTCGGCGTAGGGAAATAAAAATAAATGTATAGAAAATTGATAGCGCGAGGATGGGGATTATCGAGTACAGATTTTAATGTAATGACGTTGGTTTATTGAACGGGAAGTGCGTCAGATGAAAGATATCGATGAGGGAGTTCTCCGTCCGTTGAGATAACGTTCGATTTAGTTGAAAGGACGGCTCGCACTTGTCCTCGGATAGAGAAAGTAAAAATTAGAAATTTATAAGAAACGAACGGAGCGAGTGTCGGCATTAAAAGGGCCGGACGATCGGATCAGTACTTTGAAATAAGAGATTTTTCATAAGGAAAAAGCCACCGGCCTTTCTTCTTCCGTCTGAGAGAGTAAGTGCGTGAGAGAGAGAGAGAGAGAGAGAGAGAGACATTCCCATTGCATTAGCGATAATAATGTTTATTTACAAGCCGAGTGCCAAGCTCATCGACGAGTTCCGAGGATAGGTAGAAGCGGCGCTGGTCGCGGGGAAGTGGGAGGAGAAAACCTGTCAGGGTGTTGAACGACCGGGCGGCAGAAGCTTGCCAAAATAAAAGAACGGTTCATCCTCAATTAGTACACTCGCACGCCTAAAGATTGCATTAGTCGGATAAGGAGCACGGGGCGCGGAGGGGTGGAGGAACGGACGGTACGGACGGCACGGACGGAAGAGCCCGGACTTTTCTAAAGTAAGAGCAGCACCAGCAGCAGCATCCTCGAGCAAATTACCGGCTGGACGATGGCCGTTCCGCAGCAAGTGAATCCACCTGAAAGCAAGGAAAACGAGGAAAATTCGAGCTAGGGTAGGGTGGCTAGTGGGAGGAAAACTCTAATTACGCGGCCACTTGGAAACGCGGTACGAAATTATACGATCCTTAGGTTTTCCCAGCGTAAGCGAGAAGTACGCGTGCGCAGCCTCCCTAAACAAGGTGCAGTTAAAATCTCCCAGAGAGACAGCCAACCCCCGAGACTTAGGCTAATGAACGAAATTACGTTCACTCCCCACCCCTCCCACCCTCTCCCCGCCCACGGAAGTTTCGGCTTCATTCGTATGGTTCGTACGGGCCTAGTCGAACCCCGCGAGCGACTTTATTCGTACCTTGGCGCGGATAAAATCCAGGTTCGCGTGGCTGTCCCTGCCTCTAGTGGGATTTAATTCGGCGGCGGGGGGGAAGTTTTTACACTATAATCCGACTCCGAGCCAATGGTTTTAAGTTTCAAAAGCATTTGAGCCGATTGATGAGGGAAATCGCTCGGTATTGGGTCGCCAACTGTCGCGGAGCCCATGTTTTTCCTATAAAAACCTTAACGCTCAGCCGAACCCAGCCATTCAACGAACCTCTTAATGAAAATAAAAAGCAGGGATAGTGGTGAGAGAGAGTGTGAGAGAGAGAGAGAGAGAGAGATAGAGCGAAAAAACGAAATCCGCAAACGGATCGCGTATCCGTCGCCCCCCCTCCCCCCAACCATCGTTTCCCACTGCGCGAGTATAGGTTTGGCGGGATGGGGTGGAGAGGGTGAGGGCCAGGCTTTGGGCCTTCAAGGTGCTTATCCTAATAACTGCAGCTGACAACAGACCCGGGGCGTGCTTTATTACTATACTCAGGGTAAGTCAGTCTATTGGGCCACGTGCTCTCCCCCCCCCACACACCCAACCCTGCCGAGATAAGAACAAGGACAAAAAGAGAGACCACCACGACAGCACGAGACGCAGTGGTCCAATAGCGTTTCGGCCTTTGCCGATAACAGATTCATAGAGGAGGTGCGCACGTGTCCCTCCGACCTTTACGGCAGAGCGATTCCATCTCGGCGGTCCCTGAATCGAGTCTAATAGAATGAACGGCGGATCCTCACCCTCCTCCCTCATGCGTGCGTGCGTGCGCGCGGCGACTCCGTGAACAGAGCCGAGGCTCGGATCCCCGTTGCGCGGCAACACGCGCTCAGACTTAATCCGATTGCACGTCCTCGCTTTATTCGATCCTCGTTCCTTTGGCCGCTTTTTCTCTTCCGAGAGCGGCTATTTCGCACGTCCCCTGCCTCTGCCCCTGCTCCTGCCCCCGCTCCCGCCCCGACCGTGGCTACTCGCCGCCGCCACCGCCGTCGCCTTGGCTTTCCGGGTACACCCTGTACCCGGTGTCCTAAAGTCGTCCGCTTTCTACCCCGAAGGATTTTCATCGAGGCTAGCCTCCATCGATTAGCGTCCTCCTATTAAGCAACGGATTTCCCTCGGAAGTTGCGGGTCGATTGCACTAGGTTCTCCGACCCTCTGGGGCGCGGATAAAGATAGGCTCGAGAATGTGATAACGGGCTAGTGGGAACGGAGGCTTTGGAGCCTCTAAGGAGTCGGGGCCAGAGAAGCCAGTGTTCCAGATGAGCAGCAGGACCGCCAAAGCTAATATTGTTCTTGTAATCTCATACTTCCCCGACAACGTCTCCTCTCTTTATACGCTTAAGGCACGACCCTAACAAAGAAATCCGTGGCTACGGCCGCCCACGTTCTTTGACTCCTCCGTTACTATTCGGCCAACTTCATTGCTAAACGCCGAACGACAACTTTCGCTGCTCCGACTCCCATCTCTTGTTATTTCCCGTAAGATATTCGTTAATACTTTCAGGCCTTTTTCTCGCTTAATTAATTAACGAGGGACTGGATGCTGAATTCCTCGATAAATAAGACGTCGGATTGACCCGGCGACGTTATCCTCTCTATCTCGCACAACCTCCCCTACCTCCCAGCCCGTCCGTCCCGCCGTGGCCCGCCTCCCTTACACTACACTCAAATCTTCGTCCGCGTCTCCTTGTTGTTCTTCAATTACGTGTAATGGTAACGGGAGAAAGGCAGCTGGCGAGCCCTGGGAAATACAATACTTCATTGTGTATAAAGTAGCTCCAGATACCGTTTAAGAATAAGGATTCCCTAACGAGCACGGGGAGGTGGTTGGCGGTGGTTTGCGGTGTTTGGCGGTGCGGGAGGGGGTGGGGAGAGCGGGGAATAAGAATCAACGGGATCGGATAAACATTTATGAAAATAATGGACGTTTTGTGTGGATGGCCGGCACCACTGGAATTCCGGGAATGGGGGGGGGGCGCAGTTTGGGACATTGGGAATCCAATGGACTTCGATAATTCGATGATAAAGCCCGCGGAAGTAATTGGCGTTAAATAAATTTTGCCGCGAGCCCCCCCCCCTACCCTCCCCAACCATCCTCCCGGCTTTGACTACGGCTCTGAGTACCGCCGCAAAATCGCCACCGGGTCGTCCGGAGAACTGGCCGTAGGAAGAGGTGGGAAATATTCGGAGCGATCGATGCCGCTGAAGAAGAGGGGAAAGATCTCTCAAAGTTTTGCGACGGGGAAAGGTGTATGGTGGGCGGCGGGTGGGTGGGGGGGGAGGATGAAAGGGGCGAGGAGTTCTCCGTATCACGCTCTAGTCCAGGGTCGGGCGGGCATCGGCAGGATATTGGAAATTTCATCCGCGGTTGATACGCGGGGCTCGGGGCGAGGGGAGTGAAAAATATAAAGGCGGGAGAGGGACGAGGAGTCGAGGGGGGCAAAAGAAAGTAAGGATGAATAAGGACGCGGGCTTCGAAGGAGGAGGATACAGACGTCTGAAATATAAAAAGCCTTGGCTGTAAATCGGGAACGCCTAGAGTGCGAATGTAAATGCGAGCCAATATAGCGAATAAGTAGCCCGGGATCTTTATCTGGCAAATTGAACCTTTTAAAATCTCATTGCGCCGAGTACAATTGTAATTCAGCGCCGTGTTCGTAGGAGCGATCATTGGCCGCGCTGATGTATTACTGCTCATTAATCCACGCGGATGAATGACTCCCGGACGAAATAGCCGCGGCATAGTGAGGCTTCCTCGTGCGGAGTATGCGCAAGATGCCTCACCTTAAACGCTCTCCGTCTTTTGTATTCGGTACTCCGCTCGATTCATCTCCGCGAGCGTAATCACAATAAAGAGATGGAAATCTAGGGACACGGGTGGCGAGGACGGGGGCGGTGCGGGGGCGGTGCGGAGGTAGAGTGGGCGTAGGAAAGAAGAGATGGGTAAGGGAGGTGGGAGGTGGGGATATCCGTGGAGGAAGAGAGCGTCAGAATCAGATTCTCAATTTGTTGTAATCGTGATAGGGTGCCGAGGACTTGGAGGCTATTTTTTATATTACGTACACATTTGGCCGAAGATAAGACGGTCGATCGGGGGGGGGGGGCACGCACGAGCCGGGGATAAGTGAACATGAAACGCGCCGATATAAAAGAAGTATCGGCCCTCGTAAACATTTGGCTTTAAAAAGGACCGGTGTGAAACAAAACAAAATATCTGATAACGAGCATCGCCTGGAAAATAACAATAAAAGCAAATGCCAAATCGTAGCGGAAGAGGGAGGATATAAAAAATATGGGTCCGTTGAGAGGTCGGGTAGGTAGGAGGGATGGGTAGGGGAGGAGGAAGGATGGAGGGGAAAACACGTTCTGCAGATAAAAAGAGGGAGATAGAGGGGGGGACGGAAACAAGTGGGGAATAGATAGAAATAAAGGAAGAAGGCGCTCGCGCCGGGACCGATTTACAAACAAGAGATGAAAGAGCGAGCGAGCCAGAGCGATATGGCAGGAGGGTTTATGGCGGGAGATTGTAAAGCACGGCGGCGGTGCACGTGGATCTTATTTAATAAAAATCGAGACGGGATAGGGAGGGGTCAGAGAGCGGCGCAGGGAGAGAGAAAAAGCAGCGGAGAAAGCAGCGAGGCTCGATAAGAAGATGGACGAAGAGATGGGAATGAGGGATACGGGAAGAGGCAATGCGCAATGATTTACGCGGGGGGCGGGGGCGGGGGTGGGTAGGGGGCTGGACGACGGGAGAGACTGGCCATCCGAAAAAAAGGTGCAATAAATACACGCGGCTGCTGCTCCGAAACATCGAAAAAGTGGAAAGAAAAAGAGACGCGCCCGTACGTGCTTGGAATTTCCGAGCGCCGCCGCCTCCACCAACACCACCACCGCCACCACTACAGCCACCAACACCGCCAGCAGCAGCCCTCTCACTGTAGACGGGCGGAGCGGACGGGCGGGCGGGCGGGGTAGGAGTAAAAACGCTCGAGCCAAATAGATTTTTCCCCTCCGTCGTATGGTAAACGGCCGCCGGATTCGGATGTCCTTCGGGCGCCCGGATTCCTTAAAATTTCCTATTCGTTCGTTGGCGCGTAGGAGCGAGTATTCGCCCGAGCATACGCCCGAGCTTTCCACGCTTTCCCGATCATCGGGTCCGAGAAATTAGGCACCCGCAGTGCCAAGTACACGTAGCGGCGGCAGTGGCGATACTCGTCACCGTCGACGGCGACGACGGTGACGAGTATGACGAACTTTGATCGATCGGAAGGGTTCATCGATCCTCGAGCCCCGAGGGTAGTAAGCGCTGACCGTGGGACGTGACCGGCCTCGGGCGATCGCCTCCCGGACCTCGAATTAAGCCAATTTTATATCATTTATTGCCTTACGGGTTACACGGGCGTTATCCGCCAACCGGAATCCTCGGAGCTCGGCCTCCGTACTTCATACGACATACGTCCGCGGCGCACGAGGCGGTGCAATAAATTAACCCCGGACCCGTAAAGGCGCAGGGCTTCTTTTATTGCGATGAGGGCTCGGGTGGGGCAGGGGGGATGAGTCGTCGGTCGGGAGGCTGGAGCCACTTGGTTGCCGCGTTCGATGTATATATACACGTTGAGTGCTCGAGAATACGGCCTCGGCCATGCGAATCGAAATAAATACTTGATATATCGATTATTGTCGAGCTCCTTTCGTCAGCTCCGAGCCGAGTGATAAGCATCGGAAAGTATATTGGATTATCGGTTGCGTGGGCGAAGGTCAGTCGGAGGAGCGCCGATAACGGCAGCTAATGTAGAAACGATGTTGAATTACCTTCCTGTTCGCTCGGCTCATTGTCTTCGCATTCAGAACAACGACAAAAAAAGAAAAAAGAAAAAAGAAAAAAGAAAAAGATAAAAGAAAAAATAAAACTCTTCCTCCTCCTCCTCCTCCTCACCACCACCACCACCACCGCCACCCCCGCATCCCTTTCGTAGCGGCGTGCGTCATCGTAGTAATGAAATTAGGCCTACGGAGCTCAGCTGTAATAACCTTAGAGCATCGACCCGGGAATCGAGCTCCAAGGGCGTTACGGGCGCTACGGGCGGCCGCCAGGAACTCGTCCGACACGAAAATTCTGTCCCCGAGTACGAGCCGACGAAAACGCAACAATGAAAGCCGTCCCTAAGCTCGGTTTTTTCTCTCCTCTTTGTTCGTCATTCGCTTCGTTTTGTCAGGACTGGTTGGCGCGAGGGAGGGAGGGGGGAGAGAGGAGCGTGTAGGATCCAGCGAGTAGAGCGAGCTGAGCGATCGCCGCGATTTATCAAACCGATACAGAGTAGTCCATCGAGAGAGCATGGACTTAGACGGGGGGAGAGAGAGAGAGAGAGAGAGAGAGAGAGTGGGAGAGAAAAGACGAGGAAAAATAGAAGAAAGCAATTACTTTAGATTAGATATAATATGATTAATTCTCTGGGCGATCGATGAATTGGTCTCTGCCTCGTGCATGTGCGACGGTCGCCGTGGCCGGCGACGAGAGGGGCGAAGGGGCTGGAGGGGCTGGAGGGCGCTCGAAGGCGCTCGAAGGCGCCGAAAAATTGATCCTCCCATTTGTCTGAGAAAGGAATGGGAAAGTCGCATTTAGGAAAATTAAATCCGTCGGCTAATGTTGACGCGCCTGCGCGCCCATCAGACGCGGACGCCCCCAGCCGCCGAGGCCTCCACAATAAATAAAGCGCAAAGAAGAGATGGGCGGCGGGACGGTAGGGCGGGACGTAGGACGGGTCGGACGGAGGTTGGATATCGCAGACGGAGAATATCGGCTCTCGAGTCTCGCTGACGATTCAAAGTCGATTCTCGTTGCTACGGAAATTTGCATTTTCATTTGCCGAAGCTTGTTATTACGGCGATTAGATCGAATAGACGTTGATTCGACTGCGATCTCAAACACGGCCAATCGCTCTGACCCTTTCTCTATTCTCTCTGACCCACCTCTCTCTCTCTCTCTCTATTTCGAGCTCATTCGCTTCATCTTCGTTTCACGTATTCGCCGGCCCCTCGCAATCTCGAAAATTCGGCATAGGATCACGCCTAACCTGACTGACTGGCTCGTCATCGACTGACTAATCGTCAATTAAATTGTACTCGCTGGCAATAAGAATACGAAGGGTTTGTTGCTGGTGGTGGTGGTGGTGGTGGTAGTGGTGGGGAGGGGGAGGGCGCATTCTCATCCGTTTATATCCATCTCATCCTCGAATGGGCTTAGCAGCACGAGACTCTACGTATGAAAAATCATCGCTCGAGGTCGTGGGTCGCCTAATTAGCTGGGGAAAATGGCAAACAACGCTCTCCTTCTATAGGGAAAGGTTTCTTCTTAGCAGAGCGGTGAGGGATGGGGAATTGGGGGGGGGGGCTAGGCGAGGGTCTCGTCTCGCATAATTCATTTATATATCTTGCCGTGGAGTTTGCGGGCTTAGTGTCGAATTCAATAAGCGCGTATTGTTGGGAAAGGTTCTCCTCCGACGGGGGATGTATTATGCATGCCTGCGTATGTATGGCCTTTATCCGATCCGCTTCCACGGCCCCGTGTCCTTAGGATTGAAAAAAATTTGCATTTTCATTCCCACAGGAATCTATTATGGGCAATTGCATTCGACGCCGGCTCTAATGGAAGTGCACAACTTGTCAAACTCGGGCTGTGTCACTCTGCCCCCGATCCGACGACCCCGCGTCTCTGCAAATCTCTGAATTCGTTACTTTTATACGTCATTCTCTCTCCCTCTCTCTCTCTCTCTCTCTCTCTCTCCCCACCCTGTCGACGTCTCCGTGTGTACTTTGAGGGAGGGTTTTTGCTCCAAGGCAGTCTGAGAGAGAGAGAGAGAGAGAGAGAGAGAGAGATGGCCTCGCAATAACAGGGGCGCGCAATTAAAATGGCCTCTGAATATTAATGCCCTGACGATATTTCAATATTACTTGGGAAATATTTCGGATCTACTTTGCCTCGAGCTCCCCTTACGGCCCTGTAAATATTTTCCTTACCGATAATTACCATAATAATGGCTTTTCGATTATTCCAAGCTTTTCGCAACACAGTATCGATCCACTGACTACGCCTCCCTCAAGACTCCTTATTTGTCCTTATTAATAAAAGCAGCGGTGCTCCGCTATCGGCCCGACGCCTTCCTTAAACTCCTTAAATAATTTAAAACCGCAGGGCAATACCTACCGGGCCCTCCACCCCACCCGACCCCACCACACCCCACCACACCCCCGTCACTTGGCTCGGAAAAATAATATTAGTACTCGTTGGTAGGCCTGCCAGCCCCTCATTGATTCCCAGATCGAGAACCATCCGAATCTCGGCAACGCGTCATATATCGAGGGAAGAATGCCGATACCTGTCTATATATATATATAGCCTAATGAGGACGTAATGCCGTATTCGTGATTCGAGCGGTGAGGGTCGGAGGGGAGCGCGTGGGGGAGCGAGATAGGCGAAGAAGGGTCGATTAAAAGGCTTCGTTTATTAAACGACGTAGCGGGTTTTTCTTTTTTTTTTTGTTTTTTTTTTGCTACGGTGTGTATGGGCTATTTCAGAAATTCATCGATCGACAAGAGCAGCTAGGCCAAGTCGATCGTCTGGGGGGTAGGGGAGGGGAGGAGGGTGAGGAGAATAAACCGCGCGGAGCTTAATATTTTTCGATACTCGGGGTAAAAGAGGAGGGAAAAAAAAAAAAAGAAAGAAAAAAGGAAGGGAGCAAGAGTGAAAAAGTAATTTCGGTCCAGCTGTATCTTACACATTACATACGTGCGCTCGGCTCGATATAGCTCCACTGCGACATACACACAGGCGCGCGCGCGCAGGCACAGTCTATCTATGCGTATCAGAGGAGATCTTATCTTACGGTGCAGTTTGGCGAGGGTTGCGTAGTAGACGGCTCCGGTCGAGTAGTAGGTGGCCATCTTCAAAAGGACCTCGGCGCGAGGCGATATTTTCTTTCAATTTCGCAGGGATTGGCGGACAGCCCCGCTCGCAAAATGAAAGCAGCGGAGTATACGTACCCGTTTGGCGAGGGCCGTGGCCGTGGCCGAGGGTGGGGCGGGTCGGGGCCGGAGGGGGTTGTGTCTGTCGTCCGGCGTCCTCGTGTGTAAATACGCAGGAGGGTGAAGCCAAGTCAACTGGAAATGTGCAAAGAAGAAAGAAGTAGTTGCGGAAGAAGGACTCTCGAGCGTCAGTAGGGGCGTGGGGCGGATGGGAGGGAGGGAGGGAACACCGAGCCGACTCCCGTTAACAAACTTCTAGGAGGGGCGAAATCTCCGGCGAAATTAGAAAACGGAAAAGGATGAGAAAGCCGGGGACGAATGGGACCGGGACTTTATACGAAATCCATCGACAGACGGCTCCCGAGTGTTTGTTTCTCGGCTAAAGCCCCGTTTTTCGGCTATTTTCCTCTTGCTTTTTATTAACGGATTATCACCACCGAGTGGCAGATAATTTATTCGCTCTCGTTCCGTCCGATCACTATCAACGTCACTCCCATCCCGAATGTCCTCCTTACGATCCCTAAATACAGGCGGGCCCGTACACATTTTAGGACACTTTACATCATCTCGATCACAAGTGATATCTCACTATTATCTCACGATTATCTCACGATTATCTCGTCCAAATCCATAAGAGTTGCCGTTAAAAAGCTTGTCTGAAGTTCTTTACCTAAGGAGCGATTACTCCCCGACGAGCCACGTCATTATACGTATTTGTATAACAATCTAACGCCAAATCTCAAGGGTAAACAAGCTCTGACTTTATTTGATTATATTTACTAATGCAACGATCAAACTCCGCTTCCTCGATCCTTCCCGCATAGCCTTCCAGACAATGATTTTCCAACTCCTTGATTTCGGACTTTTAAAGACAATCTTGATACACGTACGTGTAAGGCTTTAATTTAACAGGGCAGGGGGAGAGAGGGTTACAAGAAGGTTATTGGGGATAGAGAGAGTTTATTACTGGTAAGGAAGGTGGCTGCGGCACTGCGTCCTACGAGCTTAGAGAGAGAGAGAGAGAGACAAGTTTCTTTCGTAAGCGAACGAACGTCGCGCGATGAAGGATACGATATTAGCCATTAAATGTGCCGGTTAATTAGGACGGGACATTGCCGATCGTTTTACAAGCCGCCGCGTGCTCGAGTTCCGAAAGCTCGGGGGTAAAAAATAACGCCAACTGTGCCAATTATGGATTTCTCTCGCGTCGCTGGATCCTGCGCCCCAAACCCACATCTACGCCCAGTGTGTCTGAGTGTCTGAGTGTCTGAGTGTCGTGTGTGTGTGAGAGAGAGAGAGAGAGAGCGGGGGCTAAAGGTCCGTGTGAAGCTTTGTAACGTGGAGAGAAGCGCGAGCGGCCGTCGTCACCGGCCAAATTATAGATGAGTATCAAACCGCACGTGATCCGAGCAGATAATGCGGCAAATGAATAGCCATGGCCGAGGCTCCTCACAATGAGCGACTCGGGTGACTCTGTCACATACACACGCGCACTCGGGCGCAGCGCCCGGGCGAGGCCGCTCCATTCTGGCTTAACTTCACTACCCCTTAATCAGCTTCCGATCCCCTAATGATTACTCTCGGACGCGTAGTTGGCTCGCCGACCTACCGACAGCTTTTCTCCCTCTCTCTCCCACCCTCTCTCCCACCCCCTCTCTCTCTCTCTCTCTCTGTAGCTCTCCGTAGCTCTATCTCTATCCCTCTATCTCTATGTGGCCACCCCTGGATGGCGGACGGGTCTGTCGGCGGCCGCCAGGTTTTAGCTGCTATCGCCGTTTTACAATGAGCGCGGGGCAGCGCATGTGCTGCCTCGGGAGAGTATACAATGACGAAATGCCGAGTGACGGTGCGCCGCCATCGTCGCTGCCTGCACAGCTCGCACTTTCGGACGATTGAAAACGGGATTATCCGTTGGAGGGGGGGGGGACACCGAGAGCCGGCGATACCCTTCCCCCGACGGAGACAAGGGACGAAGCGGCTCCCCCCATCCGCCAACGACCCTACGACCAAATAAGTTTTTCCTATTGCGAATTCCCTCCTTTATTTCAGTACCACCCACCCCCTTCACGTCTCTGCCGTATGCCGCTGAACTTCGGAACTTTCTTAGTTTGCCACGAGCACGTCATCTTCATCGCAATCCGACCAATTCGTACTTTAATTTATTTACCCTCACAATGTCCGGAGCGACTACCACCACAGAGTTACGGAGAGATCGCTAATCCCTCCTGCCGAGCGCGAATGCAAATCAAACTACTCTCCTACTACCGTCGCAGAGCCGACGAGGACGACGACGACGACGACGACGACAGAAGCAGCAGCAGCAGTAGCAGCAGTAAGGATGGGTGGAGGGTGGATGGTGAGGGCGAGGGGGGGATGAGGTAGACACTTGACACGAAATCCATTGTCAATGCAACGAGTCCGGTCGCGTATTTACTACTTTGGCCGTTTCGCATTTTTACTATTGCGGGAATCATTAGAGTAGGAATGAGTTTTGCAAGTCGGGCTAATAATGCCGAGGAGCTGGAATAAAAATTGTTAGGTCCCAGGTCGTTTATCATTGCGTACGGCGACACGCGTTTGGCTCGGTATCTCCTCACGATTGCAATACAACAACGGAAAATAAAGTAATAACAATAATAATAATAATAATAATATGCTAATGCAGATTGTCGGATCCCTTAATTAGTTTTGCGCTAAAATAAGAATAATAATTTAATGTAGAAATAGTCATTGCGGCGGCGGCGGCAGCACGACCCGACCTCCTCCGCCTCTCCCCGCCTAATTATCATAATCGAGACAGAGAGAGACAGGGAGAGAGAGAGAGAGAGAGAGAGAGAGAGGAATAAAAATTCTCATTAGGTAGAGAGTCGTAAAGAGTCCTGTGTCATATGGTAGGAATAATTATATCCAGAATACTACTTAGCTGTGGGTGAGTTATCTGCGGGAGCATAAATTATTGCGCTCGAGCTTATTTAGCGAAGGGAGGTGGGTGCGGAGGGAGGCGGCTCCCCGAGTTCCACCGACTAGATTTGAAAAATCCCCGAGCGGGTGATTCAAATTAACGGGAAAAATCAGTCCTAAAGTCTGGCGGCAGATCGGGCAGTTCAGGGAAGGTTATTCGGGTTGTGGAGATGAGGCCTACTCCTTTCCCTCGCGATGAGCTTGCGCAGCCCGACAAGGGCAGCTAACCCTATTTCTCGGCGAAGGCGACGGTGGCGGCTCTCGTGGGGATCGATTTTGTCGGGACGAGCCACCTCCGGGAAGAGTGGCGGGCGGGAGCGGCGGGCGGGATGGCGGTGGAGGCGTGGGGGGCGTGGGGGATAGGTAATGGACGTGTCCGAAGTAGCTGGGGACCGGGATCGGGTTACCTGCGGGGACCGCGGAGGTAGTCCAGCGAGAAGCGAGGTCCGTCTCGACAGCGAGCGGATCCTTGGCATTCCGAGCCACTGCTCCAGATGTTACTTTGGGACACTCCCGTCCCTCTCGTCCCTCCCTGCCCCCACCGAACTAAAACAGAAGATCGTATATCGTACAGTCGAGCATCAGCCGACTACCGTAATTATAATTTCTATCTTATTTTAGAATGACGTATCGTGACGCGAGGCCTCTTCGCCAAGGGTTTCCCTCTCCCAAGGGTCGAATTCACTAAACGCTTTACTAAATACACTAAATGCAATCGGTCGGATGCTGGATAAGAAGCGCGATTATAATTTGGGAAAAGTAGTAGGCTGTTGGCCGAGGAGCGATATATTTAGCGATTAGTTCGGCTTATTTATCATCCGCGCGCCTCTCCCCCCCCCCCCGGCTATACCAATGTCCGTATCGCCGTGCGTAGGTGTAGGAGAGACGCGAGGCGAGAAGGAGAGTCTGAGACGTGAGGCGTGCGTCGTGTCGGGCGCGTGCGCGCGTTGTCTCGGGGAAAACGAGTACTCCCAGCCTCTCCCTCTCCCCCCCCCCCCACCGGCCCACCCAAAACCATACACGAGCCTTGGAAACTTTATTATCTTTGGACGTGAGGTGGGAGCCTTAGACGCAGCCTCGATAGATAAATATTTATAAATCCTTCCAGTAATTGGGACGATGGGCTTGAATTTCTCCGTACCATCCCCCGCCCCCACCCTCCCCAATAACTCCAGTCAACATGTCTACGTACATGTACTGTGCGGGCAGCGCGTACGTGCACGTGGTGCATTAAATTACAGCGGCTGCCGCTTAAGTACAATTCATGTAGCATATTACCCGGAGGGCGTAAAATAATGCCTCGCGCTGGATTATCGATTTCTTTAATTAATTATACGCACTCTGATGATAACGGACTTTATTATAACGAACCGAGCACTCAATATTCGTTATCCAGAGTTCATTAACGGTAACAGCGGCAGCGGCAGCAGCGGCGGCGGCAGCGGCAGCGGCGGCAGCGGCAGCAACAGCAACAACAATGGTAAACAATAACGTTTCCGAGCCGAAGGATGCTCGCGGTATTTAGATTCGACGGACAATTAACGCTCTCGGCGATGGCGATTCGCGCGTCAATCATATGAGTAGGACGTGCGTGTGCGAGCGCGACCGATAATAAAACGGGGCGAGTGATAAATTGGCGGGATAAGGGGGTCTCGCGGGGTTCGGGCGTAACGTAAAGGAGGGGGAGGAGGCGGCGGCAGTAAATTGCGAAAATTTTAAAGAAGCTTCGATCTCGGGACTTTCGCGCAGCGCTCGGATGATTAATATACCTGTACGGGAAAGGAATTGCCGGTGCGCGGTAGATAGAGCAGCGAGCGAGCGTGGCGGCATGGCGTTGTAGTTGCGGCGATCGACGCTCCGAGTAATATTGAAGAAGGATTATTTATTGTCGGGGGTGACAAAGGGCCGCGGACGAGCAGATGAAGGATCATTAGGGATCCATCGGCCATTAATTAAATGAAGTATTGGATTTGAGAAATAATAGCAGGGAAGCGTGGGTGGGTGAGCGGCAGTCTGGAGTTGACGAACCCTCTCTCTGCCCCCTCCCCCGCCCCCGACTCCGGCTAGCGTATGAGCCGCCATCTGCCCGCCCGGACCCTTAGGGTTCCGGAAAAAGGAAAAACGGCCGTGGAAAAAGCCCGAGCGGAAGCCGCTCGCTCGCGCACGGCGGCCCCGGCTGGCTGCATCCTTTGTCCACGGGGATGCGTTTCCGCGATCGCAGTCCGCCCTCCTCTCCGCCGGCCCCCCCTCTCACCAGTAGGGGCGGAGTACTACCCCGGTCGAGGGTATGTAAACGGTATAAAATTCATCGGGGCCAGGCTCTGGCCTCGTAGCCGGGGCTTCGGCAAACAAACTTCGGTCGGATCCATTTGCACTTGGTACCGCGAGCTTTCCTCCTCCACTTCCTCCTGCCACCCCACCTCCGGCCCTTTGTCCCTCTAGCCGACGGCGGGCTCTGACGGCTGCCTTTCAATTACCCGGTCAGAATAATCCCGGAGCGCCCACCGCCGCCCCTCCAGCCCACTCGTGGCTAGGCCAGCCCGACCCCGTCGCCATTCATTCGATTTTCCTATCCCCGGAGGTGAGAGCCGCCTCCCCCCCCCCACTTATCCTTCTCATACGCGCTCTAGCTCAGATATACGAGTGCAATAAAAGGCAAAGCGAGCGGCCGGAGAGCGTTTATCACATTGGGACATAATAGCCCAAAGTATTTAAATTATGCACTGGTCGCCATAGGAGTTCATAAATCTTCCCTCCGATACCTTAGCGGCCATCTTTTAAGTATAACGCCTCCTGCCCTGTTTTTATACGCGACAGGTAGGTAAGGGGTAAGCTGTACGGGAGAGATGAGGGAGAGGAGGAGCGGCCCGCGCGAGCTATGCCGTCGGGAATTAAATTCTGCTCTCGGAATAAATATCATTAGCGGCCGCTTTTTGTTCCGTGTTTATGGAAAAGCAATATTCCCCATCGGTTCTTTCAAAGCTAAAGGGATAATCGCGTAATTGTCCGTTAATTTTATTTCCGCCTTCCGGAGCAAATTCAATCGGCTTCACCGTGCCGTCCCTCCCTCCCTCCCTCGCTCGCTCGCTCGCTCGCTCACCTGCCCGGCCGCTCTTCCCCTCCGCCCCCCGTTTTTCACCGAATTCATAAATTAATAAACGAGGAGAGCATCGATTCCGTATCGGTAACTACCCGATAAATGCCCCTTTCTTCTATCGCCGCGTATGTCTACTCTATTCTACTCTACGCTCGTTTTATAGTCGCAATACATTGATCTTTGACGAACGTGATGCCGCGACATTAGCGACGACGTTGGTCATTCTACTCGACCCCCCCTCTCTCTCTCTCTCTCTCTCTCTGTCTTTGTCTCGAAGCTGGAATTGAGGCTGCATGGAAGGGCAGGTTGATCGTAATTAAAGAAAAAAAATCCGTGAAAATTGTGAAAAATTTTTCTTCACCGGCACGGGAAATTAGGCTACTCGGGCGCATATGTTATGTAATTAATGGTAAGTCGAGCATCTGGTCGTGCTAATAATGAAAAGTCTGGGCGGCGCGCACGCCCACGTCCGATCGAGGCCGTTCGTTTCCGCGATTGAATGTAAAGGCGTGGCGGCACGGGGACGGGGCGGTGGAGGTGAAGGCGACGGTGAAGGGTGGGCGAGCGTCGTCCGCAGGAAAGTGTTTCGCGCGTACGTGTCCCATTGTCCGGCCGGGGCTCGACTAGGCGTATATGTATTAATTATCGAGCGAGACAATTGGAAAAATGGCGACCACCGCGTTCGGCCGGACAAGCCGAGCTGAAAAATCCGTTCGAGGGAGCGAGAGAGGAACAATCTCCTTTACCTATGTTGCCCAATGAGTTTTCCCTCCCCGCCCCTTGCTATTACGAGTTATGTTCGAGGCTTTTGTTATATCGCCAGGAGCCCGTTCTTTCACCAGCATGCGGAACCTCGCAATTATTTTATTCCCGCAGCTCGAGGACGGCTCTGCTACGGATACGGCCTCGAGACGGTTGAGCGGCGGGGGATGGGGGGTAGGGTAGGGTCGAGAGGAAGGGCGAGGACGAGATTCTAATTAAAAAATTAACGTTAATTAGGCGGCTGCCTAACCGCGGGGGTTATTGCTTTTACATTAGCCGAGAACGACGACTGCTTTGTATGAGGGACTGGGCGGGGCGAGGGGGCCGACATAGAAGTACTCGATAGCAGCGACAACGTAGAATCCTTCGGATTTTCATGAAAAGTAGTCGAGCGCGTTCTTGTGGACGAGGTTAGAGTTCGAGACTCGAGAAAGAAATGCGCTTAGGGAACGATCTATGTGGAGCTCCGGTAACAAAAAAATTGTACCTGCGCCACGCAATCCGAGGCGACACGTTCGATAACGAGTTCCCGAATGCTTGGCTCGAGGGTTTCTCGCTCGCAGACGTACGATGTGTGGCTCCGGGTGAGCGAAAGGATAACCGGGAGCTAGACAACAAAGCTCACCTGTGCGACAGAGCGAGAGAACGCGAGAGAGAGAGAGAGAGAGAGAGAGAGAAGTTCTTTCTGGAGGTTATTGGGGTTGAGGTGAAAGGGGTGGAGGGCGGTGGAATGATTAAACGGGGATGATTATTATCCGATCTCGAGAGCCACCGGCTGCGATCCCTCGCTCTAGATGAGAAGGGCCGCACCCCCGGTGTCCAAGGTCCAATTTGCCGGGCCGATGGCTCGAGCGCATCGCGGGGATGAAATAAAAAGCCCGGCCTCGCGGACGCGTCGAGCCGTGAACGTTAATTAAAGAGGGTTGCAGAGGTGGTGGCGGTGAGGGAAGGAGGGAGGGAGGGAGGGATTGCTTGCGGTCGGGAATTAATTAGCGCGGAGCCGATAGGGGGGAGAACGCCGGGTCGCGCCTCTTACGAACTACCGTGCCCTTCGCCCCCCCCCCGACCCCACCGGCATCACCCGTGCTGCTTTGCTTTTTTCCTACCGTCGGACCTAATAAATTGTTTTCATTAGTAATTGAATTTCAGTCCGGCCGCTTATAACGATCCTCTTACAAGGATCGCGCGAGCTTTTATCAGCCAACTCGCACCCTCTCCACCTACTGTCCCTGGCTCTTTCATTCATTATAGCTTCCTACGGGCGTAGAGCTCGACTGGCGGGTGGAGGGACGGGGGATCGATAGTCACCGTATCGGCATCCCCAACTCCCGCGGATTAATCGAATGAGAGCTCGTCCGCATAACCTCGACGAAGTATAAGAAATCTCTTGGAGGAATAATAATAATCATAATATATATATATATATATATATCCCCCGTCAGCCGATCGCGGAGGAAAATAATCGGAGCCCCGGCTAATGTCGATAAAATTACTGCGCTAAGGATCCTCCGGCTCGAAAATTAGGATGACGGCTAAAGGCGTCTTTATGGGCGGTGGGAGGGAAGGGAGGGGGGAGGGGGCAGCAGAGGTGGCGAGACTCTGACTAAAGGCGTCTGCGGCATAAAAAGGGAACGGTGCGCGTTTTTCGCGGCAACGCGACGGCACCAGCGGTTCTCCTTTTGGCTCGGATGCGAACAGGGGCGGTTGCGAGCGTAGGCGGGGAGACGCGGGGAACTCGGCAATGCGGTACTCGAGAGACTCTCTCCTCGACTCTCTCCTCCGTCCCTGTCGCCGTCCTTTATCGGCTCTCGCGACTCTCCCTCCGACCTTCTTTGTCTCGCCGTTTTTCCCTCCCCCTCGCCGCCCTTTCCCACCAGCCCCTTCGCGCGACTGCCTGCGTGCATGCGTCTCTCACTACGTGTCTCTCTCTCTCTCTCTCTCTCTCTCTCTGTCTTCCGCTGTGAAACCGGCATTTTTTCTCCTTTCCTCTTTCGCTCTTTCTTCCTTCTCTTCTTTTTTTTTCTATTTGTTTCATACAGTGTGTGAATTTTTCCCCTCTCGCTGGGAATAGCGGCTTTCTACAGACTGCGGCCGGATTATACAATGTCGACGTTGTATTCCGAATGTGGGGAGCGACGACAAAATTGCCATTTTAATTTTTCAGCTAAGAGACTTTACCATCCCCCACCTTCCAACATAACCTAAAAATTATCTATTTTTATCCATCCTCGCCTCTACGGATTACCTTTTGTGCACCAACTCCATGCACCGACTCGCTCCTCCCGCCTACCTCCCCCCCCCATTCCATCCGCCCATTTCCCTCCTCCACCGAGAAGAGGCGCGGAAACCTAGACAACGTCAAATCATATCATTCGAGGCTCTGCGGAAAAATATTTTCCAGATCATTCGGTCATTTATAGAGCTGGGACCGCTAGGGTATCCGGTACTCGAGTCCGAAGAATAGAAACGGCATTCGGCTTACACGGAGCAGTGCCGAGTACTGTTCGGTAATAATAAAAAATGTGGAATGGAATCGGGCCGAAGTGATTGTTCGGGGAACGGGAACGAATAACCCGGAACGAGCTTGGAAAGCTGATCCGTAAACTGGGATAGAATGTAATAAATATTGGGTCAATGTATTCGGATTTGCCTTTTTCTTCCGCGGGTTCATTTCGAGTTCCGTTTGTCTTGGCCGCGAAAGACAATGGACCGAGGGAACGGAAGGGCCGTCGCCGCCGACCGCCTTTTTTTCCTCGAGAGCCGCGACGCCGTTATCTCGGAGATTAAAAGAAAACTCCGGAGTGAGCGTGCGACGTTGGCGGGACTGGGGCGGCGGGAGGAGGAGTTGGGAGGGAAGAGCGCCAGTAGCACCTCGGGCGCGCTCCTAGCCGACCACCACCCACCACCCTGGAGAGAAAAGTATCTCTTAGCGGTGGGCAATAAAAATAAACGATAAACCGGTGGCAGCGCCATTTTCAATAATAACGAGAGAGGGAGAGAGAGAGAGCGGTCGGTTTATCGTGTGTGTGTGTGTGTGTGTGTGTGTGTATGCCTCGCACTCCTTGTCCCGTAGCGACCGTCAGAAGAGCGCATCCGGGAGCTGCGTGGGCGGCACCAGTGCTCCCCTGGCCGACTAAGAATAGCCCAGGCGCCAGGCCTTTGCTTGGAAAATCCCTTGCCGAAGGAATATTACGAGCGACGCCGCTTCCGTCTCGTTGAAGGAGTTTCCTCGGGTATAAGCGAACACCCGCGGCATTCCTCCGAGGCCGAGTAGTCGAGAGAGGGAGAATGAGAGAGAGAGAGAGAGAGAGAGAGAGAGAGAGAGAGATACCGGCTCGAGGCTCGCGGCGGTCCCATTATTCGGCGCACCGCGAGCTTTTCTCCCCCCCCCTTCCGGGCTTATCAGCCTCGGCGCACGACCGACTTTTCCAGGAGCCCCGACGTCTTTATCAATGGCCGCCAGTCAATGCCGTCGAGACTTTCAAAAGAGTCTCGGAGACTCCCTGCGTTCCGATCGTCGGCCATCCCCTCCCAGCCCCGCCATGCCATTATTCCCGCAGAGTAGTGGCCCGCTATCGGTCTCGGGTGGTGCCCCACGCCGCCGTTCGAGATAAGAGCTGCAGCCCGCGCCTCGAGGCTCCGCGCGCACCGGCTCTCCATTACCATTTTTCCCTCATTTTCCCGGACGATCTCTCAGCGAGCCTCTCTCTTTCCTCACCCCCAACCCCAACCCCCACCCCAACCCACCCTGCCAACCCTCCCGCCTAACCGCCCTCGCTTTTCCTTCAATTCCCACGAATATTTCATTATTCGTGGGATTTTTATCGATAGCTCCCTCACCCTCCCCGCCCGCACCCCCGCCCACCGGCCGCATTTCCTTCATTCGTTTTAACGATTTCCCGACGTCATCGGGCTCCTTTCCTTATTCGGCCATCTCAATCGCGCCCAATTTATTTAATTGCGCACCCGGGACCACCTCGAGAATATCCCACCGCTTCGCTCTTCTCCGCTTCGAAATAACGCTTACTCCGCTCCTATTTCACCGGCGGACACTTTTTTAAATAAGCTTTTCCACTAATTTTACGCGTCCAGACTCTCTCTCTCTCTCTCTCTCTCTCTCTCTCTCTCTAGAGAGTATTTCACCGTAAAAATACATTTTATCGCATTACCGATACGGGACTTTATTTTTAATTTCAAACTAGTCCGAGATAATTTTATCGGCCCGCTCTCGTTGTCTTTTCCCTCTCCGTAATTATCAGTGAGCTATCGAGGTAATTATTATCCATTTCCCTCGCTCGGCTCTAATTTCAGCTCACTATCTCCTATCTCGCTCTTAATTATTTCACCAAACATTCAATTACGTATTTCTTATGAAGGGCTCGGAGTTACGAAAGCGTAGACCGATACCAGGCACAGTTTATCACCTGCTTCTGATAAAATACCTAACCTACGCTCGTGTGCACACGCACACGGGGATAAAAGACATATGCCGCACACATATAAGGTCTTGTATTTGGAAAAGTGCTGCGTTCTGCATGCATTAGTTAGACTTTGAAATGTAATATCCTGAAGTTGTACGGTTCCACCACCAGTTCTTTCCGTCCCATATTTTGCGAAAATTATATCGCACAATAACAACAATAATAATAATAATAGTAGTAGTAGCAGCAGTAGTAGCGAGTAGTAGCAGCAGTAGCAGCATTAGCAGCAGCAGCAGCAGTAGTAGTAAAGTGCACATGGCGGCTGAGAAGAAGGACGCTGGATATTAAATATTGACGGACAATTTCTAGTGTAATTTGCGCGAAAGTGATAAGTGCGCGATGACGACAGGCGGCTCTGGCAACCCGATTGGATTATACACGTTGAATAAACTAATGGGAATTACGAGGAGAAAATAAATATTTAACGAATAGGTAAGCCTTACACTGTAATTACGGTCACAAACAAGCAAACGAGCAGCGTCTTTTAGCACTTTTTGTCCGTACGTGGGGGCGTGTGCACGTGGCCGAGCCCGCCGTGGGGTCGCTGCCAATGAATGAGGTGGCTGCTGCGGGGGTTATTGGGGGTGCGTGGGCGGAGTGGCTAGGCGGGTGGAGGGGCGGAGGGGTTCAGCCGTTGCCCTTTGCGATTCATCAGCGTTCAACGGCAGTCAGTCCGTTTCCTTTTTTTCCTTCTCGGGTCGGGGCGGGGGGCGGCGTAAAATCTTATTCCGTCGTATTCCTCGCCCTCCCTGTATATATATTTTTTTCGGCCCCTCTATTATCACGAGCCAGTCACTCGCAACGCACATGTTCTGCTCGGACTTTATTACTGCGAAAGCTGACAGTTAATTTGCCGTAATTAAATCGGACTTTCATGGGCCGAGTTTAAAGGATCGCGTTAATGTCAGGCGGCACGGCCTCTTGACTCTTGAACTCCCGAGGTCCCGAGGCCGTTCATATTCCCACGTGATTTATAACTTATTTTCGATAAAAGAAGAGTACGAGAGGCCGGCCATCGCCTTCACTCACCCCCCCCCCCGCACCCTCATACCCTGACAACGTTAAAAATCATTGGAATAACCCGAATAATAACCGACACCAATGGCCAACGGCATTGCTTCTAAATCGTCCGCTATTCTATGAATTTTCGTGCGCGCGAAACTCGTTTCGTTTAATGTCCTTGAGCCGTCTCACCGTTGCGACTTGCAAGCGCTTCCTCCTCACTTCCACACACAGTCGAGCAGGAAAATAACCTCCCGACATTCTCTCATTCATGACTAATGAAGGTTACAGGATTCGCTCTCTCCGCCCGTCTGGCTCCCTTGCGTTTTTCCATTCTCCTGCTCCTGACGTTTAATCATTCCTTCCCAATACACGAGCCCGTGCCCTCCTACACCTCCTCTTTGGCCGCGCACTCGCCGCGTTTCATTATCCCCCGGAGCCGCTTCCCTCGTCCACGGGACTCCTGTCAACGACGACGGGAGCCGTGCAGAATGGAAATCCGATATCGCGGCTTTAAGTAATAAAAGAAAATGGCGTCGAACTGGCAGGAGTCGGATTCGGCTGGGTGCGTAGGGGCGGTGGGATGGAGGGGAGGGGGAGGAGGAAAAAACGACGGCAAAACGCGGTTGTAGAGCTGCGGGAAATGTCTGCACCGTATAAGGGTGGGAGCCGGGGCGATAAGAGGATCAACCTTATAAATTAGGGTGCGGAGTCGTTCTCGCCTTCCGAAATCTGCGATTCCGGCCGATGATTAATCCGATACGCTAATTCGCCAATTGAAAATGTCTCTGCCTCGGAAAAGCTTATTCCGCTTCTCCTCTCCGAGTCTCCTATCGGCTTAAGTCCCCGTACAAGCCTCTCCTCCATCCTTTATTCACCCTTCGTTTTAATTCCAATTCGTCATCTCTCTCTCTCTCTCGCTGCCAGGACTCCAAAAGTTTTCCTAAACTAACCTGGAAAGTACGCCTCCGACGAATTCGTCGTCGACCGTCGGCCATTTCCTCCCTTTCCGTACCCCGATAACCTTCCAGACGACCTTACACCGCGCAATGCATATTTATACAAAGAGACCCTCGAAAACCCCGTGGAACGCCGCAATCGATAGTTATTAGACCGATTGATAATGAAGTTGCGTCTGTAAAAAAAAATCCATAAAAAGTCCTTGGGAGCCGTAGCTTCGAGTGGCGTTCCGAAAAACGTCCACCTGATTTACAATAAAACGCTCCCGATAAGCCGCGTAAAAGTTCTAAGGGATATTTTTCTGTAATTTCAATCTTGCGTAGTAGAGTTCGTTTTATATATGCCAATGTAAAGAACCTTAAGGTCAAAGAGCTAATGAAATTTTCCATCATCCTATGCCTTTGATTCCACATCGATCCTTCTTTCAAAAGGAGCTGCTGATTTCATTTTTTCCTCCCCCCCCCCCCCTTTATCAGGATACAGGCGGCTTTCTCAGCCAGTGCGACCAGCAATCGAATTATTCCTCCGTCGTCCCTTCAATTTCACTTCCAAGGACAATGAATGGACAAATTGTCGCAACGAGTCCCTTACGTACACTCTGCCTCGTAAAATCATTAAAAGATCCACATCTCCGTCCAATGGACCATAAATTGTATTTTCTTTTTACAATCGGGCCCTTATAGGTTTTTCAATTTAAGCACGTAAATTGAAGCGATAATATGAGAAAGACGCCCAATGGAAATACGAGGGCATTGGAAAAGCGGTTGAGAATGTCGCGCGGGAGCGCCGGGATCGCTCGCGGAGAGATTCCGGTTGACAATAGTCGATGGCGCTGGGCTGGATGGCTGGGTGGTTGGGAGGGGAGGCCGGCGGGGGCATGGCTTCATTATTATCGGGCAAACGTCAAGAAACGAAGTGAAACGCACCGCGCAGCGCTTGGGTCATCACCGACTGCGACTCGCCCGCGACCATTTCCCGCTAATCGACCTCCGCTGTCTCTCACACGCCACCCCTCCACCTCCCCCGAAAAAAGAGAAAGAATCGCGTGGCTAAAGGCCTCCTTGCTTGACAAAGAAGAGACAAAAAGAAAAAACTCCGTCGAGCCCGTCACTCCGGAGACCGAGAGCTAGAAGAAAAGTCGTATGGAAAATTGTCGGCCCCCCTCTCGTAGCGGAGAATTGGCTGGATTATATTTCGGGAAAGCGCTGACGCAGTCGACCTGGCTTCCCCACTCTTTTCTCAAAGCCCTGCGGAACCCCATAGCTCATCCTCCGCTCGGGAATCGCCGTCTAATTGACGTGCGCCGGTAAAAACGCGGGGCTTGCAGCACCAGACTGGTATACCAACGTATACGCGCCCTCCCCGCTAAGGGATAACAAGCTAGGCGGTACGTACGTGTCCTACGTACAGGGCTCCCTCCCGCTGCTGATATTGAATATTTACCGGGACGAGTTACTCGTCGTCGGGGGGAGCGAAGCTCGTTACTTAATTGGAATTGACCTTGGCACGGGGCCGAAAATTAATTACGTTGGAATATATTTCCACGACATCTCTTTATCGCGCGAGATAAAACGACTTCCCTCCCGCAGTGCCGCTACAATCTTTGACGTAAGTACGCGCGTGCGCGTACACGTGCAGGCAGTTTCCGCGCCGCGACATCTGCTCTTCCTCCGTAAATATCAATCGGATAAGAGCTTGCAGATTACCAATTAGTCGCGTATAAATCGATATAATATATTCCTGCATTTCCTCCTGGCGTCCTCCCCCTTCGTATTGCCCAACACACGATCAACCGATCCTCCTTCATAGCAGCTTTACCACTTTCCACCGACATTAATTGTTCTTCCCTCCCCCCTCCGCCCCTTTACATGTAAATGCATATTAGCTCTGTAATATTAAACGACAGATTTCCATCTACGAATCTGTCAGTCTTACACGTACTCCGCTTTAATCTTACAGCATTTAATATATCGGCTATATTAACAATTTACATATTCCGCTACATAAGCTCAGATATTCACGAGTTAACTGGAAATAAATCTCCCGTCAGACTGGATAAAACGAAAACGGAACGTTATCGCGGCTACTTTATTTCCTACTAAATTAAACAAAAGTTCTGCCTTTTACTTACTTACCAGCCAAGAGTTTCCTACACTACTTTCCTCGATTATTCATGGGGTTTCGAATAATCGTATGACGAAATTCTTGATCCGAGGAGATAATAAGCGGAAAGAACGTCCGGGGCCGTCCTAAAAGCGGAACTGGGAGCTTAAAAGCGAATGGAGACGATGAAGACCGGTGACGGAGACGAAATTTCAACGATTTCGGAATCTCGAAATATGACCTGCTCGAATCCGAAGACAGTGAGAGAGAGTGAGCGAGAGGGGTCGGGGTCGGGGTCGGGGTCGAGGTCGGGGGAGATGGGAGCATGGCCGCAAAAAATTTAATTCGAGCTCACCGCTACCGCTGAAACGGCAAGTTTTTTAATGGATATATAAAATAAGTCGACGAAATCCGGCGGACGTTTAATGTTATCTAATAAAATTCTCCATCGCCCCTTGCGAGGAGGAAATTAATTGCCGAGGAACGATAAGGCCCAGGACGTACGATTCGTAACATTAAAATAACTTCGGAATAATCCCGAGTCCGTAAATCCGCGGCTTGTCCTCTGTTTATAATTGTTCGATATCGTACAGTTGAAGGCTGTTATTAAAAAGACAAAAAAAAAAAAAAATAAAAATAAAAAATAAAAAACGACGGGACAGGGAGGAGGGGCAGACGTTTATTGATTTCTCGGGGATTCGCTCAGTGGATTTTTGCAAGGCCTTATACGCGCCAATTGGATTTATTGAAATTACGCAAGCCAAAGGAAAAAATACGGGGATTGATCTGATGAGAGGGAGCTATATCCTCCGAGGCTCTTTGTGATCTATAATTCAAGGTATTGAAAAGAACTCGGCTTTCCTCGAGCTTCTCCTTCCCATGGATAAAAAGCTTCTATTGCAGTTCCACTGAATATAATAAACTTCCCTCCTAACCTTACAGTTAATAAATCATTATAATAATTTCACTCCAATAACCCTTCCTATGCGTCTTTTAATGCAAATTCAACTCGAAAGTATATATATATATATATATATGTCTATAAAAATTAAGATCATTACTAGTGGGATTCGATGCTGACCATACATCACCCGTACAGACCTGAACTTAAAGCTTTGCGAGGGGCGGTGAGGGGTGGGTGTAGCTTCTGAATTCCCGACTAGTTGCATAAATATTTGCTGGAAGCCTCGGTGCATTGTAATTGTCAGTAATTATTAGTGAGTTTCCAGAGAGTTTAGAGATTTTCGTATCTGGAAGAGGTGGGTGAGGTGAGAGAGGTGGGAGAGGTGGGAGAGGTGGGAAAGCCGGGAAAGCCGTGAAAGCCGTGAAAGCCGAGTCGCTGCTCATTGTACAGAGCTGTAATCGTATTAGTTTAAGCAAGCAACTTGTAAATGTCAGTAATAATATCGCGGGATTCCTAATGATATGGCATTATTTTGATTATCCGCTAAACTAAGAGTCTCCTTGTCTTTCTGGAGCGTTAAGCACGTGACTTTGTAGTTGGCGAGAAGCGCTAAGATATTCTTAGCTGAGGAATGCATTCCGGAGCTCTAAATGCACAATAATGCGCGCGTAATGCCTCGGCTCGCGGCACCTCGTGAATTCCTAATTGCACCTCCCCGCCCCTCCCCTACCCTCCTCCGTGTCCCCGCAATAATCCCGCACTTCTTTCCTATATACTTGGATATTTTCGTCTCCCCGCCCCCTCCCGCGATGCCTTTCGACATTCACAGTCAGTCCTTTTAATTCTTTTAATTTCTCGTGCCCCGTCCCCGCTCCCGTAAATCGGCTTAAGCGCCATTCACTTAACGACGATTAATTTCCTAGAGTCCGTCCGGCCGGGCCTCGTCGAATCTATTTCAACACTCGCTCCCTCCGTGGCTCCCTCTGTCTCCCTCGATAAATACACGGCAGTCGGATTTTCATTTAGTTAAGCGAAAGTCAGCGGGAACGCCCGTGTCCTTAAGCCGACGATAAACATCTCCATCTCCCTACGTGTAAGTAAAAATAAAAAATTCACGATTAGATTATCACGTCTACGGATTTGACGGGCCTGTAATGCCACAGCTCGTAGATCGATCGGGGATGGAGGCTTCCTACGTCCAGGGACAAGGACGCTGGAAAACAGAGAAAAGACCCTTCCCCTACCCACGGGGATACGATAATACATCGAGCTACTATTTATCTTCAGGTCGGCAAGGTGGCGGCGGAGAGAGAGAGAGGGGGGGTCGTGTCGGGTTCGGGGTCGGGGTCGGTGCTGGGGGGAGGGGTCGAGGAGCGAGGAGCGAGGAGCGAGGGAGCGAGGGAGCGAGGGAGCCGGTCGATCCAACAGATTATATTTTAACTTTTAGGACGTAATTTTAAATTCGTGTTAGTCAACGGGAGACAACAAATCGCACCGATAAATCCACCGGATACCTAAATAATATCTGATCCCCATTGGTCGCATTACCTCTTTGACATTGTTTATCCAGCATTTTTCATTAGCACCGAGGGCTCCACTGGATCCACTCGACCCTATTACGTGTAATTCATCCGTGAACGAAGATAAATTTTCTGGACTATGCGGACGTCATTGATCAATCCTTTGCATAGATAATCTTGTCTCGGCAAACGTCTCTATTTACTAAATTATATCGAATAATGCAAATCACCGTACTTCTTTTACTTTTGCCTTCGGCTTTGCTAATTATAAAATTGCAATTGTACGTCCGTTGGGTCGTGAGTATCGATAGGATACCGTATCGCAACAACAACAACAACAACAACAACAACAACAACAAGTAAATATACATATGAATCGTAGATAGCTCGATCTTGTAGGTCGTCAGACGATATATTTTATGTAAATGCGAATGTAATTAAACTGCAGAAATTTATAAGACGAAGTTTGGAGGCTTACACGTCTTACTGGAGCGAAAGTGTTATTCTAAAGTGATAATGTATGTGATCGATAAGCATAATAAATTTGTAATAATGGCTCGTTAATCGAATAAGAAGCCGATGTTGAAAGGCAAGAACGGCCGGGTAAATGAGTCGCGGCAGCAGCACGAGTCATTGATCCCGTGTGGCTCTGATCACATTATAGATCATTGGCGCGTACGTAGCGCAATAAAAATCATAACTCGGATGTTTAGCCGCGCGGATAGTTGGGTAAGTGGGGAGTGGGAGTGTCGATCGCTTGACCATTAGAATGTGCAATTAGTCGGAAAGAATCGAGCGGCCGTAGATCGCGAGGAGGACCACGCGGACGCGAAGTACTTATTATTATTGCAAAGAGTGACGAAGCACGGCCTCATCCTCATCCGTGGTCCTTTATAACATGGCCTACATCCGATCAAGTCACTTCCGCCCAGGACATAAGGCATTTAGCATCGATTCCCGGATTATTTTATTACATTCGACTCGATCTGAATCCATTAACTTAATTAATAAGGATCGAGAGATGTTTTATTGCTAACGCGAGCTGATCCGATTTTAAAGTGCCCCTATTCCCCTCTCACTCTCTCAATGAATCCTTTTAATCGAACGATAGTTTGAAATTGAATTTAACACGGGCACCTCGGCATTCCAGCCGAGAAACGACGACGACGACGACGACGACGACGACGACGACGCCAGGAAGTCACCGACCCCTTTTTTCTTTCGCTGCATAATTAACGACTAAATATTGTAGGAAAAACATTGGTCAACAATATCGTTCGTCTATGATTCTTTCCCCGAGTGACTCTGCTTGTAAATACCGAGTTTTCTAAGCTTCTTGCGCTTGACACGTAATACGCAGCTCCTCTCGCGTCCCCAGCCCCTCCCCGGCGACGACCGCTCGCTGATCTACGTTTTATCAATGGAGTTGTCGTAAACGACTGCGCAGACGGCG
This sequence comes from Ceratosolen fusciceps, assembly GCA_018883505.1. Lineage (NCBI taxonomy): Eukaryota > Metazoa > Arthropoda > Insecta > Hymenoptera > Agaonidae > Ceratosolen > Ceratosolen fusciceps. The sequence goes on from RCIC01000005.1 coordinate 5,319,885, forward strand.
CAGGTTCGTGACGATAACCTGCTAACGAAATTCATTGGCCCGTGAACGTAAAGTTTTTAATAATACCGGTCCTGCGGATCCATTGATTAATTAATAAGCCCAGAATTTGTAATCGAGGCCTACTATGACTTTTCATGCATAGGCATTTGTATTAAGTATCAAAGGCTCAACTGGCACTCGTAAATTCCGGCCCGATAACCTTTTACCCGATATTCGCACGAACACGGACACGAACGCGAGAAGATCTCGCGGACCCGCGCCTACATATACGGGGGAGGATTCCTGCAACGACACAGAGAGAGAGAGAGAGAGAAAGAGAGAGGCGGCACGCACTCGTTGAGCCTCGTCTCATACGTGCGTGCTCGAAAGAGTCATAATCCACGACGGAGCATTAAAAATTCCCTCGGCGCGCACTTGATTAATTTATATACATAAAAACCCCTCCCGGATTCTCTAATAAATTCGCTAATAAATCAATATCCAATTTTTGTTAATGAAAAAGGGGAAAAAAGGGGTATGGATGCGCGAGCCAGAGTAGTAGTAGTTGTAGTGGTAGTAGTAGTAGTAGTAAACTATTACCGAGCCACGGGCTCCGGTAGGTTACGGAAAGGTAGGGGGAGGACAATCAACTCGAATAGACAAACTCTTCGATTCTCTTTATTATTTAGTTTTCAATCCTTTTCTCTCTCCTTTTTTTCTCTTTTAACTCCTCACCCACCCCCACCGCCACCCCCACCCCGCCCTTGCCACCGACGGAATTTCAGTTACTCTTTAGAGAGGTTATTCGTCGTCCGCAGGATTGATTTGCATTAATAATGACTTCATGAGGGTATCCTTCTGTCCGCGGGCGAGCGCTTACACACACCACCGACGACGCGCTCACATGAATGTTTAAGCATCCTATGTACGTACGCGCACGTATACGTGCATGGGCCGTTGCCGGGGTTATTGGTGTTTTATCCGTACGCTTGATTTTCCCCAGTGCGTTCCATTTGACCCATTTTCGTCGTCCCTCCCCCGTCGGAATTCCCTCCTCCCGTATTCCCGCGATCCGAGTTATTTGGCTGGATGTGGGCGTGCAACGACGCTGTTCCGCGTGCCACGACGTGGACTCCTCGAGGAATACCTTGTCCCACACCCGAAACGTATTTATTTACCTTGGCCGAGCATCGGCGACGTTGCCCACTACGGGGTCACTTCAATTCGTAAAGGCCAGTTTTATGACGAAAACACGCGGCAGGGGGAGAGATGGAGGGCATACCCTGTATCGTTCTATATATTAAGCTAATAAAAACAATAATAATAATGAGAAGAAGAATAATAATAATAATAAAAGCGAGCGCTTATCGTGTAGGAGCGGGGCGCAAACGTGGAGGACGTATCGGGACATTGGGTAAGACTGTAGTGCGTAAGAGAAACACCGTTCGTCCCCCGTCCCGTCCCGTCCCGACTTGTCCGGGTCGGGAATCCTCGCGACAAGCACGGGGAAGGATCTTGCCTCGAGGACACGAGGATCGAAAATCGAAAAGGAAAATAAAAAATAGTCCCACTAACAAGGATGACACTGCTACGCGAGCGCTTCGTTTGTCGCTTTTGGTAGTTTTTACGAATTCGGCGGAGGAAACGGTGACGGCGGCGTTCGCGGTGGTTGCGGTAGGGTTGGGGGGAGGGGGAGGGTTGGCGCGAATGGGAGAAGAAAAGGAAAGAGGCGTATTCGAGAGAAGGAATTCCGCGAACGCTGAAAATATGTAGATAAAAGGGAATTTCAAGTGCAGACCCGACGCAAAGAGGAATTCACGGATCCACGAGTACGTGGCAAAAGCGCTTGGGCTCCCATAAGAATGGTACTGGGAAAGCTGACAGGAGCGACACACATTCGAGCCGGAGGCCTGCGGTACATGACGCACTTTTACACTTACGCGGCGCTGCTCGACGAATCGAGAGAAAAGCCATGTTTTACTTTGATACGAACTCCCGGCGCTTTTCATTATAATGGACTGTGCTGCTGCTGCTGCTGCTGCTGATCCTGCTCCTGCTCCTGCTCCTGCTCCTGCTGCTCCTACTCCTGCTGCTCCTGCTGCTGATACTGCTGCTTCTACTGCTGCTTCTACTGCTACTCCTGCAACCGCTGCCGAATAAACTCGTGCGACTCCCGCCCTCCGCCTACGCGGACATTTTCACTACTAAATTTTCTCGCCGACTTACACTTGCAAAAATCTTTTTTTTCTTATTTCTTTTTATTATTGTTATTATTATTGTTGTTGTTGTTACTATTTTATTCCTCTCCGTCCACCTCTATATTATTTCTCTCCGTTTCCTTGCTTTCTATTTAAGCTCTCTCTCTCTCTCTCTCTCTCTCCTTCTCCGTTACACTAAATATATATATATATATATATATAGGTAGTAAGCCCTCCCCTACCCATCATTGTTATTACTAGTCTTTGAGTTGGATAGGTGGTGGGGGCTGAATTAATTAATCCATTAATTTACTTGTTCCGATACCCGGAGGAATCGGGGTCCGGTCGTCGGTTATTCTTCCGCTTGTAAAATATCGCGTTCGCTTATAACGGCCGTTGGCTCGATCATGTCCGAGATCCCGCATAAGGGATTAAGCCGATGTCTTACTTGCTTTAAAGAAATTTAATCGTGAGAAATACAAAATGGACTTGAATAATGCCGACAATCGTACATCGGCTCGAGCAATGGCTACATGATTATTTTTATGACAGCGATCCTTGAACGATCCTTGAGCGATCCGTTGTGGGATCCATCGGTCGAGCCGACATTTACGACGGCACCACTGTTACTACTACTCTCTCTCTCTCTCTCTCTCTCTCTCTCTTCTCTCTCTTTCTCTTTTTTTATTTTTTTTATCCATTCCATTACCCCTTTCGTTCCCGTCACCCTCCTCTGCTCCTTTTCAATGCAAAATAAAAATCGTTGGACCTCCACGACTTCTTACCATTCAATCGAAATATTTCCTCAATTTTTATTTTCCGTTTGCTTTACGTCGTACTAAAGGAGGATTCTCCCTGCTCCAAGAGAGTGCGTGTATAAGAGAGAGAGAGATAGAGAGAGAGAGAGAGAGAGAGAGAGAGAATAAGAAAGAAAGCAATTTAAATATCTTTGGAAGGCTCTCGAGCCTTAAAAATAATTTCAGTAAATCCGTTTTCAAGGTCCAAATATACCCTCCTCCCCCTCCCCGTCACTCACTCAGACTCTGCTGTCTCTCAGATGCAAGGGATCCGACCGTAATTCGGGTCAATTAAATAACTTACTCTTCAATGTATCGAATAATCTTATTTGCCCGCTCCTTAAAGATCTCATGAATATCCCATTAATCACGGCTTAATAAATATAGCATGAAGTCGAGGGTTAGATCAGCCGGAGAGTTAGCTCGTTATTCACATCAGAGCACACGGATAGATAGATCTGTAGAGCTCGCTATCCAGTAAAACGCAGATAAATGATAACGATGTAAATGATAACGACAATGATAACAATGAGAAGAGCACGAAGGAGGAGGTTGAGGTGATTTTTTGGTGAACGACAGGTCGGATTAGGGGAGATCGGTCTCGATCCAAGCGAATCAAGGCTAACATGTACATCGAGGAGGTCGGGAGGAGCGTTGCCGTTGTTGTTGTTGTTGTTGTCGTTGTTGTTGTTGGTGTTGGGCAAGCGTCGGGCCAACGTAAACATATCGCCGCCCGGGAGCCGCGAGACTCTTGGGCTTAAAGGCACCGCTCACCGCCACCATACCCGCCAATGAAAATAACTGATAAAAGTCATCGACGATCCTTCTGGCGGCCAGAGTGTTTGGCTTTAACGGTAGACTCGGGGAGTGACCTCGTGTGCTCGCTGGCCATCGGCCGGAGCTCGAGGAGTGCGGGTACGGAGCGATAGCGTCGTCGTAAAAGACAGATAGCAGCGGCTGCGAAAGGAGAGATCGTTCGCTGGAAAAATAATCGCTGCAAGACGAGGCCGGGGTTAGGCAGGCGAGGGGCCGGTGCGGGGGCGGTGGAGGTATAGGATGCGTCGACCTGGACTGGCAATGATATCCCGGTTCCGCATCTATCGCGCCTCTATCTCGCGTTCTCTAGGAGAATCCGGATGCTGCAGGAGGGGAAGGCGGAGGCGGTGGCGGTGGCGGTGGCGGTGGTGGAGGAGGAGACGGAGGAGGAGGAGACGGAGGAGGGGGCGGAGGCAGACCCGAACCCGACAGGAAACGCGAGGTCGCCGAGTCCGAGAGCGAGTGCAGGCCCGAAGAAAGGAAAGGCGATAGGAGCCCGATACGAGGAAACGGGGCCTCCGCGCTCCTCCTGTACATCCAACACTTAAGGATAAACATTCGTTTGACTTTCTTCTTTCGCTCGTTTATTTTAGGTTAAATAACTGGACCGGTTGGAAAAACATTTCCAGCGATTCGAAAGCCTCTATTATTTTTTTTATCCACTCTCCGGTGTTTTATTAACTGTTTACCCTACCTACCTCTCGCACACTCTCTCTATCTCTCTCTCTCTCTCACACACACTCTCTCACTCTCTCCGCCGCGCTCCCTCGCACCCGCACACCCGCACTCCTGTTTGTACAATCGAAATGGATTTTCTAAAATAGAATCCCCCCACCTCCCCGCACCGCCACCCCTCTCCACCGAATCGTATTATCGAGCCCGATGCCCATTATGAAAAATTCCATCGATTCTTATTTGCTTAACACTTTTACGCTTTCCTCGACTTGTCCGTCCTTCACTCGGGACGAGTCTCGATTGGCCTTTAACCCGAGCCATTATATAAGACTCGTTATTAGTCGAAGGAACGAGGTCGTCTCCCAGAATAAATATAGAAGCCCGAGCCGAGAGTAGACAGAGACCAAGAGTCACGGCTGCTTTTCATAATTCCATGAAAAATTCATTCCACGTACGGATTAAAGAGGATCCATGAATGTTCATGAATGTTCTGAGGACCAGAGGTTATTCTATCCCTTGTCCCCCAATAACCCCTCCTCGCTCTTCCTCGATCACTAATTAAATGGCCGGTGCGCAAGTGTGCGAGTGCGGAAGCCCAGCACGGCCGACCGGCCGACTTGAATATTTCAGGGCCTCGAGCTAACGAATCCCTTCTCCGGCCACGGGCACGTGCGGGGGGATAAAGTACGGGGGCATGCGGAGCAGATGAGAATAAGTAGGTGGGGGGAGGGGGCAGCGCATAGGAGTTAATTGTCGGCGTAGTCACGTCACGGTGCGGGCGACTACTCGGCCTCGTATCCTCTGGATCGCGAGCCGGACGTGCATCCTCTGATAGACCCCGGGCGGACCGAATCGCCCCCGCGGCTCCAGTTCCGACCCAGTGCCGACTCGGTGGGCAGGGGCGCGGCAGGGGGGAGAGGTTAGGCCGCTTTTCAAAACATTCCCGCGATCTCCGCGAGCGCCTACCTACGAAGAAATAACGGCCGCTGAGCCCGCTCCGACTGCTTTTCGTGATTCTCGCGCGTTCCTCGCCACGTTCCCCCGGGCCGCGATAACTTACTCGCCCCTACGTTTCCTCGAGCATCTTCTCCGCGTTAATCCATCCGCCTTAAGGACACGAGGCGGCTGCGGCGGCGGCGGCGGCGTCGAGACATTTGTCGGATTATTCGAATGTCCGGAACTCGACTTGGCTGACAGCTCCCTCGTCCCCTACGACCCGGGCTCGAAAAATTTCACCACCGACACCTTGGCTGACAGCTTCATGATATCAAGAGGGGATCGTGAGTCCCGGGTCCTCTTGGACCCAGGCATCCATCCCGACGACGAGGATACTAATTAACCTCGGCCCGCATGTCCACTTGGTTATTGGGGCTAAAGCCGAAGCTTCGTGCTCTAGAGGGTTTCTAAAGCCACCCGACGACCCGAAGGTGGATTCTAACCAATTGTCCTCGGGGTTACGCGTTGATGAATTTTCGGCTGCAACGGGACAGAGAGTGGCGGGGGAGGGGGGAAGGATGGTAAGGATACATCCTCAATTGATTCAATTAACTTTCTCGACGTCCAGATCGCGTGCCGATGCAGGCTAATTCTCTTTGACGATGCCACTATCTCCCTCCCTCTCTCTCTCTCTCTCTCTCTCTCTCTCCTCATCTATTTATCTCAGCGTCATTGCTAAGCAGTCGCGAGTGTCGGGGTGACCCAGTTAGTCCCCTTTAGAGATGGCACGTAACAATGGCCGCGAGCCGACGATAAGCCACGATCGCGATGCTCCCGAGGAGTCGTTCGTTCACTAGTCCAATGTTTTCTGTAAAATAGGTGCTTCGAGTGGAGCCCCCATCCACGGTAAATCCCTCAGACGTCGTTGGATCTTCTCCACATAACCTGGCCGTACACATAACGGCGCGGACTTACAGTGAGAGAGGGGCACGGATAATAAAGTGGCTACCATTACGGGTGCCGATGAAAGAATGACGGTGCATGGAGGTGCCGGGGACGTGTGGGGTAGGGGTGGGGGGAGGTTGAACGGTACACGGCAAGTGCTGCCGATGAGAGCCGCTCCGGATAATTGATTATCGCGCGATTATCGCGAGGAAATCTGCATTTAGCTCCCGGCCGACTCTGCTCGCTACCGAGTGTCCCGACAGGAGTAGCCGCCGATGCCGCATACTAATCCACGTTTATCCTCGGAAACAAGCTCGCCGAGCCACTCGACCGCCCGCCACCGCCCCCTCCTAACCACCGTGTTTTGCGCGACACCCCCCCCCCGCCACGTCGCACGTGCCGCCGACTTTGCCAACTTGTGCTGCCGCTTAAGCACCTGATCTGGCTTGGCAACCATCTTACCCTGGTAATCGACCTCCTCCCTCCCTCCCCCACCCCCACCCACCTGCCACACCACTTCTTCCCGCACCCGGACTCGAGCTAGTGAACGTCGTGCACAGCTCGTTCGTTGGACATGACGTTGCGAGTGACACGTCCGAGGACGGCCGGGGAAGCGCAGCGCCGCGTTCCTTACCTTGCGATCGATTCCGTGAGGTGGCCGCCTCACTGTCCCCCGCCGCTCCGGCACATCCTCGTGGACAAAAACAATTCGGCAAACTAGCCACTTACTTCCCCTTAATCATTGCGATAATTACTGAGCCCGACCAAGTATTATAAAACACGTTTAATTGCGTGTAATTTTATGAGCGGCAATTATTTTTCCTCGTTTACGGCCCTTCCTACTCCTCCTACTCCTCCTACTCCTCCTACTCCTCCTCCTCCCCAGCCCCCTCCGCCGCCTCCGCCACGACACGCTCGCCTTCCTCTCTCGCCTTCATTACCGACAATTCGATTTTATTGAATTTTCTTCCCCTCCAGCTTATTAACTAATTAGGCCTTCCTCCCTCCCGCGGATAAATAATTCCCTCTGCCTAATGACCAATCGATAAGCATTACTCGATACGATACGAGACAGATTCCTGATTCGATCCCAACGTCCGCCAATGCATATTATAATAAGCTTTAATTAATTTCCGATAATATTCCCCTTTAGCCGTGGAAATAACGTCTTTGTATTCGAGCTTTGAATACGTGTGTCGAGGAGCGCGTGCCAATAGGGAAACAGGAATACGGAATCGTCAGCCAGGAGTGGGGGACGGGCAAAGGAAAAATCTCAGGATATTTGACGGCTGTAATAAATCGGCGGCTGTGGGATCGAGGGGCGAGGGGAAGAAGTTAATTAATGAAGCGGTACCAACGAATGCCATCCTGGTCTTGTCCTTCGTTGCACTTGCCCCCGTCGCACGGGGCAACGTAACGGGAGGAAATAAACTCATGATTTAGAGGGGCTGAGCGGGAGGTCTTTATTTTTGAGCTCGTGGCCTTATTCCCCGGGACAACGCCGAGGCTCTGATTAATGACCCTTAGTCTTATTCGTTGGCGAAGCGCACCTTTATCTCTCGAGCGGCCTGGCCTCGGGTCGCCCTCCCCCGATCCGCCCCCGCTGCTCCTTAATGCTCCCGAGGCCTCCTTATCCCCGGGCTGATCTGCTGCCGCGTAAATCGACTTCCGGCTCGATCCCGGGCTCCTAGCTTTCTTACATCCCATCCGGGAGTCTCCTCGATCATCCTCACCGTGGGAAATATCCGTCCCGGCAGCCCAGTCAGCTGACACTCGCGACCTCCTCCGGCTCTCCCCCGCCACGGGGATCTCTCCTCCTCTGGTAATTATGAAATCCCCGGGCGCTCCGACTGCCGTCCTCCTTTCGACCCTCCGGCTCTCTCGCCCACGCCCCCTCCCTGCTCGACGAGTCCGCCGAAAATACGGATGGATCCTCCCTACGTCGCTCCACTTGTTGCGATCGAATCGTCAACTACTTCCTGAACACTGGTACACGGTGGGGGAGGGGGCGTGGGGGGGGGGAGGAACCGCCGCCTCTTCGATAGGATCAAGCCTCCCCTGCCCATCGCCGACTTCCCATAAAAATAGAGGTATAATAATTCTCCAAAGTTCCCATTAACAGAGTCGCAGGAGTTGCGCTTAAAACTTTATAAGCATTAAAATCTTATGGCGGCCATTTTGAAAAATTCAACCAAAAGACTTTTATAACCCCAATAACCCCTGTTCGCAGAAACCTCGATCCTCTTCTGGTCTACGTATTACAAGTAACCAAAAAAGAAAAAAAAAAAAAAAACTTGCTCCCAAGCGTCTTTCCTCGATACATGCAGGCAGTTTACTACGTACCGAGGATCCATATGCTCGCGCTCAATACGTGAACGGGAAATATATCTACTGAGCAATTATTAAGTAATTACGTTTAATTAACGAAGGCAGTCGAATGGCTATGATACGCATGATCGACTCTTCGTTTAATCAATTCAGAGCCGAGTTATTTATTAAAAAAAAAAAAAAAAAAAAAAATTTATCGGAGGGAAGATAATTGGAGCATTCATATTTACACGGAGGAGTTAATCGATCGACATATGCATTAATCTTAACAAAAATAAGAAATCGATAGTATCGCACGCATTGAATCACCTGTACTTTTTTGCCTAAGACGGAGTATTCCGCGGTACTTGAAACGCTGCCAAGGCTGCCAAATTCGAACGAAAGCAATGGCAATAACGAATTCAGGTTCAGAGGGTCAATTAGGTCGGCCTGGTATTGAATTAAGGGACTCTCTTTTTTGTCTGTTGTTTTTTTTTTTTTTTTTGTTGTTTAGTAAGGGGGTTAACGTGAAACCGAGTAGTTAATAAAGTAAAAAGGGAGAAAAATGAGGGTGATGGGGGTAAAGAGGAAAGAGGTTGCTAAAGTAATGGGATTAGTTGAAGTTTGTAAAAGGAAGGAAGGAAGGAGGGAAGGAAGAAAGAAAGAAAGGAGGCGCGAGGAAAGATTCACCGGGAAGTACTAATTATAAAGGGTGGACGGGGACCGAAAGTTTCCGCTCGCGACTCCTCGTCCCGGGTAAAATGAATTTTCCCCGGAGAGGAGCAGCAGACAAGGTCACGCGTCGCGGGTACTTTCCAAGACCTGTAGTTTCCCGTAGAAGTGGCGGCCGGAGGGAATGACCGCGAGCTGCAGGCACGGGAGGTGGGAGGGAAGGGAATATACGGGGAAGGAGCCAGCCCCGGGTACATACGCGGTACGGTAGCACGTAGATTAGAGGAACGAGTTTCATCGCGCACCGGGAAGTCCGATCCGTCCGCACATAATGAGCAATCGCGCGATCTAATGGTGAATTAACGGGGACTACCTCGAATCTCGGCTCACTGACACAAGGGGCTGAATGCAGACGAGCCAGTTGCCGATCTCGAATCTTAATTAAATAATATCGAGCCGTTAGGTGGCAAAGGTCTCGTAATCGATAGCTCATAGGCTCGTGCTCGATGCCGTCCAACTTTCTAGTGGCTTCGGCTCATAGAGGTAGATTATTCATCGGGGACGGAGAATTACTCGCAAGTTGGAAGCTCGACGGCGCCGACGTCGGAGCTTCCGTCCTCCTGATCGTATCCTCCTACCTCGTTACTACCTCGACTACCTCGACTACCTCGTTACTACCTCGGGGTTAGAGTTAAAATTAAAACTTGAATCTACTCGATAAGTTAATTTCCTACCTTTATTCGGGCTATATCTTTTGTTCCCGCGACTATTCCTCACCCCTACCCCCACACCCTTATCATATCTTTCCACCTCGGGAAAAGTCCTAATGCCTTTCGTATAAAGTTGGCGAAGATAACGTCGGCAGAGGCGTAGGGCCAAATAAGTAAGACTAGTTTGTAATTCGCACATCTGGGTCAGATGAAGAAGAGAGACGGGGGCGGGGGGGCGTGGTCCCTCTCCGTGGCCTGGGCCTGGGCCATTACGCAATGACAGGGCCAACCTGGGCGCCGCCTGCCTTTCTCTTCCTCCCGGTCACTTTTCAATTAAACCGAGTGCCGCTCCGACTCGCTCTTCCTTCGCTCACCCGCATTATCATACGCGAGCTATAGCAGAGACGAGTCCATTCCCCTTCCTCGCCACCCCCCCCCCGAAGAGCTTATTTATTCGCCGGCGTCGGTCAATTTCCCGAACGCGGATCTTTTAATGAGGAAAATCCCTTCGCTATCCCCGGGCGAGAGCTCTTCTTTATTAAGCTTTTCCCACGATTGACACTTAACGCGGATTCTGCATGAATTACGGGATCTCGATTAATATTAATAAAAATCAGATTAATAATGTCGGCCACGTGTTATTTTCCAACGGACCCGCTTAAATAAAGATTCGAGAATGTTATTAGCTACTGGAGGTGGTTCGATGCAGCTTTTCAATGACGGTTTAATGGAATTATGGGCTCTACTTGTTTGACACCCAACTGATTGTAAGCGAATGATATACACATATATATATATATATATGTATTCGCGTGAGTGTGCGTCTGTGTGTAATCGGGTATAAGAAGAAGCCCCTCGCTTTAAGCTTTTAAAAATCGAAGCGATCGTAGGGAACCTTCTGACCTACATAATTATTGTCAGTATACGTGTTGCGTACGTATGTGTGCATGCATGCATGCATGCATGTATGCGGGTAGATACGTATATAAATAGGGACGTCAAATGAAGTCGTCAATAAGAGACAAAGTAATGGGTAATTGACAATCTATCGTGAAAAGTGCTCGGGACTTATAAAAAATCTTCCTCCTTTTTATTGACGTTAACTGGAAAAAGCCAGAATTAGACCGAGCGATACCGTCCAATCCGTAATATATTGCGAATGAAGTTATTTTCAAGAATAGCCGGGGCTGACATTGGCGAGTCTGCGGGGACAATTTATACCCTCAGTCAAATAAATTCAATTAATTCCCAGCGGAATAAACGAGTCTTTTAAAATTAAAGCCAATCTTTCAATTAATTTCCGGGACTACCGGAAATGCCTGAAGCCACTACCTACCAATACTAATAAAGAATAATAAGTAAGCCGAGATCCTCTGGAAGTGGAACTAATGTTGTCGAACATTTTTCAAGCCCAAACTCGGCTTCCGAAACTCCTGTAACTCTCCTGAACTTGCCAAGTTTCTAAACCCTAAAGTATAATCTTACCGGCCCTGGCTCATAACGGCCAACGCATTTTCCGAGTGAAATGCATCCGCACTCCCTCCTCTGCCAGTATACTCACGTGCACACACGACGAATGCACCTGCATTATTATTGCACGTCCATTCTCCTGGCTTTAAAACTTCCCCCCCCCCTTCGTACGTACGCAGATTAATTTAGATTATATTAAAGGATGCGGCGGTATGGGTACGGTGGGGCACGGGGACAGGGACGGGGATGGACGCGAAAGGCATCCGTGCGGGTTTCATAACGTCGCGGATATGAAAATTATTATTAGCCGCGTCTGTTTAAGGAATTCGACGAGAGTATAGAAAATATTTTGGTTTTGTATTATGAGAAATTCTTTGGCCGAGGATTATCGGAGGTCCGGCGGAAGTCGGCCGAGTAAAACTGTCCTCCTTAAATACCCTTTAATGGAAGAACACGACTGACTCCCGAATGACTCCGGTCGCGAAACCGCTCTTTATAGCTATTTGGGCTTATTAAGGCGCGCGCATGATCCCGCTGATGAATGCGTATTCGGGAATAATTTCGCCTTAGGAGCTGCTCACCTTGGATGGATCCTCGGGGACGGGGGGTCGTCGGTAGTTTCGGGGGCGGCATGAAGGTGGCGAGGTTTGGCGAGGTTATTGGGGTGGGGCGGGGACTTGAGGGAACAGGAGGAGAAGGAAAAGGAGGCAGAGAGGAAAATTTGATGAACTTAATCTCTGGGTTTGTCGGGTGTGGGGGGAAGGCGGTCTGGGCTCTCGGTTCGGCTGGTTAGGGGGGGAGGGCCAGGCGGAGAAGGGGCTTAGGGGTCATGAACCGAGCGCGTGCACCGCCTTACTCCCTGCATTATTACCACAAAAAGCTCATATTTCTTGTGTTCTATTGCTTCGGTGCGGCCTTGCGGCGTTCGCAGCGGTTTCTCTATTTCTCCTGTTGCGGCCCTCGCCGTATCATGGCTAGACCTCCCCTCCCCCGCCCCTCCCAACCACCACCACCACCACCACCACCACCGACCCGTCCATCGCCCCGATAAACCCGTACGTACACATCAGGGCGCAAAACCTCCTTCATCCCTTTATTTTACGTCTCTGACCCTCGCCGCCCCGTCGGCCACCGATTTTTCTTGCCAGCCGACGGAGGAGGCCGACGAGTGCTTTGAATATTTTAAATAACTTGTTTCACCTCGTCCTCCTCCTCCTCCTCCTCCTCCACCACTCCGTCCTTTCTCCATTTCCTCCCTGCTCGATTTATATTGCGCTTTTCCGCCTTTTCCTGATTATTCCTACCCTCCGGACATTCACGGCTGCAGAACTGCTTAACTAGCGAATCCACTGTTACCTTAATCTCCCCCTCTCTTACCCTCGCTCCCTGCCGCCCATTCCCTGCCCGCCGCACCGTCAACTCGCCATGCTCTGCCCGCACCCCACACCACGAGCAAACCAAAGCAAACCAAAGCTAACCAAAGCAAACCCTCGTTTATATTCGTATCATTGGGCTATGCGGAGGGATTGATCATCCCGCCCATGATGGAACAGCCTTTATTAGCACGGAACCCAGAGAATGGCTTAATCTGTCGCGGCGAGCGTGAACTCTGCAAGGAAATTAATAACCCCACCGTCCGTCACAAGCGCTTCCTTCTTCTCCTGAAAACCTTTCTTGTCTCTCACGGTGGCTATGCACTTACGCACATTATGGGGAAATAAAAGCCTCGCGCGTATCGTGGGTGACACATTATTCGCCGGCTGAGTCATGCAAGCGAATAACGTGAAAAAGGAGAGAAAGGTGGGAAAGGAGAAGGGAAAAAAGGAGGCGAGAGTGACTTATCCTTGCGATATCGACTTTCACAAGCACGCGATTCTTACGTGGATGTGACTCTTTTATCGTCGCGATAAATCTGACTTCGTTATTAGCTTTATAAAAAATATAGCGATAAGAGGGGTGGGGTGGGGCGGGGGGGGGAACAAATAAGAGCGTAAAATAAAGGATTGTTTAAATTTAATGTTTCAGGTAAGCGACATGGAGCGTATCCTCTGGCCGTTCTTCCAGCCTCATCATCTGCGCTAAGGTTACAACAGCTCTAAATTATTCAAAATAGCCTCGGTGTTCTCGGTGTTCTCGGTGTTCCCGGTATACTCGGTATACCCACCTCCCCGAGAGTGCAACCCCCCCAGCCCCCAGCCCCCAGCCACCAGGCCCGAGCTCGTGGCAGCGGCGTCGGCGGCGGCAGCGGCCAAGTACGATCGCCGCTCGAGATGCGTTTTTCGCGCGCCCTCCTCCCCCATCGCCGAGATAGTGCCGGGAATCCTTTACTTAACGATCTTTGCGGCTTGTACGCGCGGAGGTGAGCGCGCGGGCGCGCGCCCACATGAAATGTACCACATGTACCAGGTGAAATGTTATCCTTTGTTCGTGGATCGCGCGTACTCCGTGCGGCCGTGGCCCGCGACTCCTTTGTTATATTTTTAACTCGAGTCCTCGTCCCGCGGATCCTCCCGGCCCAGGGTCTTACCGCAAGGGGTGGGGGGGTACGCCGCCCCCTGTCCCAAATTTCAGAAAGTACCAGGGCGAAGGCATCTATCGGCGGCTCGCCACCACCGCCGCTCCCAAGAGCCGTCATTAGTCGGGATTCTTTGGCTGCGACTTGGCTGCGACGAGCGGATACAGTGATTCCTAGGGAATGTAATAGGGAATCGGCGATCGCGCGTAACTACTCCACATATTATTATTCTCCTCCCCCTCCTCCCCCCCCTGTCCAGTCGTTGATGAAAAACTTAACACGGCCCCGCTGCTCGGACAACAATGGCGAGTCGTAAGCGAGCCGCTGCATTACACGGTATTTTCCGCTTTATGAAAGCGTAAATCGAGCGGGGCGTGTTGCGTTCCACAATAATTCCCGTTTACAATAGTCTCTCGATCAAAAGTCACCGATCGCCCATCCTCTCTCTCTCTCTCTCTCTCTCTCTCTCTCTCTCTCGTCATTGATGGAAACAAGGCCGAGTATGTCGATCGCGGTGGGTTTTTTTGAGGGGCGGATGGGGGGAGAGGGCGAGAGAGAATTGGCCAAAGATAGTCGGTGCTCGTGGCAGGGCATCGTTACTTTTCACATAAGGTCGCGTGCAGATGTCCGTGGGCCGGGTTCGCGGTGCTGACGAGCTACAGGAGGAGATACATGTAGAGGGAGGAGTAAGAGATGGAGGAAGAGGTGGAAGAGGTGGAAGAGGAGGAAGAGGAGGAAGAGGAGGAGGAGGTGGACCTCTTAGAAATAAGCTCGGCCGTTCTCGTACGAGTATCCGGTTACGCCGGGAGATCTCGCTTAGGAACTCGATATCTCGGGAGAAAATCGAGATGGGCCAGGAAAAGAGGGAAGCTCCGCCGGAGGACGTTGCCGGGGAGAGGAGAGACGCGTGTCCTAAGCGCATCTCTCAAGAAGTCGCGGTCGCTTCATCGTCGGGCCCGTGCCCAACCGAATAACAGCCTCCCCTCCCCCCTCTTTAGCCTTGGCTCGGAGACAAGTTGCCCTTGGATTAGGATGCGCTCTAATCTCGTGAGGCTGATCGGGACGAGTGGGATAGGCAGTTCGAGTTTCATACCGGGAAGCAATTATTTCCTTTCGAGTACCTCCGCGCCTGGGACTTTTACCTCTCATTCGCATTGTACCGCCTCCCCGACGCCCCCCCCCACCGCTCCAATTCGCCTTACATGCCAGAGCATATATATTTTTTATGTTTTCATTATTATTATTATTATTATTATTATTATTGTTTATTTTTATTTTTTTTTTAATAAAAGCAAGGAGTCAGCAGCAGCAGCAGCAGCAGCAGTAGATAAGGCGCATAGGATGTCGGCCGGGTAATAGTGCAAGATATGGTTGCGCCGAGCGGATGTGGCGATGGGCAAAAATGGCAACCCACTGTCACCCGTGGCTGGATACATTGTTCCGCGGTGCATTGTCTTTCGTTTTCTTGATATTGCACCGCTAGAACGCGAGCGAGCGAGCGAGCGAGCGCGCGCGTGCCCCTCCCCCGCTTTATCCACTTCCCCTACGGCTCCAAGCTCTACTATCTATCCTGATAAAAACGTGTGGTGTAGGAGTAGGGGGTGATGGGGGGGTATGAGTAGGGGAGGGGAGGGGGGAAAGGAGATACAATGATATTTGCTACGATACCTTATCGGGTGCGTCATCAGATGCGTTACGTAGGCTGGACGGACGGCGCTTGTCAAAAGCACGCCGATACGTAATGTCGATGGAAATGCGAGGGTCCGAATTAACAAGGCGAATTTAATTGGCGGCTGAGTAAGTCAGGGAGAGTGAGAGAGTGAGATAGAGAGAGAGAGAGAGAGAGAGAGAGAGAGAGAGAGCAAGTGAGTGTGTGAGTGAGTGGGAGAGAGCGTGCTCGAGCTCCGGATCACAATACCGGAAATTCCCGCGCGCCGCTCTTTCCCTGATAGCGCCTGGATCATAATGCGATTCCTCGTGGCTCGCGAGTCTGTGCAGCCCCGATGTCGATGGAAGCCGGCGCCGAGTCAATGACGCGCCCGGGCGAGCTTATCGGAGACCCGGTGGAGGCCTGAATTAGTTAGCCGGCATCCGCGCGACATACTTCCGGCTGATATAAGCAGGCCTCCGCCTCGCAAGACCCTCCAAGGTTCCGCGAGTCGAGTTCGGTGCATCCGCCCCCGCCGCCACCGCCACCATCCGCCGCCATCCGCCGGACTCATCCTCCGCCTGGCTCCGCCGACGTCCTCTCTCGGAGGAGGATCCCCAATAACCTTCCCCTTATCAGCCGCCGTTACTCCCTGCTCTATGCGTATCTATTCAATACGATTAGAGAAAGATGTGTGTACGCTGGCTCGGTCAGGGTGTCCTTGCGCTCGTCTGATTCGGCTTAGTCGTACCGGGACGCGTGCCTGCGTTTACGACACGCACGCTGTCCGAGGTGGCGGCCCGTGGCGGAGGGGAACGGTCATTAGATGCATTCCAGCAGCTGTTGGCACTCGTGCGTCCCCATTGTCAGGGCGCTCCCGGCGGTCCCCGGGTACTACTGCCGCCACCAGGTCTATAGATCCACAGGGCCGCCTAGAGCCGATAAAATACGGAATAAAGGACGTGGGTGGGTGGGGGGTGAGGTAGGATAGCCGGCCCTTTAATTGGAAGGCCACGCGTGCGTTATTCAGTCTTGCGCTTGGCTTTTATCGTTGTGCGTCGAGCCCAACGGGCCCTGTGGGACGAGGGGGGAGGGGGAGGGGGTGGGGGGCGGACCCGGGTGTGGCACTTGAGCGCCCGTTGAAACGAAGGGTTAACGCGCCCGGCGGTCGTTAATTCGAGAGCCTCTGAGACATCGGAGGGGCTGTGGGCTCGTGGGATGGGGTGTGGGAGTGGGAGTGGGAGTGGGAGTGGGAGTGCGTAACGACCCGCAATTTTCCCAGCCCTCGGAGATAAGCCGGCAGCGCAGTACTTTATCTCCGAATGCGCGTAAATAAAGTCCGCGTAACGGGGAGGAGCGAGTAGACCGGCGCGACTATTCATTATTAAGCCTCGATCAGTTAGATCGTTATAGACAACAATAACGCGTAGCCTTAAAGAAGATAAAAAAAAAGAAAAAAAACAGGAGAAAGGAACGAAAAACGCGAGGGTGCGGAGCGGGGAAGGGAAGGGAAGGGAAGGGCTATCGATGATAAAGAATTCGAGGTCCGGAGCGTCTTATAACGTTGTAGGGGTCTTATCTGCGTGGGATCGGGGCCGGGGCCGGGGCAGTGGCCGGGGTCTAGGGGTGGGGCGAGGGGCGGCGAGGGGAGCTCGGAGATTATTTTCGTCCCGTGGACACGTTTTCGCGCGACGGAGGAAATTCGGCACCAGGAGTCATGAATCGTCGGCCGTCGCTCGCCGATAGCATCTCCCTCCCACTTGGGCGGTTAGCTGCAAACGGAGCCGAGGGAATGAAGAAAGAAAGGAGTTTTTAAGGAAAAGAAAAGAGCCCGTTGGCAAAGCACTGCCGAGGAGATGAGCCGAGGAGGAGAAGATCCCTATCGGGGCCCCGTTTTTTCTCCAGCTGTAAAAACATCCCGTAAATCGGCCAGCATCGACGACGGCAACTACACCGGAGTCCTCGTAAAAGCTCGGCATGTCTATACCTGCGTATGTGATATAAGGACGTCGGAGGGGGCTTGGCGATGCGGCTCGATATAAGTGGCGGGGACGGGAAAGTCGCGCGTTGGCAGCGGGGGAGATACGGATACGGGAGGTAAGTTTAGCTCAGCCCAGGAAGACACTGTGACACTCTGACACTTTGACACCACTACACTTTTATAGCCGTCGTATTTTTATCAATCTTAATTACTTTGGTGTAATTATGCACTGACCGGGAAATGAAGTGGGTGGGGGAGCGGGGGGTATGAATTACAGGAGGGGATTGCCCGGTGCAGCCTGAGTCACCGTAAAAGCCTCGAAAGACTGGCCTGCCGACAGTTAAAGCTCCCCCCCCCCCACCACCACCCCGCCGCGTCAGTAAAATTCAAGCAATTATTGCCTTCGTTTAGTTCGCGTCGATCCCCGTCCCGTGACCGTCACACTTTATCGGCTCGAATCGAACGAGTTTGTTCTAAAATCTGAAGAGCCACGGCGGCGGGGCGGGGTGGGGTGGGGTGACCTAACCCACCATGCGCTGGTAGGACAGCCATTACGAGCCGCTTCGCGAGCCGGTTAACTTCTTCGCAATTACCCACACAAGAATAAAAAAAAAGGGAAGAATGTCATTAGCTACAGTCGAGCGTCACGTGGCGCGTTTAACATTATTCGCGATAAGGTTTAATAAAATTTATTGTTTTAGAATCTGGAGGCGTTGCTCGGCCCAGCTTCGAAATCGGGGGTTGGGCGCAAGCGCGGGGGGTGGGATCGTCGGATCGTAGGGGATCGCGGGGAGTCGTGGCGCCAGTCCGAAAACACCGCGCGATGTTTTCACGAGGAAGGGTAAGGCGGGTGGGAGGGAGGGAGGGATACATTAACGCGCACGGGGATAAGCTGGCCGTTGATCGCCGTTGTTCGGTCCGTGATGGGCGGACCGCGCCCACAGGAAACTCGTGGCGAAGGCGCGTGATCCCGATGATCCGAGCGAGCTCGATCCATCCGCTCGTCACGGCCCCGTCATGTTCTCAGCATCCGACAGAGGCGCGTCGCTCTCGAAGTGGACAGTTTTCCGATACCCTGTTGTCTTCGTCGAGGAGGCGGCTGAGCCGCGCAGATAGCGTTATCCGGGCGATCTCGGCCGAGCTAATTATATTATTGATAAACGATCCCCTTACGAATCGATCCCAATGAATAACGAGGTTATGCATAAGCAAGTATTGGCTCGTGCGGGAAAGTCGTTAGCGGCAAGCGCGGTTACCCTCGACTCTTGCCTCCGCTGTTAAAATAGTTTTTGATAACGCGATACGGAAGGTCGGCAATATAGCTCCGGAGAAGGTTCCTCCTACGGGTGAAAGCGTCGGCAACGATAACGATGCTCCGCACCCCAATAACCCCGAATCCCCTCTGCTCTGCTCTGCCCCCGCGATCCTCTACCCCGCGCCCCTCTACCCCACGTCCCGCTACACCCGTCCCGCTGCCTCTGCCGCCGCGGCTCTCGGTCGTCGCCACGGCTCTCGGTAGCCTCGGTGCCCGACCTCCCCGTTGCCCGATATACGACTAATAAAATATGTCCGCCGGCTAATATTAATATGAAGAAAATGTCGTTAATGTGAAATGAAAAGCCCGGAGCGGGTGGTAGTATATCAAGAAAATTGCGTGCGTTCGGCGCATTCCGTTCGCTTGAAAAAACAGTGTGGGGAGGGGGGAGGCACACGTCGATGACGGAATTTTATCGTGTAATATTGACGGCGGGCTGCTGCGACGGAGGAGGTGCGGCGTGTGGGGGCGGGAGGCGGGGGGAGGAGGTCGATGGAAGACATTTTAGCCAAGGATAAAATGCTTAATGCATGGCATCGCCGGACAGTTTATTTGGCGAAAGGGGCGGGGGGAGGGGAGGGAGTATAGGAACACGGCGGGATAGAGGGAGAGAGTGAGGGGAGGGGGGTGGAGAGCCGAGTCGGGAATAGCGAGGAAAAGGGTGGAATTCCGAAGTTCTAGGGCCGAGCCTTCTTTATTATTTTGTTTACTTGGACCTCTTGCTCCTGCGGCTAGAGCCGACCGACCCTCCTCCACCCGCCCATATATTGGACGAATGGACCCGGGACAACCGAGAAAAGGGAAACGACTGCCCAGTCCCGTGCAATTTCCAACCTTCTCCGAGACGTCGCATTACTAGATTAAAGCATCTTTTTTTATCTGACCCGTCCCTCCGCCCCCGCCTCGTAGGACATTCTGAAGGGCATCTCGTACTCCTAAATGGCTGTATTGTTGTCTACATCCTATTATACGTATATGTGTGAGCTCTCGGCCCACCGACCAGACACACTCGGCTGAGCGAAAACTCGACCTAGCGAATGCTTTCGTTATTATTGCAATAAGCGGGTCGGAGAACGACCAGTTGTTTATCTTAGCCATGAGCGCGGCCTCTCACGACTTCCGTCAATGCGAATCGCATTCTGTATCGAAGGACTCGTAGCTAATCGTACTTTTTCCATCTCGGGAGGGGCAGGGGAGATCGAAGCATAACGTTCTAAGAGATGGCAAGCGGAACGCTGACTTTCGACTAATGAAGCTCTGAGGATTATTTTCCTCCGTCCCCGCCCGGGGAACGGCTCGCGAGGTCAAAAAAAAAAATCCGAGAGGGGGAGGGGGCGAATAATTGGAAAGCGAGCGAGTTTCCCATCCGAGGACGCGCCCGTCGAAATGAATGAAAACTTCTGATCCGTAAGCCTTCCCTATTTATCCGCGAGCTGGGGACAATAAATTTTTTATGCGCCTCTGCGGTTCGCCTCTCTCCCCTTGGATTGATAGAGCGCGCAGGCGCGTTGGCGAGCTCTGGAAGAAAAAAAGCCTGGCTAAAGTGAATTTATCTCCGACTCCGTAGTCCTATAACTCGAGAGTGAATTACGTCGTCTTATCTGAAAGGGGGCTGCATGGAGCGCGGGTGGGCGGCGGAGGGAGGGAGCGGGCGGAGCGGGTGGTGCAGGAGGAGAAGCGGAAAACCGCGGATAACGAGATCCGTTCTAATCAAGCTCGGGCTACGCTAGACATTCGCTAAAAATGCAAATTCGAGAAAGGAGCCGCTAGCTCGAAAAAAAGAAAGGGAAAAAAGAGAGAGAGAGAGAGAGAGAGAGAGAAAAAAAAGAAAGAATGAAAGAAAGAAAGAAAGAAAGAAAGAAAGAAAAAAAACCCCGCATCGAGTGAAATCTTCCCTTGGCCGTTCCGGAGGGCGCCCCTGTAAAAAAAAGGTAAAAGAGCGGAGGAACGGAAGCGCGGACGGTCCTCGTTTGCATAGACGACCGACCGCTTGAAATAGTAGTAATGATCCTCATTTTTTGCGCTCTTCCCGGCTCGCCCCACCCCCGATCCCAGACCCGACCCCTACTCGCCCCCCGCCCCAGCACCAGCCCGAGCCCCAGACCCATCCGACCGGCCAACCCTTACTTACGTCGATGTCGTCAGCCCGCCGGCAGATGAGGAATCCCTGCCTCCGCAGCAATTTCCCGATTATTTCTTAGGTAAGCGGTTTTTTTATTCGACAGCCGACGGGTTCCGTCTACGCCGGAAGCGAAAAGCCCATTGGTCCCGGGCCCCAATCGATCGAGCCGCCGAGCCGCTAAGCTAAATCGGCCAACGCGTTGAGTACGCATGATCCGCGACGGGAATCCGGTCGGGGCTGGGAGAGGTTGCCTCTTGGCGGGCATACTGACCGCTGGCCAATCGCTAATGAGAACTGCGGTCCGGGGGAAGGGGCTGGGGGCGGGGGGGAGGCGAGGCGAGGGGGGTTGTATCGAGGATCTGCCCAGAGGCCGTATGAAAAAAAAAAAAAGAAAAAGGAGCCGGCGGCGGGGAGGGGGGAGGGTGCGCGCGAGAGCCAACGGGATCTATCCCCATAGAGGCGCAGATGAGTTGCGGGAGGGGGTGGAAGGGTCGGAAATAAAAACACGTAAAGCACGAAGCGTCCGTCCAATATTCCGGCTCTTTCGCCTCCTTGTTGCGCCAGACCTTTATATCTTTGACGAGGAGCGGCACGGAGCCGTGAATGGACGAAAGGGACCCGAGAATAGAAGGAATACCGGGAGCGCGCGCGCGCGTCCATATAAAAGCGCGCGCAGGGCTTTTGAATATTCCCGGTCGGCGCTCCTTTGAAAATCTACTCTCGCCTATACGGATTGAATGGAGAGATCAAGTACCGAGAGCAGCTATCGACTTGACTAATGGAGAAAAGCGCAGCGACTGACTCGCTACGCCATTCGGTAATTAGCTTTAGAATGCCCACCCCACCCCACCCCACCCCCACCGCCACTCGGCTGCAACCCAATTGTTCAATCCCTTCCTTTTACTTTCATAATGAATCCTCCCCCCCAATAACCCCCTCCACCGACTCCCACATTTTTACTTATATTTTTATTTCATCCTCTTTCCTTGTTGCTCTCTCTCTCTCTCTCTCTCTCTCTCTCACCTTCCCCTCCACTCTTTTTTGTTGCTACTGCTGCTGTTGCTTTATTGCGCTCCCCTTATCCTTTAATGATATCAGCCCGAACACTATTTATTTTATAGCTAAGCATCGAGCTCATTTCCGATCGGCCCTCGTTTTAACGAGCTTCTCCCACCCCCGCCCACCACCGCCACTATACATTTTCCCCGAACGTATACAGCTTCTGCATAATGGTGAAATTAAGCCATTTGTTAGATCAAAAGGCGTATCTGTTCTTATGACGGGAGCTTCCTCGGCTTGGTTAAGGATTATTTTAATTATTTTATAAAAAGCGGTCGATCGTGAGTTTTCCGTCCCGGAAAAATCTAGGAATGGTACGTGAACCGAAATTGGGAACCGAAATGGAAGGAACGGAGCAGGATATTCTAAAGGGGCAAGGACCAAATGAAAAGAAAAGGACAAACTAATTAATGAGGGAGCAATTTCCGCATACCCCTAAGAAAAAGAGGGCAAAGGCTAAATAAATCCCTCAACCGGCAAATTTATCCTTGGCAAATGCTCTCCTGGTAAAGCCCCGACCACCCCGACCTCTCCCCTCTTCTTCGTAGTCTCGGTTAAGGAAGCGTTTAACATCCGGAAAAAGGAAATTTTCCCTTAAACTCCGTTTCGCGCTAAAGCGTAAAGAGGAAATGCAGGAGGCGACCGAGAGAGAGAGAGAGAGAGAGAGACAGAGACAGAGACAGAGACAGAGAGAGAGAGAGAGCAGAGAGAGAGAGAGAGAGAGAGCGAGCGAGAGAGATGACGCGGAAGCAGCAACCCCGGAGAAAGTAAAGAACCGAAGACGAGGGTTGAGACGACCCTCCTGACTCTCCGCACCCCCTCGCCGCCGCACCCGCGCTCCCGCGATCCTTTATTTATTTCGCCAGGGCGCTGTAATATTCATCGAGCAGAAATTGATTTGGAATTAGACTCCTCTTGGAGGAGGGTGCATATACACGGGTACTCGCGCACACTTGGCTCGAGGGCTGCGCACGTGAAATTACTTCCCCCAGCTCCTCCTCGCTTTTCCTCGAGCCTCGCCCCCTCTCCCCACTCCCATCATACCGCTAAACTAGCGCGCGCACACACACGCGCACACAAACACATCCGCGCGTGCGCGCACACATTCACGACCTTCCCATCTTATTCTTCGTCGCTGACTTGCGCTTTATTTCACGAGGTGAGCGCGGATCCTTCGAATTCCTCCCCTCGACGTATTATATCCGGTCACTTGAATGTCCGATAGGAGATTCCTCTTCCTCCGGCTCCTTCTCCGCCTCGGCGAGTTTTTGTCCGCAGTCGCTCGTCCGCACCATTATGCAGCATCGATAAGGAAATACCTCCTTGTAATATCAAAGCATATTCCGGCTCTCGCGTGGGGGCGTACCCGCCTCGCTAACAAGCTTTCCCGTCCATTCGAAACTTTCGTTCGTCTCGACGCTCATTCGTTATCTCTATCATTAGAAAATCAGTGTCGTTAAGGCGCAAGGGCAACGATTGCCTCCCCAAAGATGTCGGGAAAGCGTTTGCGGAAAAAGTTGCGCCTCCGATCATTCGATTGCCGACTGAAACGAAAAGCAGCTTTTCCACGAGCAGCCGATGATTAGATGAATTTACCACATAAAATCCAGCTATTTTATAAGGGTACACGCGGATTAGCTTCGGCATACCTTCGCACCAGCTAATTAAACAACTACATTGCAGCCGAATTAATAAAAGAATCTCAATCAAGGCCCGGAGTGTATAAAAGCCGCGCCGCTAAATTACGGCTGCTTTATTATAATTACGGACAACAATAATACGTGCAAGGAAAATATGAGGGGGGCTGGGGTGGGGGGGGGATTTTATTCTCAACCGGCTGAAAATTATACTTATCGGCAGAGCCTGGAAAACCGGCTCACGCAACGCGAGTCCCTACTTTTATCTCGTTTACCCTCGTCATTTTCTTCCGATTTTTCTGCTTTTTGTTCGATTGACCCAGTTAGAGGCGTGGGTCAGTGCTTCCGAAAGGGAAATGCACGAAGAAAAAGCCAATAATTCGGAAAGGCTTTAATTAAAAAGGAAGAATTCAATGGAAGGGGGAGGGTTATTGGGGGCCGATGGAATGGAGGAGGAATGAAGAAAGAAGAGGAATGGCGACGGCTTTTAATGATATGAAAAACAAACAAACAAATAAATAAATAAGTAAATAAGTAAATAAAAAAATAAAGAAATTAATCTAATTAAAGGAGGGCCGGAGGAGCAGCCACGCGAGGTGTCTGAGCGAAAAAAGACGGCGCCAGGCACGAAAATCGCCACCGGCCCCGCGGCCTCCGCCTCGCCGCCCCAAATACCCGTCACTCGCACCGAAAAGTCGCGGAAGCCTCGGCGCTAACCCGGACGGCTGACGTTCCCAACTTTGCAGGGCCAGCGCGCACGCCAACGCCCCGGGACACGCGACCTCGCGAGAAAACCTCGGCCGCCCCTCCCGCGCTTCTCGGGATTTACCTCAGGGCGAGATCAGTCCAAGAGACTCGTGGATGATCGCGTAAGTCTCCTTCCACCTAGTCGAGCCATTATCAAATATCGCTCTCTCGTCAAACGAGAGTAGGCTCCACGCGCCTACTCGTTAAGCCTGCGCAGTGCACACGCACGCGTGCGCATAAAATTTCAGGAGGCCTCCGCTCCCACCTTACCTCCCACCCGAAGCGTGGAAATTTCAACTTGACAACAGCAATGCTCAAACAATTAGAAGAGGAAGGAGCGGGCCGACGGGGAGGTGGTTGGTGGTGGAACGGGGGGGGGGTAAGAAAGAGCCGGAGAAATAAAAGCAAAAGGCCGAATGAAAAGAGAATTGGGTTCAAAAGATCCGTGATTACGCAGCGGATTCGGGTTCACCCCTTGTTGATTCCCACCCGAGGACGAAGGGATTGCGGGAGTCGAGGGGCTATACGAGCATCGTGAAGCGGGGGAGGGGCAGGGTGAAGAAGAAACATCGGCGAGCCGACGAACCCCCCACCCCCCATCCCTCCACCACGGGTTTTAATGATTGCAAAGCGGGGGAGAAAGTCTCTTGGCCACTTGGCTCGCCCCTCTCCGCCCCGGTGCGACCGCTCGCTCGCGAGCGCGAACGCAGCTCGTCGATTCCGAGGCCCGGAGGGAGTAGCTGCGGCCCGCGCCCGTCCTTAACAAAAGCGTGTTAATCGAAGAGAGCCGAGGCCGAATCGGAACTTCATTAATAAATTAGGGGCCGACTAAACCCCAATAACCCCTCTCGCCCCGCGAAATCATTCAAAAGCGAGAATTTCGCTTCCCTACCTGTTCCCGCCTCTTTCCATCCATCCATCCATCCATCCATCAATCCTTCCATCCACCCGGTACTTTCCCAAGTAACCAAGTTAACTCGTTCCCCTCCCGCGCCACCCTACCGCCGACCGGCTCACGTCCCGATCATTTTCCTTAATCACGATCTTCGATTAGTCTAAATAGTTTTCAGGAATTTCACTCTTATCCAGTCGTATACAGTGCAAGTTACAGCAGCATCGTCCCCAGAGGCTTCGGCTCTTAACGGCGCACAAATGCAATCACGTGCGCCAATAAAGTCCCCCCCCTCCCCCCGGCCCTCCGTTATTTATTTACCAAAGCTTCGTTGCGAATTTTTGCGACTGAAAATTTTTCCGGCCAGGAAAAACGCGCTCCCCGTTCAAGGAGCTTCGAATCCCTGAATCGCCCAACTGCTTTTCCTCTCTGTGCATTCGATAATAAAATTACAATCGCACAAAGTGCACGTTAATAATAATTCACGGGGGGGTGGGGTGGGGGCGAAAGTAGCGAAAAAGAAGTGGAAGAAGAAGAAACGCAGGGAGATTAATCGAGGCATTATTTACCTAATTTTCCTCGGCGCGGGATTTTCCTTTGGGGAGCTCTTTCATGGAATTTTTACGACCGAATTAACAAAAATTTGCATGAGCGTGAAGGTGGCGGCGGTGGCGGAGGGGTACGGGGTGTAAAAAAATGAATGCACTTTCTAATTAATGGAATTTTCGTATAATTATATTTTATAAAATTCACAATGCGTCCGGTGGCTATTGCGGGTGGGAGATGGTAGGAGGGGGGAGGGGGAGCCGACTTAATGGGGAGGTGAAAAAGTTTTTCTCCCTCTTCGCAAGCAGAATAAAATCAATCAAAGCCGTAAGGTCTCTCACTCGCCCCCCAACCCCTTCCCACCCAACCCGTTAGATTATACGTCACGAAAGCTCAGGTTGGCGAGCACCCCGCGAACAATCTATCCAGTGAGTTGGAGCTCCGGGGGCGCTCGATCCCCGCCCTAATCATAAACGTTCCCTAATCGATAAGTCAGTAATGTAAGATTAAAAAGATTTTGCGCTTTAAACGTCGCTCCCGCGTTCCTTCGTATCCTATTCTCCTTGTTTACGTTAATTGCGATTGCAGCCGGACGCGTACCGGACATCCTCTCTCCCTACGCGATCCAGTCCATAATCCCATGAAAAAAAGCTCGTCCCGTAAAAAGCGGGCGCTTTATCATCAGCGTCGGGTGTCGGGCGTCGGGCATCGGGTTAATATTTTATTGCCCGTTTGTCCGTAATGAGGAATTGCGCAAATAGATTCGGAAAGGGTCGCTAAGTGGCGGAATAGCTCGGAAAGGCTCCGCGTAAATAATGCAAATTTTCGACGACTCTCGACGAATGTCGCGGGTTAAGCGGCAGCCATGGCAATACGGATCCACGCTCCCACCCACCCCTCCGCCCACCCATCCACCCACCTATACACACAGGCGCAAGCACGCGCGCGGAGACGCAGCTGCCGGCGTCTAGTTAATCCGCCGGCCGAGTATTCGCAATGGCCACTTGGCTGTCATTAATTACATCGAAAATGCTGAAAGCCCAGAAATAAAAACGTGCGCCAGGAAATTCCTCTCTTGTCCGGAAGCGACAGTACCACCCGTCACCCCGTACCACCCCGCCATCCCCTTTGACCGTCATCACGCTCCGCATTATCAACGGCTTCTATTAACGCCTTCATTCGCCGTCCATTGAATCTTTCGCTATCCTGTTCTTTGTATAATCCCGTGGATCGTCGATCGCTTATCGATCGTTGACACTTCTTCGGCCTCGTCAGTTAATGACGAGCTGCGCTGGAATAATCATTATTATTCCTTCTATTCCTTTCTTTTTTTTTTTTTTTTTTTTTTTTTTTTTTCATCTATAAACGCAACCGCGAACTTGTAAAACGTATTAAAACGAAGGGTTCCGGGCTTCGGAACCCAATAACCTTCGTATAATTAACTAAATCCTAATCTATAATCACAATTAGATTTTGTCTTTTATCCGGCTATTTTTGCATGCTTAACTAACCGCTTTGAATTTAGTCCTTTTAGCTGAAATTTCTAAAAGAACGGCTCCTCGAATCCCGGAAGCTAAACTTCATGCATATTCCATGATAATACCGAGTTTATCCGTTTAATATTCCCTACGTTCTCGCGTCTCACTTGCTCCATTTTCTTCTTACAGCCTCTTCCTGCTCTGATCCTACCGGTCGGCGCTCGGAAAAACGCAATACTCACGCTCCCCCCCCCCGCTGTCATCAGGTCTCCCTCTATGTAAATACGCGATCCCGCAACTCATTCCCAAAGTCCTGCCATATGAATTTTACGAATAACATTTGCTTGTCCGCCCGTACGGTCGCAATATATGTACATGTACATGTATATATATATATGTCGGGGGGGGGGGCGTGCGAATTCAGGAAAATTTCAGGAGCGATACGAATTTATAATATCTGAGCTCCGAAGCCCTGATGAATTTTTTCTCAGGTTTCGTTCTCCAGCAGCCGCCTCGGTAATTTTAAGTAAAGCGCATCATCTTCTGTCAAATAATCCCCCCCTCCCATCCATTCCACTCTCCTCCCTCCCAGAGCACGTCCCGACACATAAAGCCGTTCGTTCTACCGTTTCTCTCTTTATCTATCCCTCCATATTTTACTCGTAAGAAGTCGGGCCAATAGATAAGGCAAAGAAAGAGCCAAGGCGGCCGAGGGCTGAGAGAGAGAGAGAGAGAGAGAGAGAGAGAGAGACGTTGGGGGGTGGAGGGGGGAAGGAGGCCGAGTCACGCGAGCATTCAGGATCTATCGGGTATAATACAGCCGAAGGTTCGCTCTCGCATTGATTTGTGGAAACGATCTTAAGCTTCTTGCCGAGTTGTCTGGCGCGAGATGCTTCGCGGGTATACGAGATTAAATCAGTGCACGAGTTGACTCCTTCGACCTCCCTCCCGCCCCGTCGCGACCACCGACACCGCCCGTCCCTCTCCGTCTCCTTTTCTTATTACTATTTTCCTTTCTTTGTCCCTATCGCCCTTTTCATATTTTTCAATCTCTCCTGGCATTATTGCGCCGCGCTTCCCTTTGCGGCGTTTCATATAAAATTAACCGTTCCCACGAAAGATATTACAATCTCGCTCCGACGGCCCCCGGATCCTATGATCCTCTTGCCTATGGGAATGCAAGTCGCGTGGCTCCCTATGCTCTCTATCTGCGTTCGAAGAAATTATGAAGAAAAAAAAAACAATTCGGCGTTTCGTAAGCTCGTGCTCCTGCACGTTTCTCCCTCCCTCCCTACCTGCCTCCCGCACCGTCCCGAACGTGTCATAATCATTGATTTTCGTTGGTTACGAGGCAGCCACCCAGGCCGATCCAAGTGATTTTAATATAAATCTCTCGATCCCCGTTAATCGCTGGCGCACGATCACGTTCGCGTCGTCCTTGCAGCTTAAACGTCAAATTTCTAATGTCTTACGTCTGCGCAGGCCAAGGCTTTTCTTTATTCACGAATTCGCCCGAGTCAGTAATAAATACGTAATGATTGTGATCGATAATGGATAATTCCATCGGGTAATGGGAGCGGATCGAATCTATGCGGTTCGGTAGTCGCACCTACTGCTCCTTCGTTCGCTCCTCCGAGGAAAGGCTAATAATAAGCACAAGACAAATGACGATCTTGATTACACTTTATACAAGAATTGAGATTCTTTCATTGGCGCGATCTCTTGAAAGTAAGAGTACGCTGCTGGAGGGCATCGGATGGTCCCGGAGCGCGAGAACGCCTCCTGACCGGTCAGGGTCCGTACGGAGGGAGCGGCTAGTGGGGGTCACGGGTACGTTAATGGGACGTCACTGGGACGTCACGATCGCCTCGACATTGTCCGGCGCCGTCGGCCCAATCGACCCGGAACGATTAACGTGCCCCCGCCCCTACCCCCGCCCCCGTAGCCGACCCCTTCTGCCCTTACGTCCCACCAATATCGGAAAGAGCGGAGCCGGAACTTGGCCCCGGGATTTTACAAGCCGAGCTGCCCGAGTAGCCGTGATCGTCGCTATCTAGCGGTGAACCAACCTTTTATCTCCTCGGCATCGTTCCCGCTTATCTCTTATACGAATTCAGCGCGTTGTTCCAGTTTTCCGGAGAATGTTCGCTATCGGGAGCGATCACCCGCTACAAGCGTTTTCGAATTCCAACTGGCGCCCCCCCCCACCGCCTCGACTCACCCGCTCCGAAACTAGATCCCAGCGCCGAGCGAACAATGCTTTCGTTTCTCTCTCCCTCTCTCTCCCTCTCTCTCTCTCTCTCTCTCTCTCTCTCCCTTTCCATGCTACTTCTCCTTCTTCTTCTTCTACTTCTTTATCTTCTTCTACTTCTACTTCTACTTCTATCTCTACTCATTCCACTTATTGTTATTGTTACTAGTCTCGTTGCTGTTGTTGGCTGTTGATATCGATTCGTTGTCCGGGACCTATTTGTGCACCACTGCTCCGCCTCTAATTAGGATCATCTCGAATACTACATCCGAGAGGATGTCTCGCGGTCAGCGCGGGCTCGCCCACTACTCCCGCGCAAGACTACGCGTGTATTCTTAATAGAACGAGCCGAACGTGAGAATGGGGGCGGGGGGGGGAGAGGAGGAGATCTGTCTCCTCTTAAACATTATAAACTCTCCGGGAAAGTTTAAAGGGTCGGGTGAAGTAGGAGACCGTCAGGCGGGGAGGGAGGGAGGGCGCATTGTAAGGATTTTCTCATTCGTAAATAAATGGGCTTTAATTACATTTTCCCGAGCCGATTGTTATCGATCTGAGGCTGCGCTCGTAATGGGAGGGACGGAAATTCTAATATTCATTATTAATGCTAAAACTATAGGTATACTTTGATAAAGGAGCCTCAATTTAAAGGGGGAAAAGAATAAAAAAAAAAATAAAAAATAAGAAAAAAGTTCCCATTTCAGAAACAAACAGATATTTATAGGAATCGATTCGTATGTATTCTCGACTATTGCAATTCTCCGTTAATAATCAATAATTCCTCCGGCCCGCCTTCCTTATCTAATCCACCTTCAATTTCCTATACTTAAACACGCGATTTCGTTAAAATTTCAAGCCATCGAAATGAAAATTTACTATATCTAATTTCATACTAGATTTCGAAATATTCTTTATCCTAGCCCCGATCGTTTTATAAATAAATATCGATCTTCTCCATATATATATACATGTATGCGCATGTATATGGGATAAGGGAAAAACTTAACGATCGGCTATATATTGAATGCTGATTAAGTTGGCGACACACAGCGACAATCGGGCATAATAGACGCGCGCGTATAAATAACGTGAGAATTTCGCGGAGATTCAGCGATCGGCTTCGATATCGTGACCACCTGAGCTAAAAGAAAAGAAAGAAAAAAACCTTTGATGGTCGTGGTTATTGGGGGTTATTGGGCTTATTGGGGGTTATTGGGGTTTTTATCACCAATTCGGCGAGGTTACGTGGGATGCAAATGGAATCTTATTAATTTATTAAAGAGCAGAGAGCGAGGAGTCTCCTCCTGGCAATCCTTGGTTAGCCCTGGAAGATTAACGTCCAGTCTGAGAGTAAGGAACCGGCGCTCGTCGAGATTAAAAGCCAACCCCTCGCGCGAGGGCGAAGCGCGGGTCTCTTGCGCGTATACGTAATGGGGGCCGTGGCGCCGATCAATATATCGCTTCGAGGGGATGTCGGGACGTGCGACGCCCCTATCGCACGGCCCAAAAAACTCGTACCCTCCGCCAGGAATTCTCCTCTCTCTCTCTCTCTCTCTCTCTCTCTCTCGCCTCTCTTAAACGACGGATGATGTCGAGGGATGAAACTGTACCGAGCTCTACGGGAGATGGGGTGAGGTAGGGGGATGGACGTCGTATTTCCCAGGCGAATGATGCTCTATCTGCTTTAGACTGATATAATTGCTCGGGAGAGCATGTAACGAGAGAATGAGATAGATAGATAGAGAGAGAGAGAGAGAGAGAGAGAGAGAGAGAGAGAGAGAGAGAGAGAGAGGGGGAAAACCGCTAGTCGACCAATTTCTGGCTCATAAGGCTCTCTCTCGTAAAGTCTCTTTGTTCGAGATGCACGCCCAAGACCTCCCCCCACCCCCACCCCCTACCCTATACCAACGGAGGTCTAATACTTCTTCACCGATCCTCGCGATCTCGGCCAATCATTACGGCATTAAAGTACTTCTTCAGTTTATTATTGACTCTGGTGTACGGGGAATAATTTTCATATCCTCAAGGTCGATAAAATTATGTTATTAATGAAACTGCGGGGAGAATAATAAAATCGACGGACCGAGCGAGAGGTCCATTCGTGGGAGTTTTGGGCAGGCATCCCTCCCTCCCACCGTTGGAAAGAAATTAATAATCTGAGCTGTAAGTGCCTCTTAATTTGTAGCCTCGGCTAGTAAATGTGATTTAGCGCCCCGAGATGTCAAATGAAAAGTTAACGATTGGCAAAGGAGAGCGAGCGAGTGGCGATGGAGGGAGCGAGATAGCGAATGGACGAATGCCCGCCTGGCATATTACAAGCCACGGTTAAATCCCACTAATAAGTCGGGCTAATAAGCAAAAACTCCCTGTCCCTTGAATATTCGAAATAACGGCCGCCGTGCTTTAAGAACAAAGGGCAAAGCGAGGAAAAAGGAGTGCGCGGACGCGGACCCAAAGCAACCTTAATTACGTAACACCTCCGCGATGGCCGCTCCACCTCCTCCTCCTCCACCTCCTCCTCATCCACCTCCTCCACCTTCTCCTCCTCCTCATCATCATCTTACTCTCTCCCGCCCACCCACCCACCCCCCTCCTCGTTCCTCGCTAGGCATGTGGCCGAGCCGCCGCCCTCGCGCCGCAGGCCGCGAGCTGCAATCATCCCCCGGCCGGTGAAGGAACGGGGAGGCGCGGAGTCCGCAACGAGGACGAAGGAAATAGAAAGTGAGGGTGGAGAAGGAGGAGGAGGAGCGAGGCGCGGCGAGGATCGGCTACAACGGCTCCGGGCTAAAAGGCGGCGGCGGCGGCGGTGGCGGCGGCGGTGGCGGTCGGAGGGGGAGGGTAAGAGTCTCGGGGGTGCAATGCAGCGAGAGCCGTAACTTACGAGGTGAACCGGTTGCCACGGAATCCGCTCCTCTCTCTCTCTCCCACGATCCTCCATCCTAACCACCCCACCGCCCTCTGGACGAGCGCTCGCCTCACGCCAATCCTAAGAGAGCTCAGAAATTGCCTGCATTATATTCTTACGCCAACACTCGCCGCTTTACTCCTTTTATGCAGATGGCTTTGATTCGCCTATCCTCTCCCTCAACCTCTCCCTATCCCTCCCGCCCTCTTCTCCTCTCCACCCCCCTCTCTCTCTCGCACCATCCATCTCCGCTCGTGTGTGTTTTCGAGCGGTTTTTCAATTTTCCAAAGGCACGGCTTGCATAGGATGTAGTTGGAGGGCAACGTTGTCTGTCGGTCGAATGATGAATGCCTGGATGCCTTCTGCGTGCTTTTCCCGTGCCTTTACGAGCCAACAACGAGAACAAGTTGTTTATGAACGGCGGATGGACGACGGATGAACGGCTGCGCGTTAATGGAGCGTGAGTGACTTAATAACTCCGCTCTCCCCGATACAGTCCATCCCCAAGATGCCGTAAAAATCACCCTGGGAATAATGTGACCTTTATTATTCTTTTCTCCCTCCAACGCTCTCTCTCTCTCTCTCTCTCTCTCTCTCTCTCTCTCTCTCTCTCTCACTCACTATCTGTCTAGAGGACCTCGCTTCATTTTCCTCTTAATTGTAAGCAGATTAAAATCTATCGATTCAACCGTACATATGCGTGTGTATGTATATGTAACATTACCGAGCTCCATTATACTTTCTGCCTTCATAGTAGTGATAAGATAATACGCTCATTATAGTTGCTCATTGCGTTGCTATATTTTTATACGCCATTGCAGAATTCGTGCAGCAGGGCTCCGTCTGTATAATACAAGTGCTTGAATTATTTGCTCGAAGGCCGTGCGCCCCGTATGTATTTGTAAATATCGATAGTTAACGTAATGGAATGTGTAATGGAAATACACATTTGCCTGTAAATACAACAAATTGGGCCCGATATTTATTTATACGTATATTTATATATAATATATATATATATAATATATATAATATATGTTATAAAAAAGAGGGAAAAAGTAGACGTGTTAATGGAGGAGAGAAAAGTTGTTATGTAAAATTACTAAAACGATGTGCGCCCCTTTTTTTTAATTTCTGCGCAATTCCGTCATTTCGAGATGCATTTTGCCTCGTGCAGCTCTCTTTCTCCTTCCTTACCTATCATTACGCCTCTGGCAGTCTTCCTTCTCTCTTCCGCGTCGCATTCCGCATACAACTGGTAATGCAAAGCGAAATTTCAATTTCAGTCGAGCGTCTTTCTTACATCTCCCCCCCCCCCCTCCCCCACCTTCGACCCTCTTCGCCGTACCGGCAAACCATAGCTATTTACCTGTTTTTCTTTCTCTACCTTTTGAGAGCCTCGGCCTTTAGCCTCCCTCTCTCTCTCTCTCCATCTCTCTCTCTCTCCCTCCGCCTCCATCCCCACCCACCCGCTTATTATTCGCCACTCCGCGTCTTTATCTTCGTTTAGAACATCTCTTCTACAGCGGCTTTCTCGGTTCTCGAAACGACCGGTGTCCGACCCCGTACTCCCCCTCCCCTCCCCCTCGACCAGCCTTACTTCTTTCTTTTATTATGACTGAGCTCTTAGTTGTATCTCAGTTGTTTTAATTATTCGGTGGCATGAGCCGAAATTGTCGTCGCAGCTATAAGTGATTTTTTTTATGCAACTGAGGCATTTTTTTGGCCTCGCCGCAACTATTTAAACGATAATGTAACGACGGCTGGACCGAGCCATGCCAACAATGTTGGAAATTTCCATATTAATCCATGATAAATAATTCAATGAATTATCATGAAAACCAGGCGTTTCCGATGGATTTCTTTGATTAGGATTGATAATGGCCGGGAGTCCGGGACAGATCGATCTTATTTTGCGGTTCGAGATACGGGATACAATATAATATCGAGAAAAATTGGAACTTCTCACGATGCATTCGGGGCTCTCCTCCCCCGCTATCTCGCTTTCGAAGTAACCGAGCCAATTACGCGTCTTAAGTCTTATTCCCTCGGGTGGGTGGCATCTTAAATAATAAATTGCCGCCCTTAAAACGAATGCATTTCGGTGAGTATTGGAGAATTTCGAGGAGGCTAATTATCGTATTGAGCCTCTCTGGGGCTCGCGTTCCATCCGCCAACGTATGATTAACTCCAAAGTATAGGTATGTGCGCCGTTCTGCGGGGACTGGCGGTGGCTGGTATTGG
This sequence comes from Ceratosolen fusciceps, assembly GCA_018883505.1. NCBI lineage: Eukaryota > Metazoa > Arthropoda > Insecta > Hymenoptera > Agaonidae > Ceratosolen > Ceratosolen fusciceps. Next base: position 5,354,727 of record RCIC01000005.1, read on the forward strand.
GGTAGGGGGGGGGGTGATGAGAGGTAGGGGAGGACAGCTAGACGAAAATTTTGTTGGAGCGGGTCGAGGAGGCCGAGCGTGTTGCGTAATAGAAAAATTGAGGCAGGATAAAGAAAACGCGGAGAGTCAACATTACAATGTAATAATCGAGTCATTACCCGAGCGCAACCTGCTTAATGCGTCGTTTAAAGTTTCGCGTTTCACGTTTCCCAGGCAATTTATCCAGCAGAGTGCGTAACGAGGAAGGATCTTGAGTTACTTTCGCCTTGAACGTATCGCGAAATTATTTAGGACGGCGAAAAGTTAAGTTTCGTGTAGCAGCACTTTTCGAGTGTAATAATTGCCGTTCCAACTGAACGTATCGAGTAATCGGATATAAATGGAGAAGGTGTGTGCGTGGATCGATGGTGCAGGTGGACGTAGTCGTGGACGGGGGGGGGAGGAGGAGAGTCGGCTAATGGCCGAGCTTCCGCGTATCTGAAAAATGAAGTGAGCATCGGTGCAGTAAATCAAGTGGGAGTCGAGAGGCGGTAGCGGGAGCCAAATTGAATTCCAGAGAATTAGGTTGGCCAGCCCCGCTCGCCCTCGCCAAGCGAAAATCATCTACAGCGAGAGAGAGAGAGAGTCGGTGGAGTTCTTATGCGAAAGGGCCGCCGGCGACAAACCACTGCTTTCTAAATCTTTCTGAAGCCCTCGGAGCGTAAAAAGGGCCTCCTCGGCGTCCTTGGTCAGGGCTCGTCTTACTCCTGGGGAGGAGGGAACGACGGGGGCGCGGAGAAATCAAGCGAGGCACGAAGAAGGAGGATGCACATGGCCGGACATCGAGCTATCGATCTCTCGAGGAGCCGTAGCCCCTCTGCCCGACCCTAGGAGCGCTCGAACGAGCCACTCGCCCGTGACACCCTCCGCGCACTTCGACCCTGATTTATCGAGCCCCGTTCCGAGGCCGATTCCTGCTTTATGGCTCGAGTCAAATCAAGGCCCCAGCCTCGCGCCTCCTGGACCTTCGGATTTTCCCTCCTCTATCTAAATTATCCTTCTTGGCCAGCCTCCGCGGACGCATCCCAGCCACGTCCCAATTAAACTCGCCACGCGCCGCCGCTCCCCCTCAACCCATCACCTCTTAATTTTACATTAGCTTCGGCTTCTTCCCCCCCCCTGCCTCCCTACATTTCTCCTTCTCTTCCTGTTCCGCACCAATAATCCCACTAATCCTCGGCTCTCCCTCGGTCGCCTGCCAGTTCCTCCAACAAGCAACAGACTCCTCGATCCCGGAAAGTGAAATACGGCTAAATAACTCCTGGGCTCGAGACTGAGACTCATTGAAGACGCGCTGGGGGACAAGATGACGCCGGACGCGGGATGATTACGTTGACGCCGAGTGATCGATGCTTCGTATCCAAGGAGGATTAGTTGTAAAATCGCTAACCACGTGCCACTTACGCCAAACTGATTAGCTCTCGCAATTCCTCACGGGGTTCCAACGTCTCTCTGTCTCTCTCTCTCTCTCTCTCTCTCTCTATCTCGCACTAGGTCTGGTAAGTGGACCGAGGTAACCGCACTGAAATCGCAGAGCGGGGATCGAGGAAGATCACTGGGCACTGCTCGGCCGATTTACCGTACTCGGCTGAGGGGATCCATGAAAGGTCAACGTCAAGGAGACAATGGGGAGCGGGGAGCAATGGTAAAAGCCAAATGGAGCTAATTCACCGGAATCGATCCTAATCGATATAAATGTTCCTATTGGCGAGGAATGATTACGCGATCGCTGGTAGGGGGGTGGGGGGACACAACTAAACTAAGAGACTCGGCGGGGTCTGGCCTGCTAAATTGCCGGCTTTCGTAGTCACGACACTGATTTGTGACTCGTCTACGTGCTATTGTCGTTTACGAGTCCGACTCGACCCACTGCATCTTCTCCCAGTGATAGGTAAGCGAGATGCCCGTCATTGGCCACCGAGATTCTTACCAGATGATTCGCCGTACCGTATCCGTACCATACGAGATTGCGCCTCGGCTGCTTATTATTATTAATCCCCGAGAGCCGCGGAACCCTTCTCATTAATTAAAATCCCCCGAACGGACGAATTATCCTAACAATAATTACGGACGATTGATCAATACGGAGGCTAATAAATAAATGCCCGAGACGCCGAGCGCTCCTTTTCTGCCCCAAGGTCATTATTCAACGTTAGCCGAGCTTTGCGTTATTACACGCACGGCCCAAAGAGAGACCCGAGCGGCACTCGACGCATGAGAGAGAGAGAGTGAGAGAGTGAGTGAGAGAGAGAGAGAGAGACAGAGTCGGCGTAAAACATTCCTCCGGCTCAGCAGCAGGGAACGGCAACATCCTCGTAAAAGGGCCGTGGCAATCACGCGCTAAGCCAAAAGGCATAAACTACCATTTTCACAGTTACACAATATAAGGCCTCGCGCGATCTGCTGCCCACGAAGAAGTAAAAGAGGTAAACAATGGCCCTCTCCGGCCACTCGGTGCCTCGGCTCTAATGGGCACCGTCCTCCCTCAAGCCGGGAACAAATAAATAACAATGCCACGTCCATCAGCGGACGGATGCCCGGCAAAGGGTTATTGGCGGGAGGGGGGGGTGGTTCGGAGAGCGACGAAGGTGCTTCCCAATCACGGTCCGCTGCATTTTGTCATTGATTATGCCTCCGTAAGCCGAAAAGCAATCTTTCCCGCCGGCAGGGTCTATCGATTCGAGGCCGGCTCGTCTTCCCCGCGGAGGAGTTTACGAGCCGCTCACCGAGCAGGTGGCCGAGGAGGCCCCGTCCGTCCCTGCACTCGGCCACAATGTCCGATGGCCAAACGTCTCCTTCCAACTGTCTTTTTATTCCCCTCGTACTAAGCCGCGAAGCTCAGCTTATTCAATTCCCTAGGAGAATATATAATGAACGTGTTGGTCGTCTCCGCGACGACGAGCCTCTTCCTCTTGGTACCTTTTATTACCGGAGCCGGGGACTCGGCTCGATCCGCCGTTCCTAAGGTTAGAGCGAACCGAGGACGCGGGTTCATCCCGCGTCCGGTGCCTCATAAATCTGGAGACAATATTTTTCTAATTAACCCCCCTCACTCCCAGCCCCTCGGCCTCTCAGCCTCTCGGCCTCCCAGCCTCTCAGTACCTCCGTCTGTCCGTCTCGTATCCAATTACAATGACATTATTGGCGGGAATTTTTGAAGGCCCAGTGCCGCCGAAGCGTCAGCCCCGAGGATTGCCACCATAAATAATGTAAAAGTGTCTATAAGGAGAAATTAATTAAAGGGGCCCCCTTTAAGAAGGACGGGCCTCATTACCATACAAAAATGAGGCTCGGGACCCGTGCAAAGCTCATAATTTATCAGCGGGGCCCATAAGCCAAAACTAAGAGCAACAGAGAGGGAGGAAGAGGGAAAAACGAACAGAGGGACGGCGGCTGAGGAGGTGGATTTAAAAAAAAAAAAAACAAAAAAAACGGAAGGAATAGAAGAAGAAAGCGAAAGAAACAATTACGCGGCTCTTTTGGGGCCTACCTCCCTCCGCGGGACCGTCACTCCAGCTGATTAATTCATTGCGCCCTGGGCCCTGAGTGCGCGCGCGGATTCGCACTGGCCGCCCAGGTGCATTGATTAAACGACTTTGGATTAACCAGAGGACTTACCGCCTAGAGAGCAGGTGCGTCCTGGCCACCGAATCGCCAGGGTGCGGGGAGGGAGGCGCATGCACCGCGACTGCTCTCTAGACGGTAAGTCCTCGACATTGTCGTCCGTCCCGAGAGAGAAAAAAGGGGGCCCACGAAATAAGGATGTAATTGACGTATCGGTGTTAACGCGATCGATCGCGGCGCCGCGGGCAATTGTGCGGGGGGGGGACGAGTAGGGCAGCACACATCCGCCGTTATCGAATATCGGCAAAGCCTACGACGAAAATGCGATGTTTTCGTTCTAAGAATCGCGTCGGTCCCTCGTTTCCACTCATTCGACTAAAATACGCGACTCCACCTCGGCTTTCGGCAGAATTTATTATCGATCATTTAATATTGCGTGCGAATTACGGGCAGGGCTTGGAAAATTCGAAACTTTTAGGGATAAAGAAGGAAGGCAGGGTAGCAGGGGCTACCCCCGTTCATCCCATCACTTGGTGCAAACGCTTGTAAATAAATATTCTCGAGTAGGAAAGATATAGTAGAAATATCAGTTGAAATCCAGCGGGGATCCAGCCGCGGATCCTCGCTTTAAGATCTTCTCTCGGTATAACGTTTATATTTCAAAATCCCTAGTATTAACCTGCCGCTCATATAATTGGAACCTCAACAGTATTGCTTAAAAAAAAAAAAAAAAAAAAAAAAAAATTTTTTTTTAACGAGCTTATATAACATCCATACTTCTGTATCTCCTCCTCCTCCGTCTCCCCCCCCCACTCTCGCGTTTTTCCTCTTGCGCTGTGCAAACGTGTGCTTTGCTTTAGTTGGTGAAAAAAACAGACACGCGCATGCATTGAGAAAGAGAAAGAGAGAGAGAGAGCTAAGCAGATAGAACGACGAGTAGTAGTCTTGTTATACGCAAATTGAGAGGCTCGTTAACGAGATGTATAACGACCAGTTGCCAGAACGGAAATAAAACATAACGAGTGAGGGAGTGAGAGAGAGAGAGAGAGAGAGAGAGAGAGAGCGTGGAGCGGATAAACGTAACGTAACGGGAGGGGGTGGGGGAGGGAGATAATAAAACAAGACCAGACTTCTTTGAGGTTCGTTTTTCACGTTTTTCAAAAGCTTTAGAATAAAAATGAGAATGATTATGCTGTTTATTGACCTTGTGAGCGAGCGCTAATACATAAATATTTGCTTGGAATTATATTACAGTGCGTTACGACCGTCTCGTGGCGTAACCTATCGTGGCAGACGTAAGCCGGTACGGCGTAGCCGAGACTAGGGACGAGGGTTTTGACTGAGGAGGGTTATTCGGGTTGCCTATTTAGACATGCACATCTGTAATCAATTACATCTAAACGCGTTAAATATCCCGAGCGATGTCGCCTTCGACCGTTTACACGAGCAGAGGCGAGCAGAGGCAAGTATCCGCGTGCGTATGTGCGCGCAAGTGTCCGTGGTATCGAACGAGTATCGGTTGTCTTGCTCTTGCATTCGTAAGAGGGCTACGGGTCCGAATCTGCGTATCCGATTGGCGGCGCCTCGTTAAGAGTCGCGATTCCACTTTAATTCGAGCTCGATCGATTACGGCGGTTCGTAATCGTACCCAAGTCCGATGAAGCCTCGATGAAGCTACAGAAGTACTACTGGCCTCGAGTTAGAATAAGAGGGGGACGCGGGTATCCATACGGGACATCCGATTTAATTGAAAAGCGATAGGTCATTGTGTACGTGGAGTTATTAAGTACGCTCGCGAGACTTACTCCGGAGCTTAGGACCTTAACGGCGTTCGCCCTTGTTCGACCTTGATGTAGCGTAGGAAGGTTATTTGGGGGGTGGGGAGTCCGCGGAGGAGGGAAATCTCGCTACCGAGGAAACAGTTACAATCCGATGCCGGGCAGCGTTAAAGAAACGTGAAAGAGAAATGGAGATGGCGGAGATGGAGGAGATCCGAGGAGATTGGTGGTTATGGAGGAGGTGGACAGGGGGGGCGGTGGAGCTGGAGGTGGAGAAAGCGGAACGGAGCAGGTCCGCCGAGTGGTTCGAATGGCAAAGTCCGAGGAGCGGACGGAATAAACGTCCGGGCGATTAAGATCAAAAGCAGCACGGGTAAGAGGGAGAGGAGGGGGAGCGACTGATAGAATAAAAATCTCTGGAGATAGAGATAGGCGAACGGCGGCGACGGCGGCTGCGGTCTGAAAGATGTGCCCCTGAAGGGCACCGCTAGCGATCGCCCTGAGCCCCGGCGATGAATGGCTTCTTTGATCTTGGCCGAGAGACCGGCCGCGCGGCGGCTCCCGGGAGTGCGCGCTCCTCTACATGCGCGCCCCCCCTCCCTCCACCTCCGCGTGTGGTGAAGGAGAAGGAGGAGGAGGAGGAGGAGGAGGAGGAGGAGGTGGAGGAGGGCGCCCGGTCACCGGATATCTACGATGTGCTGCTACGCACGTTCGACTTACTCTAGCCCTTCCCCCAACCCCAATAACCTTTCCACCTCCCCACCCTCGGACCTCTCCCCATTATTTTACGTCCATCCGGCGAATTTTCTTTGACCCCGAGCTCTCTCTCTCTCTCTCTCTCTCTCTCTCTCTCTCTCTACTCGATATTCTTACGCTGAATTCAGTACGCTGAATCCCGGATTTTATAAATACGACGCTGTCCTCCTTCCGCCGATATTCGGACCCGCTATCACCCACCCTTCAACCCCAGACCCCAATAACGCCAGCCTCGTCTTAAACGCAGACGTAAATAGACAAGGAAGGATTCGAGTCGTGTCCCAGCATCCACGTTCATCCGTAACAGTTGGCCCGCTCCCTCTCCCTCGGAACCGCACACGTGTTCCCTGTCGTTCCCCGACCCCACCCCCTGGCTCGTTACCCTTTCCCGTTCATGCGCTTCATCGAGGCGCGCGCGCGCGAGCGCTGCCTTTGTAGCTCTTGCGTCTCCGCGTCTCCACGTCTCTCCTAAGCAAAACTTTATCAGAATTTTTGCGCATCCCCACCTCGAGCCCGAATCGAATTCACAAATCGAAATTGTGGCCGCAACTCCGAAAGCTTATGCGATTAATAACGTATTCCGACTCGGACGAATAAGGAGCGTTTCCTAGACGGCCTTTTGATAATGTAATGTTCCTGACCGGGCGAGTCTCTCTCTCACTCTCTCTCTCTCTCTCTCTCTCTCTCTCTCTCTCACTCTCCCTCTCTCTCGTAAAAGAAGGACTGAAGAGACGAGCGAGCGAGGGTTGAAGCCACCGCCAAACTCTTGGAGAGCTAAACCGAGAGAGAGAAGAGAGAGAGAGAGAGAGAGAGAGAGGGCACACGTCCAAACAAAGAAAAGCCGTCGGGGCCCTCGAGTATATCGGGTAATTTGTCAAGCGTCTGAAAGGAACCCAGGCTAAAGCTACAAAAAGGACACGCGCCCTCGAGGTGGCCCCGGTAGGTTCCTCCTCCGGGTCCTCGAGCGAGAATCCGTCCCGGTGCCGCCTCCCGCCCTTTTCCCTTGGCATTTTAATTTCCCTACACGCGCACGCACACGCACTCGTGCACATACACACCCCCGCGCGGACGCGGGGCGCGTGAGAAAGGCCCACGCGGCGGTATCTCTTTAGAGGAGACGCGTGAGTTCGGGGCATAACGCGCCCCCTGACCATTTCAACGGGCCCTTTCATCTCAAGGCCGATCCGAATCGAATTACCCGGGCTACGTGTTCTGGAATTTTTCCTCCACCAGCTTATTCCCCCGCGGCCGATTCGGCCACCCTTCCTCCCACTTTGACTGCGCTCTCTCCCTGCCCCCCCCCCGACATCCCCAACGTCCCCGACATCTCCGACATCCAAGACGTTCCCCTCTCTATCTCTATCTCGTATGACCCGCTGTCTGGGCTCGAGCCCAGATCCACTCACTCCCCCCTCCCCGCCGCCGACCTCCTCGGTAATTCGACTCGCAGAGGCCGAGCGAACCGCTTTCTATACAAAGAGAGCCCTCCCTCCTCTCGTTCCGGGCGCTAGCAATCAGCCCCTCGGCCCCGGCTCGTGCCTCCATCCGAGCTACGCGGACAAAGAGCAGCAGAAGGGGCTTCGACGCGGAGGTTTCGACGGCCAATTAGCTCCGATGCCGAGTGCGGCCCTGGCGGCGGCGGCGGCGGCTGCTCCCGCTGCTGCTGCCCCTGCTGCTGCTGCTGCTGCTGCTGCAGAGGACGGCGCGATTCGACATTTTGCTCACGAGGTGACTTTTTCAAAACCCTGTCCTCTTACCTGAGCCATTATTACATCCGAAAGGAACGGAATACGTTCTTTCGTTCCCCTCTATCCCTCGGCCGCAAATAGGTCACCGGTAGACCCAATTTATGGTGACGCCGCGATCGGTTGGTTGGCTGGCTGTAAACGGCTTAGAGCATAGGGTGCGCTTAGCGATTGAGGGCTCGGGCGGGAGGAGTGTCGGTGGTGCAAGGATAAGGAAGGAATCGCGGGACGAGCGTACGAGATAAAGGAAAATATTCTGTCGGGGCGTTCGTTATTATCATTCGACGGGGTGAGGGGTGAGGGAGGCGCGTGTCCGTACTAAAAAGTAGTTTGATCGGCCGAGGAAGCCCCGGGACTCGAGGAGGCAGCCGTCCTTTGTGCCGTTTGCCGACGCGGAGCAAAGTTTAGCTCAACTTTTTTTTGCCGGGACTCGCCAAGACAGCCGCAACAAAGTTTCGTAAGCTCGTAGCCATTTTCAGAATAATAACGGACACAAGAAGTTCATTCCGCGTTTGCGCGACGGCGTAATAAATACTTTTACCGCCGCAATTTCCGAACCAACGACCCGGAGTCTAATAAAATTATCCCTCTCACGTTCCTTCCCTCGCCGCCCACCCCCATGCCCCCCCCCACCACCACCACCCTCCCCCAACTCCGCCGCTCCAGCATTACGAGCATAAAGCAGCAACGCGTATGAATGCGTAGTAAAACGGGGCAAGCCGTGCACGTGTTTGTGTCCGTGTGCGTGTGCGTGGGTGCGTGTGTGTGTGAGGATATAGAGCCGGGGAAGTAGTCGATCGGACTGCGGAGGAGGTGCGCGGGTCTAATAAGAAAAACTGCTGATGCGCCTCTTCTTCTTCCTTTGCGCCCCTTTGCCCCCTCCCCGCGGCCGTGTATACTCGATCGGTAAATATCCGGCGTTCCCGCTTTGTCCGCGGGCGAAGCTATCGATTTCCCTTTTTTTCCTTTTCCCGTGCTTCTTCGCGACCCTTTGCCGCCTCCTGTCGACCGTCCCTGAATAACCGAATGGTCGTCTGAATTTTCGAACCAACCGCCTCTCCCGCCTCGTCTCCCGCCCTGCATTTCTCGCTTTTCAATGGGGATTTGTTAATTCGCCGATGAGCCGATAGGCATATAATGCGCGTCCTCGCGGCTCCTTGTCTCCTCCGGCCACTCGCTCGTGGCACCGGTACCCCCCTCCCCCCGTCCACCCGATACTCCTAGCCCCGACATTTGCAACGTATCAATGGGACGGGCGCCTCTTATTGGCCCCCCATTCCACCCCCTACCGTACGTCCCAACGCCTCCATCGGTCGACCATCGATCCGCGATCCATCGATCCCGGGAGCATCTGCTTCCTTAACCTCTTGAACTCTGTAATCCCGGACTGCCTCGCCTTCGAGTAGGAAACAATGCCAGACTCGTTAGCCAGACTTGCGACTTGCGAGTTTCAAACGCTGGCTGTAGAGGCAACTTAATGGACACGGTGCCAAGTAAGATCAGCTCCCCATCCCCCGTTCCCCATCTCCATCCCCATCCCCAACCATAAACCCCAATAACCCCAAATAACCGAATAAGTAAGTCTCTTTACTGCTTTTATTGCACTTTGTATAATCTGCACAACGGTTTCCTTTACAATCCCGTACGGCCAATAGCGAAGTTATCCTCCCGCACTCGAGAGGTGAGCAGAAGAGCGCCGCCTTACTGCCCGAAATAACCGCAGTCCACCCCCCCCCCGCATGACCCCTCTCGGGCCGCCACCACGACTCTTTCTTTTTAACGTTAAGCCGCATTTAACGCGTGCCATTGTCCGGAGTCCGAGTTCACTTTCCTGCATTATTTCCTATACCTAGAGTGCACAATGGCCCGGGCGGGGGGAGCAGGCGCTCGTCGTATGCTTGGATGAGCGATTATACGGTAAGACTTTCTCTTGCAATCAAACGAACCATAAGAAGACGCTAGAGTTTATCTTCTTAAAACGTATTGACGGTGGCGGTGACGGTCGCGGCGGGGGCGGCGGGGGCGGCGGCTATGTATCGGCATTCAATCATATTCATTTGCTGCTACTTCGTCTCCGGACTCGCTCAAGGCTCATCCTTGCGATATCTATTTATGTATATAAACGAGGCTGGCCTCGATGACCAAGCAATTTCGACGTTGTTTATATGATCGGAGGAGCGTATCCGAGGCCAGTAATTTAGATTAGATGCATAAGCAGGCATATTTTCGTACGGGATGGGTGGGGGGAGGAGGAGGGCTGGGAGTTGGGGACTGGGGACTGGTGGCGGGGGGGTTTGAGTAATAGGCCGTCGGTCGTCGGTAGTCGGTAGTCGCTCGAGATCGGTTTCGCAGCATCGATTGACGATGCCGATGCCGATGCCGATGTCGATGCCGATGAATACGAATGCCGACCGGGTGGATTTTGCGAAAAAGACGAGGCCCCGCGGCAATGAGACGAAAATGACGCCGACGACCGGTCAACGCCACGAGCATTACCAATTCAATTAGGTTCCGGGAATTCGGTGTGTCTCCACCCCGCAACTCGCACCATCGCCCCTACCCCCGTCCCCGTCCCCTGCCGCCGTCGCCGTCACCGTCACCGTCAGCCTGGCTACCTGGCTGCCTGGCAGGGAAAAACCGTGGCCGGGAGCTGAAAAGCGACAGGTGCCGTTCCGTCGGGGATCGCCCTTACCTCGGCGACGACGGGGGAGAGGGTGGGAGCCGGTCAGCGGGTCCCGTGTTCTCCATGTCGGATTTCATGAAATTCATAGCAGTTTGGGTCCGGTGCGAGTGCTCCCGGGCATTTATGAAATTACGCCAATGTCAGGAATCCCCGGCTATTTAAAACGGCAGAATTTAATGTCTTCCGAACGTTATTACGTAGCCTTTTACCTCGGCCTCTCGATCCCCATCCCCAACCCGAATAACCCCCCCCCCCACCATACCCGTGCCACCGCCATTATTTATTTTTCGTTATTTAAAATAAAAACGATCCCTTAACTTTCTAATTGGCTATTTATTGAGCGAAACGGGTCTCGTGCACTTTTTGATGCTCCTTATAAAAAAATTACGCTCCTCGTACGAAATGAGCCCAAGTAATATTATTGCTCCTCGGCATAACGAGGAGAAAAGAGATTTACTTTCTCGGTATAGGGGAGACGCTGCCTACTACCCCTCCCCCGTCCCCCGCCTTCCATTGGCATTCCACCTCTTTTACGAAAAATAATTCTAAAATATGCGAGCTTACTCTCGATATTTTATTTAAAGCTCCTTCCACGCTAAACATGAAGAGCCCTACACCTCTTCGAATGTGAAGGCATTCTGCGAGACATGAGAGATACAGAGATAGAGAAAGAGCGAGCGAGAGAGGCGACGGGGATGAAAGTTCCCGTCGAGTTTATTACCGGAGTAGAGGCGTGGCGGCGGTGACGGCGGTGGCAGGGGCAGGGGTGCAGAGGGACCTCACGTGCGCTAATGCTAACGAATACTTTAAAGAGCCACGCGTAATCAGTACATTTAAAGGGGAAGGAGATTTTAACGAGAGCGTATAGATATTAGGGGCTCGGTGCCGGTACCTGGACGCATCCGTATACACTATTATTTCGAGACATTGACTAGTAGTAGTACATTCTTGGAGTCTGTTATTACGATAAGGATGAGAGCGGCACCGAGACTACGATAAGGACGTTTAGCGCGACAAAGATATTGGCTCGCGAGAGTGCGAAGTGGCTCCGAGCGGGTCCGAGACGTACGTGTGCGTGAACGCATCGAGCGCCGATGATCGAGGATCCGATGATCCCGGAGCTACGGGTATTCGTACTCGAGGAGGCCTGTGTCAGTCGGTGTCTCCCTCCGTGAAATTCGCCCGAGCCGCCACGGTCGCGGCCTCTATATTTACCCGGCGGAGCCTCCCTCGCGTGCCCGGACCTCCCGTGCCACCCTCCCCCCCTCCGTCCGCCCACTACGGCCCCGAGCCGCGATAACGATAAAATCCCGTTATTTATCGCTCCGACTCGCGCTCGCTAACCCCGTGCCGGTCCTTAAAATAAAGCAAAGCCCGAGCTCTGCTTATCGACCACTCGACTATCCGCACCGCCCCCCCTCTACGCCCCCCCCTCGCCAACCAGTCCCACTGCTGGTTCCGCGTTTTCATTATTCGAGCCGTCCAATCGTCGTGTATTCGGAGATCACAGGCGGCGGCTCACCTGGTGCGAATCGATTCGACCGCGAGTCTCCCCTCTGCCCCTCGCCGCTCACCGCCCTTCCGGCCAAACGGATTCAGCCGGCGGAAGACACCGAGGGCCGAGAGGACGCGGGCCGTCTCTTGGATCGAGTGCGCTCCGCTGCGGTTTCGCGGTTGCGGCCTGCTTTCGGACCGATCGATTATCCACTTTTCTGCTCGGGGAAGCCAACAGCAGCAGCAGCAGCAGCAGCAGCAGCAGCAGCAGCAGCAACAGCAGCAGCTTAAGCCCTTCGGCTCGTGTCCTCCTTGGACTCGTTTCAGCAGCGCGAGTCGGTTCGGTCAACGCCGGATCCAATAATGACCCTCCACCCGACCCCACCCCATTAGCTCCTCCTTTGCCCATTTTACCTTCAAGGAGCTTAAGACCTCGCCGACTTTTATTACTTTCCCCTCCTCTTTCTTCTGTCGCACATTACGTTCTCCCAGTCTTTTTCCAAATAATGATTCTAATAATAATAATGATTGTAATAATAACAACACTAATAATAACAACAATGAGCATCTTGCTCCGGTTGATTCAATTAAACCGATCGTAAATGTGCTGTATACCCTCCCCCCCCACACACACTTCTCCCGAATCTCCCATTTAACCTCCCGACGTTACTACCATCATCCGCTACCCACCAAATCTCTACAGAAAAACTACAAATAACAACAACAACAACAACAACAACAACAACAACAACAACCACAACCACAACACCTGCAGCAAATACATGTAAATGGGTTAGAATGAGAACGGTAACGGTATTATTTTGATGTTGAAAAGACTTGTGATTGGGAATGGAGAGGTAGATGATTCGTTTAAAAATTAACAATTTTCCGTAGCGTATCGGGTAGCGCGGCAGAATCGGCGGTTATTGGGGCGGCGTAGAGGGCGGGGGAGGGATGCCTGAAATTTTTAGAGGCTCGAGGCGCAAAATTGAATTTACCCCTGCGCTCTCTAAATGCTCTCCCGCTATTCCAATTAACATATTAACAAATAAAGGTCGATTACGAATACGTGGAATTGGCCGGTTAAGGTTTTATAATTTATACGGTCGCCCGGAAATGACTGCTCGCGGAAAATATTTCAAGCGGTGAAATTAAATGTTACATTAAAATAATTCAGTTGCCTCGGCGGCTGCGTATAATCAGCCTTGCGCGTCACGCTTGCAATGTAATTTAATGCACAAATAGAAATTAGTCGGCGAGGCTCGTTCGCTAAGTAATTAAATTGTCGCTTACTCGAGCATCGCTTCGTGCCCCCCCCTCCTCCTCCTCCTCCTCCTCCTCCTCCTTCGCCTACAGCCCGCAGCGAACCCCCGTGGGGCGGTGCGACGGGGGAGAAGAGGTTTCCGGGTTCGCGGGTCGCGGCTACGGCGACGCCCCCAAGCGGTTCGATATATCGATAAAGGTCCGAGGCGAAATGTCGAATCGCGAGGCAATAAAATGCCCCGAGTTCACCCCTACGTCCATCCGCCTCGTCCACCACCTCGTCCACCACCTCGGACATCACCTCGTCCGAGCCCGTCGACGCGCACCACCTTACCTCCGACGCGTCCGAACGCTAAAAAGGGTTTTAATTTCCGGCGAGAAAAACCAACGACCAACACCCTTCTTTTTTTCCTATACACTTCGCGTGCGAGTGTTCTCCCCCCGAGGGAGAAGGACGCGCGCGGATATTATGATTATTATTAAATACCAAGCAGACCTAGTCCCCTTTAGTCCAGCCGTTTTTTTTTTCTTTTTGTATTTTCAATTTCTCTCTTTGTATCTAAAATCTCTATACCAATGGCTCAACCCCCTCTTCCCCCTCCTCACCACTACCCCACCGCCGACACTTCTCGACAGTCCTTCCTGTAAATGTCGTCGAATTCATGTCTTTGATAAAAGTTATTTATTTGAAATAAAATAGGCCGATTCTGGTTAATTCCCAGAATGTATTTAAAATTACGCGTTATAAAACCTAGGTGGTCAGCTTAACTCGGGCAGAGAGAGAGAGAGAGAGAGAGAGAGAGAGAGAGAGAGAGGGCGATGCGGAGCCCGTTGGGTTCACCGGTGTCGAGCACCCCCGCGCTCCCACGACATATGCTCCCAAAGTGTCGGAGACCGACTCGGCAGGCATTCATCTGGCCCCGCAGGTCCAATAAAAGCCACCGCTGCCACCCCCGCCACCCGGAGTAGCGCGGGTCGGGTCGTCGTCGAGGGCGCCGTCGGGCGTCACTCGTCGGCCCGTCACATAAAAGCGAAGGAGTCCACGAAATTAACGGCGTCCCGGCGAGGTCGGGCTGGAGGACCGGCGCCTACTATTCATAGCCCGATGAGGCGTAGAGGGACGGGGGAGGGGGGTTGAGAGGCCGGCGTCAAGTTCGCGGTCGGCAGCCCTCGAGTCGCGCGGGTATATCCCTCGATGAGTTACGAGCCCCGGCCGCTCCTTTCCCGTAATAAAGCCAATTGCGGAGGCACGATAAATTTCCTTTCGACGGCTCCGCCGAGCTCGAAGATGGCCCGCTCGAACTCGGACTCAGCCCCATAGCCCCATACCTCACGTGCAACCGGAGCAAGCAGAACTAACGGGTGACCGGGGAAGTGTGACCCCTTCAGCTTCGCCTTCGTCATCGCCTCGTCGCCCAAATGAATTCGTGCCCCGCGCGTCCCACCTACGTTTCTTCTTTTATTGACTAAATTATGAGCAGCCGGCCCCGCTCCCGCCCCGCTCCGCTCCCGAACCGCACGCCCCCGAGCCCCGAGCCCCGATAATACAATGCACTGAATTTCCCGAGTGATTGGTATCGAGGTACTCGAATGCTCGAATGCTCGAATGCTCGAATGCTCGAATGCTCGAATGCATACAGCGTTTCAGCAGAACTTGTGCACAACTCGAATTTCCCCGGCTTAATTTACCATTTATAACATTGAGTGATGCGAGTTGGCAACTTTCTTGTTACGAAATTATTCCCTTCCTATATTATTATACAATAGAACTTTCAATTTCTGTTAAATCTAATTTATTCCATCCTACTTTTACTTCTTTTACTTCCGTCCCCTCTCTCGTTTCGTCCCACCAGTTCCCCTTCCGCCGCCTCCTCCAACGCCGCTTAAAACCCCCCACACCCCCACACCCCCACACCCCCATCCCCTGTCCTATAGCTACTTAATAAATTTCTTTAATAAAGCAATACTCCCGGCGAAACTAAAAATTTTCAACTTCAAGCACGTTGTAATACGTATATACACGCAGGCGCAACGAAACTTTCGGCTAAATTTATAAAAGGAATCCTTAATAATTAACGAACGTGTAAATGTATTCGGAGAACTTTTAGAAAATTTTAAAAACTTTTTAATGCAATATTATTGAGACCATCCGTTCAATTTAAAGACCGTAAATATTTCATCGGGGTTAGAGCTTTATGCCGAAAATTTCATCAATTAACCCTTTTCATTCGCTACAGCCAACTTTATTATTATTTCGGATTGAAAATTTTTAGTCCGCGCTCGGACAATAACCACTTGCCGCATTTTCACGTAAAACCTCTTTCTTAGCAATTACAACTACATTTCAATTAAAACCTTCCAACTACTGCTAACTAAGTCACGGCAGAATTTACACACGCACACACACACACGGGTATCGGGGACCAAAGCACTTAACTATTTTTTATGCAGAGTAGAGTAACGAGCTTTCGTAACGCTTAATAATCTATAATGCAATTATTAATATATGTAACATCTACCTACGGAATAATATAATGGCTGATAATGCTCAATCGACAAAGAGGCATTTTAAACTATAAAATGCATCGATAATAACAAGCAGTTTTATTTGGCGGTTTTAATTGAATCGCGAAACCAGCTGTTAAATTTTGATGTTTATTGGCATTTTAATAAACAATTTATTTTAATTGATTTTAAGAGCCAATCGCTTCCAATAAACATAGTAAGAAATGACTATTTTGAAATATTTTTTAATTTATTATACGACCCAATCAATTATTTCCTCAATTGATCAAATATTGTAGAATTATTTTTAAATTCGCGCCGAGATGAAAACTATTATACGAAAGCTTTCGATAATAAATACACGAGTTTCGGATACTTCCCCCTTTTATTTAGAATTTATTTATAAATTCTAAAATGCATATATTATAATTTCGAGCGATCGAGAAAGTCTTACCTGCACGTACATATTTATTCAAATCACGCGGCATTACAAAACCTACTGAATACATAATACAGGAATCGCATAAAGTGTATTATAAACAATCTTGTTTAAAAATACGTAAAATATTATCGGGAGACTTTTTCTCGAGGAGATGAAATTTATAAATCAATCATTTAGACGTTTTGCTAATGTTTTATTTATTTTAAAGAAAAAGCTTTTATGACGAGTCCGATGATATATGCCACGTACTCGTAATAAATAGAGGGACTTACGAAACGAGCTTGTATAATAAAGTTCATTGTAAATTGTTTGCTAATACGCGCCTTAGGTACTTTGTGTTTATTAAGAGCTGCGAGCGTCTTTATAATAAGCAAAACACTGTAATTAAAATCAGTGGCTTTCGCGAAGGCGACGTTTTTACTCGAGCGCGTGTGAAAATTGCAAAAAATCTGCTACTCGGCACTGCACATCCGTAACGCGCGAGGCAAACAGGGATTTTACTTATTATGACAATGAAAGATAACTATTTGCAGTAGGACGCAAGAAAGCTACTGTCCCCTAAACAAAGCAAGCAATTGACTGCATAACCACAACAACAACGACAACAACAACCACGACAACCACGACAACAACAACAACAACAACAATAATAAAAGTATTAACAATAATGATAATAATGATAACAGCAACAATAATAATGATGGTAATAATAATAGTAGCGAGGAGCACGCCGAAAGAAGAGTAATGTCAGGTTGGCAAATAAACATTACGGATTATATGAAAAAGGTGTTGTAATGCATTACGAGCAAGTTTCGCTAGTAAACGCATTTTTCTCCCGTAATAGCCGACCATTAATAATTCTTTGTTTAAAGGTAAACCGCCGTGTTCGGGATAATACAAAAGAACGAGGTGACATTGATTCGCATTCCAGCCGAATCGGGCAGATTAATGAATGGCCAATTATACAAAATGATAAGCTTGCAGAAGAAATGTATTCCTTTAAAAAGAAAAAAAGAAAAAAAAATAATAAATAAATATAATAATAATAATAATGATGATGATGATGACGATAAAGAATTTAAAGTTGCATTTGGAAAGTAAGCGATGCGATTTGTATTATAGAATTAATGTCTATGGCATCAAAGTCTGCTCGTAGGCGCGTGGAGATAATGAAAATGGCCGGGAACAATGACCGGGGCAGAGAAGTAAATATAAGCATATAAACAAGTAAATAATTCGCTTTAATTAAACGAATTAAATTTACGATAATGATAACAATAGCGGAACGGGTGTCTAGCATTTGTCTAGCAGGTACAACGAGCCCGCGCTCGTCTGCGAATATCAGGGAATAATTGAAATCATTCGCGAATAATAGCAGAGCTTGTAATAATGTAATTGGTCGAGGGTGGCAGGGTGCGCCGGTGGCGGGGTGAGGACGGGTTCCGGCGGCCCGGGAAATGCGATACCTCCGCACAAATGTGTAATAAGAATACTTTTGAGGGACGTAAGGCTCGAGTAGGGAATTCCCTTGTCGAGAGGTGTAAAGAAATTTTCGCCTCCCGTTCGTAAGAGGAGGCCGAAAAACGTTTTTGACCCCCTCTGCCGGGGCTCGGGCATACCTCGTAAACTTCCTCCCTATCCTCCCCCGCTCATCCGCCCACCCAAGCGCCGCTCGGCCCCGCTCGGCCCCGCTCGCCACCGAAGGGACGAGAAAGAATAGACGGCTCGACCGGACGATCGTCGAAGGTCCGAGACAAGCGACGTCGTCGAGGAGGACCACCTCCCCGTGATCCTCGGGGATCTTACTGGGGTTATTGGAGCTGCTGCTGCTGCTGCTGCTGCTGCGCTCCCGGAGCTTACCGTCAGCTACCATAATTGAACGGCCATAAGTACTCTTTTTATATCATCGCTCCGAAACGATGGAGAGGATAATATCATCCCCCCCTCCTCCCTGCCACACCACATCGGTCTATATAAACCCGCGCCCGCGCGCGTGTATGCGTGTGTGCCCGGCTTTCCGAAGCTTTCCAAGCCTCGGCTTGGCTGCGGGACTCGGTGATGAGATGACGTATATCCGGCCCGGGTTCGATAACGGGTTCGATAAGAGACTAGCGCCATGGAAATGGGGGGAAAAGTGGGGCTGGAGGGGCAGGGGTAGGGGGATGGGGGGCGGTGAAAGCCTTTGGCAAGCCTGCGCTCCTGGCCAAGTCGAGTCAGCAAGACGCCGCTTTTTCTTGACCCTGGCCACTTTTTGCCCCTCGGCCGCCATGGTTTTCATCTATTTTTACGCGTCGCCCCGGCCCGGAGTCTGCAATAATCATGCGACGTGGCCCCGAGTCGCGCGCCGAACGGGGAAAGTGAAATTATGTGACAGCGAGTGGCGGCGTCGGCTGCGCTGCCCAACATTCGTAAATTCCGCTCTTTTTGCCGTTTCTCACTCCCCTGCCGTTGCGGGTTGATGGATGGGCGGGTAGGTGGGCGAGGTGAGGGGACCTCGGCTTAAATCGATAACTGCCGAGGCGGTTGGTCGTGGTGCTTGTGGTGCTGGTGGTGGTGGTGGTGGTCTATAGGCACGGGGTGTCTTCTTCCTCCGGCCTCCGCCCTCCGTCCTCCGCCCACCGCTTCTCGCAATCCCATGTAATTGCACGGGAATTATTGAAAGGAGCCGAGTAATTGTTCCCATCAATTAAAACGCGCCTCTAAGAGACTGACCACGGAGAAGATGCGCTTCGAAATGAAAGCTCGTGCGCGCATTGCCCCCCCATACCCCCCTACCCCCTCCTAAATAAACAGCTGATTCCGTCCGAATACAAATGGCGAGGCGCGACGTGTGCCCGACGTGTAATTTATGGGATCCGAGCTAAAGGAAGGACTTTAATTTTCCTTAATTAATCGAGCACTGTAATTTATATATTATTTTAGTGCCAATGTATTTTATTTCCCGTTACGGGGAGTAATTAAGAAGGGGCGCATAAAGCGCCCGGATCGCTCGGGGGCTCGTTTTATCCCCGCACCTAAAAACCTTCCGCTAAAAACATTCGGCCATTAACATAAATTAGCCCGTGCGCAGGCTTTCCTTTCCTTTAATGTCCGGCGGAAAATCTTCCTTCCCTCTGCCCGGACAGGATCATCAAGCTTAAGAGGCTCAAGACTTTTCATAACCTACGCAATATTTCCAAACTATTGTAAATCACGACGAAATCGCAATCTTCGTTGATTCCGTCGCGAGGATGCCCGAGTGTTGTTCCCAGCATTGCGCGCGCGCGCGTTTCATAACGTTTCATAAACGATGACTCCCCCCCCCCTCTCTCTCTCTCTCTCTCGGTTGCCGAAGCCACGACGTTAAATTACGTAAAGGCGTTGACGGGCGCGGGACGGGGGGGGGGATATGCCGACAATCTGCCGGGCGGAAGAGTTGGACATTCCTGACTGGGGCGTATCTGGCTCCTTATCCCAGAGCTTTTATCGTAGCTTTTCCGCATGTTTTAAGCAGCAGAGGACCGGGCCCTCCTTCTTTCTATGTTATCAGAAAATTATTTTCCGCTTCGATAGCCGAGCTACTGCGCGCCGGAAATTAGATAGCGCCATTGGGACATAATCGCCGAGGAGAAGCCGGACGGAAGCTTCCCTGCCTCTGTTTACACGAATTCTGTAAAATCTCTTTATCTCTTTGACAAAAAAATACGCGCTCGCGCGAGAATCAATCACTCGTGCAGGGATACTCTCCACCCCCCACCCCCCACCCACCCCCACCCACTCTCTCACTCGCTTATTTACTTTGGACAATGTAGAGCGTCAATGTTGCGTCGCCCACTCGGTACAGCGATATACTTACGCTGATTAAAACAAATGAAAGTTTCGCAAACGAGCGCAAGAGGGACAGGGAGGAGGGGGAGGGGCGGGTAAAGAGGAGAAAAGCAGAAAGCTTATTACAAGCTGTAATTAAAAAATTCCTGAACTCATGACCGAGTAATTAATAATGTCGCCTCTCACCTTATTAGCATCGGTAAAAAGCCGGCCAACAAATTTCGACGTTTCGGCGTAATAAAATATTATTAGCTTGAATAATGAAGGAAGGAGGCCAAACTTACCTGACCCACATACCCAAAAGGAATCATAACAGTCTGACGACTTTACCGGCGTTAGAGGAGGAAAAGTTCCGATGAAATATTCGCCGCGAGCCGAGATAAGGAGTAATCGAAAACGGACGGGTGCAGCCAGCGCTGAGAAGGGGGTGAGGAGGGAAGCGGACGAATGAAAGGCAAAGAGAAATAGAGGGAGAGTAAGAGAGAGAGAGAGAGAGAGAGAGAGAGATAAGTCAGTCAACTACGGGACCGAAATAAAATGTCTGCGTATAAAATGGGTGTACGATTGGCTCGGGGAAAAAGGAAGGTGTGACGTGGGGCGAGGGTGGGGGAGGGGGGTCGGATGACTGTAGGGACGATGAAAAGGAGCTGCTTCCATCGGAATTCCACTCCGTTTCCCCGCTACTTCTTATCACATAACCTCTCGGGTTTTGAGTCCGCTGATGAAAGTTTATCTGCTCCGGTACATCGAGCGGCTGGCGTTAAGTACCGCCGGTAATTAAGAGCGGGACCGTGCCGTAGAACAAATGCACTCGTTCCCTGCCGCCCCTACCTCCCGCACCGCCCGGCGCTCGGTCAAGCTCGAGCGTAGCCCCGTAGCTTCCTTAAATTAATAGCCGGAGCGTTCGACGGAAGATCGATCGACGACTCGGTTTTTCTCATCCACGCGGCCCCCACCCTCCGCCCAGGCCTCACTCAACCCTTCAACGCAATGTACACGGGATGATTGATGGGATGATAAGCGATGCAAAAGATATAGGCTCCCGGATTGCGCGGCGCGTCAACTAAGTTCTCGAAAATTGATGGCGGGAGGATGGTAGGCCAGTCTCCCCCTCCTCCCTTTTTTTCATAACGCCCTCTTCAAATTACCCGCGTTCTTTACTGCTCTCCCCCCCTCCCTCTCTCTCTCTCTCTCTCTCAGCTCGATACGGTACCCTCTCCTCCCTACCCAAAATCCGCCTAATCCTCCGAATCGCTCTGTAATTCGAGACGCTGATTTCGGCTTACGCCTACTACTGACTCTCTGCCCATTAATTAGCCGTTTTTAGCCTGGAATTAATACGCCCTCCCCCCAACCGGACCCCGCTCCTGCTCCGCTCCTCTCATGTCATCCAATAATGCGCTTTTCGACATTGTGCGCCCTTAAATTGGAGTCGGCCCCAAAAGAATCCACGAGCTTCATTCGCACAATCGCCAGACAACCAATTGCCTTTTGTTCTTTCTCTCTCTCTCTCTCTTTCTCTCCCCCTCCCCTTCCTTTTTTTTCTTTTCCCGTCCAATCGACGCAACGGCCGTACGGATTTTTCATTCGTTATCGCCAACTCTATTGGGCCCCGTCGCGGCTCTTTAATTACTCCATTGCTAATTTATTATTAACTCTGTACAATACAGCGACGGGAAGGGAACCGAATTAATTTCAGTCATGGAAATACTTGTTGTTTTCCCTTTGAACCGCCACTAGAACCCGGAACCTCGACATTACAAGTAACCGGACGCTCTCCATATTATTAGTCATTTCTATTCAAATTTTGTATCCTACAAACATCTGTGCTTTCAAAGCGATACTTTACCATCTCATACAGTTATTTATTTATTCATTTATATGTTTATTCATTTATTTATTTATTTATTTATTTATATACTGCAAATATATGCGTATATATAAATAGATTTGTGTGATGGACATGTACGTTTAACTGAAAGTTTAATATTCGTTCTGATATTATCATATGCATATTTATGATATATATATATATACTCACACGACCGAGTGGTCGATTTAAATCTAATCATCCAGTATCTAAATAACTATATCCAACGATTTAAGATTAATTTCTAAGTTATCAGCCTCTAACAAATACCTTTAAATGCTTCCTTTGTTGACTATTGATTGCCAGGGGTGCGCGCTCGATATTTTGATGAATAATATTAATATTTTAATATATACGTAGATAGATAGATAGCTAGATAGATATGTGTGTACGTAAATAGAGGGGGAAGAACCGACGAAGAAAGACAGCGTCAGAAAGCCCGGACAAAAGGGGCAGGGGGTAAAAAAAGGAGAGCGAGTGAATAGAAGAAGTCGAGGGTGTTCTGAGTGTGTGGTGTGTGGCGGTTGCGGAGGGAGGGGTCGTCGGGAATTCACGCGCGATACCATATCCAGTGAATATCGTGTGCTAATGAAACTTTTCATTATTCAGGCGCACACGCGCACTCGCGCACTCGCGCACGCACGCACGCGGGCACGCAGGCACGCACACTTGCGCGGGAGCGGGATGCCTGACAACATCTGCTCTTATGACTGAAGGTTCTTCGTGCCAGTAAAGGCCTCGGAAACTTTCGACGGCCAACTAAAAGCTCCGAAACGCCCGGTGCCACACATTGCAAATCAAAGGAAAATCACGCAGTCTTATCAAAACTTTTACACGCGAATTTTACAGACGAAGATCGAAATTTACTTAGCCACGGCTCGTTAATCCCCCACCCACTCATACAACTTTGGCTGCTGGAGACCGACCTTATTCGGCCTGAAAATGTCAGCTAGTCCGCGCTTTTCTGCAACGAGAATCGCTGTTCCGTACTTCTTCAGAATCCTTCTTTAGATCATCCGTAAGGGGCTGATTGTGTAAAGGTTATTGGGGTTATTGGGGAAAGTTACGCTATTTCTGAACTATCTGCTATTAACTATTCTATCATTGACAGTATTTTTAATGACATAATAGAGCACAAACGTGTCAGATAATGTTACATTTACGAACCGCTCCGATCGTGAATAAAATATCGTCAACGGTCGCGTTGACGATTGGTTTACCGAATTGATATACCGATCATTCCAATAAATAAAAACGAGCAGAAGGACCGAACGAAAACGCTCCTAATGCTTCTAATAAAAACCTAATGGATACGTTTACTATTAATTCGATGAATACGTTACTTCCATCACTTGAGCCTTAATTTATATATATATATATATATATATATATATGTATATATTCCAGCCCGCCTTCCCCTCGCCACTTAATTTTTTACTGCTTTTAATCCAGATTCTTTACTGGGGCAAGAATTTTAATAATAAAAATTCTTTAAGCTCTCAACGAACCCGTAAACTCAAAAAAGCTCCGTAAGCGTAATTATTTTAGAATATCACATGCAACTGTGGCGTACTACTCTTCTTTATTACGAAACAGAAATTCTAATTATAACAATAGTAAGTGTACGTGCTCTCGCTTGTACCTCGCTAAGAAGTAAATACGTGTAACGAGTAGTTGATAACAAATTATGAAAACATTAATATTAGCCGGAATCATTTGCATATTTATTTTAATACTTTGACCTTTCAATTTATTTAACTTACGGCCAATGATAATGACAAGTTATTTCTTAGTAAACGTGAGTTCCGCGGAATCCAGTGGAATCGCGGCGACGAAGTAAAAAACATCTCTCATTATTTAAAGCCGACTTAACGAGCTTGTTATCAATTATAAAAAAGCTCGTATAATCTTCCTTTATTAGGGAACGGAATAAAGCACCGAGTACCCGAGATTCATTAATGTCGTCGTTGTCGTCGTTGTCGTCGTTGTCGTCGTTATTGTCATTGTCGTCGTTGTCGTTGTCGTTGTTGTTGTTGTCGTTGTTGTCGTTGTTGTCGTTGCGTTAGCCGGGTGAGGCGGATTTTAATAGAAAATATTTTTGTCAATAAAGACGAGCCATCGACGAACAGTAGGGCTTGGCTAGTAAATTCAAAGGAAAATGGAAATTCTGGGGGCTCGATACGTCCCGCTATCGCCATCCGCCCCACCATCTTTCTTGGCATACTCGACGCCTGCACGCGCCCACCCACCCATACGTCCGAGCGCCCTATGGATAAAACGCAGACGCGGCTAACAAAGGACAAGGGAGGGGGCAGAGAGAGAGAGAGAGAGAGAGAGAGAGAGAGAGCAGCACACACACACACACACACAGTAGTCGTAATTAACTGCACTAATAACGTGCGCGTTAATATCGCGTGGATCGGGGCCGCGTATGATCCTCAAAAGCCCAAAGGCGAATTTTAATTCGGTGCATGATGCTACTGCTGCTGCTGCTGCTGCTGCTGCTGCTGCTGGGATGACTCCGCGCCCTGATTATTTTATAAATTCGAGGTTGATTTCGGAGAAGCCTTTGATGATTATTTTATCACGATTTAAAGGAAAAACTCGTCGGCTGCACGAAAATAACTAATTTTCTCCCTTATCTTTGATATTATGTCCCTTTGAAGGACTACTGCGGATAATTTATTATCTAATTCATTACCACCGGGAGTTCGGTGTATCGTGATCGGAGGGGAGCGGTGGAGGAGGATGGAGGGGTGGCCAAGCGCTAAGTAATGATTCACCGGCGTGAAGGTAAGGAATGCCACACACGCGGTTCTCTACGCCAAATAAAAAGTTATTGTCCACGGTGGGAAAATGTTTTACATTGGCAAATACGTAAATAAATTTGATCGCTCGGGTCGGCGAATCGTCAAAAGGCAATTAATTACGCGAACAAAGGATACGGGAAGCACTGCAAGCCAATCTCTCTAATGATAAGAATTTTACGAGGGCTGCGGGCTTCAGGCCCTATTATTAGAATTCAAACAGCTTGTTCTCCCCCCCCCCCAACTCCCCCTCCTACGATAAAATTGGAGAGAATTTGGCCGCTTTGTAGCCGTTGTAACGTTCGAGCCACGGAGGGTGGGGTGTTTCAATCATTGAATCGCGTTCGCCGAGATAAATTGGCACGTGTCGATGTCTCGTCTACCTCTTCCGCCCCCGTCCTTGTCACCGTTCCTTTAGACGCCACAGAGCCAATCGTCGACGAAGCCAGTGACAGCCGCTGCACGAAATAACGCGATTCCCGAGTAAAATACGCGGAAGAAAGTGTCGAGAGTTGTCGGGAGCGGGAGGGGGGGAGAGCTAGCGTAACGCTCGCGAAATTCAATTTCGCAGCACGTGTGCGTGTACGTGTGGAGGCGAGCGTTTCCGAGCTGCGAGACGTAATGTCGTTTTAGCTTGTCTGACGTGCTTTTTCGCGGATGCGCTACGGTCACTTGACACGAGGAAAACTCTCTCTCTCACACACTCTCTCTCACACACTCTCTCTCTCTCTCTCTCTCTGTCTCCCCTCCGCCATTTTTCACCCGCCTCGTAGATGCATTCATTATGCAGCCCCGCTCGGAGTCGTCCATCTGGCTAACTGGTCCTTCCCCATTATTATTTCACCTTCCCAAGTCAGCCGAGCCCTAACCTCAAAGTAGATTTCCGACTCGCATTGCTAATCCGCTGGTATTATCCGTTACGAGAAAGAGGGAGCGGGTCGTACCGTTACTTTCCATTAATAAATGCACGATAGACGCGAGACCCGAGGAGATAAAAAGAGCCGGATGGAATTGAAAAGCCATAGTAGGCGAGCAGGAGTTTGAGCGGTAATGAAAATGCGAAGGGAAGTCGCGCTCGGAAGTCGGATAAGCCAATAAGGAGGAGGATCGATATAGACGAAATTGTCGGAGGACGGCTCGGTCAGCGGGCCGTCGGCCAATATAATAGCCCCCGGCCCCGTAAAGACCGGGAAGAAAATTCCCCCCCGTGCGGATCCGGACCACGTTTTCAGGTCCTTCTGGCGGGCAGCGGGGGATGTATGGGGGTGTATGGGGGTGTATGGGGGGGGGGGGTCACGCGGCCACAGCAAAGCCGCCGCGGAGTTTCCGTCTCGGCCGAGGCGGAGGAAGCTCGTTAGATGGTCGGTTAGTCGTCGTCGAGGGGTCGAGGGATGGAGGACGCGGATTATCGGTTACTGCGAGGCCCCGGGGGACGGCAAAACCGAGGCGCGGCCCCTCTGAAGCCGCAAACCGACGCATATTAAAGCTCCGCGACTCCGTGGAGCCGGGCGGGCGGCCTAATTATATTTTAATGCGATTCTCGCGAAGGAGCCGCGAGCCGTAGTCGAGCCGAAAAACCGTCGGGGTCACGGGCGCGAGAGCGAGGGGGAGCTTGGCCCGACACTTTGCCGAGAGAGAGACAGAGAGAGAGAGAGGGGGGGTGGAGAGGGAGGGAGAGGGAGAGAGCCGGCTCCTCCTCTATTTTGAGGTTAGCCGCTGCACGAGATTAAAGAAGTCGGCGGGATCGGGGGCCGGGTGAGTCAAGGGTCGGTCTCGTGGCGGCAGGCTGACGAGGAGGGGAAACCGCGTCGTAGCCGCGTACCCTTCTTCTTTCGGTCGTTATTAAACGAGTCGGTGCGCGCCGAAATCCGCCTATCGGCTGTTATTTATACTTTTGTTTTATGGTCCGAACGCGTATAAACGCGCCCTACCCCCCTCCCCGCCACCGGTGGTCGTCAAGCTTCGAGACCCGCTCTCGCCGAGCGCTTACGGAGGGGGGGGGGCCGTCATTGCTAGGCGTGATTTGTACTTTCGAAGGTCTGACAGGACAAATGAATCGCTAATCAAGCGAGGCAGCCAGTGATAACCGCACTGCATACGGTCCGCGTCGCCGAGGGAGCGGCCATCCTCCCGCTAAGGATCCGTATAATTTCGGTACTGGGACTCATGAATCTCCCGAAATACCTCCCTCCCGCCCGCGCTCTCTGCCCGCACAATGAAAAATACGAAATAAATAATGTTTATCGCTGACGTTTAGTGCACAAATTAGGTAAAATAAATCTCATTGTAATAACGTTTTCCCTTCGGGCTTGTATTTATTTTGCGCGCCCAAGATGCCCCGGAACTTTTAATTAGCTTTGAATAATGTATTATTCATTTAATTGCGACTAGTTTTATCGCCTGCAATAAGCCACATATTTGCTCATTAGCTAATATCTCATTGTATTCACTTACGACTTGTCCTGCGTTCATTTCTCATTAATTCCAACGACTATCGTAACGACTGAACAACAACGACGACAACAATGACTGAACAACAACGACGACAACAACGACTGAACAACAACGACGACAACGACAACAACAACGACGACGACTACGACGACTACGACTACGACTACGACTACGATACTACGACAAAGAGAGCAGCAGCTAAAGCAATGGCAATGGCAACGGCAATGGCTGTGGCAATGGTAATGGTAATGGTAATAAGGTAACGGTACGGAGTCCATGGGAGTTTTTAGAAGGAATGCCCAGGTAACAGGGTCCGTCTCTCAGATCTGAAATCCAAGTTCGCGGAATGTTAAATCATCTCTCGGATACTTTGAAATGATAATAGTGCCGATGATGAATAATAATAATAATAATAATAATAATAATAATCCTTGAGACTCGAGGTAAAAGGTGCGGAATGCGCCGCAAAACTGTAACGCCTCGGAAAAGGTTATTGGCGATGGAACCTGGCAAGGGGAGCGTTGGGTGCTGGGGGTGGGAGAGGGAGTCCCGGGCGCAGTTCCGCGAGCTCGAGATTCCGGCTCGGCGTTCGCGTATTGACTTTGGATTTATATTCCTCGGGAGGCTGGGAAGCTCCGCTCGAGCGACCCTCGCCGTGACTGGCGATGATAATTTTCCTCGAGCCGAAGGCCGCCGAGCGAGAAGTGGCGACCAACTAATAATCCGCTTTCGCAGCATCCGCGAGGCTTCTGGGCGTCGTTGATACGGGCACCGGTGAAATAACTAACGGCGCCCGAGTTTTACGTTATTAGCCCGGGCTGCCCCTGACTCTCCCCCCTCCAACCGTACCTGCTCGACCTAAGAGTCGTTTCATTGGGTCGCGGGTAACCCGGGTACTTATCGTCACGATGGCGGCCTCCGCCGATATAAGCAGAGGCAACCCGGCCCCGGGTAAATATTAATCCGCTGATTTCCCGGCCTTCGATCGACCTCCTGTGTCTCGTGCGCCTCGTACGCCTCCGAGCACCGGCTATCGCAACGCCATTGGATCAATCGAGTCGTCGTCGGGCTTCCATAGGAGCCGGCTGGATCCTCCGGTGGATCGTCCGCTGGATCATCCGAAGCTACGTTCTTTTACCCTTGTTGATTGAGGGGGCGACTGGAAAAGCGGGGGGAACTCTATTTCCCCTTATCGAAGGCGAGTTTATTACCCTGCGGCTCCCTCCACCTACCACCATCCCCCCCACCCCGCCCCTCCCCGCCCCTATTCCCCTCGCCGACCTCTCCTACGACTGCTCATCGATCCTCTAAGCCCGACCCCGATAATGTAGCGGCCGGCATTATGTTAATTACTGCATTTAAGCGAAATATTAATTACGCGATTAACGAGAGCGCTGCCCGCCGAGCATAATCGTCTTATCCGCGTGCCGAGGAAGCTCCTCGCGGCATTACCTTCCGCCTTACCTCGTAGCTAATATAAACCGAGCGCGGATCTCTTTCCCTTTCTCTTTCTCTTTCTCTTTCAATAAATCGCTCTCGCCCGCTCTGACTGATCGATCCTCTTTCCCGATAAGATTCCGCTGCGCAAAAGATATTCGGCTTTAATTGGCCGAGAATATGCTGTATGAGCAACGGCTCTCTCTCTCTCTCTCTCTCTCTCTCTCTCTCTCTCTCTCTCTCTCTCTCTCTCTCTCTCTCTCTCTGTCTGTCTCTTCCGCTGCTGCTGTCGCTGTTGCTGCCGCCCCCTTCTTCCCCTCCAACATACACAGACCGAGCACTCGCACTAATCACGTGCTCTGCTGCTATTTTAATGAAAATCATTTTAATCGGCCACGAGCGATCTCCATTCTATTTCAAATAATTAAGGTTTTGTTTCTGCTACGTGGACCCTCCTCGGCTCCCCGGACTCGGTGACAGGGCTCGTTCCCTCTTCCTTTTTCCTCCTTTTTACCTAATCAACGACGACCCGTTCGGCTTATTATAATTAGACAGGGGACAAGTCAAGGAATGAGGAAGCTCCCTCCCTCCCCCTCCCTCCCTCCCATCCCGCCGCCATTCCAGTCGCCATACCAGTCGCCCCAAGATGCCGATCGAATCAATTACGATCTCGGATTTCTTAATAACTCGAATAATAACCGACTTTGCAACTAACCGGAGGAGGGTCGAGTACTCGAATTAACGAGGCATTCGGGCGTAAACAATCGGGAATAAAGGCTGAGAAGTTGAAAAAAATTATCGAGATATCGCGTGGTATCTTTGCTCGCCGATACGTTCCGGCCCAATACCGTATATCGATGCGGTTTCCATTGCCTCGACGCTGCCACCTATAATAATAATAACAACAACAACAACAACAGCCGCAACGGCAACGGTAGCAAGAGTAATGGCAATAGTAATGGTAATGATAATGGTAATGGCAATGGCAATGGTAATGGTAATGGAAATGGTAATGGCAATGGTAATGGCGATGCTAGTAATAAGGAGGGGGTCACTCGGCGTTCAATCAGTACGTATCTAAAGCGACTGTGTTAATGTAATACGCGTATTAACAGTGCGATACATTAGAGGTAAAATGGAAATTTATCTCGAGCAGAAGTTGACGATAATTAATCATTGTCTGACAAATTAATTCCCAATATAATTATAAATAATCAGGAAGTGACGTATCGGCCGTATTTTAATTGCAGCCGGGATTTAATGAACGAAAGAGAAAGGGAAGACAGGTAGACTGGGACGTAGGCGGGGAGGGGGCGGCTATTGGTGGTGGGTGGGGGGCGCAGAGGGTCGAGGCGGGATGGAGGCCGTCCCACAGTCCACACCATTGCGCCGACGATTTATTTTCTTTCGGATGGGTATTAAAGGGGAAGGAGAGCGACGAGGAGGCGACGGCAAAGTAGCGCCAACGCCGCTTTACGATTAATTAACGGCGAGTGGAGCGGCGAGTGGCGCCTCTCTCCTCCCCTACCCAAATCACAACCGTTGCTGGAGGTGGTGGAACAGGAGGAGGAGGAGGAGGAGGAGTAGGAGTGGCATAACAGAGTCGCGGGGAGCGCGAGGCTCGATGGACCGAAAATTGGCAAACTGCAAAAAATATCTCGCTGCTTAAATCACGGGTTGTAGGTCGGACGGGGCCTGACGTCGACGATAAGGCTCCACCGGGATTAAGAGGAGCAAAAGGAGGAGGAGGAGGAGGAAGACGGAGACGGAGAGAGAGAGAGAGAGACAGACCGCGTGCGCGTAACGAGTCCAATTAGGTAAAAGTATCGGCGGATCGTATACGAGTGCCGTCGTCCCCCCCCCCTGGCCGCGGTATTTCTCCTGCGGTCCGCTATCTCTCCCGATTGATATACTTTGACAAGGTGTTGTTTGTCGTCGTAGCGCTGCCAGAGCTGGGCTGGTTGTCGCGGTGACGACGGCGGGGGGAGGAGGGTGGGTGGCCGGTCGTACGACAGACAGAGCTGTAAATTCCTTAGCGCCGGCGATTCTTGTCTCGTAGCGGGGCCTCGCCCACTTTGCCTATCGATTCGCTCGCCGGCGCCCGGTCTCGGACGAGAAGGAGGGGAAGAAGCAGAAGAAGGAGGTTGGAAAAGCCCGCCGAGCTCCTTGTGTCGAGCCGCTCGATAAATCAGCGGTGGTGGTGGTGGTGGTGGTGGTGGTGGTGGCGCGGAGAGGAGCCGCGGACCAATTTAGCCGGGACGAATTTTTGAGCCGATAAGCCGCGTATAAAGAAGCATTGATCCGTGTATCGAGATGGGTGGGTGGGTGGGTGGGAGGAAGGGAGTATGTGGGCCTCGCGCCTCTAGTGACACACACAGAGAGAGAGAGAGAGAGAGAGAGAGAGAGACTCGCGGCCCCAGATTAATTTCAATGTTATCAGGAAGAGATTTATATAAGCAGAGGCTGTGCTGCATTGAATATTTTTCTTCTTCTTTTTCTTCTTCTTCTTCTTCTTCTTCTTCTACTTCTTCTTTCTCCTTCACCGATAAAAGCGTGAGGGAGGTCGTTAGGCCTTGGGCGGGCGTTGACCAGGTAATTATACTCCTCGAGCTGGAGTCGCGGGCTCGGTTTATCCGGCCATTATTATATTAATATCAACGTTTGTTTGGCCAAATGATAAGATCCGCGCGCGTACAATAAATATCCTCGCGCTCGTTCCCTATAAGATCCATCAGAGAGTTAGAAAGTTCGGCCGCGGTCCAGCTGCGTTTCCCTCGCATGTCCGCGGAGCGTTTGAAGCCGATTAATTTCGGAAGTCTTTTCGACCGACGACGTTGTTCGGATATGATTTTTACGCGTTACATCTAGTAGCTGGAAATTAGCATAACTATCTCGGCTCCGCGTGGATTACATTGCCAAGTGATTAGTGGCGGCGGCGGTGGCCGCGGCCCCCGATCGAAATCTCCTACTTTATATACGAGTAATGTGCAGGCGATGGGTGGGGCAGAGGCCGCGGGGGACGGGACGTGGGAGGTGGGAGGTGCGTGGGGTGTGGGGGTAGGGGGTATAGGGAACGCAAGGGAGAGGTTATATCGCCGCTTGGAAACCTGTTACATTGTATAAGGATCTCCGGGGCCGGAGAGTGCGGAGAAGGCGTTAACTCGGAGCCGGGGGCCCGACCTGGCCAAAGAGAGCAATAATAAATGAAATGACGGCGCCCGCATCAACGGTCCAGTTAATCATCCGCACCGAATTACATCCGATTTGCCGGTAATTGTGACGGCCGCGCCAGCACCGGCAGCTACACTGCACCTGCCAGTGCCCGGCTACGCTCCCCACCGCCCTTCCCCGTCCCTCTTAAAAGCTTCTCGGGCGGCCTCGTCCGAACCTCCTCCGGCGCGTACGTGTTCTCGCCTCCTCGGTGGCTAATTGATCGGATGACGCTGCTCAATGGCCCTGAAAAGTTTGCGCCGCGGACAGGAGCACCGCTGCTGTCTTTTAATCCTCCGGATGGTGACGGTTCCCTCGCCTCCCCGAGCCCCGGAGGGATCTGGCTGGACCAGGCCCTTCGCTCCGATCCCCCGTCCCGAGGGAGGTGTGCCTTAAATGCCGGAAATATTTATTAGTATTCGCCGCCATCCACGACGACCTCGAGGAGTGCCGGTTTCCTTGCCTTTCCCCGTGACTCCTATAGCCGCCGACGCCCCCCTCCCCTACCCTCCCCGTCGCCGTAGATAAATTTTCAATCGACACGGATGCAAACGAGAAGCGGAATAATCTGTGGGCTGACGGGGCGACGATAAAGCCGCGCTCGCGAACAAATAAAAATTCCGCACCGGTGCCATTAGCTACGCCTCGGGTGCTCGAGTCGAGGGCGAGCCTAGACGCGGATGTGTTCGATTTCTCGCTCCCGAGGAGGATAATGGGACGAGTCCAGATCGGCATCGGAGTGACGAGACGGAGAGACGGAGAGACGGAGAGAGAGAGGGAGGGAGGATTATTAGGATGGGTAAGCTGACAGGATCGGTAATTAGGAAGGGAGAAGATATTGGGGTTATTGTGCTCCCGTAGCCAGAGGTCGAATAAAAATCCAACGAGCCGACGTGGAGAGAGAGAGAGAGGAAAACGTAGATACGAAGGTAGCGATAGCTCGGAACGAATGTAATTCATAAGACTCGACTTTGTCTAATCAGAGGGTAAAGCCAGCCGAGGGAGGGGTGGGCGATCAGCTCGAGCGGCAGAGTTTATCATCCTCGTGATAAAGTTAGAGTCGGCGGGGCAGTTCCATTGACATACGATAATTGCTTTCGTGTCTCACGGTGATCGGCTTTTCTTCTGTACCGGATAGTCGAAAATCGCCACATGCTCCCCCCCCTCTCTCTCTCTCTCCGCCGCCCCACCCCTCCTGCCGATACTTTAATTATCTATCGATGTTGGGGAGGGGGGTGAACGAGAGCCGACGGAGGCCAAGGAAGTCCGAGGGTCGGGGGTGGCATGGATTTTTCGCAATCTAGGTTAGCGGGAGCAGGGAGGTGGAGGGAGGAGGCGTCGTCCCCGTTATTGCGAGCCGCGCTGCCGAGTCGAGAGCGTCGTTGGCTGCCTCGACTAGCTAGGGAATGACTTCATTAATAAGAGACTTCCTCGGAGTCGCCCGCCCGGCCGATTAGATAAAGCCCCCGCTGAGGGAGGGCGGAGAGGAGGGTGGGGGGCTCGGTTTCCGGGACGCGCGACCCCTGAAAACCCCTATACTGACACGGACACCTACATCGACGACTACGACTACGACGACTACGACAATAACAACTACAACAATAACAATATTTATAACGACGATGACACGACGGCGCTGGAGGTTGAAGAGGAGTAGGAGGAGGAGGAGGAGAGCGATGGGTGGGAGAGACGAGGCGCATGCGCTTTATCGAGCGCGAGTGTCGTAGCCGCGATAAGGCACAGCGGCGGGCCTCGGTATCGAGCCGCCGGATGCGAAAGAGAGCCGTCGGAGAGGCTGGATTTTCTCCCTCCCCGAGCCCCTTCCACCGTTCATTTACACATTAATTAAAAATAAATTCAGAGGGTGGCGGCGTGATAATCCGCGCGAGTAGTCATCTGCCGCCCCTTTTGTAAAGCGCGACAATCCTCCTACAGAGGAGCGCGCGTATAATTGCCAATTTTCGCGCGTCTGCGTTACCAGTGCCTCCCCCGCCGCCCCCCTGTACCCGTCTCCGACCCCGTCTCCGTCCCCGACCCCGAGCCCAATACCACACGAGCTTTCAGATTCTTTATTCGTGGTATCTGCTCGCGACCCCGATGACTCGATGATACCCGTCAACCGGGGATCACCCGGAGAGAGCTCCGAATCCGAGCGACGGTAATTATTGAGCCAAGTGGGTTCGTCGGCCGAATTTTCCAGAGAAGGCAATTTACAGCCTCACTAATTAGTCCATGACCATTACCCTTCTATTTTATTGATAAGCGACGAAAGATTTGCCACCATTTTCCCCAATAGCCCCAATATAGTTGTCTAGGCCTCGACACCCCCCACCCACCAACCCCTACCCGCAATCAAGACCGTAATTAAAACTTGTCAATCTTTTATGTTACAGGTAAATACACGCCCGGGACAATGTACGTCGGACCTCCCACTCGAGATCACCGACCTGCGAAGGCTTGTCCACTAGACTACCCTCCTCTCCTCGTCACAAGGGCATCTCTCAACCTTTATACACGTTATGCTTTAAAAATTCGCTGATCTAATTATTCTATCCTGGTCAAACCTTAAATCGAACTATTATCTATTCTACTCTTCGGCTCCGCTATGCCGATTCCCCAAATACTCATCCCCCCCCCCGTCCAAAGATAACGAAACGAAGATTATGCTTACTTTTTAAAATATATTTCTTTACAACTGCTAATCAATTTAGCGAATTTCCCTACTTTACTGCTGAATTTTTAAGTCCGTTGCAAACCGTCCGGACTGCAGACATTTTAGACTCTCAGTCATTATCCACGTTAAAATTTATATTAAATATACCTCCACGTATACCTGTTTAACGAATGCGACCGAGAGCTATAATAATTTATAATGAATTGTATGTAACGAGCGAATAATAAAACGAAAGCTGTTTATCTCGTGTAATTGTAGAAAATTAATTATGAGGATAAATTTAGGAAGTGGGCGCGATGCTGCGAAGGGGACGGTGGGCGGGGGGATTATGAAATAATAATATTCGCTTCGATAATAATTGGAGTTCGGTGCTCTAAATTCTTTATATATATATGTATATATATCCATAAATTCTTTATAAATAATTATTTAGCCGCATTGTAACGGCTCCGGGCCAAAAATAAAACGACCCAGCTCACGAACAAAGCTTTACTTATTCTTTTTATATATTAACGCACTCGTCTGTTTTCTACTTCCAATTAATTATTTAATTACATTCCTATTATTATTATTATTATTATTATTATTATTATTGTTGTTGTTGTTATTGTTATTGTTATTGTTATTATTATCGTTGTTGTTGTTATTGGTATTGTTGATAATGTTATTTTTATTATGATTGTTATAAAGGGTTTCACTAGAAAACGTCAATTATTCAAATTGAAATTTCGAAAAAGAATGCGGACGGTTTAATTTTTATGAAAAAGTCTTGAACTGTCCTTCTTACTAAAATTGCTGTTGACGAGACAAGTATAATAAAGTTAAATCATGATCGGCAGAAATTGCAGTTAAATATAACGAAGCGCTCTGGGGCAGCAAAAAATAAGCTCCCTCTTTCTCTCTCTCTCTCTCTCTCTCAAGAGAGAGAGAGAGAGAGACAGAATAAGGGAGAAACTCTCGAAAGCGAGGCATTTGTGTCGGGACTTTCCCCGGGTAACTCGATCGGTCAGTGGAAAAGCGGCCGGCCTCGAGCTAAAGAAAAAATACTCTCCCGACGAGTGTGAAAATAAAGAATGAGGGCAGGAGGGAGAAGACGAAGGAGAAATGGCGCTGCTGATGTTGGCGGGGCGGAAGGGTCAGGGTGCGAGGAGGCGTCGGGGCGGCATAAATCGGGCGATTACAATGGGCAATATTCGGCCGGAGGCTTGATTCGGCTCGGTCGAACGGACTCCCCGGTGGAAAGCCGGGCTCGGAGGCAATGAAAATAAATTTGGCGCGGCTTAATTCGACCCCACCCCCGTCCCCACCTCTAATTCCAGAGCGAGGAGAGCGCCTTCGGGGCAGCTCGTGCTCAGCCACCTACGCGTCCTGGGCCTCTCTCGTCGCTCTCTTGACCGACCCACCCACCCAGCCCCCCCCCGTACCCCCACCGCCGCCGGCTCGCCGCTCTCACGTGTCCTTCGCCGCCCTTCGGGGCCCCCCACCGCCCCTGCGGCTCGCACCTCCGCGCCGGCGCGCACCCCGAAGGGGATGGAAATGGCGCCTCTATCGATTGGCCGCCGGGGCTTCGAAGTCGGCTTCGAGGTTCGCGGATCCGGAGAGCACGCACCAGCCGGTTAACGCACTGCGACCACCGACTCGACCGGGTTAACGCCCGTGTCTAATGCCGCTGGTTAAGGTGCTCGTAAATCGCCGAGGAGGGTGCCTCCGGAGCAGCCCGACCACAAAAACGACGGTGCCGATGACTACAACGGCGACAACGACAACGACAACGACAACGACAACGACAACGACCTCTCTCTCCCCCTCCACGAAGCCAGTCCGGCATACCTGCCGCATTATTCCGGGGAGGCTCGGGCCCTCCGCCGGCCTCGACTTTTAATCTCCGATGTCGCTCGGATTATTATCTCCGAGCTGCGGGACACTTGACTTTTTCATTGTTGGCTCCGGATGGTCTCGGGCCGATCGAGTTTACCAACATCTAAACGTCCGGAAAGAATCGCTCGGTCCCGGGGCCGAGGTTATATACGATAAACCGATAGTCAAAATGTTTTCGAAGAAAGACCCGTTAACGCTCCTCCTGCGTGTTGTTTGACTCCTCGACTCGTTGAAAATGCGGCGGCCCTTTAATGCACCTCGTAAAAATCTCCCCTGTCGTCGTATCCCCTTGAATAACGAGCTCTAGCCTCCTAAGGAAGCGTGTCGCCCTCGCCCGAGGCTCTTAGGCTCGGCTAAAAAGCCCCCCCCCCCATACGCAATCTTCCAGGGAATGAATAAATATGAGCAAGAGGAGGTAAAGGAGGAGGAGGAGGAGTAGAAGTAGAGAGAGAGAGAGAGAGAGAGAGAGAGAGGTAAGAGAAGAAGAAGAAGAAGAAAAAAATGTACTCGAGAGCCTTTCTCCAAATGCCCGAGAATCCTTCCTCGAAGCGGGGCCGATAAATCGACTAGGGTCGGGGGTAGGTGGAAAGGAGGTAGCAGGTGAGAGTCGGAGAGGGGTCAGGGACAACGAGAGGGCACGTTCGTCGGGGGTACGGGAAGGCGGTGAAGCTTGCCACCGAGAGGACCGAACGTCGCATAATAATTCGCAGCCGCGGGGGCAGAAGAAGGGTTGGGGGTGTGGGGACGGGGTGGGCTGGAATGCCCCGGGGCGATTGTCCGTCAGGCCTGACGGATGCAAATCTGACTGAAAATGTTTTAATATACATTTATTTGGTGGGATGCGGGGCATCGGGGTTGGGAGGGGGTTGGGAGGGGGTTGGGTGGGATGGGGGTGGGACGGTGGAGGAGCGTGTAGAGAGCCTTGTCGTACGAATACGCTGTCAATTTAGTGGAAAGCAGCATGCGTCGGAGATGTCAGTTAATTATTGATGTCGCTTGTGCCCGAGCACGTAATTAACATAATTGCATTATAGCTCTAACCCAATATGGCCTACCAGCATTTACGTATTTCCGTATTCCCGACTCAACTGATTAATACATTTTTATTATTCCGGATAAGGCTAATTACTCCATTCCCAGCCCATTGTTAATAGAGATTTATTGATCGGGACATAAAAGAAAAAAGAAAATTCTCTCGCTAACCTGATTAATCGCGCGCAGACCCGACCTTACAATCGATTACTAAATACCATGTCCCGACTGCGACAGATTGCACTCCCACACTCGCGCACCAGCTCACACGCAAACGCCTACCTGCGCACACTCCACGATGCGGCTGACCTCGCTCCGTTAAAATCTCTCCCCAACACGCTTTTCTCATTAGCAATATTTTCCTCCAATGGCGATCCTAGATTATTTAAAACTGTAATGCCTTCTAAGCTTCTTTCGGAATGAAAAAAAAGTATAAATATATACAAATGAAGGTGGCGGGGGCGGGGGGGGGATTCAACGATGTCGACTTTTTAGGTAATAATGGCTCAAACAGTCGGGAAGGCTGGTATTAACGAATGGATGCATCAGCGCAACGTTCCTACGAGTACGCATTCAAAGCGACTCTCTCCCTCTCTCTCTCTCTCTCTCTCTCTCTCTCTCTCTCTCTCTCTCTCTCGCTCCATACGCGATCCTCTAAATCCCTAAATAACCGTTGCGATTACATGAAGGGAGACGATCAGCGTTCACCACCCCTTTCAGACACGAGGGGGGCGGGGGCGGAGGGAGTCAATTGAACGTCGCGTAATCAGTGTAGCGGTAGAAGGAGGCGCGGTGGGGAGGCATATAGATCGTGTGCATCGTAATGACAAACGGAGGCCTCGCGGCGCAGGTAAAATCGGGGCAGATAAGAATTCTTCTACCTGACCTACCGCATCCCACCCCCTTCCTCGCTCTTTTATAATTTACGGCTGACCGAGCGGGTATAAAGCTCGGCCGGGTCGGACATATTTTGAAAAATATATGTACACACGATTCCTAATGTGGAGCGTCGCCGGTTATTCACTGCTCCGGGCAGGAAAAGGTCATGGCGTTTAATTAATTTCCACGAAATTTTAGACGCCCCCCCCCTCAACTCCACCCACCCAACCAACCGGCCGCTCGACTCAAACAGGATATAAATTCATAATTTTTTTATGAAGAATAATAAACTATCGATGAGCAGTCGATAGGCCGAGATCGGCAATGCCCGTATCTAAGCTTCATTAAAATGCAATTGGCTGGATTGTAGGGATAGAGGGGCGGTATTGGCTGCTCTGTTGTTACCAGTACACTCTGTCGAGAGACAAATTATTTATACATCGGCTCCGTACGTATATCGCCTCGGATCATTGGCAAGGCTCTCCCCCAACGGCCCCTTGCCGCCGCCACCGCCGCCAACCCCCCCCCACCCACCTTATATAGCATTAAAATCTTTTAAAAACGTCATTAACATTTAACTCGTGCGCCATATCTGCAGGAAAAGCGTATCTCCGACGGTGGCTCTTTATGAATTAATAATTCATCGGCTATAGATCACGAGGCACTTGACATGCAGTTCTTCAGACGTACACGTTTTTCTCCTATCCACCCGGGTGGCTAAGCTCACCGGTTGAATAATACAGGAACTGATAATGTGACGTAATGCGCCAAAGAACTGGAGTATCCCGCGCAAGCGCGCTACCTTATATCATAGAATCGTCCTGGTCGATGGTAATAATAAAAAACGCTGGTAATATTCTGGTATTAATCTTATATCCACGCTCTGATGGTCAATTCTTATGGAAGCGTTTGCAGTTAATGGGAATTATTGTGAGGGAAGGGGCTCCCGAGGATGCGATGCGACTCGCACGGCGAACTTTGAGCAGCACCGATCGCCTCATGACGTACTCGGCCACTCTCGTTTACGGGGACGGGGACGGGGACGGGGACGGGGGGAGCCCCGAGACAGAGCGGCGGCTCGAATTAAAATTCTTGAGAATGGCGAGAAGGCGGATTTTTGAGAACAGTACACCCACTGTAGTATAATGGGCCTCGCGTGCTCGGCCTTTATTTATCGGGGCCGTGTGAGGGTTCGCTGGTGGGGGTGGGTGGGTCGAAAGAAAAGTCAAGCTATAAGGATCTCGCCCCCTCGTCCGTCCTTCTGTTTATTTTTCGTCGGCTTATTTCGAATCGCGTGAGAGAAGGCGAGTCCGCCGCTCGTCCCCCTCCCCCACATGTGACTTTACCGAGAAAAGTATTTTTGAGGGCGGGGGAGGGGGAGAGAGTGAGAGAGAGAGAGAGAGAGTAAAGAAGTAGAAGAAGTAGAAGAAGAAGAAGAAGAAGAATAAGAAGGAGGAGGAGGAGGAGGAGAAAAAAAAGAAAGAATCCAGCTCTCGGATGTAATAAGCCTCTTTTCATTCGGTCAGACCAAAGTCGGAGTAACACAAAGTATATACTTTGTGTTTCCATCTCCTTGGCTCTCTGATATTTATCCCGCGCAGAGCGCAGCGGATTAAAGCCTTTAAGTGGCTCCCTCCGTATAAATATTTCGAGAGGAGCGGTGAATAAGCAGGTGCCGAGCCTCGAATAAATAACGAATAATGATGTAAGGGCTTAACTGATCCAGCGACTTGCGACTACGCACCGCGACTCTCCTCCCCCGCTCATGCCTCCGAGACAATACAAAGAGCTGCTGCTGCTGCTGCTGCTGCTGCTGACGCTGCTACTACTACTACTACTACTACTACTACTGCTGCTACTGCTACTACAACTACCTCCAAATCTATACATATCGCTCGGATCCATATATCGGCGGCACCATAGGCACCATAGGTGCTTCACGGGCGAGCGAAAAGCGTAGTGGAGGCGGGATCGGGCGGGAGGAGAGGAGATGGATCGACGGGCCACGGTGAAAAAATGGGTAAATATTTGAGGAATTTTTACGGGACACGTGAAAATACCCGAGGATATCTGGCTCGCTGGTCCTCGCATACCGAGACACGCATACCGTGGCAAGGCGCGGGGCGGGGATACGAGAGGGAAAAACATTGATTCCCCCTGCCGAAATCATCATCATACGCCAACACCGCCGCTGCCGCTCCCGCTATCCCCATACCTCACCCTCATTATGACTTTTGGATCATAAGTGAGAGCTAACTGGACTTCACGGCACGGGGCTTCTCGACCCTGTCATTAATTTATCGATCCTAGGCTCGAAGGATATTTGCCCGTGATAATATTTGCCTGCCGCGTCACGCACGACCCCCGTCGGAGCGTTGAAAGCAATTAATCAGCCAGTTATTCCGAAATTGTTTTCTAATTGTTCTTAAGTGTATATTATTTATCGGGAGATTGTTCGTGCAGAGGGAAATGCCACCTCCCCCGACCCCGCCCCGACCCACCCCGATAACCCCGTGTTTCTTCTAACCTCGGCAGTCGGCAGGTGCAGGCTGCAGCACTCGACTCCTCGACTTAATTATACAACTAAATAACTTGTTCTCGCTGAAGCTCATTAATACGAGAAAGTCGGAGTCTTATCGCATTAGATAATGCAAGCTATACGCGTGTATATACGGATGCGTATACGTACGCCGAGAGAGTGAGGGGAGGGGGGTGGAGGGGAGAGAGGGAGAGAGATGAAAATGGAAGGGAAGAGGCAGAGGGAAGGACCGTGTGATAAGAGGTAAAGAAAAATAACCCTTTCCCCCGCGGCGAAAGTGAATCTCCCAGTCAAAGGAAGGGGGAGCTTTGTCTTGGGAACGGCAGGGGGCGTCATTCGAGCGAGCGGCGCATTAAGAAAAGTCGAAAAGCGTCGCGTTAATTTAAGGAAACAAGCTCGAAGCCTCTCGGGCGCTCGAGAGAAGTAGAGACCGAGAAAGACCGAGAGAGCGAGAGAGCGAGAGAGCGAGAGAGAGAGAGAGAGAGAGAGAGAGAGAGCGGGCAATGATTAACGAGCGAGCCCGAGACGTTTTGATTACGGGATTCAGGCAACGGCATCGGAGCCGCTGCCGCTGCCGCCGCCGCCGCCGCCGCCACCGCCACCCCCGGCTTCCGGCTCGCAATCACGACATGCAATTAGAAGATAAATCATTTGTAACTTTGAAATCCAAATCAAGAGGAGCTGCCGCGCGCGCGCGGACGACGAGCACTCCTCGGTACTGGGAGGCAGGTGGACGGGCTCCGCTGTCGGTATCTTCATTGTACAGCGCGCGAAATCCGCTCGAGAGCAATCAAAGCCGAATAATGACGGCAGGAGAGCGATCCTTATTTGTTGCCTGGAGCACCGACAGCACCGTGAGCACCGTGAGCACCGTGAGCACCGGCAGTACCCGGGAGCACCGGCACTACCCGGGAGCACCGGCAGCCTTTTAGTTAAGCAGGTGATCGGCGGGGCACGCAGACGTCGCTGATCCCTCGCCAGCCCCCACCGCCGCCGAGTCATCGAGTCTCGGGCGAAAGCACTAAAGGGGAAAGAGAAAAACGAAATGAAATCGTTCTTAATTTGCTCGCTCATTTGGCAGGACAATACACCGACTGATCCAACGTTAATTTCCATTCGACTGTAATCACCTGACCCCGATTACCTGAATCTCGTCACGCAGTACAGCGAGTAGTCGCCTATCGATTACTTTCGATACTTCCAATCCGAGCGCCATTACGTCG
This sequence comes from Ceratosolen fusciceps, assembly GCA_018883505.1. Lineage (NCBI taxonomy): Eukaryota > Metazoa > Arthropoda > Insecta > Hymenoptera > Agaonidae > Ceratosolen > Ceratosolen fusciceps. The sequence goes on from RCIC01000005.1 coordinate 5,396,806, forward strand.
CGAAAGCGTAGCTTTAAAATCCTTCCTTCTTCTTCTACTTCTTCTTCTTCTTCTCCCTCTCCCCCGCCACCCCTCATAACGGTAGGAAAAAGATCTCTCTCGTGATCGACTGCAGATTATTGGCTAACGGAATACGTCCCTACGAACGATCCATCCTCTCTCTCTCTCTCTCTCTCTCTGCCCTCGGTGCACGTACTTACGACTAATACCGCTGAAGCGGCCACGATAAGTAAAACAAATTGGGCGCTTCGTTCGCCACGCGTCTCGATCTTCGTCTGGATCTTCGTCTGGATCTTCGTCTGGAGCTTCGTCTGGAGCTTCGTCTGGAGCTTCGTCTGGAGCTTCGTCTGGAGCTTCGTCTGGAGCTTCGTCTGGATCGTCTCAATAACAAGGAAAGACGTTTAAATTATATGTAATCCTAAGCTACTGTAGATGTAATTAGGAATTATTATGCGGAAGGGAATTTATCATCGCGTCGCGGTACGAGTGCGACTTAAGATACGCTGGCCTAAGATGTTTGGGAAAAATAAGTAGTCGGGTGAGGGGGGGTTTGGAGGGTGGGGGGCTGGCCGGAATTGGCTGCGGAGCTCGGGAATTTACGTGGAAAGTCTTTTGAAAATTGTCTCGAACCGAGTCGTCGCGCAGATTATTATTCAAGGCCTCGAGTAATTGCCTCGAGTAAGAGTCGCGATCGCCTCGCAACCGACCCCTTCCTCCTCCTTCCTCCTCTTCCTCCTCTGCTTCTTCTTCTTCTTCTTTTTCTTCTTCTTCCTCTTCTTCTTCCGCCGACTCTTCTTCTTCCATCGTCCGCCGCGCCTCCGTCAGCAGATTAGCCTTTATTAAAATGTACGAGCGCTAATTGTCCCGGGGAAATTATGCAACTGCGTAAGCGGCCATTTGTATAGCGCTTGTGGAAACGTTGCCGTTAAGCTCGCCGACTGACGTGGCGGAGCCTTGTAATTTTAATGAAGCCCCAAACGAGGTTATATTTTTAATGCCCTTGATGAAAATATCACGGCCATCCAGTTTCTCTCGCCCCTCCTCGTCGCCGCCCCTACAACCCGATCCCCCTTAGCAAGCTTGGGCGCCGCTTCCCGGAACGCTCTGATTTTTCAAAAACGCCCGCCACCCCTCCCCCCCCTTGCCGCCACCGCCACCACCTCCTCCACCACCACCTCCACCGATGAGCCGGGCTCCTAACGAAAGAGCAGAGATTCGCCCGTTGACCGACGAAATTTTGTTAATTGACCTCGTTACGTTTCATTCGGACGTAATTTATTTATGAATTAATTAATAGCGACGGGGCCTTGAATCGGCCATGTAAGCGTAAGCCGCTGGAACCGTCTGGAAGGTATCGGTCGAGGGGGAAACTTCTCGTTAGACCCCCGAAATAAGGGAAATACGAATATCTGCGACAGCCCGTACGTAGATTGGCGTAATGTCAACGACTTAAGGGGGGCGGTGGGCGGTGGGCGAGGGAGCGATCTGGAGGGGAGGGGGCGCGGACAAATAAATAAATAAATAAATAAATAAATAAAGAACGTAGGCTTTTAAAAGGCGTCTTCTTTTAGGATATTCGGTTTACTTTCGGCGAAAGTAGACCTTCTGCCGCGGCCATTAAAACTTCGGTTAAAAGCAATCCGAGCCGCTGCATATTTCATTCGGGATTGTTTGCCGATATAAATGTACGCGGAAAGTTTCCCGGCGATGGATAACCGAGCGCAGGAGGACTGGATCGGCGATAAGATGCCGCGGAAAGTGGAACGGGAGCGAGAGTGCACAATAGGCTATCGCTAATGAAACCCGTGAAGGTCTTATCGCTCGCGCCGGGGGAATTTATAATTTTTGTTGCCGAGTCGCTCCGTGAGGGCCGGGAGACCGAGGGATTGGGCGATGGCGGGGACGTGGACGGGGTAGGCGGGGGGAGAGGGGGGTAGACGGATGAAGCCGCTAGCCCCTTTTTCCCCTTTATGTAAGAAAGAGAGAGAGGGGGTGGAGAAGAGAGTGGAGGTTGGCGCTACGTAGCGCGAGGCGATTAGGCGAACATTGTCGTCGGTCTAATTACGATGGGGATCGGGAGAAGGGGCCATAGAGGGGGCAGGGGGATGATAATTAATCCGAATTTCCGGTAGCGCAGCGTCCGACAGGAGTCTCCGTGGCCCGTGGATGCGCATTAAGACGCTGATCCAGTGCCAGCAGACTTGATTAGATTTTTTCGTACTCGCACCCCGCGACGCCTTTCATCTCTTTCTACCCTTCTCCCCCCTTATCCCCTCCTTTCATTCGGCTCTCAGCTGATTACGGCATTGAATCCCTAATGAAGATCCCCCGCGCGCATTCCCCCTCCACGGCCTATAAGCGTTTCACGCATTACTTTCCGTCCTGCGAATTTGTAAGTCCTGGCAAACGAAGTAAGCGGAAATCAGATTTCCACTGTAATTCTCCATTAAATTGAAAGTAGCTGATTGGATAGGAGGAACAGCGGGGCCCTAATGCCGTGAATCGTACGTCCGACTGGCTCGAGCCTCGCGAGTCGGTACAAGTGGAAGGAGCAGAGAGAGACAGAGAGAGTTGTACCGTTTTTCCGACAAAATCGTACATCGACAACTCAATCGGGTTATTATGAATTTTCAGTGGCAACCTTATTTAGCATTTTCGGCTCTTGGTCACGTGGCCGTTCAGAGTCCAATTATTAAAGACGGAAGGTAATAATTGCCATTACGCGTAAAGGTTAACGAGCAAAGAAGATCTCGAGTATTAATAGTGTCGGGGGAGGAGAATCGATTTCGCGAGGAGAAAAATGATCTCTTTTTCGAACGAGTCGAGTGGCAATAACGTTAACGAGAAGGAGGCGAAAATGATGTAACGATGCGCGCGGACGAGTTCAAACAGTCCTTTGGACCGCGATTGTCTGATAATTCGGCAGCTAAAAAGCATGGATCGATGAGTCTTTGTCTGTCAAGGTCTGGCTTATGAATAAAACGTACCTGAAGCTATAAATTATTATAGGCATTACACGTGGGACTAATAAATATCCGATTTCGGACGAATTCATATCGAAGAAGGGCTGCCGGTGCTTTTGGCCCGGGAATTCTGGCCCTCGTTATTAAATTCCCTGGGAAGTACGTGATTATATCCAGCGGTAGATCCGCCGGTAGATCCAGCCGGAGACTGAGTATCTTATTTATGGAAAAATTTTGAAATAGTTCATAAAGACCTGGTTCTGGTAAAAAGTAAAGGGCATTTAGAGATAGAGGAGCAAAGTTAATTGGTGCGTTGGCGGGGAGGAGGAGGGCGGTACGTTCGATTGTCTTGTAGGCAGCTCGGACTGGTAATACCATATCGAACGACATATCGAAACCAAAGGACAATGAGCTCGTTCGGTTATTTAGCGCCGAAAACACGGCGAGTGGGAATAATTGCCATTGGCGGGCCCATCCGTTCATTAGGACATGGACCGATCGGCGTGGAGGCGGCTCGTCGAGCGGGAAACTCGAGGGTGGATACACGATGGAGGAGGGAATTCCGTCGTTCCGGGAGTTCGGAGTGTGGCGGGGGGGCTGGGGGGATGGCAGGAGTCGGTATTTTTCGCGCTCAGCCCGGCAACCGGAGCCCTGGGTCGAGAGTCGGTGACGGGCCGACGTCCCCCCCCCCCGAGGGAGGCCCACGGGTCCCTTTTGTTCGGTTGCGTCCCCCCCCCTGCGCCGCCCGACGATGAGCGCACAATGGGCGCCGTCTTATTTACATTCATTATTTCCCGTAACGGTGGTGGCGGGGGCGACGGCCTCCCCCCGCCGTGCAAACTTTTTCTCGATTCCTTTGGCTCCGGGCCGCAGCTACTTATGCGCGGGCGCACGTACCTCTTTAAAATCCGTCGGATCGACGGGGAGGAGGAGCAGGAGGAGGAGGAGAGGCGGCCCTCGAACTCAAACAATGAGTCACTCACTCCCGGGGCCGATCGGGCCGTTGTCGGAGCTGGGGCTCGGGCTGGAGCTGGAGCTGGAGCTGGAGCTGGGGCTGGGGCTGGGGCTGGGGCTGGGGCTGGGGACTCGTCGAGCCGCAGAGGAGAGTAAACTTCATTATTCTCAATTGGCTCGTAACCATAAGCGAGCATATGGTGCATCTGCATGAGACGACGGACGCCGCAGCCTCTCCTCTCGGCCGATGTGGCTCGGCTCGGCTCGGCTCGGTGCGCAAACATCGGGCCATCGGGCCCTCGGCGCGATTGCCTTTAAAATGTTTGAATTGCCCTGCCCCGCCGTCCCCGCCCACCCCCCCCCTACCCCCACCTATCCGGATAATCCCGACTCCGCTCCTTATCAATCCACCCGGGACGCAGCCTCTCTTCTTTTTTTATTTACGACCGAGCGACAAGTGGCTCCCTCCCGCCCCCCCCCGCGCTTCGCCGTCGCCGCCCGGCGGCGCTCGGAAACAGACGGGGCCCGAGGAATCCGTCGAAGCCGGGGCAGATCAAGTGGCGCTATTTTAAAAGAAATATGTCTGGCTGAGCCGCGGCCGTAGCGGCGGGGTATACGGTGAGGGGAGGGCTCGGGACAAGTGGCTACGAGTGGCTTCCTGTTAAAACTTGCCTAGCAACGGCATCGGTAGCTTCTCGGCTCCCCCGTCCCCGTTACATCTTGCGTAACGCGACACGAGTCTGCCGACGCGGGCGACCGCTCCCAATGTGTTCTACTGTCCGAAGGCGCGCGACCATCCCGAACGACCATCCCGGCGGAGCGCAGATATTGCGGGGGAGGGAGGATGCGCTCGACCATGCGCTTTCCCAATGCGGCGACAGCAGGGAGCGCGTGGGGGGAGGGGCGGGGGGACAGAAGGGGCGGCTGCGTCAAAAGAAAATTCTTGAAAAACTCATAAGCTTCCGCGAGCCATGCAAATTCCTTTCTTTCTCGTCCACTCTGTCGAACGCTTACTTCCTTCTCCGCCTCCCGCCCCCTACCCGCCCGCTCACCGAGCCATGCGTCTCGGCCGCCCACCCGGCGAGCGCCGGTCTGTGCCCCCTTTCACGAATATTTCATTAATTATCACGTGGCCGGGACACGTTTTGTCGGCGACCTTGACGTCTGCCCCGATGGCTTCTGGATTTTTCAATTTCCCGAGCCCCTCGTCCGCCAGGTCCTCGTGCCCGTCAATAAAAACTCGAGATATCAATAAGAAACGAGTCTGTAAATAGTCTCTAAATCTCCGCCCCTGAGAGAGAGAGAGAGAGAGAGAGAGAGAGAGAGCTCCCTGCCCAAGTACCTCCTCTCGTAAGAGGAGGATATTATTAAAAAATTCCGTGCGTCCGGTGGTGGTAAGGGAAGCTTAGCCAAAATGATGGCCTAATACACCCGACCGCGGGTTTAATATAAAAATGCCAGTATATTCTGTCCGATTAATTTCCGTGGCTCGGTAAAATAGGCGGCGTGGGTGGACGGGGCCGGAGGGTGTGCGGGCCGTCTTGATCCAGCAGCTAGAGCGGTTAGCCAAGTTTTCCCCGTTCCAATTGCGAATTTATCTCACCCTACCACCGCCGCCGCCGTCGCCGCCGCCGCCGTCGCTGACGACAATAAAGACGGAAAAAGAAGGAATGATGCGCAATTAGCATACGCGCATGCATCTGGAGATGATAGGGAATGCTCGATGCGTCCCGTGTCACCCCCCCCCGGTCCCGATGGGCCCTCCCCTTGCATACCAAATGCAATCTCCACCCCCTTGTCCCTACGACCTCGCTTACGTTATCGGTGCTCCCACACGAGGGGGACGAGACCGGCCGATTGCAAATCCGGGGTAAGACGAGTGGGGGAGCCGCGTGTTTCTTCCTCCGCTCTCCCGCCACTGCCCGCCATTTTAATTAGCGGGGAAACTGCGGGCCTTTACGTGCTGAGACTTAAGAGTCCGCTCCGCGCTTTACGTAGATTATTAATCGCATTAGTTTCTTTTAGCGGTCCGTCGGGAGCAGCGACATCTGCTCGAGCTCTCCGAGCGCCAATCGATACTTCATTTTTACGATAGATACCACGGCTTCCATTTCCTCTCTCTCTCTCTCTCTCTCCCTCCCTCTCTCTCACCCCCCTCTCTATCTCTCTCTCTCTCTCTCCCTCTCTACCTCTCCCTCTCTATCTCCCTCTCCCTCTCTCGCACATCACACGATAATCGAGCCATTGTCCTTGCCAATAACCTTCAGTCCATGCGACGACGAAGAAAAAAAGGACTAATTATTATTAATGCCATTTGCCGGTTAACGTCGCCCTTAATTAACGTCCGAGGGCTTAATAACTTAAGAAGGACGCGACTTGTAATTACAAGAGCATTGGTTATAAAGGATTGGTAATCGGATCGGAGATGCTCTGGGCCGATATTAAAAACGCCCCGGGCCATCCGTGCGCAACGATAACTGAAACGAGCGGCACGGAGCTGGACGGGGGAGGGGACGGCACAACGAAACCGAAGCCTAATTACCGGCGTCCGTGGGTGTAACCTATGGCAGTTACAATACCGATGTGAGAACGGGGAAGGGGTTTCGCGGCGCGGGGGGCAGTGGGGCGGCGGCGGCGGAGGGACGGGGTGAGGGAGGCTGCGGTAGGAAATGACTCGGAGGACTCGGAGGACTCGGACGTCCCGCGATTCCTTAGGATAGCTTTGGAAAATCGATGCGAAGCTGCATCACTCGGCCGTTACAGCCGCACTCACGCACGCACGCACGCACGCACAAAAACACACGTAGGAGCGGAGGCATTGTGGCTTTTTACGGGGCAGCAACGTGCATAGGTTAGGCGCCATTCGATAGCCGGGACATTCATCAATCACCGTCCTCCTCTCGTCCTTTCTCCCCGGCGCCCCGCGATACCCACCCTCGAGCCCTTCCAGTCCTTCCAGCCCTTTCAGCCCATGCTCTTGAAGTTTGCCCATTTGGAAGCAAGCACGTTAATATCCTTCGTTCCAGCCTTCCTTCACACGCCCGCGCCCCTCTCCCGCCCCGATAACCCTCTCTGAGCGTGGGTACGCGAGCGCGCTTTAATTTTCCCCGGACAGACGGACAGAAGAAGGTTATTGGGGCCTATTGGGTTCGCCGCTTTCCCAGTCAAATATGAAAAATCTCTTTCCCCGCGCCCGTCATTTTACAACTCTCGGCCTAATAATATTAAAACTTGATGATACATCGATTTCCGACAGCAGCCAGCCCCTATTTTCCTTCTAAATAATCCCTTTCTCGTAATATCTGCTTCCTCTTCTTCTTCTTCTTCTTCTTCTTCTTCTTCTTCTTCTTCTTATACCCTACAGATTCCTGTCCTCCAACATTATACTCGACTTCCTCATTATATACATGATCACGAATCATCTATCATTAAGCTCGGGGAATAACAAAAAAATCAATCCCCCTTTAATATCACGTCGTTCTACTATTTTCGTGAATTCTTTCGAGATTACAATAATCCGATATTTTCTCTCTTAAAGTCCATTACAGCGGAATTACGGAGACGAAATTACAGAGAAAATTTTAAAAATGTTATCAAATTATATATATTTACGTCTCTGCCGATCTATACATATATATATACATATATATATATATATGACGTACAGTGTATTTATTACACGATATCGAAATAAGTACATATTTCAATTAATCTTTCTAAATTTTAGTTTAAGGGAATGGAAAATATTACAGAATTTAAATGTAAAGGGACAGGAAAAGGGACTTGAATGACGTTTATTAATGCATCGGCAAGCTCATTCTATAAAGTTTGCCATTTATTAATTATAAGATATTAATATTTAGCCTGACATCAAAGAGACCCAAAAGACCTGTATATCAATATATATACTCTCTTGCGAAGGTGTAATTATAAATCGTTGGGCGTTATTGTGCTATTCTGTTGTTGCCGTTGTTATTGTTGTTGTTGTTGTTGCTTTTTTTCTTTGATTTTATATATAAATATTGAGGCGATCGTCGGAATAAAGACATTGATGGAGGTTTAAATTTAAATGGAAATTAAAGTTTACTGTGAATGCGAGTAAATGCAGCGCGGAGTTGTTGGCTCGGTCCTTTGTACCTTCGGAGAATATAAGGTGTAAAATCTAAAGAAAAGTACAGAAAGTACATTGTTTAGCGTAAAATTAAACACAACACGTCTCTCCGCCTTTGTGGCGACGCAATCGTGTGACGACAGTCTCCCCCGCACTCCCCCGCCAGCAGTCGGTCTACCTGCCGGTTCGTCGTCGGCGCCCCTCTCTCTCTCCCCCCCTCTCCCACTCTCTCTCTCTCTCTCTCTATCTCCCCCCGCCCCTCTTACTCCTTTGGTAGTTTCGGCATCTCCACGCGAGGCCTGCGCGCTCCAGCTCCGTCTCCATCGGCCAAGAACAATGACGCTGTAAAGGGGGGTGGCGGTAGGGTGGCGGTAGGGAAGGGTGCGCCGGCTAAGTCGCGCTTGAAAGGGCGTATCGGGCGATATAGAACGCGCGAATGGCCGTGAAAACAAATAAGAGGTACGATAATGCAAGAGCTGCGCTGCCAAGTCTGGCTCCGCTCTGCAATTACTCCGTGGATACGCGCGATCCCGGCCTCCGACGCAAAGAGCCGCGACTCGTTAAGTGGCGTCCCGCGTCGCGGGGGAGGGGGAGTCGGATGGTAGAGAATATAAACAACGTCTGCGCCGCAGAGGAGTCAACGAATTAAGCACACGCGCAGCAGCGAGGATGCGGAGACAATATGAGCGACCGGGAGGCTGGGGCAAACCGACCGCGTCAAAGAGAAAAGCGAGAGAGCGGAGAGACGGGGCTGCTGCGCCAGCTACGTTTCCAGCTATTTGTCGGCAAAGTTTTATCTGCCGGCTATTAAAAATCCGGGGATTTAAGCCGTTCAAGGCGATAAGGAAGAGAAGATCGGTCCCGCTACCGACTCGTCCCCACTCCCTCGGCAAGCGAGCGGTTAATTAAGAGACCGATCCGAGACTCCCGTCAAATGCAGAGGATCTCGTACGCGATCTCCTAGCCGCTCTGGCGGTGATGGGAGAGAGAGAGAGAGGGGGGGGCAGGCAAGGAGGAGCTCGTGGTTTATTGCGCTTCGGACGATCGGTCGATTGCGTGGTCTGAGGCGCAAGTACGAAGCAATAAATGCTACGGTAGATCATCGGCGCTTTCATGCACGACACCCGGGGAAGAAACAAAACAGTGCTCCCCTCCCGTCGTCCCGCCTCCCCCGCCAGCCCACCAGCCCGCCGGCCTCGCACGCCCGCCGGGCCGCCAACGCCCTCGGAAATCACGAGATCCCCCGAGACCGCGAGCGATTGCTTCTCCCCGGCGCTGATGCAGCCTGAGCTCCCGGGCAAATGTTATGTGCGAAATAAAAAATGGGAGAGTCGAGAAGCGGGCATCTATCTTGGCCGGCTCTGTATTAAGGCTCTCTGAGGGTCTTTCCTCGACTCCTCCTAGACCTCGCCGTCCGGCTCCCTTCTTCCTAAGGCCGACCCCTTCCTCGCCCTTGCTCGCAACAACGCCCTTGGCCGTAACTCAAATTCGCGAATTTTTCTTTGTCCCGGGAGCGCGGCTACGGCAGTAAAAGCCAAGTAAAAGTGCCAGACGCCGACGCCGACGCCTACGCTGATCCGTTATGAGCTATTTTTTTTTTTTTTTTTTTATTTTGACTCGTGGGATGGGGGATGGGCCTCTCTGCCCATCGCGCTCGCTCTTGCGATTACTTTCGAATCGTAAGGCCATAGACTAATTATCATCCGTGCGACCGAGCTATGACGTAGCTTCCTTATTAGCGGCCCGCTATTCTCACTGCTATTTTTGACTTGGCTTCGATTGAACTTCCCCGTTCCCATGCCGCCCCTCGCCGCCCGTCCGGCCCTCCGTTCGCCACGACGAGCCCGATATTCTTGGCTTCCTTTTAAATAAATCAATTTCATCTGGAAGCGCCGCGTACGCGTACGCCCGACTTCAATATTAATCAACAACTCTACAGATACAAATAGTTTCCTCGTTATAATTAGACTCGGCATTGTCGTCCTTCGTGCTCCGTCTCTCTCTCTCTCTCTCTCTCTCTCTCTCTCTCTCTCTCTCGCTCTCGCTCTCGCTCTCGCGGAACAGTTTCGCGTAGAACGGCGCGACCGAAGTGCAGTGGCGGTTTTTGAAATTTTACGTTTACGGGATATGAGATACAAATCCGTCCGGGCAACGCGTGCCTGCCTGACTACCACCTACCCGCTCATTACCTATGTATTTTATGCGGAATTTTAATAAGGATTTAACAAACTCTACGTTATAATATCGCGAAGCCGTTTCTTTAATTGGGACTCGAGCTTTCCCAGAGCATTTTCAATTTTCATTTCGTCCGTGATCCGTGATCCATAACCTCGCTGCGAATAACGAACTCCTTTATCTCGCTTATACGGCCCTGACCGAGTGTGCGTAAGACATTCGCCAAACTCCCGTTAGCCGTCTTCTTCTCATAGAGATGTTACACGTCAATGTTAAGTTTTTAGCGGCTACCGCACTTGTTTACATGTGTCCGAAGAAGCGAGGAAGAATTAATCCTGTATGACGGTGAGGCACGTGTTTGCCAGGGCTTCTTTATTTAAGCACTTGTCCGCTTTAGCTTTACAATGAGCTCAACACATTCGTCGGCCGAGGATGTGTTGTATCCGCAAATAATAAGCGAGTACATCGGAATAGTCGGACGACTAGTAGCGCGAGTATAACTAGCGAGTGAGAGTGACAGAGAGAGAGAGAGAGAGAGAGAGAGAGAGAGAGAGAGAGAGAGAGAGAGAGATAAAGGAATATGGGTGGGGTGGGAGAGTGGGGAGTGAGGAGTGGGAGTTCCATTATAAAGTTTCGAAAGCGTATAATTCTTAAAAGTTCTCAAGAGAGGGATGAGGAATATTTTTAAAATGTTCGGAAGACGATGACTCTTTACATCGGAGCTGATGATCCTCTTTGGCCAAAGTTTAAAGTACGCGAAGCCACTCATCGGGACGGGAGCTTCGTTGATTTTATTGGTATACGGGGTAATGCCAGGTAACGAGTTGCGTGCTTTCCTTCGTTTCCGGGGACCGAACGTATTAATTATTAGAGAGGGGGTAGAGTAGATCGGTCCTCTCGGAGTCGAGGTCACTCCTAATCGGTAAAAATCACTGGATTAACGAGATAACTTTTGGATGACGGGGCAGGGCAGGATGGTCATTGGGCTTATTTAGGTTAGAGAGAGGCTTTCTCGACTCGCGTTGACTAATCTCGGAAATCGGATTTACGCCCGAGTAATATCCGTCAGAGAGAATAGTCGGCAAGTAAGTTTGGGGTTATTTGGTCAGGTGAAGCGCCATGGCAAGGGGATCCACTGCGAGGGGTTTGGCGGGGTAGGTGGGTGGGTAGGGGAGGTGCTACGATCGGTAGGAAAATAGCTTATTAGAGAGCGCGGTCCCCTTAAAATTAGTTTCATTAATGCTCGCCAAGGGAGAGCCGGATAGCTGGAGAAGCTGGCCAGCTGAGTGGAGAAGTCATATGGGAATCGAAGCTGTAATTGCCAAGTAATAGGACTAATGGCGGCTCACCCGGATGGCTGGAGGCCGGCTCCGGCAATCAATCGCCCGCGAGAACTCGGCGTACTTGCTCCAGTTCCGGGAAGCTGGGTGGCTGGGCGGCTGGGTGGCGGCGTGAGCCATAATAAACAAAGGAAGAGAGAAAAGAAAAGGTTATTTGGTAAGAGATCGGTAAGGTAGACGTCGGCCTCGCCTCGGTTCGCTCGAGCTCCAGGACATTCGAGCCCCGGAGCCGGGGTTGCGTGGCAACAATTTGTTACAACGGCAAATAAGCTCCCTTGGCTGGAATAAAACGCTCGAGCGCGCCGCTCATTAATGAGGGCCGCGTGGCCGAGAATAGCCCCGAATCGGGTTCCGGGGCTCTCCGAGGGTTATACCGAGCCCCGGGATTAGGATACTAACGACCTAGCGACGTGCGGGATCGGATGATTCCCCCACGTGGGTTGGCCAATAAGTCGACCGCCACCGTCCACCCTCGAGAACGGGAGCTCGGACTCTGCTCCCCCGTCCCCCGGGTGGACCGAAGCCGACCTAATGGGATATCGAAAGGGCACTTGGCTAAAGTCACTTTCATCCACGTACAGCCCCGGCTTCCCCGACGTGCTCCACTCCCGAGCTGCCATTCAATCTTTGCGCTCTACGCGGCTCTGTGTACTTTCGGCTTTATGTACTCGCGCTCGCTTTATTCCCGTCAAGAGTCTCTGGCAAAAAGAAGGGTGGGCAGGGTGGCGGGGAGAGGGGCAGAGAATAAGAAGAAGAAGAAGAAGAAGAAGAAGACGAAGAAGTAACAGAAGAAAAAGAGGAGGAAATCTTTAATCGATAGATTAACCGATAAAAGCCTGCCAATATTACAAATGCACCCACCCCGACGTCCCGGCTCCCACCAATTAAATCTATAAATTTATTTTTTCACTCGCGGAAACGCATCGTTTCATTATTCGAGAGCCAATATCGCGTGGCTCGCGTGGATCTGGAAATCCTTCGGATCTCTAACGCCGAGGGGCTGAATCGGACTTTTAACCTCTCACCCATCCACCCACCCACCTCGCCCTCCCACCTCGCCCTCCAATACACACACGCACGCACGCACGCGCTTGCCTCCCCTCCCCTCCCCCCCGCCCCGCCTCCCCCTAATCAAATTTAAGATAAAATTAACTTTATCCCCTAATCGACGTCGATTAGCTCTTAATGCCTGCGACATCGGCCAATCACAACGACTGCCGTCGTTATTCAATACGCAATTCGCCTCCCCGCCTCGAAATATCCATGCCCCCTGCCGCCGGTCTGCACAGACAACGCACACGTCCACCAGGCCTTCTAATGCATTCCAATGCACAGCCGCGCTTTCGGTCGTTACCGTTACCGATTATCTTGGTATTATCTCGGATTCACAGGGACCGAAGACAGAGAAAGTACGTGTCTTTTTGTACCTCGCGTTCGCTTGGCCGCTGGCGAAGTTTTCGATGACCGAAAAAGAAGGAAATGGGGAAAGGAAAGGGGACGTGGAAAGGCGTGGCGCGATGTGAGGGTATGAGGGAAGGGTTCTGAGGAAAGAGACGGTCGAGAAACGGGTCGGGCCGGCGAGAGGAAAACCGAATACTAATATAATAAAAGCGATTGCAAGTCACGAATCCCATCAACAAAGATTCAATTGGACTAAAAAATTTCAATTCCCAGAGAAAAGATATCAAGGGCCTCATTAACCGCCCAAATCGCTACCATTCACCTCCCAGTCCGGGCTCCCGCTAGATCGCTCCCGGTCCATAGACCGGGTCTTTACGGTTTCTCATTACGATTCGTCTTGCCGTCGCCCGCCGCGCCCGCCCCCCGCCCCCCCCTCACACCCGCCACTGTCCCGTACGAACGAAGCGCCACCGATCCCCTCCCCCGCCGGCCCACGAAATCTCCTCATTAAATCTCCGATAGCTATTAATCGTCACTTCTTTGTGCATCGCGTCCTCAACGAGACCGTTAACGTACCGCTGTCCCTCTCCCCCAAACCCCACCCCCCCCACTCGACCGTCAGACCGCGTCAGCGGAACCGCCTCCCTAACAATCGGATCGCCCGGGAAAAGAGATCGAGCTGCGCGCCACGCTCGTCCGTCCCTTCGCCCCGGGATGCTCCTCCCGGAAGAGTTGAGCCCGTGTCCGGGACTCCTTAACGGGACCGCTCCTACTCCATCTTTCCAATTATCTCTCCTGCCGTCGCACCCTGCTCGATATCAAAGACCGAAAATGAACGTCAGCGCGCGTCACTTTAGTCTTAAGGAAATAGTGACGGGTAATGTCGGCAAAAAGAGGAGGGGATTGGTAGAGCAGCTATTTATTATTTTAGGTATAGCGAAGCCTAAGACGTTGAGAGTCGAATCCGTCGGTGCATGTGTTCCCTTATGTCAACGCCAACGATGAACACCGGAAGCTCGGAACTCCTTCAAAGTCGCGGATGCGGCGATTAGACGCGGCTGTCGTTGTTACTTAACGAGTAACAATGCTAAAGAGAGTTAAAGCGGCTTGGGAGGAGAGCTGTGGGGAGGAGGAGGGGAGGATTAAAAATTAATTAAGACCGTGGTGATGAACGAATGAATGAGGTGGGGGGGGGGCGAGGTTGAGGATTGGGGTGGGGCGGGATGCAGGAGTCGCACCTTGCGGCCATTGTTCCATCCTCGTCGGCTCTTTGTCTTAAACGTAAATGGACGGCATGGGCCGGCGGCCGAGGCGAGAGGAGGGGGCCGTGGCGGGGTAGAGGCACCGCAACTCGTGAAAGCGCACCATAGGGCCTCCCCGAAAGGGCTTTTCACCGGCGAGGGAGGCATTGTCGGCCGATGTAATACCACGGCGACGGGGACAATGGGCCCGGGCCTCCAAGTGGCCAACCTTCCCGAGATTGGCAATCGCGGGCGAGTAATGCACCTCCTCCTTCCCTCCCCTCCCACGTACCTACTTCCCGAGCTGACTTTTTCCCATTCGCCGGGAGCTTCTCCATCCAGTGAGGCAGCGTCAGAGTCAGAGTCAGAGTGAGAAGGAGAGGGAGAGAGAGAGAGAGGGGGGGACGATCTCTTCAGTCAACGTCCCTCTCTACGTATAACTCCTCTCTACGAATATTGTCGTGGACGCTCCCCTCCCCCCTCGTCGTCGTCCTTTCACACGATTACATAATAACCTTTTCATATATTTCGCGGGAAATGATAGGATCTGAGTCTGCTCGGTCTGAGGTGATCCGTCCGCGTTCTCCCCCCAACCCTTTCTTTTATTACGCTGATATTAATGCCGAGGCGAGCCGAAGGTTCGCTTTTCTTCCTTGGCGAGCTCGAGGTAATAAATAGCCGCAGAAGGTAGTTGTGGTGAACGCACCCAGAGGTCGGGCGAGCATCTCGCCTTGGCCGACCCCCTTCCGACCCCCTTCCGACCCCCTTCCGACCCCGGCCGACCTCCGCCGAGCCACGTATTGTAATTGTTATTATTAAGCCCGGGCATTGATATAATGAAATTTGTATCTCATTCGAAAGAATAGAAAGCCATTACCGGGGCAGTAATGTATTAGGGCCGATTATCTCGCCTTATATTTCTATTTGAAACATGAAATACAAGCCGCGAGAGCGTTGCCGCATCGTGACTAGGGGATTTAGCCATTGAGAGCGGAAGGTCGGTCGGGTTAGGACTCCAAACCTCAGGACTCCAAAGCTCCGACCGATTAACAATGTTTACGTCCGATAAGGTGAGCCGGGGTGGCGGTGTAGGGGGAGGGGGGGGGCTGCGCGTATCCAATGTCCCAAGGTATTTAAGGTAGGAATAAAGGGCTAAGCGTCGCTGGTGGCGAAAGTCCGCTTCGAGGACTGATGAAATTCCCTCGGACGTGTAGCGATCGGAATCCGGTAGCAGGTAGCCGTAACCTGCGGGAGCTCCGGCCGAAGCAGGTGAGGCTCCACCTGGCAATTAAAGCGAACGTCGGGCCGGCGGGGGAGGCGGGGGAGGGGGCAATCGAGCGGACGATATCTCGAACGGTATCTCATAAGCTCGGGTTAAAGCGTCGGAGGCTTAACTAGATTTATAGGCTCGTAATTACGCAGCGGCGACTGCGGCGGTGGCGGCCGTTAGGGTCGGCGGTAGGCAAACGGGGAGACAGAGACAGAGAGACAGAGAGAGAGAGAGAGAGAGCGAGAGCATCTTGCACGGGTTTGCAAGACTCTACGTCGATAAGGCTCGCGTGCATGTGGTGCTTCGGAGGAGGCGAGTGGCGGAATTAGAAAAATCGATAACGCCGTACTCGCGGCTCCGGGGGACGCCGCGGCCTCCTCGACACTCATTCCCGAGCGCTTTATCGCTGAACGTTAACGCGGCCCGGGGCGACGAGCACCGCCCCCTCCCCTACCCCCCCCCTATCCACCGGCAACCGGCAAACGGCAACCGGAGATGAGCGATACAAGCCAGCAGCGTTCCCGCGCCGATCGTAAATGCTTTACGCGCGCGAACGGATCGCGAGCCTACCACGGGCCCTTCCTCGCACCCGCGCCGCTCCGACCCACCCCAATAACCCCAATAACCCGAGACCCGAAATCCACCAGGCCTCCCCACCGCCAACCGCCCACCGCCCACCATCCGCCGCCCTTAACCATCTTGTTCGTACATTTAGCATTTTTCGAGACAACGGTAACCCTTTATTTCACTTTCCTTATTCCTCGGGAGAAATCTCATTGCTCCAAATGATCCCATAAAATTTATACATTTTTCGATATCCTTGCGATTTTCTATCCGAGCCGTTCGATTTCCATCCCGAAACCTCCCTGTTTTCGTCGCCTTCCCACTAAACCGAGAGCATAAAAATTTAAATTACTTTTTATCGGTATCATATTTCGCTCCCCCCCCCACTCTCTCTCTCTCTCTCTCCCTCTATCTCGGTCTCCCTTGCCTAAGCATGGAGGATAAATTTTAGGATAAATCAGCGCGTTAAATGACGTGAGGACGCGTGTTGGAAAAACCCTTCCTACGAGCTATGTATATACGTTTACTTGATTTTAAGGGAAAAAGGAGCATCAATAAATTCTGGTAGAAGCAGTAGTAGTAGTAGTAGTAGTAGTAGTAGTAGTAGTAGTAGTAGTAGTAGTAGTAGTACGTGCTCGAAAAATTATACCTCAGGGCAATGAAAAGCGTATCGATGGGAGGTACGAAAAAACGAATGTATTATATAAAACTCGTGTAACTTTTAAGCGTTGGTGGTAAAATTTGATGTACGTAGCGAATTAGGATCAAATAAAACGTAGAAATACAGAGTTGATTGATTAAGGGGCAGGAGGGAGATGGGGGAGGAGGCGAGAGGGCGTATCCGAGCTCGAGAAAGGGTCCGGCTTATCGACGAAACAGGCACTTCTCGATCTCCCGCGCGGAATCTCCTAGCGAGCGGGGCGTTAAAAAACAAAAAAAAAACAACAAAAAAAAACAAGAAAAAGAAAACAAATAAACGAAGAGAAGTAAAAGAAGCCGGGAAAATCCGGCGAATAAATCCGTAAGTGCATTCTTGAACGTATTATGTAACGAGAGCCAGATAGTGGGACGGGAGGGAGGGGGAGGGATCCGGGGCTCGGTGAGGAGAAATTCCCTCTCTTTCGGGTGGATCGAGAGCGGCAACGACCGGCGAGCCTCACGGCCTAAAACTCCATTCCACGTCCCCATAAATCTCGCCTCGGATCGATTGATTCCCCACCACGTGCACGGCTCCTTCTCATAAGTCGCCTCTCCCACTCCCACTCTCTTTCTCTCTCTCTCTCTCTCTCTCTCTCTCTCTCTATTCTTTAATTTCGCCTCTCTTTTCATTTTTTTTTCTTCTTTTTCCTTTTTTTTTTCATTTCCTTTATGACGCTTCAAGGGCACGAGCGACCGAAGGACTCGGGGTGGCTGACATTGGACTCCCCGTCGAACAGGGCATTCGAGGGTGTCATCGATCCGTTCCGCGGAGACGTAAAAATTTATAAGACTAGTAATTCTAATTCGGTATGAGGACAAGGGACGCGTCGCCCCTTTCCATCCACCTCCCAATGTCTCGGAAAATTAATAGGCGTAACTGATAAAGTCGAGGGGATAAGGAGCGCCTTATCCTCCGGACCTTGACCCTTTCCGAGGACTCTCCCGAACCGTAATAATGAAATTGTTATGCGACGTTATTGGCAACTGAGGGCTAAGCGCCGGCGGCCGTGAATATTCCTTGTACTCGCTATTGTGCCAAATGGCTCGTGGCCATCCTTACATGAGAAACGCGTTTGCGTCTCTGAAAAATACGAATTAAATTCAAATTCCGTAGTTTGCATTTATGATAAAGACGAGAGATTCGGAGCGGGAAGGAATTCATTGGGGGAATGGCAAGGATTTATGAAAACTTATGCACTAAGACTCCCTGCCAAGGAAATACACCACTACCTTACACTTAAAACCCCATTGCTTTTAATTATTATTTCTCGGACTGTTATAAAAATATAATTTAAGAATCAATCGAGTGAATGCGTCGGACGGACGGACGGACGGGCGGACGGACGGATGCTAATATATCCTAAAGTAAGTAAGTAAGTAAGTAAGTAAGTAGGTAACACTATAATAATAATAATAATAATAATAATAATAATAATAATGATAAGAGTATATAAGAGTCGTCTTTTGAATAATGTGAATGCCATTGAATTGAGTATATGATTTATGAAAAGAGACGGGCTCACTGAAGAATGAGGATTAATTAATAAAAAGCCTTAACGTATGCCAGAAATTCTACAACCGTCTGACATATTAAATCGCCCCAGTCTTCCCTGTTATACAATGCCAATACATCAATTCCATCCCACGTGATATTCCAATTATATTATTTATTAGCCATTTAAAAAGTCGGAATGGTGCAAAAACGCGTAGCCCCGCGCGTAAATACGTACGTCATGTATAAAATAAATTACGGTATAATAACTAGAATATTTGTTATGCGCTCATTTTTAAAACATTACTCGTTAAAGCCGCGTATATTGTATGTAAACGTTAAAGTGTTGAGGAGAGAGTAAATAGCCTTACGGGGAGTGGGGAGTGGGGGAGTGGGGAGTGCAGGCGGGGATGAATTATGATTACGCATTGAAAGTAAGGATACGAAATGAAATGCAATAACGAAAAGCAATAGAATTTGTATGGAATAGTTGAAAAAGGTATAATGTCCCGGCGGGGATTAGAATATAATTTAAATAGTATTAAAGTGGTGGTAGTCGGGATGGCTGCACGTACGTAGGCACGGGCACGTAGTGACATTTAAATATCGATTGGAGGACGGTTAAGAGGAATCGTCGACATGTATAGGTATAAAGCTTTTGTTGCTATGACTAATCGATCACTTTTAATAACCGCGACCGGCTAAGCTCGTGCATATTTAATAAACTCGGAGATCGCTAATGTGACATTTGTATCTGCGCGTACGTATATGACAAAGTGCATAACAATAATGATACGGCGGCTAATCGAATGAATATCGCCGACTGCGATGCTTAATTGTGGAAAATTAACGAATAAAAAGTCGCGCTTTGTCGAGTAATTGGACGAGTCGAGTGGCAAACGGTTAATTGCGGGGGGGGCGGGTGATGGGTTATTGGGCGGAGGGTGGAGGGGGGCCGGGGGACGGTATCAGGGAGAGAGATGCCGCCTTTAAAGGTAATTTGAAGTCTGCCGGGATCGTAAATCCGGGACAAAGCGCGAGTTAATTTAATTGTCAGGGACTTTTCCGTAAACGACACAAGTGCTGCACGGGGGTTATTGGGCTTATTGGGGGGGGGGCCGAAGGACAGAAGAGAAATTCACCGGTGCGGTGGCTGTCCACGCATAACCGAAAATAAAGTTGACCGGGAGAGGGTAAGTTGTTGTTGTTGTTGTTTTTCTTTATTTCTTTCTTTATATCCTCATTAGTAGGAAAGCCTCGTCGCTTTAATGAGCTTACGGGTCGAGCCGCGATACGGATGGATATTCCCATGGACGGGGAAGGGGGTGGAGCGACGCCGGGTTCACTTGGAGGCAGCAGCGCACGGGCGCCAATCGATCCGTCATGGCGTCAGCCTGCGATCCCATAAAGCATCCGCGGCAACGACATTCGTTCGGAGTTCGTAGAGCTCCTCGGCCTCGGTCGTGTGCCGGAGGCACGGGCAGCGGCCGCCTTGGAGCTCCAGCCGAAGCTGGTGGTCAGAGCGGCGGTAAGGTGGAAGGGGGGGGGCGCATGGATAACTCCGAGGAGCCGCGACTATCGGGTTTGATGAAATGCATCGACCGCGGATCCCCTCCAACCTACACTTTATATCGTGGCTCGTGCGGCCCGAGCGGCGAGAGAGCGGCGAGAGAGCGGCGAGAGTGAGCGGGTAGAACGGGGAGAGGAGCGTTGAAAAACTTTTCTCGAAACATGCATCGCTTTATAAATTAATGGCCCGTGTAGACTCGCTGATGGCTCGCTTTGATTTACAGAAATGCTCACGGCCCGTAATAACTCCGTGGGCTCCGATATTTTCACGGCTCCGTTTAACTTTTTCTTTATAAAGCTCTCTCCCCCCACCCCCAATAACCAGCGGGCCCTCCTATCAAGGCCAACGTTTAATAAGTTCCCAAACAATTGGTAAGACAGAGCACCGGGAGAGTTGTCCATATTGTGGCGCGTCCATAGGCGCATCCATAGTGATCCTTCGTGCGTGGGCGAAGCCGAACACTAGGTTTTGCGGTAATTTATGCGAGAAAGGAGGAGAATTAAGTGAAGGCTTATAAAAAGTATTTATGCCCGTCTTAAACTGACGTCTGCTGATCTTCAGCATCTCGACAGAGATTACAATCCCGAGGCTCTGCGCTATAGGCCATTCGGCCGCCTTTCTTCCCCGTGAATTATAGCATTCGCTCGCTCCCATTCCCCGTAAACTAAAAAACCTAGATTTTACATATATATATATATATATATGTATATATATGTATATAGGTCTCTGAAAATCGCCGGCCTATCGATATCAACCCAATTAGTTCCTCTTGTTCCGGCCTATCGATAATCCTCTACGCGGCCAAATAAACCTCAAATATAATCCTGGCTTCTTACCGCTGTCCTGTCCGATAGAAAAGGGTCCCTCCGCCCCCGTAGCCGCCTCGTAGATCGTTCTCATCGGAAATTCAATACCCGAAATTAGCGCGCAAATGAAATACAAGAAGACGTCTTTATTACGAGCCGTCGATCGTCGTTATATTAGCCTCGGACGCAATGAAATTCCGGGAAAGTTGCTAAAGCCTCCCCTCCCCCCCTTTATACGCGATTAATAATAATTACGCGAGAGCCCGGTAAAGTTTAATTACGATTGGGGGAGGGATCCCGAAAGAGGATCGACGAGCCCCGATGATGCTGCCGAGCATAATAATGCGAAGAGAGAATTCGACGTCGAAGGGTCGCCAGCCCTGGGTCAGGCGCTAAAGGGGGCGAGCGGGGTAGATAGAGGCGATAAAGAAGCCGATGAACGTTAGGACGCGCGCTGGTGATTGGGAACTTGATGGAGGCGGGGGTGGGCGAAGGGATGCCGACGGCCAATGAATTATCCTCGCTCTGCGATCCTCGACTCGGACCGATACAGTTATAATAAACCTATAAGGGCGAAGAGTGCGAGGCAGGATGGGTCGGGTACGGCGGTCGGAGGGGGACGGGGGGCGCCTAAGCCGTAGTCGTTTATTCGCTTCCAGAAAATCGTCGCTGGAATGGGGTCGAAGGGCGGCTCGGCCCGTCCAGGGACTTTTTTCCGCCATTTTTTTTCTTTTGTTTTAGCTCTCGGGTGCCGTGGACAGAGAGTCCGTGGAGCCCCGGCAGATTGCCGCTGCGAAAATTTATGTTAATTCACTTTAGGTAGACCCTCGCACCTCGCACGAACAGGGAAATCTCACTCGAGACACTCTCACCCGCCTCCCCTCACACCCCTCACCCTCTCTCTCACTCTCTCTCTGTCGCGCGCGCGCGTCCTCCCCCACTTCGTTCCCATCCCGTTTCGTTCCGTACGTCGAAAACTTTATTTATTTGCCAGAGGAGTTTTCGCGTTCGTCTGCGGAGATCCTAATCTCCCCCCTCCGCCGTCCCACCCAATAACCAAGGCCATCCTCAGTAAAAATAGAATAGGAGCAATTTGCTCCGAAGCAATTCCGTATGATAAACTTTTATACGATTTCTGAAATTCTGTTTACAAGCTAAGTCACCGTAACTTGATTTTTTAAGCCCTTTTTCGACCGCGCACCCTACCCCCCCCCCAGCCCCAGCCCCTCCCCCAATTACGGGAAACACCTACGGGGGAGCCGAGAGCTTGCCATAGAGTTGGAGATGGCAGGAGTAGGCCTCGCCTCGCCTCGCCTCGCCTCGGCTTTTATTGCCTCGAAACTCTAAACAATATAACCCTCTACATTACACTTGATTTCGCAGACGTGGACGGTAACGGCTTTTACACTTTTACAGAAAGAGTGAGAGGGGGGGGAGGGCCCTCTGCCCGTCCTCCCTCCCTCTCATGGGCGACGATGCCCATGTGGCGGTCGTAAAATCACGAGGTGCAGCCGGTCCCTCGAGCCCCGAGAGCGGTTCTCAAATAATAAAGTTATTAAAATGGCGGAAGATCTCGCGGACGCTACGGCGATTCTTTCCTTTCCTTACGCAATTACGCCTTACCAAGGCAATTACCTCGCCTGCTCGTTACGTACTAACCAAAATTCTCTAATTTTCCTACATTCGTCGCGCGCTCGATGGCTTTTGATGGCGTATTGTCAAGAAGCCGGGGGCCGGGGGCTGGGGACCGTTTTGTCATCTAATACATCGCTCGGGAGGTCAAACGTTTAAGCAGTGCAATAAATTAGAGCCGGAGGAAGTGGGATAAGTGCGTGGTCGGCTCAAGGAGTTGCGTGGGTTATTGTGAATAATACGGGGAGTCGGGGGCAGGGGGATAGGGATTTTCGACATTTTTACGGTAAAGTAAGCTAATTTTATTGCATTTAGCGCGGGTGGGCGAGTTTTCAATATCCTCTAACGCATTCGAAGATTTATTTACGGCCGATCGAATAATTCCCCAGTAAGATGATTTACTTACTAACTGGATCGTCGCCGGGGTAAGCGCACTCTTACCTCACGTGGTACGAGTACTGACAGAGTCAGTACTACGGTAACGCAGAAGAATTAAGGCGGACGCGAGCTCGACAATCGAAAAATAACGTAGAGCTGTCTGGGTAAGCGGCTTATTCCTCCTCCCATAATGCCTTCTACACGTAAGACTAATTAGCGAGGGATGACGGAGGCTGGTGTTGCTTCATATTATAACTACGCTATTGATAAGCGGCATTAAGCTGCCTGGTGCTGGTGGTCGTGGCGGTTGTGGCGGGGGTAGTGGCGGCGGTGGCGGTGGCGGGGGTAGTGGTGGTGGCTGGGGTAGTGGCGGAGGTAGTGGGGTAGGAGGTCGTTTTACTCGTGGCCGACGAAAGGGAAGCCGAGGATGGAGGAGGAGGAGGAGGAGGAGGAGGAGTAGGCTGGAAATATGGAATATCGTCCCCTCGAGCATGGATTATCCGATTAAGCTGCCCCGACTCGAGCTAAAATAAATCTCTCGCTTTTTTTCTCAATCGATCGGGATTCAGAGCGAGAGCAGCGGTTGCTGCTACTACTACTACTACTACTTCTACTACTGCTACTACTACGACAAATCGACACGCAGTACGTCCGGGTGAGGCAAGCCAAACAACGGACATCATACGTCCCTACACAAGTCCAAGTAATTAAAGTTCGGCCGTAGCTCTTGTACGCACAACCGCGGCAGCGTCTTCGGGTTGCTAAGGGCCGGTGGCTCGTCCTCGCGTGCACCCTTAGCCCTCGAAGCCAAACTCACCACTACTACCTACTCCTAATAACGTAAATGACCTATTAATACAATCCTTTCATTTTACACCTTCGTTTATGCGTTTATTACGTCCCCCGACTTCGAGATCCTTTATTTATTTTATTTTATTTTATTTATTTATTTAATTATCTATAATCCTGGTGGCGTAATTATTCATCTTGGAGTTCCATCACATTCGGAGCCGACTCGATAATCGTCCAATAAGTTACGAACGTTGAATGCCTTCGACGGGGCGAAGAGAGGGGGCGGGTAACTTAATACGTCGAGGCCGATGGAAGTAATGGATTTAATGGGGGGATCGAGAAGAATGAAACGGGAAGGAGATGCATTTTTGGTAATCGCATTTGTCTAGTTATGTCACGGGAATGTGAAAAGGCGAAAATTGAAACGGACAAAGGCGACGCCGAGGGTACTTAATATTTTTTTTTAAAACCGTTAAAACTATATGAGCGGACAAAGAGGGAAGAAAGATGAGAGGCGGATGCAGGAAACGGCGGCGATGCACGCCAAATTCCAGGACGAAGGCGCCTGCTCTCGCTTATCTTTAATCCGACGTCTCTCAGTCACTTAATAATAAGAACGACAATGCCGGCCTCCAGCTGTTGGTCCTTAAAACGGGATGGAGGCAGAGAGAGAGAGAGAGAGAGAGAGGGAGAGTCCCGGAGCGACTTAAGAGACTAAGAGGGCATTTGCAGCGCGCACAAATCTCTAAAAGCACGGTGCGGCTCGAGTCACGAGATGAAGCGAGAAGGTGGGGAGGTGGGGAGGTGAGGAGGGGGAGGGGAGAAGCGCGGGTGTAAGCGGAGACGAAAAAGAAATGAACTTTTTACTGGAAAAATGACGGGATTTCGAGCTTCTCCTCTATCGGGACAATGAGCAAGGACTCGCCATCGGTCATTAAAGTTACGTCAGATTAAGTTATCGAGGCGCACTCGATCTTTGCGCAGCCGACTAATCCGATTCGTTCTTGTGTACATCTCGTCTCACCGCCCCGACCCCCAATAACCCTCGCTCACGCTACGCACTCGCTCTCTCTCTCTCCGTCTCTCTATCTCTCTCTAGCGCGCGCGCGCGAGCCGACGAAAACACGTCGAGACGTTTTATGACATTTTAGGACCAGCCGTACCTTAACAAAAGATTAACGCGATTAACCGGACTAGGAGAGTATCCTTACAGATCCTCTTGAGAATGTAATGTATTCATGGCGGTAAGCCAGAGCCATTAGTAGTAGTAGTAGTAGTAGTAGTAGTAGTAGTAGTACAACTACGGGAACCCGAGAGAATCGGGACCTGACCTGGAAAATCAATAGGATTTTTTACGGTGGTTGACCAGCAGACTCTCCGCCCCCTGTAAATACAAAACTTTCAGTCGCACGCGTCCGTCATCCTCGCCGTCGTCGTCGTCGTCGTCGTCGTCGTCGTCGCGGTCTTCCTCCCTGTAGCCGCCATCGTCCGATCGGGCGAGTTAAGAAAAAAAAAAAGAAAAGAAAGGAAAAGAAGGCAGAAAAAAAAAATCTCGCCCTCGTCATAACCAATGTCGATTGGGCTAACTTTCTGCCAATTCGGAGCTTTTCCCCATAAAGCCCAGCATCCCTCGCTCCGATGTAACGGACAAGTGCTCCACTCGAATTTACCTTTAAATTCGGTGTAAAAAGTTTTCCCGATTTTCCAGATAAAACAGTGGATTTTCCGAGGATTTCTCCGTGCCCCATCGGATCGGCCTCCTCCCTCCCCCACACCCGTCCCGGCGTATTATCGCAGATTATCTCCCCCACGTCCATTCATTTTTAATAAAGGACACGCGAGGAGAATACGACGAAAAGGTAGTCGAGCGAGGTGGGGAGAAGGGGGATGGGGACCGAATAAAAAAAGGACGGTGAATAAATTCGGTGGAGATGGCCGTGGACGTAGGGGAGACGACGGGAGCATTAATAAGCCAATTATAAATACAGGTAGATCGGGTCCGCCTATCGAGCTTACGCGCACCGAATGTCTTATGGACGCGACCGGTGGATGGGCCGGGTTATCGGGGGTGTGCGCGTGTGCGCGTGTGTGCGCGTGTGTGGCTCCTCGGCATTATTATTTATAAATCCCGTCTCCTAACCCCAATAACCCACCCGGCTTTCCTCATTAAAAGTCTTTTCTCTAAATTTTTTAATAATAATTTTAATTTGCATGCCCCGAGTCGCTTGTCCCGGGTCGCTTAGCCCCTGCATCAGCGTCACGCCATCCCGAGCAGCTACGCCCCGGCTAAATTAGAATAACTCGCAGAGCTCTTTGTGAACTTATTACAGGCTAAATACTTTGAAAAGTATTAGCCGATTATTATTAGCCGTTTTAGTCACCCGGCTAACTGCAATTCAGAATAAAAGCGGGCCTTATGCATAACAAAGCCGAGCGACTCCGGCTACGCGTACATGTTTATCCGAATAACCATTATTAACCTTCTTCGTAAATTACTCCGGACTCCCGTGTATCGACGTTGAGGATCTTACTTCCCGCGGCTCGTCAGTCCGCCGCGTGACGCGAAATCCATTTTAAATGGTCCAAGTCGATTTCGGGTTATTTGCTCGAAGAATGGAAGCTGCTGCAACTCCCCCCTACCTGCCTACCTGCCTACCTGCCTACCTGGCCCCCTTCCGCGTACACGAATCCGGAATTACGAACGCGCTCTTACGAAGCCGTGAATGCACGTAAGTGCAAAAGGAAGAAGACCCCGGGATTTTGACGAAAGTATAGGCAGCGGGCCTAGATATACATATATATATATATATATATATAGCGAGGTAGAGAGGCCCCGCTGCCGCTTCCGGTCTATCATTAGCGGCGAATGCCATAATGTATTGTACTGATTCTAAACGCTCTCGGGCATGTAAGGGCTCGGCCCTTCACTCTCCCTTTGGCGCTCGCTGCTTCATTACGAGCTAAGCTCGCAGAAGGTCGATAAGAAGCTCTTACTTAGCACGTAGACGGCGAAAGCGCCGAGCGCCCGGGGGTGAAAAAAAAACTGAAAAAAAACTGTCCCGACTTATTTTGTCCCTACGTAGAAGGCCTCGGCTTCCCACAGCACTTTTTCCCTTGGCCGCGGGCCCAAGCTAGTCGCGACTGCGAGGGACGAGCCGGCCACCCCGGGGGCGGGAGGGTGGTTGGAGGGGGTACCCCGAGCACGCGGAACGACGCGGTAAGGAATCGCCCCGAGCCGTGAGACTCTCCTTGAGAACTGTCGGGTCGTAGGTGCGCGATCGTTCGTTCCCGCTCGTTCCCGTTGGTTCGGCTCAAGCCCTCCGCCCCTCGGCATCGTCGCCGCCGTAGCCGCAGTCGATTTCCTCGGGTGCGCCCGGCTCCGGCTAATAGGCCTCCCCGTTAACGATGATCCCATTCGTCTGCGTGTCTCCCAGGGTCCCGAGCCTCGTCGAGTCCCTACGCGTTCGCAGCGGTAGGGCGGGCAGGGACAGGAGGGGGCCCGTATGGGCTCGACCATGCCCGAGACCATACTCGCTCGTCCTTTCACTTTCATCGAAAACGCGAGCTCTGCCCGCCCGTCATAATAACAGCGTGTCCGAGGATTCCCAGTTGGACTCGCGTGGAGCCAGCCGCCAATGGGCCATCGTGCACGGGAAGCCCGTGCCCGGGCGCGCGCAATTGTACAAAGTCCGAGCGGGCGGGCCCGCTGCGAGTAAATATCGTAAATAGCTGCGGGACGGAGCCTTGGCCAAGGTCGAGGCTATTACCAAGATCGTATGCGCGGAGTCCGAGGCCCGACAGCCCGACGGAGGGAAAAGGAAATAAACACGGACCGGCCCACCGACTGATTAAACACTGATACGTTATTGCCGAGGCGAACGTGGCTTATCCACGGATTCCTTTGTCGATAAGTAGGCCCCGCTTTCCTCGGTTACAGCAATTAAGTTCTCGGCACCGCTTTTCCTGGCTCGGCTACTTCGCCCGTACGTCCTAAGCAAGCCGAGACACGTCATCCTACGGCCCCGTCCCACCAACTACCAATACTCGCGCATACCGAATTAAATTGGGACAAAACAAGCGTAGTCCGCGTTAATCTCGAGAATTTCTTATAATATATTGTCCCATGCAAGTTTTTCTTTCTTTCTTTTATTTCTTTCTTTCTTTCTTTCTTTATTTTAATCGAAGACAAGCGTAGTTGCGAGGAGAAAGCGCTTTGCCGGAAGTGATTGAAAAACTTTCCGAGGAGGACAATGGATCGGTTTAAAGCGGGCCATGGGAGGGAGTCGCGGTTCCGGGGTAGGAAGAGAGGGAATAAGATATTGCGGGGCTGAGGGAATTGAGCGGTCAGAGCTCCTCCGGATCGTCCGTGGATCATGAATAAGGAGAGAAATGGCCTCTCATGGTTTAGCTCACGGGCTCGACGTCGGGAAATCGCGAGCTGTGACGGAGAAGGGGGAAGACTCCGGTTTTTTATTATTATTGTCCGCGGGTCCGAAAGAGGAGAGAGAGAGAGAGAGAGAGAGAGAGAGGAGGGAGGACGCCGTAAAAACCATATTATTCGCGCCTTTCTTTCGCCGATTCGCTGCTCGAAACTTGCGAAGAAAATTCAATTTGCATACCTTAGCCTCCTCCACCTCCTTCTCCTCCTCCTCCTCCTCCTTCGCCCATCATCGACCCCCCGACTCCATTAATTATTTATCCCCATCCGGAGCGACGTTATCGTCTTATTACTTTCGAGCGGCTCTGCCCGGTCCACCTCGAACCGCTCTAATCAATAATTTCAAATTACTTTCCATCACCTTTTATTATCCTTTATTCCCTCCCCCACCCCCAAGAAATTTCTAAGCTAAAATCCCTCCCACACGCGCTTATACGTTTACGGCGGATCGCGGGCCTTTTCAAAGCAACCCAAGACCTCCGCTCACGAATACTCTCATAAGCTCTGAGCGTCTCAATTCTCAACCCCCCCCTCTGCACACGGACATTAGAAAGGAGCATGAAAAATATTTACTCACCGGCTCCTGAAGCAAATTTATTTATTTATTTATTTATTTATTTATTTATCTTTACTGCTTTAATGCAGCGCTACACTCGTTCGGGAATTCGTGAAGGGCTCGACAGTAGCAGCGGTAGCAATAAAGCCATGTCAATACCCGAATATCTGTGCGGTCGGCGGGACTATTCGGCGATTGGACGGTCGGTGCGCGGGGGCGGGAAAAGGGACGTTCCGGCGGAAATCGGCCTCGGATCTCTCGCCGAGAGTGTCCAGAGTGATTTTGACGGACAATTTGAGATATACCTTCTCCCTCGCCTGGAGGACGGCGATAAAAAGAAAAAGAGTTCCCGCGGCGCTGGGGGGCAGGGGGGAATCGGGGCTTCATTGTGATTGGCAATAGAGCGAGGAAATTGGTTCGAGATTCGCGGCACTGCATGGAATGTATTGGCAATGAGATTTTCCGGGTCCTCCTCTGCTCTCGGCTACACTCCACCCGCCCGTCCCATACCACGCATACACACGCGCGCGCACACACGCAGGGGCTCCAAGGGAGCTCTTTGCTCTTTGCTCTTTGCTCTTGGTCTTGGTCTTGGTCTTGCTAAGACCTCGCGACCCCACCACCGCCCCGATAATTCAACGATTCTTGTCCTTGGATTCCTGGTCGCTCGAGGAATGGACCGGGGCGCAGTCGTTGCCTCCACCCCGAGCCCGTTCTCATTCAATTTAACCGGCGACGAGGCTAACCCCGTTACGGCACAAATGGGGAAACGCGCACAATGCCATTATGGTCCGAATTCTTTTTATTTTCCATCTCATTGTCGAGCGGAGGCGCGCTTAGGCATGGATGTAATTGGAAAAATCCTGGTCCCCAGCTTCCTTCCTGCGATTCAGCTTCGCAACGAGAGATTGTCGCGTCCGTATCTGTCTCTGTCTCTGTCTCTGTCTCTGCGCGACTTTTTCCTCGGAAGGATCACGTCGCCGCGGGCACGGAGCCAATTATCAATCTTCAAGGTCGATCCCGTGAGTCTGGCGAGGGTTGGAGGGGGGCTGGAGTATTTTGAATTTCGGTGATCGAATTTTCGGTTAGCCTTGATTCTTCAGGGGAACGGCCGATTGGCTGGATCGGGACACCGAGCGGTCCGACTTGCCACTTAAATTGTAATACCGTATCAGCGTCGATTGGCTGCGCGGTAATCGTGCGCCTAGCGAAAAGCCTCTGCGGTGGAATTGAAAAGGGAAAATCGTGGTCTTGGGTACGTAACTCGCGCGGGTAAAGGGGGATCGATCGATCGATCGACGATGCCAGGGAAGATTGTCGGTTTCATCCCTTAATACGGAATCAATTAGTCCATCCCTCGACCGACGTGTATAATAATGCTCACCCATCCCTCACCCGCTCTCTCTCGCTCTCTCTCTCTCTCTCTCTCGCTCGCTCGCTCGCTCGCTCGCGCGTAATTAAAAGCCCGCAATTCGGCGATTGTTCGTATGCTCTGGGCTTTTGTATTAATGTAATTCCCCTCCGAGAGAGAGAGAGAGAGAGAGAGAGAGAGAGAGAGAGAGAGTATTTTACCCTCTCGCGTCTGTATTTGCTTGGCTTCCTTTTTCCGAAACTCTATAATCTATTGTCGACTTTTGTCGCGCAAGCATTGTCCGCTCTTCGATCGCGCCCACCCACCTCCGCCCCTCCCCCTCTCGCGCCCACGCAGCCGTATCCATCTCCGGCACCCGCTTTTCATCATTGCGAGCTGCGGACATACGCGAACGCGTCCTCCCCCTAACTATTCAAAGCCCTCCACCGTATCCAAGCCTTTGTCAGGTTATTCGTAGTCGCCCCTCCCCTACCACCGACCGACACCCGTTACCTCACCACCGGCACCGCGGCAAAACCTCCCCGATTCGCAATCTCCTCTGTATTTTATATCATTAGGCTACGGCGAGTCGCCGCACTCCCTCACCCCCATCCCCACCCCTCGCCCATAAAAGTCCACCATTACTCTGATTATATGTAAAGGTGACCCCTCCCACCCCCGCCCCGCCTTTCATGTTATCTTTCTTTTTTTATTTTTTGTTTTGCTTTGTTCTCTACAACGTGTAATCAATAATGTAATGACAATGTAGGATTCGCTGACCTTTCCGTTTCTTCCTTTCTGTTTCAGGTACGTAATGAGACCAGTTTGTCACTCGGGTTCCTCGATACTGTGAGTAAATCGACAGCATTCTAAACAATTGCAAACTAATCGGGCCGCGTCAGCTTCCCAGCCGGCATAAAGCAGATTAAAAACCCCAAGTTATTTACTCGTTAGGGTAGAAAGAGCGAGCCTCCGGCCACCAATGCATCCCCGATTCACCGCAATTATTAGGCAAATGTCGACGGAGCCCTCCGCGCTCGTTGCTTACTTCCAATGCCCGCGACTACGTATTGATAATAAATGATAAATAATAAATAATAAATAATAAATAATAAATAATAAATAATAAAATAAAAAATATTGATAATAATAATAACGGCAGTAGCGGGGGAATTGGGAATGAGGAATTGGGAATGGGGAATGGGGTTATTGGGGAATGGGGAATGGGGAATGGAGAATGGGGGGGGGGAGCGAACATAATTAAATCGGCGGTCAACTTTTAAAATCTCCAGTCGAATGCAGAAATCGTGTAAGCCAATTAACTAAGCCTCTTTAGGCTCGAAATACTTCGGGCTTCGTCATCGCCAACAACTTTTTAATTATTCCCAAACGTTCTAAAAAGAATAAGAATAAGAATAAGGGAAAAAGTAGCAAAAAAGGGCAAGGGAAGCAAGGCAAGTAGAAGAAGAAGAAGAAGAAGAAGAAGAAGAAGAAGAAGAAGAAGAAGAAGAAGAAGAAGATGAAGAAGAAGAAACCGAGTTATAGTTTCGGAAATTCGCTTGCATTAGGTCCAGCGCGCAGATCAAAGGGCCAGCCGGGGACTCCGGTGCATCATTACTTTCACGCTCGCGCTTTCCTTTTATCAAAGTTCCTCTGTAGCCCGTCAGCAATAGTCTTTATTAAAGTCTACTTGAGCGGGTCCACGTGTTCTTTGCCGGGCACGTCTTCATCGGCGGAGTACGTCGTCTCGCTCGACGTTTCGATCTTACGGAAGCTGCCCCTCCCCGCCAGGGACTTTTTGCCCTTCTATCCCCGCCGCTGACGAAAGCAGGGGAGGCTGAGGGAGAGGCGAAGTGTCGAGGAAGAACCGAGGGAGGAAAAGAAATTGCGAACAGAGTACGGGCGGACGGGTGGACGGGTGGACGGTCGGGACGGTCGGACGGTCGGGACGCAAGAGGAGCAGGGATTACCGCCCAATCGAACCGTAACTTTGTCACAGGGATTGGTTTTTAGCCTTCCGTCTCTGTAGAAAAGTCACTCATCCGTATCGCGAATGAGGTCTTTCGCTAGCAACCGCCGTTTCCCCCTCCGCCACCTTCACCTCCTCGACGTCCTCTTGTTTCCGGGCTCCGCATTCGACAGATAAGGCGCCTTTTGACAATCTCCCCCCTCTCTCCTGAGCCCTCACGACTGACGTATCCATCCTTTCCTTTATCATCTGGACCCCGTCCCACCCCGCCCCTGTCGCGCGCGCTACTTTTATCTTCTATTGTCTCACCCTCCCCCCCCGCTAGCGGCTCGCCTTTTAATACTGTTATTTCAATGGACTGGAGTCGTTATTACTGGAACGCAGGCTCGTCTGCATGTCCTCGAGCTATTTGAATTACCGAGTGGACTCGGTACTCGAATATCCAAAATATCCGCCGACGCCCGTTTATCCAGGAGCGCGCCTGTCCTTTACTATCAGACGACCAGCCGATCTAGCCCCTACTAAACCCGCACCACCGCTTCTATCGTCCCACTCTTTTCCACTCCCCCACCCCACCCCCCGCTCTTATTGTTATTACTCTTACTATTCGGGAAATTCGGCCTGCCGACGAAGAGTCCATTGCAAGTAAACTCCGAGCCTTCCTCGGCTCCCGCACCACCTATGTTGACCTCTCGCATCTTCCTCTCGGCTATCTCTACCCCCTCGCCCCTCCGCCACACTTCGGCATCTGATCCATTCCTCCCCCCGCCCCCATACGCCTTTTCTCATCATCAAGAAGATACGTGTCTGTTTGTATCGCGTCCCTCCCTTCTTCGGAACTTCTTTCTGAAAGCGGCAGCGGCTTGCCCTTCCTGGACTTTCCCCTGATTTTCCGCTCGGATATATATATATATATATATATATGTGTGTATACATCCCTTTTTCTTATCCAGAAGAGATTCTTTCCCGAGTTCTTTTGTTCCTTTTCGCCTCCCATTTCATTTATATCTAGTCGCGATTCGAATCAAAGGCATCCCGTCGAATCCCTCTACCCGGACCTCTACCCGGCCATCTCCGAAGCTTTCTCTGACTTCTTCCTCCCCCCACCCCGCCCCTACCCCAACCATCTTCTTTTAATCTCCTTTCGCTGGTAATTACTGTTTGTTTCGAAAATTATTAGGTCCGACTGGGCTTCTTCTTCTTCGTCTTTTTCGTCTTCTTCGTCTTCTTCGTCGACGTCGTCGTCTTTCTTTACTTAAAACCGAGTGTTTCTCTTAAACGAGGAACATTTTTCACATTCATTCGGAGCCTTAATCAACTTCGTTATTTAATTTATCTAAAAATCCAGCATTCATTCAATCTAACAATGCGGAAAAGCAAGAAATAAATAAAACAAGCGCTTATCATTGCTTCGTGAAACTGCTTCGCTTATCCCAGCGTCATTGCAATTCATTAATAGTATCACATGCTCGCGCAACTTCAAACATTAATAAAGAATTTGCCTTTATATGTATGTATATATATATCAGGATACGTGCAGTTAAGCGTGTAATATAATACATGATTTTCTAGGAAAGTAGTTTACTTGGATGAAAATTCCCTATCGATTCGTTAAAAGAGTAATATTATCCAGCGACAAAAGTATAGGTGGAGAGAAAAATACTTGATAGGGAATAATAAATCACGTACAAAGGAATTCCGTAGGGGAAAACAAGCCCCATTAACTAGTTCATACGAGATTCCTTCCTACGAATCTGTTACATCATTCATCAATAATCTACATAGGAGGCAGAAAACAGGTACAAAAGCTTGAAATCCAAGCCACACGGCATTCGGAGAATATTCGAAATTTTTTTTAGTCAGTCAAGTGGCAAGTGAGGTCGCTCGGCCGGGCTCTCACCAGCTGCATTACGCGAACATCCGGTGAAAAGATTAAGATTTTTCATCTGTTACCGTCTCCGGGTATCGTCTTGCATGTTCCCGACGAACCCACGCGACTCCCGCCTCCCTACCCACCGCCTAACGTAGGTTTGCGACGCCGAGGTCGCCGTCGGTGGCGCGAGCGGCGGAGGAGGGGTGGGTACCCCCACCCCCCAACCCCCACACCCAACCCGTCGACGATCCGGGCACAGCTTTCCCGGCGCTTTTTCTCTGACTGGCCTCGGCCAATATTAAATTTCCTTTATTGCCGGCACGGCGACACTTGTAATAGTTTAATAACGCGCGAGTGGTAACAATACACAATAATGAAATGATTTCCTTGCAGAAAGGAGAGCAGAAGGAGTCTTTGTCCCGATGCCCCCGATGAAACGGATTTATGAATAAGAGGCGGTTCTTCTCGTGATTTATGCTCTTTTACACTCAAACTTCCCGGAATATATTAAAATGATATTACAGCCATGACGAGGTGAAGACTAATTAATCAAATATACTTTGTGAATAATATGGGGAAAAATGTACCGCTTCCCTTTGGCTCGCTCGCTTCTCTTTTTCGTATTAATTTTAAATTACTTAGCCATCGGAGGAGCCAACGTACTTGAAAAGAAATTTAAAATTACATTTGTAATGCCGAGAGTCTGTTTGTCGGAAAAAAATTACTGATACTTGCCCTATCCGACGGTTAAAGAGGCTTCCGTTTACGCAAATAAATAGCGAGTCCAGCAATTTCTATCAATCAATCATAGTGTTTGAGTATACTTTAACGAAATTGCGCTCTCTTCGCTCTCTTCGCTCTCTTTGCTCTCTTCGCTCCCATCGCCCCTCATTATTTGCCATTAACCGAGTTAAATAGCAAATGTAAATCAATAAACATAATGACGTGAAATAGCGGAATGCCTGCTTACTTCAATACATCAATTTGGCCCCTTGTCGATAAATCGATAATAAATACAATTATCGAGTAATTATACCGACGGCTATGTAATTATCAAAGTATTGTTGCAGCTTTTATTAATAATTCCTGATAAAATTAAGAACGAGACTGTCAAACACGCCGCTTTTTCTTCCCGTATTAACAAAATGAAAAAAAAAACGCAAACAATAATTTCCGCCTAATCCACTTAACAAAATGGCTGGAACACTTGGGATAATGAAACAAACGGCCGGGATTTAATGG
Organism: Ceratosolen fusciceps; assembly: GCA_018883505.1. Classification (NCBI taxonomy): domain Eukaryota; kingdom Metazoa; phylum Arthropoda; class Insecta; order Hymenoptera; family Agaonidae; genus Ceratosolen; species Ceratosolen fusciceps. The sequence continues at coordinate 5,431,623 of RCIC01000005.1, forward strand.
GAATGAAAATAGAACTTGCAATTTACTTGGGAAAAAAAAGGAAGAAAAAATATTATGTAAAACTTTTTAAACGAAGATCCGCTTTACTATTTCTTTTTATTTGTAAAATTCGCGAAACGGGAAAAAGCTGCCGGCCTCGACGATTCTAATAATGAAAAAGTAAGGCTTAATCCATTATTACGGCAAATTATTAACAATAATAATCTGGAAAAGTGTAATACGTCCGGGCAGTATGACATTTCGTTTGGATGAATATTTAACGCATAAAATGGCAAAGTCATTTAAATTTCTAACGAAATAATAACGGGCCCGTAATTGTCGATGCTTTTTTAAGAGCTTTTAATTCCGGCGCTGCTCGCAAGTGACGGCGTCACTCGTGAAATTCGTCTCCCCTCCCTCCCCTCCCCCCTCTCTCTCTCTCTTGCCCCCTCTCACTGTCACGGTCTCTGTCTCTGTCCGTCCGACTCTACTAGAGGCGGGATCGACGGGTTCGTCTATCCAGCCTCGGCATCGCTCCACGGAACGAACGCCATTTTCGAAATAGATATTACTCTCGGGGGGGTTTCGCTTCGGCCTCGCGCCGCTTTTCTGGATCGTTAAGTTCTCGAGGAAAAAGGAAACAAAGGCAAACGGAAGGCCGCTCTCCGGAATAAAGAGTATGCCGCGGGGGGGGGGGGGATTTTTAACGTTTATGTCGTTGGCAATGAGGTGTTTGCCAATTTGCTTTATCGCCTGGCAAAATTTCGTGCCCCGGGTGGGAGGATCAATAATAATTCACGGCATCGATAACGGCACGGGATTCCTCAAGTCCTCCCTTCGTTTACTTTAATTATATCGATAATGCCGTCTTTGTGTTTATCGAGCTCCTTCGGCCAATTTCCTCCGCCAGGCTTCTTCTTATCTTTCCCATACGCCAATTTTTGCCAACTAAAGTTAACTAAACCTCCTCTTCTACGGCCTTTTCTACAACTCCACGATCGATAACAACGCGAATCAAGCACACGGGCGTACAACAATTACGTGTCGTAATTAATGATTCATGATATTAGATAATAAAAAAAAAAAGGGAAAAGGCCAGGCGTCAGAAGGGGGGGGGGATGGAAATGAGACGAGACAAACTCAATTTTCCGATTACGAAATTGCAGAGCTCTTATTATTTTTCTATTTGTTTATAGTCGAAACGTTGCTTTTAACATTCATCGATCACCTCAAGTGGCAATAATTCATCGCCATTATACAGTTACGGCTGCTGGAATTTAATAGAAAGCCATTATTTGTACATATTACGGTGCGATCAGAACGAAGCTTCTTCTTCTTCTTCTTCTTCTTCTTCTTCTTCTTCTTCTTCTTTTTTGTATCGTAGTCATGTGGGAGTTTGTTTGGATATGTATCGAGCGACTGGACACATAATCCTTGATGATCCGTCATTGATTTGGTAGAGATGCGCGACGCGGTATCGGAGTGTGCGCGGACCCTGTGGTCAGGAAGGAAGAAAATAAAGTAAATGAAAAGGAGAAAAGCAGCATCTCGAAGAAAAGAGACAATAAGATTAATGAAAGGGGTAGGGGGTGAGGGTGGTAGGGATATAGTGGAGAGCTCGAACCGGGAGAACAATGAGAGAAAGAAGAGAGGCGTAAGTAGAATCGCTCGGGCTCTTTAATTAGGCTAACATATCATTTAAGCGCTCGGGCTTCTTGCGTGGAGGAGTCTTATTCTAAGCGAAACGTCATTCTAAAATTGAGCGTTCTCGGATCTGCCTCGTGACGAGGATGTTAAGGCGGCGGGGGGAGGGACGGGAGGTACGGGAGCATTCATTGTCCGCGACTCTTTGAACGGCCGAGTGTCTCAGCTCGACTTTAATTACGCGCGCGCACAATGAGATTCGGGATTAAAATATACGGATTTAAGCTCGGCCAAGTCTCTGTAGGGAGGAGGCGCCAGCGAGGACGTGCGGAGGTCCCCGACGAGGACAATCGACGCTCGATCCTCCGCCACCCAAGAAGCGGGAGCCGCGGTTCGGCGGACGCCCTCGTCCGACAGCTTGGAAAATATTAAGGAGCCGAGGGAAGTCTTACAGGGGACAGATTACGACGTAGCGCAGCCTGAAATCGATATACATACGTACATATACATATGTGTATATATGTATATATGTATATATCGACGAGTCGGGCGTTTAATCGATTGACCGGCATGTAATTACAATCTTGGCTTAAATTATTATGGGCCATCGGTATCCGTCCTCCTCCTACCAAATACTCGTCTCGCTCGCTCGCTCGCTGGCCGAATGCTAATGGCCGAATGATCGTCCTCGTCGTGGGGATCACTGATCGATCGGTATAAAAAAAAGTCAGGCGTACGTACAAGGGACTATTAATGCAAAGTCCGATGCATTATTTCCTATTGATCGAATTAGCCTTTAAATGAATCCTTGGCGATCGGGCAATGTGATTATTACGATTTAGGCCGGCAACGAAGGGATCAACATCGATCCTCCTTCGATGGATAATGAATGTGGGTTAGTGAGAGCTAACTGGCTAGAGCTCGATTATCGTTCTCCATTTACGTCCCCGCAGACTAATGTCCCCTTCAAATGCTTTTCAAATCGCTTTTTAAATCACTTTTTTAATCACGTGCTACTTAAGGTACGTTTGGCATTGTCGTAAAGTGGAAAAATCGCGGAGGCAATTATAGGCCGAGGCTTGTAAATCTCCGTGGTTAAAGGAGGTTAGAATGACCGCCGACTGTCATTATATAGCCGGCGAGGATCGCGGATCTAACGACGGCGTCGGGTCGCTTAACGTCCCTAAGCTAAGGAAAATGGCTTTCCCTCGGCCGTGCCTAATTATTCCTCGGCACGGCCGACCAACAGTCCTCCAACAGTCCTCCACCAGGTGAGAAAAAAAGCTCGTGCTCGTGCTCCCGCTCGTGGGGATGGGATACGATGGGGTGGGACGACGGTGGATTGGGCGGGGTGGGGAGGACGGTGGGGGTGGGAGGCGGGGGGGAGTCTCACGCACTCGGCCGTCAACGAGACTCGTTAAATCGCCCGTACGTGCCCTTCCTCCTCGTCGATCGTCTTCGTCCACCCCCGTCCACCCGCTGTCGTCGAATTAACGTCGATTAGTATGCCCATTAAGCAGACGTTGAACTTGCCCGGTCGCCTCCTCGCCGGCTTTCCTTATCCCCTATCTGCTGCGGGGCAATCACGAGACCACGGCCCCGATGCGCCCGACCGGTCAACCTCCGCTCGATTGCCTCCGCCTCCCGTCCCGCTTCGCCTCCTTCGTGCACCGACGCCGCTCGCCGTATTATATACCTGCAGGTCGATCACGATTTGCATCGCAGCCAGGTGGGTAATGGTAGGGGGAGGGAGGCGCGTCATCCTCGCTCTTCCTCCTCCCCCTCTTCCCCGCCGCTCTGTCTTACCCTCACGATGACGTCTCGCCACCTCTCCCGCACTCCCCGCCCCTCACGACGGAACCGTGGCCGTATTGCCGCCGTCGCCTGTCCTCTCCCGCCACCACCCCCGCCCGCTTACTTCCATTTTTGATCGCGGAAAAGAGCGAGGACTTGTAGGATAATGCACGCGGTACGTAATGCACTTTAAAATGGATCCACTTGTGAATTACGTAGGCAGAGGAGCGAGCGACGCTCAACTTGGCATTTACATGCATTATTTCATGCATAAGCTAATGATTTTAATCCGAGAAATTTGTTTTACTTACACACACGTTTCCGGGTGTGCATCTAGCGGATTTCCCGTATACGTGATGCATCGGGATTCTCGATTTGCAGACTTGGCGCGTTCGAATCGCCATCTTATCCCACGTACGCGAATTATTTGAAATACGTATTGCCAGAAATGGTCCGGAAAATTGCGAGTCCATTATGTTGTTATCTACCTCTCTCTCTCTCTCTCTCTCTATATATATATATATATATATAATGTACGTGTATACGCGTATAGGATAGATGTACATATCTCGCGGTCATTTGACGAATTCATGACCAATTGACCGGACTCTCGGGGCTCTCGAGAGCATTAAATTTTCTTTTTCCACAATAAATGAAACGTTCGTTCCGGTCTATGTGCACTGCATTTATAGGAACTCGCCGATGGAGTTCGTGCTTCGCGAGCAGCCTATTCCTTACCAATTACGGTAAAATATTGTATTAAAGCGGTTCGCGTCCCGGGAATAAATTTCAGTCCCATACGTACAGTGGCGTCGAAGGCTCGTTACCTTCATGGGAGGGAGTCCGCTTACCTGGATAAAGCGGCCCGAACGTTAATACCGAATCCCCGTAAAAATTCAGCGCCTCGAAGCGATAATTACGAAGGAGTAAAATACATTCCTCCCCCTCCGCGGATCACCTGCGGCTGATACCTCTAAGGCAGTACACCTATCGTGCACTGGGGTTGTCGATGGGAAGACGGGCGTATCTGGAGCAGTTTTGCCCCCGGGCCGATGTCCATGTTGTACATTCTGTAAATTGAGCGAGCCTCTAGTAAAGGAACTTACTTATCCCAGGAGGAAAAGGAGAGGATATCGCGAGTGAGAGCCGAAGTTTTAGCATTGGACATAATTAGCGAGAAGGGGCCGGAGGGTGGGGGGTGGCGGAAGGTTTACGATTACGCCGGAGCCAACGGCGGGAGGGTTATTGGAAGCTCTTCCGCGGCGAGGAAGGTATCCGCTCGCGTGTCCCCGGTGGAAAATGAGCCTCTTCCTGAAAACGCGCCCCCGGCTAACGGAGTCCGAGGCATCCACCGGAGCCGAAGACCGCGCAGGAACGACGCAACAAGGACGACGGCGACGGCGAAGACGAAGACGACGGCGACGACGACGACGACGGGGCCCTGGGCCCCTGACAATTGACGCGCAAATCGATTGTAATTGGAAGTAGTGGGATCGAGTCCCCCCCCCCCAACACCGAACCCCAACCCCTCCACCACCTAACCGCGCCGAGGTTCGCCTCGCCCCGTGAGAAATTTCGCGCTCCAGTGGACAGACGCACGTAGCGTCTCTCGCGCATCGTGAGACCACTGCTCCCCTCGCGTCCCAGACATTCCCAGGAAATTATCGGCTCGCGCACCGATACTCCGATTGATTTCGACGAGCCGGGGTCGAGCGAGGTGTCGTCGGACGCGGAGCCCGGTCGGCGTAAAGCAGCCGCCCGCGCGCCTCTCCTTCCTCGACGAACGTCGCCCCGTCAACTAGACCGACTACGCGGGACTTGGGTGAAGGGAGGGAGGGACGCTTTCGGAAGAAATTTTCCCGGGACTTTTTGGGACGGAGTCAGGTGGAGGCGCGACTCGTCGAGAGAAAATAAACCCCCGAGGGAGCCGTTCGACGCATCCGACCGCGATTATTATTGGGGCTCCCGTTAATGACGTCAACGTTGATTGAATCGCTTCCTTTAAATGTTGCTCCGCACGGCTGGGACGGGAGTGGGGAGTGGGGAGTGGGAAGTGGGTGAGAGAGACGGCCACGGCTACTTTCCTCGAGATGACGTTATGTAAATTGTATCGGTTGGTGATTATAGGAACGAGGCTTAGTGGGACAGGGGATTAGGCAAAGCTGGGGCTATTGGGGTTTTTTATAGTGAGTTGGGGGGGGAGGGGGGACGTACGGGGGTCAGCGAGAATAACTCGTAATTGAAATGCTCACAAGACAGGAGAATAATAAAGTCTCGCGTGGAGCTGGCGAGAGTCATTGTCGAGGGAAAGGCCGATAAGCTGTTATTTTCCAATTACCGTACCGTCGATAAGAGCCGCCTTGATTGAATTTACCCTTATACCGTTGCTAGGATTCCTTTCGCTTTAAACGGCGCATCGCCTGGATGGAATGCCTCGAGGAAAGCCGCGAAACGGCAAGGGACGAGCGCCGACGCTCTTCATCGACGCGAAAAGTCCGCGTGACATTATAAAATTCCGGTATTTATAACCGAAATTAACAATTTCTCAAACTCCCGCGAATCTTATAAATTCCTCGTAAAATAAAAAAATCAACGCAATTACCACCAGGCGTACGTGTCCGCGCGGACACGCGGCAAAAGCCCGTGTAGGTGCATTGTACATAATAAATGAAAGATAAGGATGGAATCGTCGAGAGGAATCAGCTGGAGTTCCCCGAATTCGGTTAAGGAGCCAGCCAATGAAATTGTTTTTTCGAGCCTAATTTAAAATTTGCATATACATGGAATTTTTATGTAAAGCGCGTCGTCTAAAAATGTAGCTTTTTAAATGGGAATATTAATGCGGGGTTCGAAGCTCTACCCCCTCCCCTCCGCCCCTCCCTCCCAACCCTCTCTCACTCTCTCACTCTCTCTCTCTCTCTCTCTCTGTGCGTGGCTATCATTATCGGCCGGTTTTTCATGGTAGGAAGGCAAAAGGAAGAAAGCAAGGGGTGGAGGAGGATGAGAAAATATCAAATCGGAGAGTTAAAGGTTATCATGAGTCAGTCATCTTGAGCATCGGGGGAAGGAGTATAAGCGAATCTTTACTTCAATTGGATAATTTGCCTCGATGCTTCCTTTCTTAAACTCGCGTCCGCAGTCGCATAAGAATCCGTCGGTTTTGACTTTGGTCTACGTATGGGGCACGTGCGCGCGGGACGGGGAGGGGGAGAGGTTATAAGGAGTCGGAGGCGGAAGAAGGAAGATAGGAGGAGGAGGCCTCCGGTCGAATAATTGACAAGGAGGCGAACAATGTAATGCCGGAAGTACGTCGCGTCGGAGAAAATAGCCGCTCTTGTCTTTCGTCATTGAGAAAATAAAGGAAGGACGGAAAGCGGAGCATCGACAGCGTACGCAACCCTTTCTTCTCCTCCTCGTGCTTTACTTCTCTCTCTCTCTCTATCTCTCTCTCTCTCTCTCTCTCTCTCTCTCTCAATCTCTCTAAGCTACCCGAGTAGGGCATTCTTCTCCCACTGTCTCTCTCTCTCTCTCTCTCTCTCTCTCGATCCGTCTGTCTCTCTGACTGTCTGTAACTGTCAGGATGCCGAAACAACTGCGTCCATTTGCAGAGCCGTCTCCGTAAATAGCTAATGGCAAGTGCCTTTCTCTCCCTCTCACACACACACACACGCGCTCTCTCTCTCTCTCTCTCTCTTTCTCTCTCTCTTTCACTATTCCGCTATTGCCTTCACGGTGTCGTATTTCTCCGGGGTAATGTCGTTCCTGCTACCGGTACAGCTCCCCCCTCCCCTCCCCCTTTCACCCGTACGGCGCTCACAATCTTAAATGGACGTATGCACGACTTTGGCTTTGGCTTTGGCTTTGGCTTTCCGGTCCTCGTGGAGAGCAAAATACGGTAACTCCGTGGGTGGTGGTGTAGGTGCGCGCGCACAGTTAGAGACAGTCGGACATGTTCCGCGGCGCGTGTCCGAGATGTTCTTCTTCTTCTTCGTCTTTGGCTTCATTAGCCGGCGCAGCCCTCGGCCGCGTTCGACTACGACTCGGTGAGGCTTCCGTCCCGAAGACGTTAATTCCTTTGACGCTTTTTCTAACTCCCTTTCCCTTAGCTCCTCGTCCCGGCTCTCTAATTACTGCGCGTCCCCCTACCCCCCGAACCCCAACCCACTCGTCCCCCCCCTCCGTCCCACCCTCCCTCCTCGCTCCCCTTATCCTACCGGTCCAACGAAAAGTAATTGATGAGCTTGTAAATACTGCTGAGTGATTTTGGGTAAATAAGTGAGCTCTTTGTATTGTTTCATTAGGTTTGTTATGAAAGCGGAGCCGAGCAGCAGGCGATCGTTAGGGGCGATCGGCGATCGTTTCGTGACCCACTTAAGCGAGCCCCGATACTTAGCCCTAACTGCCGAATGAACCTAATGACAAATAACTTATTTTATTATTAGCGACGGGCTCGTGTAAAATTATCTAAACGACGGGTATATTTTTAGTCAATTACGAGGGGCTCGGGGCTGCGGAGCCAGCCCCATTATATCGGTAAATAGAGCTTACGGGGACTTAATTTATACATTTCGCTTTATCTCTGATGTTCATTATTAAATTTAAATTGGCGAAGCCCTTGAAAGCCGCGTCCGTACGAGTCATTGATTGGATCGTTGATGCAGCTGATATTTTACAGCCGGTCTCATTAGACAATCGGAGGAGCTCATTGTCGATTTAGTATTATTAATTAATCATCGTAGGTAATACGACGAGCCTCGAGCCTCGACGTTCTATCGGTATTGTTAATGCCGAGATAATCTTTATCTCCTAATATCAGCAGATTCTTCCGTATTATAAAAGGAGCTTCAAACCCTCACCCCCTCCCGCTCTCTCTCCGCTCTCTCTCATCTCTCTCTCTCTCTCTCTCTCTCTCTCTCTCTCTCTCTCTCTCTCTCTCTCTCTAATTAAATATGAAAAAGACTGACATTAGCGGACAGGAGTCCCGTGAATCTTTTTGTCCCCGATAAATATTCATTGGGTCCGAGCGAGAGATGCAGAGTAGAGTTTCGGGATCATTGAATATCCCGGGTCGCTGAAGGATGGGGGGGTGGGGGATTGACTTTTTGCCGACTAGGAGTTGATATAAAAATTTGTTACCGCCGAGATCGCCACCCGAGTTGCGGGGCTTAATATTCGCGGACGGGCGGATGGACGAGCGGCCGTCTGGGAACGGCGAATACCCAGGTAGACGGGGCCGACTCCGCAGCCTCCCATCGATCCAGCCATTCAAATCAGCCAAATCCACTCGCGTCTTATCCGCTATCGATCAGCGGAGGGACAAAAAAGTGGCGGCGGATCCCCATCAGCGGGATTCCGGGACAGTAGCGGTAGCAGGGGCCAGCCGGCCGTAGGACGACCAGGGGGATCGAGAGTAGTCGGGAAATCTGGCAATTTAAAAAAGACCCCCCAGAATCTGTGGGACGAACGGACCCATTCTGATGAAGCCCTCTCGGACGAAATGAGGCTCAAAACGCGGAGGCGCGACGGACCCGACGGACGCGACGGACGCGCTCGAGACCGTATCTCCTGGCGCGACTATTCCTTTAATTTCTCATATGCAAAGCCGCCCAGGGTCCCTTTGATGCTGCACCTGGCGCTTCCCCTAACACAAGCACACCTACTAGCGAATCGTTCGCGTTTTCTCGGTCGGCCGTCTTATCTCGGCCGAGCATCGCCTTTTTTTTCATGAAGAGCGGCGTGGGGGAGGGAACCGAGAAGGGGTTTGAAAAGAGTTCGGCTTTGTCCGGGCACTTTTCACTTCTTTTTTTTCCCTCCTTTCGGCGTTTCTGGCCGCGGTCTACTCCTCACCCCCTCCCTTCGAAGATCCGCCGGCCCGATATTTATATACGTACTTCCTGCTCCACACGAGGTTTTCTCGCGTGGAGGCGCCGCCGTCGTATTTTGGCGCGAGGGCCGCGCGAAGAAAAGGGGGGAGGGCCATTTTTCTCCCGTCTCCCCCCTTTCTCGGCTTCGCTTCTCAAGAAGTCAGCCCCCCCCGCCCCTCCCGACGACCGAAGAAAGACGTATCCGTGGCGATCTCGCGCAAGTCTAGAGGATCCGGGTGAGATGAGCTCCACCATAAGAGAGAGAGAGAGAGAGAGAGAGAGAGAGAGAGAGAGAGAGAGAGAGAGAGAGACTTGAGAATTATAAATAAAAGTAAATTCTGAAATATCGAGCCTCGGCTCTTTCGGGGCATTCCCCAGGAATCCGTTGCGCCTCTTCCTTCTTCCAAAATACGGGAGTATGGCGGCAGGAGGGGAGCCGGCGGGGGGATTGCCGAGCATTTTTCGAGAAAGGCTGCGGTGTCCAGAAAAAAATTTACCATCTATGGCCGTTATAACTCACATCGGGTATGCGATTCATTTGGAAAAATGTCCCTTAAGACCAGTTAAATGAAGTATTGACTTTACCTCGGGGTATCCGGTGAATTCAAGAGCCTCGAATCCTTTTTGAAAAAAAAAAAAAAATAAATATCTAAATAAAAAATAAAATAGAAGCCTATCCCGGAGCTCGAAGTCGGTGAGAACAAGTAAATAAAACCAAAAAAAAAAAAAAAACAACAAAAAAACAGGAGCAGCGCGTAGATCGTGCTGCAGCGTGCGCGTCGTGACGGACGGGAGGAGGAAGGGAAGGGCAGGGATGGGAGGAGGGCCGTCCACTTGCTTTTAATAATAATCGAATTTCCGTCGCAGTCTCGCCTCTTCCTCCCCTCTCCCCCTCGCCCCACGCGACTCGTTAATTGAAGAATGAAAAGTAAATTGAAAAAAGCGAATAGAGGGAACTTTAGCGCGCGTAACGTAATGGCGCTCGTAAGCAGTTGGCGAGCGAAAGTCGGAAGGTGTTTTTAAGAGCCGGAAAATGCCCTCGCGAATTTCCCGAAGAAAGGGCTCCGAAAATTAAGGCAATCCTTGCTACTAGTGTGGAGCGACATAAGGAAGTATCGGGGTCCTTCGTTTGGATGGGGAAAAGTCTCGCGGGGCAAGGTCTGACGGGGCAAAGGTTAGCCGATCCCTTGAAAGCTTCCACGGGGACTAATAGCTCTCGGCTATTATATCTCAAAAGTCATTAGAGGCTCGGGAAAATTTACTGGGCCCGGCGGCCGATTCGCGCAAGCACTCTGGTCCGAGAGTGGGAAAAGGGCTCTGGCCACGGGCCGGCATGGGTGCGGGTAGGGGTGGTGCGGCACGGGACGGGGAGGTTTCGGGGAAGGGTATACGCCGTTACGTCAAAGCCGTTTGACAACGCGACCGTTTACCGAACGGATAGGGTGCGAGAACCGCTTGCCGAGGGTTATTGGGCGGCTGGTGGACGGGTTGGGCGGGATGGGGGGTTGTTGGCGGCGTTGGGAGCGGCTAACGATTTTACGAAAGCGTTTTGCAAGCGACGTGCTTTATAAATTTCTTGTCAGCGCCGGCGTGTCGCGCCGTTGAAGCGAAAAACGAAGAGCGCGTAGGTGACGGCGTTGGTGGCGGTGGCGATGGCGGTGGCCGTGGCAGCGTCAGGGGCGAGAGAGGGACGGCGGCGACCAAAGCAAAGGAAGGAGGTGGGCTTAATTTCCTGTCGCGGCGTTCCCGTACGCGTTTTTCATTAAAATGTCGTTAATAATATTCGCTTCGCCCGAGTCGCTTTCTAGACGAGCCGCGCCAACATAGGGCGCCGAGTAAAGTGAATATAGACAAAAAGAAAAAAAAGGGGGGGGTAGAGGGGACAACCGAGCGGGCCGAGAGGTCAGAGCGGTAAATGAGAACTTATCGGGAGTAATTTTCCGTGATAGCGGAGCCCCAGTTTTCCCGCGAGTCATATATTACGGCGGACGGGCCTGTGTCCCCTTCCTGCCCCAACCCCTACCCCACCAACCCACCCCCATTGCCCAACTGTACCGTTACTGTACCGAGCCCGCTTGAAATCTAAAAGGGTGTGGGAGTGACTTTCGGCGAGTCGTGGATCAATCAATTACGGAAGGAAATTATAAAGGAAAACGGGAGCGTCTCGAGGCGATATCGAGGATATCGACGTCGCGCTACCTACGTTCCATCAAACTGAATTTCTTATAAACAAAAAAGAAAAGAAAAGGACGTGAAGAGAGGAATAATTCGCGGACATGCCCCATAAAATTCCCATAATAATTGAGTAATATTGGAATTTATTTCGAGCCGACCTCCCCTGCTTCTGGTCGGCCATTCGTCATTTTCGGTAGAATAGCCAACTTGCAAAAGAGGCTGGTAAACGATCGTCGCGGTAGTCCGGGGAAGGCAATTAAGTCAGAGTGATAAGGGAATAAAGGAGAAGAGACGGGGGGGAGGAAGGGGTTCGGCGGAGCGGTCGGTCGGAAAAGAAATCACAGTGATGAAGGTAATTGAGCATTTTGGGGTTAGATGGTTGGCACTTCAATCATAATCCGAGCCGGGCACTCAGGAAAATCGCATTCGGCAAAGTCAACCGCACCCCCCCTCCCCCCCATCCACCCCGCATAATACCTTACGGGATTCGGGAGGCAAATCACGAGGCCGCTCACGCTCGCGTTAACTAAATTACCTCGATTACGTACCCGAACCTCGCTCGCACGCGCCAACATCCACCGCTGCGTGCCGAATTATTCAGATTTCCCGCGACGGAGGCGTCCCCGCCCCGCCGCAGCGCCACACCGCGTAATTGCATAAGGACAAGCCTAGGGTCCCGGAGCCTATAAGTCAGGGCGAACTTATTCGCGAAAATTTCGCGGAGCGTATATTTTATGCAGAGGCAGGCCGGAGCGCATCGGGCGCCCACGTAACGTATGACCTTCCCGCCCTCCCGCCCCTCGTGCCCCCGCCAACCACGCGATCGGGGCACCGTGTGCGTGCGCGAGGCCGCACTCGATCCGCTCGACTTTCGCGCGCCGACCTAACACGTGAGCCGCGCACAACGGGCGCGTAAGTAATTTTCATTACTTGCAGTTTCCTTTTTCGTCAGCGACGCGCGCGCGCGCGAATCAATTTTAATTAAGCTTCGGACGCACGCTTTTCCCCGAGATCCTACTCCCCCTACTCCCCCACTCCCACCCCCACCCCCACCCCTACCCGACGCGCGAGACGGCCCATCATCTCAAATTTTACGCCCTCCCACTCGCGGCAGAGCTTCATTACCCGGCCGTGCAATACAAGCGAGCCATTCCGTAAAACTGCATCACGATGACGTTTTACGAGTCGTATCGATTGCCGGACCCGTTTCCTCCCACTGTAATTACCTGGATTATATGCAGATCTCTTCACGAGTACTCCTACCATAACGAAGTACTGCATAAAATCCACAAACTCTATAAAGTATTAATGAAATTTATACAGACTCTCGGTCTGTTATTATTACTATTATTACTATTATTCTCAATTATTATTATTATTATTATTATTATTATTATTATTATTATTATTATTATTATTATTATTATTGTACATTACCCGGTCTCGCGTTTCTCAAAATAAGAAAATTTCTCAAATCCTGGAGCCGTGTGTTTTGCATTAAATATTTCGCGGTGTTATTTAATCTTAAGGATGGGGCTAAAGTATCCCGGCGTCTGCTGCTGCTGCTGCTGCTACTGCTGTTGCTGTTGCTCCGGTGGCGGTGGTGGCGGCGGCGGCTTACAATCAACGGCGAACGGCGAGCGCACTTTAATCTAGTTATTAAATTAGTATTTACTACCGAATGCACTCGAAGCTACGAGAGCCATTCGCCGCGCAATTACAAATTAAATGAAACATTGTCGAGCGTTCTGCGTTATTGGGGTTATGGCGAATTCAATTAAAATTTGGATTACGCGATTACTATTTTTAATCGATTTTCAGTTTCAGTACTTTCGAACGTAAGTCCCATTATACGGTCAAAGGTCTCTCTGGCGATCTTTCATGCACCTCTCCATCCTGTCCATCCCGCCGTCTAAACCTCGACAAAATTCGGTCCCGCTCGGGTGTCCGCTCTCACCCTTTCACCATCCCCTGATGAGCAGTCTCAGAGTTCGTAAAAAGTCGTGATCCCATAGCCGCGCAAGCCCTTGTGAGGCCGAGCAGCAGCTTACTCGGCCTCGGGTAACGATGCATTTGCGGGGAGGGGGCGAAATAAACGACGGGATTATAGGATGGAAGGATGCAATTAGTCGCCAAGGGTGGTGGTGGCGATAGGCGGGTTATTAGCTAGCTATTTCACAATGTTGAGCCGGCTCAACATTGTCCATATTTCACAATGTACTGTCATTCCTTTTAGCCTTCGTCTTTGCTCGGCATTAGCGATAAAATCGTTAAAAAAAAAAAAAAAAAAAAGCCTCGTCAGCGGTGCATATTTACAGGATACATTAGCTTAGAGGGACCATTTTCTAAATGAACTCTTCCTCATTCGGGGGCATTGACGAGCAGTAATTAGCCAAAATGGCCCCGCGTCTTGGACATTAGGAGGGCCGGCGCTAAGAGATGGTCGTCAGGAAGCCGGCGTCCGTTCCAGTTTTAAAGGTTATGTAGTATCGGCTTGCAGTGGTGCCGAGCCTGCTTGTCAATAAAATACCGTCCAGGGAGATGAAACAATCAAAGGCGCGCATCATCCTGCGGAAATGCCCGGGACTATTAACCTTCCACATAAAACGGGTGAGATTTACGAAGGGGCGCGCTCGTATAAGAAATCAATTCGTACGGAACGAAGCGTTAAAGCCAGTCGGTGGATGGCGCGCACGCGCACGCGTACTTGCGTCTACACGATGTGCGCGCGGAAAGTAAATGTGAAAAGAAGAAGAAGATGAAGAAGAAGAAGAAGAAGAAGAAGAAGAAGAAGAAGAAGCAGAAGAGGCATTTATGATAGTGGGAGCGAAATTGAATTTCTTTTGAAAAATTTTAAGAAATCCAGGGCCTTTAAATGGACCCTTGGCGTTTAAATGCCTCCGTGGGCATTATTGATTAACGGTCGAACGGCTCTTCTTAACTAAAAACCCGCCCCTCCGTAATAAAGAACTTTTCTCCTCCTCCTCCTGCCCCCGGAGTCACAACAACTGCGTATGGAACACTGCGTGCCCGGGTGCGGGCGGTTGCGTCCCCGCACTCGCAAAGCAGCGTTAAAATCTTGCGGAACTCGATAGAGTGTCAAAGTGGCCTGCTCTCCCCGGCCCTGCGCCTCCTCCTCCTCCTCCTCCTCCTCCTCCTCCTCATCCCTTCCACCAAAAAAGCTTGACCTCCTTGTAGGACAAGGGAGCGCAGAATCGAGCTCACGAGCTCGTGAGCAGGAAAGTTACAACAATAAGAGTTAATTGTCCGCTCGACCCAATTACCCGGGACTGAATACCTTCTGACAAAGGCGCGCGCGCGGGTCGATAGGACTTAGCGGGAAAGCCCGGAAAACCTCGGGCTTTTCCAGTGAAATTTCGTGGCGTCATTTAGGGATACCGAGCGCGGCTCCACATGCTCTTCCCCCCCCCCCCGACCCCTCCAACGAGGCATCGTCTTCTTCGTTGTAAAATATCCGTCCGTACGTCCGTTCGTCCGTCGTGACTGGCGATTTTCTTTCCCCCTACGACGTGTCGTCGTCCCGGGAAAGCCTTGGGAGCAGCGCTGATAGACGCCCGGGGCCCTTACCACGGCGCACCTGTCGATCGCTTTCCGAAAATCGAAGGGCCCCGAGGACGATAAGGATCGGCCTTTGATCCGCCGAGGAACCCTTTGGGCCCTCGTCTAGCCCTCAGGCGCCGATTAGCCGTCTCGGCTTTGACTGAGGGTGAGGCCGTACAAAATGAGATTGAGAGAATCGAGGGCTGGAACGAACCCGGGGGTCACGGCTACCCATGACATCTGCCGGGCCGGCAAATTTCCGTAAAGCGCGTAAGGTGTCCGAGTCGGGATCCTCCTCCGATCCAGGATGCGGCCCTCCAACCCCGCCCGACCAATTTCTCGGCTCCGGTCAGAGCCAACAGCTGGGCCCAGTCAGCTTTTCGTTGCGCATCGAGGCCTCTTCACCACGTCGATTAACTCTTTTGTCTATATATATATATATATATAAACAGAAACCCTTTCACCGGACACTCGCGCTGGCCTTGTTTTCGGCTAATGGACGACTGTGAAATCGTCGGAAGTAGGTGAAAGTTTCGTAATCGAGAGTTCGTGACGGTGCGAGTTCACGTGCCGGTAATGACGGATAGCCTCCTCGCCGGCCGCTTAATTACCGATATGTCATTTTATTCTCGAGCCCTGATCAAGCACGTGACGCGCGCTCCTTTAGTAATTGAATTTGGCTTTTTTATCCGCCACCTAGACGTACAGATGCGCTCGGTCGAGTGGCCTTCCTCCACCACCTCCTCCACCTCCTCCTCCTCCTCCTCCTCCTTCTCCTCCTCCCACCACCTTCCACCTCCTCGAGCTCCCGTCGTCCCCTCCGCCGCCGTCATACCGACCCTCTTACCACTTGGTTCGTTCAATTTTGCATTTCGCGGAAAATAATTCACACACGAATTACACGTCCCTCCCGCTGTATTATTAATAATCTTGCTCGACCGTGGCCGCGATCAGTATAATTACCGGGAATGATAACGGGGAATGGGCCGGGGTCCGGCGTCGGGTTGCGGGCGTCGGGCTTGCGGAGTTGAACATTGTTCGCTCACAACCTGTAATAAGTTGTATTAACAAAGGAAAACAATGGGCGGATTTTCATCTTAGGGCCGAAGCAATGCATAATGCAATTATTGTGCGTTCCGGGCTCGAGATGTAATTCGATGCTTTATTTTCGTCGGGCAATAAAGACTCGTAATTTTCCGGGATAACGTTTGCTCTGGACGTTCGTTGGGATCGTGGAGATGAGCGAGCGAGCGAGCGAGAGAGAGAGAGAGAGAGAGAGAGAGAGAGAGAGAGAGAGAGCGAGAGAGGGAACTGTAAAAAGCCCCTCGTTCGAGCGGGATCGACGTCGGTCGGGGTCGCGGCAACCGGGTCTCGGGACGGCTCGCGGTTTAAGCCGGTCCTGGTAATTCCCCGGTGGTGCGGCCGCGTCTCCCCCGAGCCGCTTCGCCAACGGCCATCTAATTTCCCTCTCTCGTCTCATTTACCTTCATCTACTTTCCTTTCGTAATCCCGCACACCTGTGCAACGGGGACGCCCTCGCAATTCCGTTCCCGGCGACGGTCCCCGTAACCTTAGCGTCCTCTCCGAGCCCTCGAAATATCGACGGACAGAGAGTCAGAGAGAAACAGAGAGAGAGAGAGAGAGAGAGAGAGACAGAGAGACAGAGAGAGAGAGTGAGGGGGTAGGAGAGGCGTAGGAGGTGGTGCTCTGGGCCCGATCATCCTACGGGGGCCCGTCACGAGGATCACGATAATGGCCGAGGCCGGCGAGGCGGCGTAATAGCTTCACGGCGCCGATTTTATCGTCCGCGACGCGCACGGCGTAAATATAAATCTCGTTTGTATAATACCGCGCGGGAATGCAGCCGCCGCGCTAATGTCGGCCCACGTCCGATGAACCGCTGCTCGCTCGGGCCCCGAGCCCCGAGCCCCGAACCCCGAGCCCCGAGTCCCGAGCCCCGAGTCCTACGCGAGCTCTAATGTTTCTTTTATCTGCAATTAGGGAAGTACAGTTAAAGTCGCGTCTCTCTCGCTTTGACGGCGGACCCGGACACCGCCGACTGCCAAATGAGCTCCGAAGCTTCCTCCTTCCCGACTCCGTCTCAGGAAAATCCACTAATTACGAGATTATATTTATTACGTGCCCTCGCCGATTCTTCAATTCCCTTCGACCTTACTTCCATCCCCCGGTTTCGTCAACCATCGCATTCGTATCACAAGCACGTTCCTTAGCCATTGTCGAGCCGCGTCTTGGCTCACATCGCCTTATCGTACCTAATTATTCTTTACAAATCTCAAAGCATGACGGATAGATTCCGTATAAATTATTTACCGACACGCCGTAAATCACTTAAAGCCATCGTTTTACATTTAAATAGGGTATCCGAGCGCCTACGACGGAATAAAATGGAATCCTTACGTCCCGCAATCGCTTCATCATTATGCTAATAATCGAATCTTCAATAACGCCACTAATTACTTCAATATCAATGAGAGTCCCCCTCTCCCTCTCCCTCTCCCGCTTTTGTCAATAATGTTAGTAATAGCTATTATAATGCATTCATTGTAGCGTGCGTGCTTATTCAAAGACCAGCGCCCAACAGTATTATTCCATTGTCTCTACAATCTATTTGTATTATCAACAAAGTGTAGATCCGATAGAAAAGAAATAATAATAAAAAAAAAAGTGGGTTAGGGGGCGGAAAGGGGGACGGATAGATAGTCGAAGATTATTATTGGTTAAAGGGAATTAGCATTTAAAAGTCTTGGTATTGTCGTATGGTTTTATTTAAGGTTAGGGAACAATGCTAATGAAACTGAATGAGACTGGAGAGTGGAAAGCGTTAGGAAAAGGCTTTATTTGCTTAATTTATTTTATACTCTGACTCTCCCTCTCTCTCTCTCTCTCTCTCTCTCTCTCTATCTCTATCTCTCTCCCTCTCTATCTCGCGCATACGCCCGCGCGCGAATAAATAGAGTCATAAATCAGGGAGTTTATTTAAAGACATTTTTTTTCTCCAATCGAGCGGCCGACGTATTTATAAGAAGCTCTTTTGTTGCTCGGTGACTTTTACGCTCTAAGCGCGGGGCGGGGGGGGCAGGAGGTTAAGGGGCATAAACACATCGGAAATGCCGAAAAAGAAAAACACGAAAGGCTTCATAGACGGAGTCGAGAGTCGAGAGTCGAGAGTCGAGAGTAAAAGAAGTTGAAAATTTAAGTCTTTAAGGGTCAAGAGAGAGAGAGAGAGAGAGAGAGAGAGAGAGAGATTCCGAAACTACCATCAACCATTACTATTATTATTGACAAAGAGGAGACTCCCGATCCTTGCCTACGGTATAATATACCCTTTTAACCGAAAACCTTTACCCCTACCCCTTAATTCACCTGATTTTATAAACTTAAACGCGTAAGTTTATTGCTGAGCTCATGGGGGCCGAGTATTCGTGCTAGAAGTTGTAGGTCCGGCCGCGATAGCCGACCGATAAAACTTAAAACTACTAAAAATTCTGTGACTTTCGGCAGTTTTAGCTCTTTCCGCTTTCTCCGTAACTCTCCCTCGCGCCCCCCCGCCCAACCCCGACACCTTTCCCCTGACTCTGTAGCTGAAATATTCCGTAATCGGAGTCCTGGCGCTTTTAAATATAAATCAAACGCTGCCTATGTTCACGTCAGCGGGACGCGTTAGCCCCTCGCGTGTATAAATATAAGAGAATATTTCCTTAGAAATTCTCGTTGAATGCTTATGTGTGCCGTGTCAATTTTCAAAGCATACAGGCCGAACTGAAATCCACGCGCTTGAAACAACTACGTTAATTATAATTAGTTTCCTCTTTTCCCCGACAACCCCACCTCCACCCCTCCGCTCGCCCCCCCCCTCTGAAGGATTCCTACGGGAATAGCTGTAATTCTCTCCCGAGCAATCTCCCAACGGAAAAAAGGATATTATCTCGTAAAAGTGACGTGTGAACGTCGGCTCTCGCGTCTCGTAATGTGTGCGGCCCGACGTCCCTCCTCCCTCCTATCTCCTCCCTCCTACCCGCCAAATCCCGAGATTAGTATAAGAATGCCCCCGAGAGGATTGGCGGAGGTAAAAAAACAACGAAGGAGAAGACTTCTTCTTCTTCTTCTTCTTCTTCTTCTTCTTCTTCTTCTTCTTCTTCTTCTTCTTCTTCTTCTTCTTCTTCTTCTTCTTCTTCTTCTTCTTCTTCTTCTTGGTCTTCTTCTTCTTGGTCTTCTTTGAAATATTCGAAATTAAAATATCGAGGAAGGATCTGTCAAAAGACCGAGTCCGCCGATAAGAACCGTCTCCACTACTTACGAGGGGAGGACTAGTAACGACGACGACGACGACGACGACGACTACGACGAAAGAGCCAGGTCTTCTTGAACGAGAGAGGACATTGGGCTGCTGCTTAGCTTACCTACACGCGCACACCGCTATTTTAAATAGGCAATATATCAGAGGGAGCGGCGAACGATTCCTCTCTCTCTCTCTCTCTCTCTCTCTCTCTCACTCTCTCACTCTCTCACTCTCTCGCGGTGCCCTATGGACGCGTGAATCTGTATGCGTGCCCACCGACACAATGCGACTGGACTCATTGCTATTCAGCGAGCGTAGCGGACAATTACGCGAAGCCATGGTGGCGAAATACGGACCGGGGCTCCCCGCTAATGCCCGGACTATACGCTGACTGCGAACCGATCGATTCACCAGGTGCTGGACGGATGCTCTCCTCTCCTCTCTCTCTCTCTCTCTCTCTCTCTTTCCGTCCCCTCGAGCCCCTCGAGCCCCACGCCATTCGCGAACGAGTCTTGTCGAACGCGCGTTTTTCCGATCGCCTGCCACACCTCGCCCCCCGACTCGCCCTCCCCCCGTCGCGCGGCTTTCCGCGCGCTTAGCGAGTTCGCCCCTCTCGTATTCCAGGCGACGGCTCGCTCCGTGCACCCCCTCTCTCCCCCGCCCCAGGTTCACCCCTCGGAGGAGCCATTTCGATCGGAGTTCACCACGAGCACGTTGCATTTATTAGGAAAAGTCACGGACCGGGTCCTTGCGCCCCGCACCTCCTCGCACGCTCACCAAATCCAAGACACCATACGATTATTACTACTACTACCACTACTACCGCTACCGCTGCTCCTGCTGCTGCTACTACTCCTACTACTACTACCGCTACTACTACTACTACTACTACTACTACTACTACTACTACTACTACTACTACTACTACTACTACTACTACTACTATTATTATTATTATTATTAATTCCGGAGCTAAGCGCCTTTACGGCCCGCGTGGATTAAGTCTCTCGATAAATCAAACTCTGACTTACCCTCGTAAGAATCTTGCTCTTGATGATTTTTATCTCGCATTTCCGACAGCCGCAGCGAAAAGTGCCCAATTTTCCCGGCTCCCCTCCCCCATAAAAAGGTCTTACAATTCTTAAGCCGCCTCCCATTGTCTTCCCTACCGGTCCCTCGCGCCCTCCGGCCCCTCTACCGTCACTCCCACACGTATATACGCACGCGTGGATATAATTAACGATGATTTTACGGGGAAAGTTTATAGCCGGCAGCCCCGGTCGACCTAACCCCCCTAACTCCCCCCCCCCGCCCACCCGCATTTCATCCACCACCCTGTGAGAAATAAGCTCTCCTACGGCCGATCCAGCCTGTGCTTTATGATGCTCGACCGCGATGCTTTACGATACGCGCCGAATCATTATAATTCGTCCTTACCTCCTCGGCTAATGCCATTCTAATGAAAAGGTATAAGTACACGGGGTCCCGATATATTATGTCACATGAAACTGTCACCGATCGGCCGCGCAGCTATTTTATTCCACCGAGCGAGGATCGTGTAAATTAAAGGCCTCTTATTGCGCATAATAATCGTACGAATGTTTCGCTCTTTGCGTCATTCGTAATTATACGAGCCGACGAGGAGCCGACGTGGAACCGACGAGGAGCCGACGAGGAGCCTCGGGAGCGATGGCCCTGCCTGTGCGTCGCTTGGGCTCCAGGTGCTTTCTCGTTTCTTCCTTCTTATACTTCTTATTTTCATTGTAATCGGGGCAGTCGGTGCGGGTGGTAAGCGCGAAATCTCGACGGATTCTCGCCACGGCTAGTGCCAGACTTTGTAGGAGCTGGTGACACGTCGCGGCAGTCATCGAGTCGCGGTCGAGCACTGTGATAAATAAAAGTCGGTGCTTCGGCGAGGAGGTTAAGTGAATTCCCAGGAATAAGGACGGAACCAGTCGGTTAATTCCTAGCCACGGAGTCACCGAGTCGATGAGAATTGACTTTTACGTTCCTTCCATTCTCACCCCCCCCGCCCCCCACCGCCCATTCCGCTTCTTCTTTTTTCGTCCCTGTCGCGGAGCGATGACATCGTCATGCCCTCGTCGTCCTCGAAACTCATTAAAAGCCAGACAAAGGAATCCCGAAAGGGACAATTTTAATTCTATCCTACGACGTATTACAATACGTGCTAATGTCCTCCGACGTCCCGCGAAATTTATGCGCGAATCGACGTTTACGCGCGACAAAGAAATGAGAAAAATTCCAAGAGGGTGTATTTTAATCGCCTCGGGGGATACTACGCGCACATTATCATACGAACGGTTTTACGTGTCGCTGAGCCGAGCCGAGCCGAGCCGAGCCGATCGAAGGAGAGAAAGAATCACGTTTTTACGGCGGCCCGTTGGTTCGGGGCTAATGTTCGCTGCGGCAGGAGGGGGAGGAGGGGCGGAGGGGAGGGGGAGACCTAACCCCAAAAAAGGCGATTACCCGTAGCGTATCCCCTGTCGGTGTGCGTAAAGAGACGCGCGAGAAGATTGATAGCGAATTTCTAGTGTGCAAGTCATCGATTCTGACGCGGACTAGACCGCCTCTACCTCCATCTCCACCTCCACCTCCATCTCCACCTCCGCTCCTACCTCCGCGTGGCCGCCCTCGACTCTTCTCACGCGGACCCTCTCCCACCACGATTCGGCTTTTAATCGGGACACGCAGTGTCATTCTCGCTCATCACCGCGCGGTAATTAATCCATTTTTATCCGCCGCCGTTGCCTTTCATACGCTGCCTTTTATTTATTATCGTATTATCGCAGTGCGCGAGCTTGTGCGCGTGTGCGCGTGCGTGCGTAGAGGCCAGACCTTTTTGGCCGGGCTAACCTAGCGAACCTGGGAGAGGGGGGGGGCGTTCCTCGGCGAGGATGAAAGGGAACTTGATTTTGAATGATCGAGAGCGCGACGACGCTAAACTATGCGACTCTTAAAAAATGTGAGGAAAGCGCTTTTTATGAAATTCCGGCGAGCGCCCAGGGGCTATAAATTACCAATGCGACGGACCTATGAAGTAACAACGTCTCCGTTTAGTGGAAAATTCCCCCAGAAATCTACAACTCGGCTGAAATTTAATCTACGCGAAGGTAAGGAAAGTATGTGCCATTGTTCTCCATTCTCATTTGTCGACCACTTGACACGTAATCTCCCGAGGTCCGTCAGCGCCCCACCGCCTTCTCTCCCACTCTCTCTCTCTCTCTCTCTCTCTCTCTCTCTCTCTCGCATCTCACTCTCTCGCTCTATCTCACTCTCCCAGAGCGGGAAGAAGGGGACACGTAGAAAAGGACGCGCGCATCGATGGGTAATTGAGAATCCAAGTAATTGAGCACGCGCCCGGATAATTGGCCGTAAAATCAGTAGGATTAGCCTAATAACGTATTGTCTCTTGTTTCGGGTAGGCGAGAGGCGCGAGGTTCCCGATGGGAGGCCCAGGTAGAGGATCGGCGAGACCCGGATAGGTTTCGCGCCGGTAATTTCGCAAGGTCCGTGGCTAAGGAGGTCGGCACGCACGAGCAAAGTCCTCGCGCGTCAAAAGCAGGCGTAGGAGGACGGTACGGGGCAGCTGCGGCAGAGGGGAGGAGGTACGTCTCGTGGGCTCGCGAGAGGAACGTCTCCAGCGAACTACCTGTCGCCCGGACATCTCCTCGGCCAACCGGTTTCCCTCTTTCCGACTTATGCCGCTGCCCGCACCGTTTAACGGTCCGCTTTTTAAGAGCCTCCCGCCCCCGACCATCGGTCGCGAAATTTAAGGCTTCCGCGGCCGAGGACAACAAACAGTAGTTTGCTTTATTGGCTCTTGCGAGGAGGCCCCGAGATCTCACCTTCTGTGCCGACAACGGCCTCCTTCGAGGCTCCTCGCCGACTCGTAAAACGCCGCTGCATTTATTAACTAACCTCTAATAAAATCGATACCGCCGTAGGTGGTGAGCCTACCGCCGCCCAATAACCTCCGCCCTCCGCCCTCCGCCCAACCGCCCAACCGCCCGCCCTCCGTCACCTCAACCTCCGCCGCCAACGCAACCAATAGGAGACAATAGCGAAGGTGGCCGTGTGCACGTGCGGCGCGACTAGTTTATTTATTTTTTATTGCTCTCGGGCGAAAGGGATTCCATCGCGTCCCTGTCTCTTTCTGCATCGAATTTCTCTGTCAGGGCAAGTAAATTATTAGCACTAAAATTATTTTGTATACACGTTCTAATTAAATGGCTTGATTTACGTTTACGGCTCACCCCGTTTAAAGCCCCTCGCGTTTCCACGGACACACAAATGCGTCATATTTACCGGATGAATTATCGTATTCTTATTATTTAAACGAGCCGACGCCCTCGCGACTTTTTCATCAAACACGACGAAACGCCGTCCACGGGGAACCACCGACAGCATTACATCGCGACGCCAAGCTAATTAACGTATTCTCCTCCCCGTGCCCCCGACCCGTTTTTTCTTTCTTTTTTTTCTTTTTTTTTGTTTTTGCTTGTTCTCGTCGTCGTTATTGTTGTTATTTAACGAGAGCATCCCCGGCGCTATAAATGGCTAATGTCTCTTATCTAAATGTATTAAGGTTTATAATGCACGGACGCGAGCTTAAGATATAGATCAAATGTATTTACGAAGAATAACCGGGTCTGGCGAAGGATAATCTTTTAAATGGCTTTCGCTAAAATCGCTAAAATTTGCATAGAGGTGCGGGACCATTTCCCATCTTGGCACGCTGAAGCCGCTCACCGTTACGCCCACTACTGAATACCTAGCACTTCTAGTGTCAGTTCTAGAAAAATCTCTCCACCCCCCGCCACCATCCCCCTCCTTAATCTCGAGCGATTTTTACTCATTTGGGAGAGGGGGAGGGGAGAGTGAGAGTAGGCTCAAGGCGTGGAAAGACATTGATCATTGGCAGTGTCGAGGGCATGCGATTCGGGAAAAGATGAAAGTCGATCGTAGAGTAGAACGCGCGGCTGGAGGATCGACGGATCCGCGGATCTAGGAATCGCGATTGAAAATCTGACGCCGATTTCCGCGACGAGTATTCCGCATGAATAATCGAATGGCGATCCCTTGTTAAAGTACGGCAAAGGAGGAATTAGTCGAAAGGGCCGGGCTTCTTACGGCGAACGAAGAGAAAGGGCTAGGGGCGGGAGGGTGGTAGGGCACTTAAAGAAGAGCTGCTCGACTAGTCATGCCGGGGGGTGCGGGGCCAAGGGCGGGCAGAAGGAGATTGTTCGAAAGGACGGAAGGTCCTTGTTGAATAACGAATGGACTGGCGGTAGTCGAGCTATGGGGCAGGGAGGGGGGGACGGGAGGGGGGTGGAGGGATTCTTAGCTTATGACTCGGTAATTATTTTGCCAGGGCGTTTCGGGTGGCGGAGTAACAAGCGAAACGATAAAACGAGTTGCCGAAAAGACTCGGTCCAGCCAAGGGCGGCGTGGTGGGAGAGGAGAGGAGAGGTGAGAGAGAGAGAGAGAGAGAGAGAGAGAGAGAGAGAGAGAGAGAGATAAAGACGAAGGACCAGCGTCCAATTTGGACCAATTACACGGAATTTCGTAATAACAGCGCAGAGCCGCGGCGGGACCGTTAGCCTAAAAAAAACTTCGCGGTCGGGCACTAAGTTTCCCATAGACGCGCGAGCCAAAGGATTCTCTCGGCCTATGAGGGTCGGGCGGGAGGGGGGGGTGCAGGGCACGCACGCGGACAACGGCCATTAGAAGCGAGCAGCGGTTATTGGGGCCCCGGAGAAAATAGGGGCGCACAAAGCGTCGCAGAGTATGAATGCGGCGCGCGTGGTCGGGAACTGCGGCCAGGTAGCCCCGGGAGAGGCGTAACAGCGGAGCTCCGCTTAGCCGAGTCCTTACCGACCGATTTCCATTTGTCTACCGTGCGGGGAAAAGCTCCTTGGTCCGCGCGAACCCTTTCACGCCTCGCCCACCCCCGCGGGACACAATGGACCGGACGCGAGGGAGGCGAGTTTTTCGCCACCTGGGTTTTTCGGATCAGCAGATCCGCCGATTGTCCCCGAGTGTTGGTTTTTGTCGCGACGCCCTTAAGCCCTTCCGGAGGTGTGTCGCCTCTCCCGGGGCCAGCCGCCTCCTCCTACTCCTCCTCCCTCTACTCCTCCTCCCTCTACTCCTCCCTCTACTCCTCCTCCTTCTACTCCTACTCCTCCTCCACCTCCTCCTACTCAATCTACTCCTCGCGCTGCTCCTCCTGCCATTGTCGCGCCTACGAAACGGACTTTCGGAATGCCCAGGACAGGCCCCTGCGCCCATGAATTACATTGCTGGTGGCGTGGAGAGGCTCCCGAGTCTGTATAAAGCCACGGAGCGGGTCCGGTGGGTCGCCGGTGGCATCGGGAGGCTCCGGGCAAGAAAGGAGCCGTTCCCTCTCCGAAGCGGAAGAGGAGGTGAATTATCGGGCCCTCGAGGACCGGTGGTGAGTCGATTCCGTAAAGAAGTAGAAAAAGAAGAAGAAAAAGAAGAAGAAGGGCGAGGTGGTGGGGGGAGGGGGCCTCGGAACGAGGAGCGCGGAAAAGTGGCGGCTCCTGCTTGTTCAGCCGGCCGGTGAAGTTACCTGGGCCCACCCGCTCGCCCCCCCTCCCACAGCCCCGACCCGACCCTGGCCCGCGCGGCTACTGTACACAAAGCTTAAAGCGGTTTACATTTTCAATTTCACGCGGGTCAAGCGCCTTTAGCCTCCCGCTCAAAAGCACGACGACGCCCGAGCCCTCTCAATTATGACGTTTCTCGGCTGGCCCCCGTGCCCCAACCCCCCGCCATCAAGCCACCCACCGATCCCACTCCGCCGCGGCCGCCATCGCCGCCATCGCCGCCACCGTCATCCGTCCGTCAATCGACCGCCACTTTCCTCGCGCCAGGAATGTTTTTTAACCGGTGGCCGCTTGGCTACCTCGGGCCCACAGGCGCAGCCTCCGAGCTCACTAGGGGCTCGCAACTTTACAGCGCATTGTTCCCCGAGCGCCTCTGAGATAACATTCCTCCATCTCCTCCACCTCCTCCTCGTCCTCCTCTTTAACGCTATTTATTCGGCAAAAGGATTTATTTTATTTTATTTTATTTTATTGCACGGCCGGGGATCCGTAAGAAGAGAGACGAGGCCCGACCTCGACGATGACACGATCACCTTAAGGGATTCCAGCCTTGTATTGTAGCTATTTCCTTACGAACCAGAGTCAACAATTCACGTGCGTTTCTCTCCTTTACTCTCTCTCTCTCTCTCTCTCTCTCTCTCTCTCCCACGATCCCTCTCAACTTATCCGCCAAATAAATGGATAAATAAATCGTAAAGGAGACTGGATGAAGGGACTCGCTTGCGAATCGACGCTCCGCGAACGATTCGTTTCTCGTGGCTCGAGGCTCGAGGCTCGAGTTCGGGTCATCCTTCGAATTTTTCTCTATCAGTGCTTACATTACTCTGATAATGTACACGAGCCCGACTACTGCGCTCCTCCTCCCCCTCCCCCAGCCCTCAACTCCTCTACCACCGTCGCGCTAAAGCCCCTGCGCTTATAAATTATAGTAATAAACTTCCATTAGTTTTTAAAGCCGGCCAGCCTCCGGGACCCGGAGGGCTCCGCTCTGCACCATACGCTGAATCTAGATTACGAAAAAGTTTAAACGATATTTTCATTTTCGAAAAAAGATTACAACGACAACGACAACAACGACAATAACGACAACAACGACAACAACGACGACAACGACGACAACGACAACAACGACAACCAGTACATTACGTATACGAAACGAGGAAGAAGAAACGCACGAGCGCGAGAGAGAGAGAGAGAGAGAGAGAGAGTGAGAGGGGGGGAGAGGAGAAAAAAAAATTATCAAACAATAAAAACTCGAGCTCTCTTCGCTTTAATGCTCGGGCATTCGCTTTAGTTACATTGGCTCGCTGAAAAAAGGCCTGGAATTTTTTATAAAGACCAAACGATTTTAACAACTACTACCAACTCGAGGACTAAGTGCGTTAAAAAAATTTCTGAACGAAAAAAAGTTTCAACTCCAAAGCCAAACGCGCAAAGTCATACTACCGGATAGATAAAGTATGCATAAGCTCGTGTCTGCCTGAATCTCTGTGTGCGTTTATACGTAATAATAATACATGGACAGGCTAGGCGTAGGTGTGCGCTGGGCAGAGATATTTTTGCTTAAAAGGCCGTACGGACGATTAACGATAAGTTAAAAGTATTCGCAAAAGTTACAAACTAAATGACCATTAAAATATTGCAGTTTTATATTATACGCAGAATATTGTTGCGTGTCCGTTTGTTGTTTTTGTTGTTTTTGTTTTATTTTATTTTTTTTTTCTTCTTTACACGGAATCGGGTATTACGTAAAGTCGTTAAGCCAATGATGATACAATCTTGTTCGACCTTGTGAAGTTTTAAATTTACCTTCCTTCCACTGTTGCCTCGGCTTTCAAAAATATCTCATAATGAATTAGGGGGGCGCGCTCTGCAGGTACGGTATTTTAACAAAAAGGACATAAATCCTCGTGTACGTAGCCGAAAGCCAATTAGATATACCGATCGAGTATTAATTTTTTTTTTTTTTTTCTTTTTTTCCATCTGTTTTATTAACTTAACCTCTCGCAGCCACTGTTGCTCCCGCTGCCGCCGCTGCCGCCGCTGCTGCTGCTGCTGCTGCTGCTGCTATCGAGGCGAGGAAATCTAACGCCCGTATGGCTCGCGATATTTTTCCATCGAAATCGCTTTATTCCGAGGGTAATTTATGTTATTCCGTCGTGGGATAATGGGAAATTGAATTCGTCATAATTTGTGGGAAGCCGAGTTATTGGGGGTTATTGGGGTTATTTGGGGCGAGGGGCGGGGGGGGCAGCGGGCGAGCAGTACATTCGTGATCGTCACTGCCCTTTCGGATGGGATACGTTAACCCCTCCACCTCCGTCCCCCCTCCTCCACTAACGGGATAAATAGAATAGCGGAAGATGACTGTAGGTTTCGGAAATGAAGATTGAAATTTGTAAGACTGTGAAAAATGGTGACAGCGACCTGTGGGTGGAGATGTCGAAGAAGGAGGAGTTGGAGCTGGTGAGGAGGGTGGGGGAGCGGGCCGGCGGGCAAGAATGCCTCCCAAAATTAGTTACATCCAATTAATTCAATGCGGGCCGGAGTCGGTTATTCCACGGGTGTCCGCAGTGCCGATCAATCGTCGTCCTCTTAAAATTCTGCGTCACTGCCGACGCAACGGAACGCATTGGTACTTAAATCTGCGAAACGAAACAACGAAACGTCGACGGCCCACCCCGTTCGCCACCTCGGCGCTATAAAAGCGCAGAATAAGAGGAGAAAGAATAAGAGAACGACCACGTGGTGCGCAGACCCGTAGCAGCCAAGTGTGCAACTGCACTCTCCTTCATATTACAACGAAGAACGTCCCCCCTCGCTCCTCACTCCCTCTCTCTCTCTCTCTCTCTCTCTCTGTCTCTGCCTCGTTCCCTCGCTCCGAGCCCCGTCGCTGCCCTCCCCCTCGGCCTAAGCCATCTCCGACGACCCGGAGCTCAGCCTTACCGACAACCTTAGCCGTCGTTCTATTCCTCCTTCCTCGTCGCGCTACGGCGTCTGCTGTCCAGATTGCGACGCCACCCAAGGAGTTTCTCTCTACCACCTCCCCTCCCCCCCATCCCTCTCGGCCGCTGCTCACCCCTCCTCCTACTCCTTCACCCCCGCCCGGTCTCTCGCTCTCGCTCTGGCTGTACGTGTGCCTCGCTTTGTAACTTTTTTCGATACAGCGTGTCGTTTTTGCTCGGTTGTTTTTCGCTCGGTTCCACCGGCTCGCGCGTCGACGTGCCCCTATCTCCCCCCCCCGCCGCCTCCACTTTCCCGCCGATCCAACGTCGCCTCCCCCGCCGCTGCCATTCCCTTCTCGAATACATGGCCGGCGAGCGCCTTGCGCGCCAAGAAAATCTCGACTCCCGC
The DNA here is from genome assembly GCA_018883505.1 of Ceratosolen fusciceps. Lineage (NCBI taxonomy): Eukaryota > Metazoa > Arthropoda > Insecta > Hymenoptera > Agaonidae > Ceratosolen > Ceratosolen fusciceps. Next base: position 5,460,941 of record RCIC01000005.1, read on the forward strand.
ACCCAACGAATAACGATGGTTCGTCCCGACGCTTAGCCCCAACGTTGATAGGATTAAGTGGACTGGCACGCACACAAGCGAGTATGCGGCGCGTCTCCGTCGCCGATCCCCTCGCTCTGCTAATAAAGAGCTCCAAGCCCGCGCTAGACCGAGGCGAATTATTTCATTAGCGCTCCGAATATATTAATATTTCAAGCAATTGATCTGTTTTTGTCCCGTCGAATTCACATTGAGTTTCTCCCTCTCTCTCTCTCCCCCCCCCTCTCCCTCTCACCCTCTCTCCATCTCTCCATCTATGCCTCTATCCCTCTCTCCCGTACGAGCGCACCCCGCCTCGCCCCGCTACGAATAAACCCCGATACCGTAAGTTAACGTCCGTCGCCTCGATTGATGTCGGCCACTCCATTGGACTCGTCCCCGATTAACGGATGCGCTCCGAGCGTGAAATATTGTAAAATAAGCTTGAGGTCGCCGAAATGTATGATACATACGTTCGGAACGTCGCCGGCAATGGATGACGTTGATTGAGAATTAAACTTAAAGAGCGGACTTAATTCCGTTGAGGCGTATAGGAACGAGCGATGCCGAGGGCGTAAAGAGGCAAGTAGTGATCTTGAAATTGAGCAAGGAATGTATAAATTCCATCGGTATCGCTCAAACTCTAGGCTACTTCATTAATATTAATACCGATACACGTAGCAAATACACGTAGCGCTTGAACGACACGAAGCCAAGCGATTGAAGTACAGACAATTGCTTCGTCGTTGTTCGATGGGACAAGAGCGTGGTCGGCTTGACGGCAGGGGGGGTGAGGGTGGAGGGGCGCACCGGTGCGCTTCCTCGTCACAGTTCCACGGGAGTTCCAAATATAAATTAAAGCGGTTGGCGGGGGTAAGGGCGGGTTATTGGGGAAGCCTAATGGGGAACGAAGGAACGATATCCGTTTCTCGGAACTAGTAAACGGGAGAGAAGAAAGAGTACATTGTCGCTGGATATTGAAAAGGGGGAGGGGCCGGACGTTAACGGGGAACTTGTTGTTTTGAGAAGCGACGGATTATTCGACGTATTAACACTTTGGGGAATAATTGCGGGGCATTATTGAATAGGTCCGGGGACCAGTTTAACGCGGGGAGCGGGGAAGTTCGGGGCCTAGGCGCTCGCTGCCTTTTAAACGGAGCGCTCGGACGGGTAAATACGAACGAAGGAGCTATTTATACAAGGATATTTGCTCGCTCCTCGGCGGCAGCCCCCGCCCCCCACCCCCACCCCCGCACCAGTACCGCTCGTCAAGTACAATTCCCCGGGTGATTTGGGCGGTAAGGAGAGAGCCAGGGCGCGAGGAATTCCTGGGAGCGGATCCTTTAATTAAGGCCGAAAGGAGGGAAAGACGCGAACGGGCAGCGCGCTCTCGTGTGGAACGGTAGCGCGTGCCTTACCTGCCGCTCCCCGCCGATCCCCGCCCCGCCCCTACCCGGCCAATCCGAACTCCCTCTGGTCGCACGCGGCTCCGACGAACCGCCGTCGTGTCGCCAAATAAAACAGAGCTTCGGGAATAAAGAGTGAAGCGGAGATAAAGCGCGCGTGGCCAAACATCTTGACGTCTCTTTGGTCCGAGGGAGAGCTCATCCGCTCTCGGGGTCCCATTGACGTCGGCCCTCCGGTCCCCTTTGCCCGACACTCATTGTCGCCCCTAAGCGGATCGCGTGAAATTTGCATCTCCGGGGGTGGGGCGGGGAGGGGGAGAGAGGCACGTCGGGCCGGCCGGGGTCCTGGGAACAATGCGCGACTTCTTTAGGGCTCTCGTCGGGCTCCAGCTGGGCTCGACGCGATGACCGCTCTCGACTCGGTCCCACTCCTCCTCATCCTCATCCTCGTCCTCTCCCACTCCCTCGCCCTGACAGAGAGTCGGAGGCTGCTTTTATGAGGCCGGGGAGAATGGCGGCCCGGAGACGCGGAGGGCTCGCGGGCCCCGGCAGACGGGTATTAATTATTCGGCCGAGTCGGCCCCGTCGTAGTAGCACGGGACGGACTACTCAACGGCCCACGAACGCTAATGTCCTGCCCTCCCCTCCCCTCCCCAACCCCTTCCATTCCTCTTACTTTCGAGGATTTATTCGTTACCGCGGATCCCCTGATTCATGGACGCGAGACCCGGAATTTATCGCCGGCCCACCCCGTTATTAATCTCCTTCCTCTTTCCTGGCGCCTTCGTCTTCCCCCCTCCACCGCCCTCAAATCCACCCACCCCTCCTGCGCCGCTCTCGCGCGAGATACGTAATTCGGTTCTTCGCGGTAATCGGCAGACTCCACGCCTTCCCTGCCAACGGAAGTGCCCATCCCCTCGCCGTCCATCATAATTCGAGTAAAGCTTCATTAAACGATAGTATTCTTATAAGATAATAAAACCACGCGCTTTTGGCATTGTCCGGCCTTTGTACATCGGTGGAGGCTATAAATTTCGGCTGAGCTTTTATGCCGGTATTGAAATTCACGCCTCCAGGTATCCAAGATTCATAGCTTACGAGGCAGAGGATTCTCTGAAAAACTATGAAAAGCGTGTTGTCATAAAAACGGGGGCGTTTGTCGGGAAAGTCCTTGTGGTGAAACAAGCACGTCCCGTGGCGACAACAAACGCCCCCCCCCTCCCCATCTGCCCCTCGCCAAACTCCAAATGCTTTTACTCTTCCCTCGGCAACAGCCCTCGGCCCCTCGTGCCCCCGTCGCCGCTCGCTCCCTCTCGCGTGCCCTTGCCCACTTTGAAACCGGGCACCGTTCTACCGTATTTCCCGGAAAAACCATTTTTTCCGAACAATTATGCGATTATAGAATAATTTGGGATCGATGTTGAAGTATCCGGGCCCGGCTCCTGCCGATTATGCCGAGATTATTTTGTTGGCAATGCTCAAGGACGAACTGGGAAAGAACGAACTCGGGGCCTCAGAGCCATTGATCGAGGAATTAATACGGAATTTTCCGCGCGAGCCATTAATTTGGACTTTCCAATCGACGAGGCTCTGTCAGTTTAACGAAAATACCTCCGCGCATGAATTCCTTATTCGAGAGACAAATGGTCGTCGGGGCCACTGGAGAAGCATCCGTTAATGGGCATTGAATGGACGAGTCCCGTGAAAGCGAGATCCTCATTGGGAACGAGGATAAAGATCAGTAATTTAAAACGGAGCGGCGAGCGAGTCGACGGAAACTGAAAGTAGTCTCTTACGATTGAGCTTATTTCATTTCGGGTAATCCGTTTAAGCCGATATTCATTAGCCAGATATTTACCCGATGATCATAGTAATAATAATAATAATAATAATAATAATAATAATAATAATAATAATAATAAATTACAAATATTAAATAATAATAAATAATAATAATAAATAATAATAACAATAAGAGAAATAATAATAAGAAGAAAAGGAATTGCGGGCAGCGCAGGTCTGTTATTGATTCGGAAGATCCGTGAAGGATCTACGGACTCGCATATCCGGCGGCTCGCGTATCGCTGCCATCTTGACGGTAACAACAATGAGCAGAAGAAGAGATGGAATGGCGGCAGAGGCTGCTGCTGTTGCTTATGCTTATGCTGCTGCTGCTGCTGCTGCTTATGCTACGGGGTAGTAAGGGGTAGGGGTAAGGAAGCCAGCAGAATTTACAAAGCACCTAATTATCCTAATCCACTTAACAGATTGGGCTTCAATCCCGTAGGGGCCGAGGAGCCTCGGCAGCCGGTCGGCCGAAAATATTCATAAACATCATAAGCGGCGCAACGATCCGGCAAAGCGAGCCGTCCGTTAAATCGCAAGCGCGTCTCCGGACTCCCCGCGGCGTCATTCGCCTCGATCTTTATCTCCGGCTGGCTGGCCGAGCCGAAAAAAAAAAAAAAAAACATAAAAAGAGGCCCTGCCCCCGCTACCGCCTCCCCCCCCCGCGATACATTGGCCGCGATCCGAGGACATAGATCGACGGCGAGGCGACAATTAACCCTGGAGTGCTTCCTCTTCGCGTACCCGGTGGTCGCCTCCATTCACTACCCCCCCCCCTGTCTCGGAATCCTCCGACTAGTGGCCCGTCGATAGGGAGCGGATGAGCCCCGGGACCCGGCCTGCTTTTCCATTTTCGCGCTGACTGATAATTTCCGTGGCCGGCCGGCTGACCGAGTCCTCTGATTTATCGCGCTTTCCTTTCGTGACAGAGGTCGGAGTCCCCGGGATTTATTGGTAAATAAGGGAGAACTTGTCCCTAGCTGTCCCCGGTCGGCTTGATCGATTAGCCAGATCTTGGAAGTGCTGTATCATTCCTCGGTGAGGCCCTTCACGCCTCGGCTTCGTAAACATACAGTTTGCGTTTCTGGAACACGTGTAACTAAACGGAGCGAGACATAGAGAGAGAGAGAGAGAGAGAGAGAGAGAGAGAGAGAGAGAGAGAGAGAGAGAGAGAGAGAGAGAGAGAGAGAGGGAGTGAGAGACGGATGCGAATCCTTCTTCTCCGAAGAGCTCCGACGAGATGAATTATTTGGTGATTTATGCCCACGGAGGTGTCGGGTTCGCTCGCGCTAAGATCGCCCCGAGCGTCGATAAAATTAAGCTGTAAGTAAGAATCGATCCTCAACTCGGTCTCGGGCCCGCGTGTACGTAAAAATACACGTGGTCGAGCGAGCGCGATAAATCCCGGGTATCCGTCCTCGTAAGAGCTCCGTCGGCCCAACGATGGCCCTCCTTCGCGAGGCTCCTACTTTGGTTACTCCGTCCGCGCGATAGTCCTGGGAGCGTGTGTCGGCGAACCGAGCGGCGGCTGCGGCGGCGGCGGCTCGGGCTCGGGCTCGGGCTCGGGCTCGGCTCGGGCCATAACCGAAGATTCGTCCAAATAAATAGCCAAGTAATATTTCGGCGGTGGGCCTCGTAAATAGCCGGGGGCCCGGGTCACCCGACCTCTGGCAGCACTCCGCCGAGAGCCCGGGAGATCGAATATCAGCTCGAGAGATAGGACCAACAACAAAAAATAAACAAGACCTCTCGTCGGTCTAGCGCTGAACGTGCCCTCAACGTATCCTCAACGTATCCTCAACGTATCCTCGACGTACCCCCGGCCCCGGTAGGACATAAAATCCGTGTATAACGTAAGATGGCCCGGCTGACGGCTGATGGCGAGTTGAGGAGGGAGGGGGGGCAGGGTTGAGGCCCCGACGGTATCCGTCGTGCACGCGTTTCGGGAAGAGATTTTCGCACACAATGTAGACTTTGTCTCTCGGTGGGTAGGTTCGCCATACGGGCGGCGTCCCCGCACGCATTCCTTGGCCGCGGAGGTGGGGCGGGTCGAGGGGATCCTGAGAGAACTCTCGTAGAGGAGAGACCCCTTGCCTCGCTTCCGTAGAGTGGACGCGAGGTCGGTACGGTACTCGCCGAGGCACGATATTTACGGGGATGCAGGACAAAAAGCCAGGACCAGCAATTGTGCGAGCTCAAGGGCTGCGGAACCAAACGGGGATGATAAACTGGATTTTGAGCGCGGAAAACGAGGAGCGCGACTCTAGGAGGTGTAAACCCCAGACCATTCGAGCCACGATTGTTTCCCCCTCCTCTCTCTCTCTCTCTCTCTCTCTCTCTCTCGCTAAGCTCGCAAGATCGCGTGGTTTCTTTCTTTTTTTTTTCTTTTTTTTTTTTCAGGATCGATAGGTTTGATAAATGAGGCCGGTGCGCTCTTCTTTTATATCTCAAAAATTAACTACGGACAGGCGAAGAGTTTTTACCTCGACCCCCCTCAACAAAGGCCGTACTCTTCCTCTCTCTCTCTCTCTCTCTCTCTCTCTCTCTTTCGTCCCTCGTCGAGCATTCGAAAATATTATTATAAGCAGATGCCTGAAGACGATGCCGCTTATTCGCTCTTGTATAAAACAAAAAACAAAGACGTCGAAGAAAAGGAATACAGGACAGGAGGATGAATAAAAAGGAAGAAAGAGAAAAAGATAAAAGAAAAATGAAAGAGGAGTAGAGAGAAAAAAGAAGAAGAAGAAAAAGAAGAAAAAGAAGAAGAACGGCGCGCCTCGTCAGCAGCATACTTAATGTAACGAATTGCTCGTGTGGAAGAGGCTCTGCTCTGCTCTGCTCTGCCTCCAAAATAAAATTTGAGGTTATTCGATTCCCTTCAAGTACAGCCGGGGATTGGTTTCGCGAGGCGGGCAACGGACGGCGGCTGCCGAGGGATAGAGAAGATCTAGGAAAATCCTGTCCCCGGCTGTTATTATTTGCCCGGCAATCGTATCCTACGATGATGTATTTGCATTCGGGGAATTATGGGGTTTTAATAAACCTCGGGGAGTAGCGCTGAAGGAGCAGGGCGGCGGAGGGGCTGGGGGGTTTGTGGGTTCGGGGGTTCGGGGGTGACGTGTCAGGCACCAGTGACGAACGAGCATTTAATATTGTTGTCTTTAGAAGATACGGACCCGGGAGCGGCATTATTCCTAATTCCTTGTTGTTTTTCTGGATGGTAGCGCGTGCTCGTGCTCGTGCCCGGACACCTGGAGACATAAAGAGCCCCGGCGAACTTCCGACAACTTATCAATCAGAGAGGAGCGAGCGGGCCGACCGTAAGACCTCTCCTCCCATTCATTAATTCGCTAAGTAGGCTAAATAATAAGGGGCGAGGGCTCGGGGACCGGAGGATGGCCGGCGCGGTTTTACCGGTCCCGTGAGGGGGGTGGGGAGTAGAAAAATCCTCGAGGGGCTCCGCCCGGGGAAAATAAACAGGCGGTGCCCGGGTCAGGTAAAAAGCGCAGCCTCATCGAGCCGACGTGAGTCCACGTGAATGGGAATCGCAGGTCGACTGGAAAAGCGCAGGGGCCGCCGCCCATAGGAATGTCTTACCTGCGAGCCGAGCGAAAGGGAGTACGTGGTGGGCGATAAAGTGGGGATCTGCCACCCCGGTCGCGGCGAACTGGCGCGGAAAATGCGAGCTTTTCATCCTCGAGCGCATAACCGAAACGGCTCCATCATTCTTCCGTCCCCGAATGCCTGCCAACTTGGAAATTTCCCGACAACAGCCACTCCTCCTCTACCCCTCCCACGTTTTTAATGGCACTTGCGGTACAAGGCGCGCCGCCCGTCCTTTCCCCTCCCGGCAGAGATGGAGAGATGGAGAGAGAGAGAGAGGGGGGGTGGAGGCGGTGTCCTTACGCGAGTTTACATGTTCATGCGGAGGCGAGGATCGAGTGAATGCGAGCCGCCGACTTGAGCCACTAAATTATGCGGGCTCGTCGGGTGTAGCGGGTGTAGCGGGTGTAGCGGGTGAATACTACGGTGAGACACACGCTCGCGGTAGATAGATATCGCATTCTCGGGTTCGGTTCCGGTCAAATGACACTCGCCTGTATTATCGCGTCCGTTATGTCGAAGACGCGAGGCGGGTGGGGGGGGGCTCCCATGCCCGGGGCACCATTACTTTCCAACGCGATAAATAATTGTATTCCGTATGGTCGCTGCCGCAGGCTGTTGGGCTCGGCTGGCGTGGGGTGAGGTGGGTTGGGGTTGGTTGGGGTTGGTTGGGGTGGGAGGCACTCGACTCGGGAGAAATAAATGTCACACGCGTCAAGGAAGGATGCCCGCGACTATTTATGCGGATCATGAGCCCCTTGCCGCTTTAGGGTCCCATTGGTCAGCCGCGCCGTAAATGAGCCGCGATGACCTCGCGCCCAATGTAATTACGATCTATAATTGGCTCCGTGTGCCGAAGATTCTTCTCTAGCCTCGCCCGTCAGAGGCGATATTCAATTACTTCGTACTAAGCGATGAGAGTCGTGGGGAGCGCTCGATGGAAAAGTCGTTGCCGAGTCTTATCCCAGCCGAATGCATAATTCATGGGTCTATTATATCCCAAGCGCGGCGCATCATGTAAATTTACATTGTATGTATAATTATTGGGAATAAAGATAGATAGAGATAGAGATGGACAGAGAGAGAGATAGAGAGAGAGAGAGAGAGAGAGAGAGAGAGAGAGAGGGAGAGAGAGAGAGAGAGGGAGAGAGAGAGATAGGGAATTGGAAGCGTGGAACGAAAGCTGCGCCGGCTCGTATGCAATAAAACCGTTTCGTTGCTCGAGATGATTACTTCGTCTCCCGAGATGACAAGTGGCAGTTGCTGTTGTTATTGTTGTTGTTGTTGTTGTTGTTGCTGTTGTTGATGATATTATTGCTGTTATTGCGCGGGGAGCGGGAGGGAGATCACGCTGCACCGACGGCAAAAGTCAGGGAAGGTGAGCTAGCTTCCCTGGCAGCGGTGCATTCGCCGCCGCGACGGAGGTGAAGACCGTGTGAATAGACGGGGGCTCGCGAATTTAACTGGCCGTTAAAAGACCTGTATGAGGGCGTGAAGGGCTGATGGGTAGTGAAGGGGGGGGGGCTGGATCGCCGCCGGGGACGACCGATTGACACACATTGCGCGCATGGCATTAACATTGGCCCGACGACCACTCGACTATGAAGATATGCACTCGTAATTATATAGGCAGAGTCGGCGGCGCCGTCGTTTATATTTTCCTCGTAACCCCGCTATCTCCACCCCACCCCCACCCCCTTCCCACGCCTAGCCCTCCTTTGTTTTGACTGCTAAATTATCTGTCCGTCAAAGGCCTTTGAGCCAAAGTGCCTCGCTAAATAACCTCTCGCGCCTTTATGCGTCGGCTCGCGAGTCCCCCGCTTCCCGGGCGTACCCGCGGACACCCGTGCCGAAGCGCGTAATTTCGTCATTTTTACTCCCGGAGTAGCTTTCGGTCCCGATGGGGGAGGAGCACGGCAAATCAGCTCGGTTCCAGTGCCCCGGCCTTAATTAAAGTAGCCCCGCCCCCTCCCTCCCTCCCTACCTCGCGATGTCCTCCCTCATGTCCTTGAGTCCTCGGCGCGGAGATTTCGGTGGCCGATGGAGTCTGGCTCGCGAAATATACCGCGAGCTTTGCGAGGAACGACAACGGGACGGAATCGAGGAAACCCCGGATAATGCCGAAAGCGGAATGCGCCCTTTCTCCGAATCCCTTTGACGCCGACGCCAAGGACGAGGACAATAACGCGTAGCGGCGAGCCGGTCAAGTGTCGTCGAGTGCCCGGTGACCAGCCCCGACTTTTATAAATCATCCGGGGAATGTCGATCCTACGTGCATGCAATTAATATGGAAGCGGCTTTTTCCAAGCTCCCCCGAGATTCCCGGGCGACGGCGAGCCGGCCGAGCCGAATTCCGAAAACGATATTAAACCCAGCGGGCCCCTCGACGTCGATCGGCGAGGATCGGCTTCTCGGTAAAGAGCCGCGGACCCCGAGGCCGAGAGTGATCCACCTCCTCCTCCACCACCTCCTCCTACTCCACGTCCTCCTCCTCAGCCTCCACGTCCTCTCCATCCATATTCGTTATGATTCGACGTCGGTGCTCGACGACGATGACAGACCATCCCCAAACCTGGGCAAAAAGAGCCGAGCCCCTTCGCGGGTGCAAAAAGCCCCTCCTCCGCCCCTCGAAAGTTCCCCGCTAGAGCTGGTGGCCGACTACGATGCCGCCGACTCAGCAAAAAGGGAATCCCCGTCGCGCGACTCCGGGGCCAAGTTTTTCGCCGCCCCTGATAAGGGACAGGCTAGCGGGGTCGGATTGCCGACGAGACGGCGGGTGGAGGGATGGGAGAGGCGGGGGACAGACGCGCGGAATTCTTCCGCTGGAGGCTGAATCCAATCACGTCGCGAGCCTCCTCGCGCGCGGGCTCACGTTTTTAGGCAGAACAGTAGAGAGAAATGGGACCGTGATGGCGGCAGGGTTGGGAGGGGGGGGGACCTTATTCCCGAGCGACGATTTTTATCCGGCCGAGGAGTCCTAATGACCCGCGTCTCTACCTGCATTCGTTCATTTATTCATTCATTCATTCATTCATTCATTTGTTCAGTCATTTATTTATTTATTTATTTATTTATTTATTTATTTATCTATTTATCTATTTATTTACTCATTTATATAAATGTCTGTTTGTCCGTATGCTTGTTTATTTACTTGCTTTATCTGCCGGAGTTTTTAGTCTTGTGGAATTTTACCTGCCGCGGCCTTCCCCTCGTACGGGCTGTCCAAGCGTGTCCGTGGAGAATGGCGCTGGGGAAGGGGCGGGGGCGTCGGGGGGTGGTCGTCAGGAGTGGCGTCAGAGGGGTTGGAGGGGGGGGGGGGCACGAAGACCGCCGGGCAGAGTGACCTCGAAGTCCTTTTTCTTGCCGGTAAACGGTCGTCCTCTCGAGCGGTCGCGAGCCTCGTAAAATAAACAGCGGGAAATTAAGGAAAGCGAGTTTTTATTCTGTCCCTCCCCTCCCAATAACCCCCCATCACACCCGAGTCGATCAACCACCATCCGCCCCCGGCTAGACAAAGGCGTGGTGGACCGTCCGGTGAAAAAACGCACTGCTCCGATGCGCGAGCGAGAACCCATTAGCCGGAGCGGCTAACCCTCCTAACCCGATCCTCCCCCTCCATAAATCCCTCCATAAATCAAGGTTCGCGCGCGCGTAAGAAGTTCCGATAAGCCGAGGAGCGTATTAAAAAATGCAAATCCCCGGCACTGCGAGCGGCCACCTAATCGCGCCGGTCCTCGAGACGGGGGACGGGCTTCGAGGAAAATCTATCCCTCGGCTCGAAAAAAAGTCAAGCCAGCCCCGTTCATTAATCAGGCCCTCCTGACGGATAGAGCCGCGGGTCCGCTAGCTTTGACAGCGGCTCCAGATATAATTAGCCGGCTCCTTAAGGATGCAAGGACGATAGCGCCGTAGCCGACGTCGCAGCCAGCGCTTAATCCCCCATTGTCCTGGATTTTTCGGTCGGGCTCTGCGCGTGACGGGCGCCCCTCCTACCCCCTCGAAGAAATATTCCGTCGCCGGTCTACGATCCCCCGCCTCCCCAACCATCCACCGGTCCTCGAATTAATACCGGATAATTGATTCTCGCCGAGGGACGGACTCTTGTCACTGGCACCCGTTACCGCTCTTGCTTATCCTCCGTCCGTCCAGCCGTCCGTCCTGCCCTCCGACCACCCTACCACCCTTTGTCCCACCCCTCCGAACGGGGCATCATAATGAATGGGCTCGCTTTATATTTTTCCAATTGTTTTCAGCTTTATTTTCGTTGGCCTTGGTGGCCGGCCCTAAGCGCCCACGGCAAATTATTGAATTATTGATCGGTCGATCTCCGTTGCTAAAAATCAATTACTTCGTCCACGATTAATCAACCTCTCTGGCCGTCCATTTATATTTCAAGGCATTCTTGCCACAATATTCATTCGCTCTCCTCGGCATCCAGCCAGCCCCCCCCCTCCCCACACCGCGCCCAACGCCACCACCGCCGCTACGGCTACCGACTGCCCTTCTATTTTTCAACTAATAGGAAATTACACAGCATTTTTCCTTAAAGAGCCAATATTTTCTAGGCCTTCGACCTCGAGCGGCACCGGGCCCCCCTAGCCCGTGTAAGGTGCTCCACCCCACGATGCCCTTACGTACCTCGTGCCCGTTTCACTTGGGCCTACCTACGCTATACGAAGGCGCCTCCTACTTGACTGTTGAAAACCCTCCGTGATATAAATAAAGGAGGGAAGAGGGCAGTCCCGATCGGCTCTCCGCGAGTACTTATAAGCACGACTTATAATTCTATTCACTATTGTTCTTACGCATTTCGTACTTGACAAATCATAAAAAAATGGCGACGCATTCGTCAGTGGCAATAACGCGCATACGCGGGGATTGACGAATGCCCACATATTATTGCACGTCTGCATTTATGAATCGCAATAACGAAACACGTAACAAAGGTATGAATTATAAGAATATTATGAATAATTTATAATTTATCATCGCTGATTTAAAATTAAATCGGCGGGAACGAAAAATCCTCCCATTTTTCTACATATTGTATCAACGTTATTCATAATTCAAAGCGCCCGGATTCATTCATGTTATATATATATATATACATTTAAATAATAATAATAATAATAATAATAATAATAACAGAGAAAAACTGAGAGAGTAATAATAAATGGTTAGGAAAGTTTTCGAGTAAGGATAACTAGTTGGCATATAAATATTGACATTTAAATTAATGATCCGCGAAACTTGATAATTTATACGGGATCGTGCGCTTCCTACGTCACCAAACGCTGAAGAAGAAGACTACTGCGCCTCGAATTCGGTTGAAAATATTATACCTGTCCACGTAGATGTATTTAATGTATTTAATGCTGGGCGAAATAAAGTTACCGAGAGCCACGGATAGTTTTGAGGAGGGACGGAAGTCCTCGTCATTTAAACTAAATAATTATTTTAAATATATCTTGGGAACAGAGTGATACGTGCGTTGTATTATTTGTCCAGAATTAGGTATTATTATTATTCGGATTGAAGCCGAGTCCGCTTACGAATGAATAATGTCGGCAATTTTTAACTGAAATAGTTGAATAAGGTCCCTTTTTTATTATTATTATTATTATTATTATTATTATTATTATTATTATTATTAAAACGCCTACATTGGAGGCAAGAGTGTGAGTCTTAGGTTTTGGTTGAATGATTAATGAGGCCGACGTAGCGCATATATTTATATAACTGATTAGCGAGGCGAGTGCGCGAGCATAATACGGAGTCGATAAATTGTTGACGTTATAGCGCCCTAGTTTATTAGTGTGAGTAGGTCACGAGCTCGGCACGGACGCGTGTTTCCGTCGGTTTTGGCTTTCAGGGAAAAGTTTGGCAAATCCGTCCCTTCGGCAAGAGAGGGAAATAAAAGATAAAATGAAGGGACAGGGATGAGGCTATTGGGATCGGGATCCTCATCCTCCTCCTTCTCCTCCTCCTCGTCTTGCTGCTGCTGCTGCTGCTGCTGCTGCTGCTGATGTCGGCGCGTTTCGAGTGCTCGGACTTTCAATAAAGCTGAGGCAAGTCGCTGATGTCTGGAGGGCGTATCACCCTCGGTTCAAGGGAGACGAGACCGACGCGACCCAAGGAACGGACGTTAGCGCCTGCTCGAGCTTCTGTCGCATCATCGCTCCCCCCCCCTCTCCTCCCCGTATACGCGATGACAATTTTAATGTTACGGTCCGAGTAGCCACTTTCCTTTCCCCGTCGGTAATCGTCCAGATTCGATTCTACGAGTCTCTCTCTCTCTCTCTCTCTCTCTCTCTCTCTCTCTCGATAGCGATACAATGTATCATATAATCGCGGTAGGTGGGTGGGAGGAGATATTCGCCCTTCCGTGGATAACCGCGTTGGATTATTTTGTCGACCGGGTCCGACTGCATTCCTCCGGCCTGTCCGAGCGTTTCCCACTCCACCTGCAGCAGGAGGAGCAGCAGCGTCGGTGGCGGCGACGGCCTCGATTCTCCGCTTTTTTCTCCTTCATTGGCATTTTCGCGCTTCTTGCACACCTCGGCGGGGCCGCACCCGCGAGACGTGAAATCGAGTTTTTCACTTGCCTTCCGTCTCCGCCGGCGGCGCGAGCCCCGACCGTCCCCCCTCGGGCCCCGATTCACGCTGCGGTGGGAATTTTTTCCCCCTATCGGCGCCTTCTTTTCATTACTGCACCGCCCGCCCTGCACCAGCTCAACTCCACCGCTCGCTCATCCTCCTCCCTACCCCCCTGCCCCCTACCCTACCCCCTCCTACCCCCTGCTACACCCTCCTACCCCCTCCTCGTCGCCCGGCCCATCGGAAGCTTTGCCGACCACTGATTATGGCGGCTTTCTAGCAGCCGTAGCTTGCAGCAGGATATCGATAAACTGAAGAAATCTGCCTCGTTAGCATACGTAAAGGAGACGACCTTCCTCCCTCTTGCTTCCAACCGTAATTTGTTCCAGTCCCTTGTTTTTCCTTACTTGGTTGGCCCCCGCCGACCGCTTCGTACATAGCCCTCCCGTTAGAGAAAATAGAGATCAAGTCGAAAATCAATGTTTTATTCATTAAAGGAATCTGGGAATCGTAGCGGTTGTCGGTGGCGGGGGAGCCGGAGAGGGAGCGGGGGCCTGGAATAATAAATTGAACTATAATAGTATTAAAAGTTTCTGCGCGTGGAGTTACCACAAATGAATGTCAATTTAATATAACGATGGGCCATAAAATTCTCTACGCCCCCGATCGGCATTATTGTAATATTCGTAATTGAATCCGTGGGCAAAGTATTTGTGGATCAGTTGATCCGTTGAAAAGAATCGGCGCGGAGAACGGCGCGGAGAACGACGCGGACTATTTCTCCTTCTTCGCGGGAGGGAGCACTTGAATTTATGCAAAACAAAAACTCCCCACTTTTCTCTAATGAAATAATAACTTTGCTTTTAAATTAAATTTTATTAAATTTTATGTGAAACTCTTTTTTCTTCTTCTTCTTCTTCTTCTTCTTCTTCTTCTTTTTTTTTTCTTCTTCCTCTTTTTCTTCTTTGTCCTTCGTCAAAACTAAACTTTCGTCGCGCTCATTTATTTTAAGCGGACCTTAAGGACCCGAGCGTTTGCAATGTTTTTCTTCTTTTTCCTCTATTTTTTGTTTTTTTTTTTGCTCTTTTCTCTTACTACTACTACTACTACTACTACTACTACTACTACTACTACTACTACTACTACTACTACTAATTATTATTATTATTATTATTAAAACAAGGATAGTCTTGATAAAAGAAGCGCAGAAGAGAGACAGACAATGAAATTAGTCGCCGTGGCTTGACGTATTTTACAAAGGAGTCGGCGGCGCTCGCTTAATAATAAATAGCGGGGACGAGTATCGTTTTTTAGAGTAGAAGAAATCCGTGTTTATCGATCGGGGCGACTGGTCGCGCTCCAATCTGTTTATTTTCCCGAGTAGGATCCGCGAGCTTTTACGTGCTGTTGACGTTTCACGAGCCCTTTAATTTTTCGTTTTAAAAACCCGTAGCTCCGGAAAGCGTTAAGGGGTGGGGTGGCGGAGTCGGCGGAGCGGGCGGAGTGGGAGGAGCGGGAGGAGCGGAGTGGGCGGAGGGCAGAGAGCGAAGACCGAACGTGAGGAACGGACTCCGGGCGCGAAAATTCCCATCGAGTTTACCTCGACGAGCGGCGACGGCTGCGACGGCTGCGACGGCTATTTACACACAATGCGCCGAATCATCCTGTCCAGAAACGGATAACTGTTAACTCGATGTGTAACTTAAGAATGAAGATGTTGCTGTCGGCGCCCGTTGGCGGCTTGATTGATTCGAATAATAAATGATAAGGATCCGGAGTGGAGACCCGCAATAATCGAATTTGTAAAATTAGCTGGCCTGACGAACCGATCGATAAAGCGCGCGCTCCAGAGAAAGAAGGGCAGCGAGACAGAGACAGAGAGGGAGAGAGGGAGAGGGAGAGAGAGAGAGAGAGAGAGAGAGAGAGAGACAGTCTATTTTATCGAACGAGGTCTCGAGGAGGTCTCGTCGGGGCATAAAAAATACCTGGCTGCTGGAGGGGGCTGGGGGGAGTGCGGAAAAGGTCGATGCAGCCCGATAATTAGAGGTTGGGAGGGCCTGTAGTGGCAGGCAAGCCTTGTAAGTTTGACAGGACAGTTTGCCGATATTATGAGAATTTATCATTTTTCTCAATCTGCGAGTCGCTAAATGTGCAGAATACCTGCCGAGCGAGCGACTCGATCTTTATGAACGATTTCTTTAACGCCGGCTTTACCCCTTTTCTTTATCATTGCATTACGCTCGGGTAGTAAACTCCTCCCGGAGTTAATTTTGATATTTAAGAAGATCGCCGCTTTCGAAGGCTACGTCCCAACAATACGCCCGATCCACTTCTCTATCGAGATCCATAGTAATTGATCACGATTGCACGGCTCGCAACTTCTCATCATTGCAGACTAGTGAACAACCATTACGGGTCCATTAATGCAATGATAAATAATACGCTCGCGCATTCGAGCGCATTTCAATTGCATATCCTTTATAGCCGCCCTCGTTCCTCCTAACGTTAACTCGGAGTCTTCATTACCAACTTTCCTCCTCATTTGCCCCGCAGAATGTCGCCGAATATGCCTCGATTCCACGCGCGCTTACGTATGTACGTGCACGTATGCACGGGCAATGGGGACTTGACAAGGAGGGAGAATAAACATGCATTACCGGGACAATGCGCGCATTCAAATAACTATCAATTGGATTAATAAGAATCGGAGAGAACGGGCGCGGGGATTTTTTTTTTTTTTTTTTAAAAAAGCTCCGAGAGAGAGAGGGAGAGATCAGAGCGTGGAACGAGTGAGTGGGACAAAAAGTTGTCGTCGCATTAATTCAGGCTATTTGCGCCCGAATCGACGGGGCGACTCGATAAATTATGGACGATTTTGCCCACCGGACAATACCGGCCTGTACCTATATGTGGATAAAACACGTGCCGCGCCCCTAATACGCACGACCGAGGAAAAAAGAAAGAGAGAGGGAGGGAGGTAGAGCGGAGAGAGGGTGCGCACACATTCGGTACTCTCTCTCTCTCTCTCTCTCTCTCTCTCTCTGTCTCTCGCCGGGCGTAGCGCACGCCCGCTGACAAATGCTACGAGTAGCACAAACGTAATAGGGCCGATTGTTCGTTGTCAGGCCAATTTGAGTGGCAGCCCGGCAATTTTCGTCGTCGGGGACCTTTTAAAGGCCTGTCTGCCCCACTCCGGAAAAAGCCGAGAACCCCTTTTCCCACTCCGCTCCGCAGCCAGACTGGCTTCCATCATCGCTTTTTCCTTTCCCTTTATCCCTTCTCTCTCTCTCTCTCTCTCTCTCTCTCTCTCTTTTTTTTTTTATTTATTTATTTTTTTTTTTTTTTTATCTCCGCCGTCGTCGTTGTCTTCTTATTCGTCAAGTCGGCGCGACTCCCTTCCAGTCTATTTCCTCCATACAAATGTTTCTCTTTTCTCGACCTCCTTCACTTTCCGTTTTAGAGCACCGCGAGAAAAAGAGTTGGCCGTGGAGGTGCTAGAGGAGGCGGGCAGGGGACGAGAAGCGGAAGCTGCTCACTAAGGAGACGTAAATGCTTATGGCACATACGCTCGCATTCCATTGTCACTCACACCCTCAAAGGGACACGACATTGAAATGCCTTTTATTTTTCGGATATTTTTCTTTCTTTACTTTCGTTTTTTTTTCTTTCTTTCTTTATTTATTTTTGTCATCTTTTTCGTGAAATCATAGGGAACTTTAGTCGTCGGCTTTGTTCCGACGGGGAAAATGTACTTTGATAGAATAACGGAAACATCGCCCGTGAAAAATACTTTGAACGGGGCATTAATTTTCAAAATTATTTGAACTTTTCACGTATCGGGGAGTATGCCGTCGCTACAAGTAGAAGAGTGTCGTCGGTTAGTGCCGTCATTCCGTACTAAAACTAAAAAAGGAGAAAAGTAAAAAAGCTTAATAGTTTTTATGGCGGAGTAATATGATGAAAGTCGGGAAACTATATTAACGTAATTCCGTATGCGAGGAAAAAGTTTAATACACTCGTCGAAGAGAGTAGGAGAGATGAGCCCTGAAAGGAGGAGTGAATATTAAAAGGGGATTGCGCAGGTATAATGCGCAGGTAGGTAGATGAGCATGAGGGTCGAGCTCGCGGCTCGAGAGGAGCGGTGGAGGGAGGGCCATGGTTAGGGCCAGTCGTGGCAAGGACCGAACGGATCGGAAAATGGGTCAGAGTCGGAGGGACTCTACCTAAAGTGGATCATCTCGTGTGCGTTGGTTATCTCGGGAAGAAAGTCTTGTTTTTTTTCGTAGTCCTTAGCTCTCGAAACCCTTAACGGCCATCTGCAGGTGAGCGCGCGCGCAAGAGAGAGAGAGAGAGAGAGAGATTGAGAGAGATTGAGAGAGCGACAGTTAGATCAATAATAATGGTCCTTTTCCAGCATTGTACACACAATTTAAAATCCACTGCATTATAAGAAATAAATTTCGTACGAGCAAGTTACGAGCGAGGGATGAAATGGTTTCTGAAATACTTCAAGCCGCCTCTGTCCCTAAAAATAATCGAAAAAAAAAAAAAAAAATCGTTGGCAGTAAAGCATTCCGTTACTAATGAGTAAGTAATTGTCAATAGAGATTCACGTAGTCAAGTACACATATTTAGTAATTCGTTGTAGATATTACGAATCGCAGGTCAAGCGCCGGTTCCGTCGCGGGAGATTAAAAAAATTTTTTCCTCGCGAATGACAATAAGCATGTCCTTGAAATAAAAGATTCGTAAGTGCGTATATAAAAAAAAAACAACAATAAAATTAAAAAAATTAAAAAAAAAACAAAACAAAAAAAAACGAGTAAACTTCAGGTTTGAAAAGCTTAAGAACGCAAAAAAGGGTACGTGCGCTTTACGCATGAGCATTCCATTGTCGCTCATTTTTTCGTCACTGAACCTCTCTGCCACAATAACATTACGGTGCGTTGTATTTCAGCAGCAGCAGTAGCAGCAGCAGCACCAGTAGACCGCTCATTGGAAAAAGGGTTGCTTGTATATTCGCGCGCGCACTCTCTCTCTCTCTCTCTCTCTCTCTCTCTCTCTCTCTCTGTTCCACTCGTTCCACTATCAGCCCTTTACTACTAGCGCGCCGTATGTCGCTTCGGCAGCGTTCGGTCCAAGTAAAAAAAATGTTATACAGCCGCTGCTGCCAGTGATGCCGGAAAAAAGAATATACGGATATATATATATATATATATATATGTATGTATAAAATAAAAAAAGGAAAAGAAAAGAAAGAGAAAGAAAGACAACAACAACAACAACAACACTCGGGTCGAGCGGGGTTTTTCCGGCTCCGCGCCACTCCCGCCCCCGCTGAAGCTCACGGGCTTCGCGTCACGAATTTCCAGTGGACGCTCGGCTCTCCCGGATCTCTTTTTTTCGTGCCACGGAGAAAATTAGTGCGGATCGTTTTGTACGATTTTCCATTTTACGGCGGAGGCGGGTCGGGTGACCAATCCGGTGTCCCCGGGGCAACAAGCTACGGAAGGGTTTCTTTTTTCCTTTTCATTTATTATGGCTTTATGGTGCTTAGAGGCTAGAGGCTCTTATAAAGCAAAGAAACTGGCTTACACGGAGTTATAAATTATTCAACGTATTTTACCGACGATAAAAACGGCCCATAATAGAAATCTATATTATTAACGAATCGTCGGAATAACTTGTTCGCATCCTCCTCCTCCTCCTCCTCCTCCAGAGGCATTTTATTTTATTTTACTTTATTTTATTTTATTATTATTATTTTTTTTTTTATTTTACAGGGGTCATTTTACAAATGAAAATCCTGTCGTAAACGATGCCGATCACAATAAAGTATTTCCAAGTCTCGTCGATACTTTTTTAGGACATTAACGAATACATTAACAATACATTGACAATACTACTACTACCTTTCCGTCGAGTCGAGCGTTGAAACGTCATCCGTACGGGGCAATAAGTGTATAATTATGACGTACGCGTGAATAATAAGTTAAGCCGAACGAATAGGTGGTGCTGAATGCCTGGACGGTTAGAGAGGTGAAAAGAAGGAATTAGTTGGTAAGGAGTTATGAAAAATGATAGTGTTGACTTAGCTTAAGCCCTAATGAGGCTCCTTCTCTCAAATGTTCTCTTCTACAAACTTGCGTTCAATTTTTAACCGAGCACTGAGTTCTATGTACAAGGTTATTGGGCATTTATAGGATACAACAATCGTCCTACGTTTAGCTAGCTCGACTCAACCTCCCTCCCCCCCTACCTACCTACCTACCTACCTACCTACCACCCCTCTCCGCCCCTCCCCCTCACCCGACCCAAGCCAACCCCCACCTCGGCCGGCCGTTCTCATCACCGCGTCTTTCAAGCCACGGCGCCGACGAATATAATTTAATACTCCCCACGCTGCTCTCTTTTATAATCCTCGAGAAAAAAGTAGAAATTCCCCACCCGGGATTAACGGTACGCGTACAACTAAAAATTTCAAAGTCCCGACCTCTCGGACGCCTCCTCGTCGGCGCACACCGACCACCCCACTCGTACGCTTACGCCGCTACCTCTATGGAAGAAGGATTAGTCTTTCAGAGAGAGAGAGAGAGAGAGAGAGAGAGCGGGAAAGAGAGACGGTGCGCGGAGAGGTGGAAAGTTCTGTTATTTAAAACTGCGTGTGTTTGTATAACGCCACGGAAATCGAATTCGTTTATTGAACAAGCGTCCTGATGAGCACACGTATGTATACGTACGTACGTATTGGCTCCGGGACCTCCTTAATCTTCTTAATAAATTAACCGAACCTGTTAACAATCAACGAATAAAGTGAGAGTTTAATAAAAAAAAATAAAAAAAAATAAAAAAACCATTCCTCTCCTGACAAGCCTCGGGCCTACCTACGAGGGTATTTTGTTGTTATTACAATTATTATCGCCGTCATTGTGAAATGCAAACTGTGCAAATAAAATAATGCTGGAAAAAGTACGGCGGGGTAGAAGGAATTGATTGTCCACTTTGGATTGATAGAGGCGTAGGGGATTGGTTATTGGGGTGGGGGGAGGGGGGGGGAGGGGTCGAGGGGGCGGATTGCGGAATAGTGGAGGTAAAAGTGGACTTCAAAGCGCGGCTAACGAGCGAAAGCAATTAAAATAAAAATTCCTTCAAATATTGCAAATGCTAGTTGATAAATGAAAAGGAGCTGAATGTGTGGCGGGGGTCGGAGGAGGGGGCGAGAGGGTGGGGGTTGGGGGAGGGGGGTCGTATGAAGCGCGGTGGCCTCAGAACGACGTTCAGAAACGGCCAACAAAAAACTTTCTTACTACACAATAGTCAAGTGGTGCGCCACATTATAATGAATGGCGTACACTCGTCAATCTCAAGGACTTTCGGAAACGTAGAAAAACAGCGAGCGGCGGGGGAGCGGGGTCGATAAGGATCGCAGATTTTCGTAATTGATGAACGTCATTGGTATATACATTAAAGAACACTTGAAAAAGTCATGGGGAGGGGGAGCAGTAGCAGCAGCACGGCGGCAGGAGCAACGGTCTACCGCCTCGTCACCCCTCCCCTCCCCTACCCCTTCCCCTTCCCCTTCCCCTTCACGTCCCGCGAAAAGACAGACTCGCAGTGCTCCGGGCAAATGAATCACCACTCCGCGGCGTTGGCTCGAAGAAGCATAAAATAAGGAGGAGCGGCGCTTGTTAAAACATTGATCTGCCGATTTTATTGTGACCCGCGTCCTCGTAGTCCTCGTAATCGTCCCGCGCGGGCCTAAATATATAAATAAATAAATAAATAAATATATAAATATACGTATCCCTTGCACGGGCTGCCACCCGCCACCGGGACAGAGATAATAAGCCGCGCGATGGCTGGGGGGTGGGGGGCGGGGAGGTAGCTCGAGAGTGGCTAGAAGGATTGGCTGGACGAAGGGCCGGGGGACGCGGCGGAACGCGGTGTGATGCGGTGGGACTCGGTGGGACTCGGTGAGACTTGAAAGGCCCCGCACCGCGACATCCATCATATCGAACTTGGGGGACTTTGGCCTATTGCTAAGCCCGGACCCGACTCGTCGACTTCACCGTCGGCCTCGTTCCTACTCACCGTACAGAGACATTTACAGACACGCGCGCGCGCACGCGCACGGCACGCACGCACGCACGCACGCACGCACTCATACAGTCCGCTTGGCCTTGTTGGGTGCACCAGCGCGTGTAGGGCTCGCTCGTAAAACACGAGCAGTTGTACAACTTACAGCGCACGGCTATATCCCCCTTCTCCTTTTCATTCGTACGCGTACACGCAGAGACTCTTTATCATCACTCCCCTGTGAGAGCTGAGCAAATAAAATGTCAACTAGAGGGCTAATATTCTCGTCAAAGTTGCGGTGCAGGGCTCGAGTCTGCACATAATAGAACGGTACACATGGCTAAGTGCGTGTACGTACACGGGACACCCCACCCCACTCGCAACTCCCCACTCCCCGCTTGCCCAAGCTCGATACCGCCCCTCCCTCTCTCTCTCTCTCTCTCTCATCCACCGGCGGCCGGCATTCTTTTATGGGGCAGGAGGGAGGGAGTTTTCATTACCTCCAATCACGGATTCAATAAGACAAACTTCAGAAACTTCAAAGGACCGTAAATAGCTGGGTTCTTGTTGCGAACCTCCTTTCGACCGGGGCCGCTTTTTACTCCGCATATTAGAAATTCTAAGCCGCCATTAGCGTGTTTTGACACAACCGTCAAGCCATTGACAGCCTCTACCCTCCCAGCCCTTCTACCCACCCACCAACTCACACACTCTCTCTCTCTCTCTCTCTCTCTCTCTCTCTCTCTGTCTCTCTCTGTCTCTCGTTGCGGCTGAACAAACCGCTATTTACGGCAATTACGTGCACCTTATCGAATCGTCATTTCTAATGCTTCGCAATCGATTCTCAATCCGCACTCCCCCCTCCTTTATTATAAAAACGAAGCCAAAAAAAAAAAAAAAATGGATGCTCGAGCGAATGGTCCTCGGGTTCTTAGTTTTTATCAAAAATACAGAGAGCCACATAAATCTCCTTCTATTTATTTCGATTTTCCTCCGAAACTTGGTCCCCGCGCCTTTCTTTTACTCTGCATGTTTCTACACTTTTCCAATTGTTTTTTCGACTTTTTTTTTTTTTTTTTTTCCCTCTGCACAAAAAACAAATGCGGGCCGTGTTATCCGTGCGATATCCCCTTCCATCGTCAATAACAATATTTTTATTACCACATGTTGTGCAAAGGGCAAAGAAAATTTTTCAAACGAATCGCAGATAGCGCTTTTCTTTAGCAAAACAATATACATAAACATATACACGCGCATGTACAATAAAAGACAAAAATGAAAAGAAAAAGCAAAATAAATAGGAGCAAAAAACGGAGTAAAAAATAAGCAAGGAAGTGCACATAAATCTTCCCATGCTTTTCTGTTTATTTATTCTTAAAAACTTAACTTTCCTCGTATAAGGACCTTTAAGGATGCGTTTCCAGCATTTTTACACTTAGCCCGAGGGCGGAGAAAAGTTAAGGCTTAGAATTTTATTATAAAAATATACGAGCTCTCTTTTTTTTTTGCATTACGTGCCTAGTCAAAGGGAAAAAGGAAAAGTTCCGAGCAAATGACGACGCATTTTCTTTAACGAAAAGGAAGCGCGTATAAATCTGGCGACGGGCCATCCGATTTTTTTCTTCCCCTTCCCGAAACTTTTTAAAACAAGTTAGCTCCGTCAAGATGCTATCCGAAGTTTAAGCTCTCGAATGACAAAAGAAAAAAAGAAAAAAAAGAAAGAAAGAAAGGAGTAGAATGACAGTGGATGAGAGCCGAAGATAGAGACAGAGAGACAGAGAGAGAGAGAGAGAGAGAATGAATGAGGGTTGGACGAGGAAGGAAAAAAGGGCAAAGGATTATCGGCGGCGCAAGAGAAAGAGAGAGAGAGAGAGAGAGAGAGTGGCGGTACGACGAAAATTTCCCAATTTGTCCTCCTCGCGCGACCGTCAACCCTTCGAGGTCGTCTCTTCTCCTGTTCTGTCCTCCCCCCTCCCCCGGCCTCGTCATCTCGCTCGTCGCCACCGCGCTCCTCTCTTTTTTCTTTACCTGTCACGCTTCGACGCTTTTCTCGACAGAGGCTAGCTTATCTGCCTCTCCTGCAGCCTGTCGAGCGAATAAATCCGCTCGCGTCTTTTCACCCTCCCCCTCCCCCGAATCTCGGATTCGAGATTCCCGTGCGCGGCCGCCAGTGGTGGTGAGCTTTCGAGTGGGCCCCGGCCAGACAAAAGGAAGGCCCGAGCCGAGCCTCGGCGCTCACGAACGCGACTCGAGTCGAGACCAGGGTGGACCGGGGAGGAACGGGGAGGAACGGGGAGAACTGGCAGCACAAGTCGTTGAGCAGCGCGACGTCAATCACGTTTTTAAGGTCGATTAGCAGGGCAAACACACTCGACTGTCTAATTGTTCTGCCTTTTCTTCGAAAGCCTCTTCAGATATTCTCGAGGATCTACTCGGCCGAGTAGGTATCGGGGGGGGGGGATCCCTTCCCCGATTATTCCGCCCTCCCCCGCACCATTGGTGGTCCGACTATTTTCCCTTTTCCTCCTACTTTCTTTTCGATACGGTGTGAACGGGCGAGCCCCCTCCCGCGCCCCCGCCCGATAAAGGGACGCTCAGCCGCCGGGGTGCCGACCGGGAAGGAAAATCCCCTCTCCCCTTCGAGCCACGATATCGGGTGCGACAATAACCGTACGGAATAAGGCCGACCACCCATTCACCGGGTCTGTAACGCCTGCAACGGGGGTACGACCAACACCACAACACGTGTCTTATGTCCCCGTGCCGTGCCTTACGAGCAGCTGATCAATCAACAAAGACTACGCGCTAATATTGCTAAAAAATCGGCCGACGTGTCGTTTTACTCCGAATCAAAGTGACGCGCGGACATTACGCGTTTGTCATTTGCATTTATAATTCTACCCGGAGCGGTCGGATCCCCCGACGCGTTCTCAAGAATCACTTTTAATCCAATAATTGTCATCTCCAAGGCAAAGCTTGTATATCGAGTGGGCTCGACTAGAGAGACGCGTTGTTCACCTTACCCTCTTCCGCCCTCTCCCCCCCCGCACACCCCTCCACGCACACCACCGTACGCGTCACTTTATCGGTGGACGTAACTTGGTGGCCCGGGACCTTAAGCCGATGTCCCCGTGCTCAGGTCGAACGGCCGTCCGAACGTCTTCGACCACAAGCACACATTGACATTCTATTAGAAATTCGGGCTTTTTCTAATAGAATACAATGCCGTTGAGCTAATATTGCCTTTGACCGACATTCCACGTTGGAAATTATATTTCTCGAGTGCGTCCTCGTTGAATGGACAAACATGCTCGGTATGGTGCGTGGCGGCGTCGGCTGCGGGTGAGCGGGAGGGGAGTATGGGTGGGGGGAGCGTAAGCAGTCAGACCCCAATGGCTAAATTAATAAGCTGGGCACGATAATTACGGAGCAGTGAAAGAAGCCCGCGGAATAATGATTTATTAGTGTCGCGGGTATGAGGGAAGGAGGGGGCGTAGCATCGGGGTCTCGCGCTTAGGGTTGCCGAGACGGGAAAAGGATTCCCGGTACCGAGCCGCCATCCTCGGCGGCATCCATCAGCGTCCGGATCATTCGTCAATCGCCGGGCGCATTCATTAGCGGATAATGAATTCGTGGAAGTTTTCCACGACAGCTGACGTCGGGCCCCGCTCGAGTGGACTCGTGCGCCACGGGCCCGAGCCGCCGCGGGGGCGCGGGGCCAAACTGTACGGGCGGCGGTCGGCGAGGGGCCGTGGGACGGAGGGGACGCGGGCAGATGCGCCGGCTGGCTGTATAATAATGCCCCGTCGGAGACGTGGCTCACGCGCGAAATTCGAAATTTTCGTGAAAACGGAGCGGAGCACCACGACACCCACGAAGCCGCTCCCATTTACCCGGCAGGTCATCCCGGCCCCTACGTGACCGTGCATCGAGTGCTCACCGAGCGCTCCTGCCCCCGGTTATTTATGCACCGCGGGAGGAAAGCCATTGAAGCGACGGCCTACTACTCGCCCTTGGCCTCGCGCGTGCCTTTTCCCAAGATTTTCTCTCTCTCTCTCTCTCTCTATCTCTCTGCTACCTCTCTATCTATCTCTGTGCCCCGCCGAAGACACCAACAACAGTCCCATCTCGTTGGAAGCTCGTCCCGCTGACCCACTGGGCCTCCTTTAGGCAAAGGACTCCCCTTTCCAAACTCCTTAGTCAACAAACGGGCCCGTTTTCCTTCCTCCGCAGGACGATCAAAGACGTATATTTATTAACGCGCAGGCCCCAATCCTCCATAGAAATGCTTAAACGCGCACAAATGTTCTGCTGCTGCTGCTGCTGCTGCTGCTGCTGCTACTACTGCTACTACTACTACTGCACGACCTACGACAATACGAGGAGGGAGCATCTTCGGCGTTCGACGACGTCGTTTAAGAGCATCGGAGTTGCTCGGCCGACGTTCCAGAGTCGCGGAATCACCCGAAACGTATGGAAAAACGTCCTCCAGGACTCTCGGTTCTTCACCCCGATCCTTGACAATGTATCCTCGTACGCTCCCGTCACCCTCACCCTCACCCTCACCCACGGCATGAGCCTCCACGAGCCGACCGATCAGCAGCACATTTCTCATTCTCGCCGGGCCGGCATAAAGAACGATATTCAGGGATCTCGTGGGCGTCCGCCGCGAGCCCGGGTGATTTGCATAATCGGCAAGTCAGATGGCGGCCATGAGTCGTCCGGGGCTCGCGATTCTTATTTTTCTTCCTTTCTTAATGGAGAGTCGCTCTCGTTGGCGCTGCGTCCCGACAGGAATCGGTAGCGGCGGCCGCATCTTATATCTTCCAGCGGATATAAATTGTATACACGAGGAGATTACATGAATCCTCGTCTTATCCTCCTCGGGAGACGGCCGGCCGACCTAGACCCCGGCCAGGGCTTCAATTTTATCGACGCCGCTCTCCTTTTATTCCCCTTGCGTAACTCACGAGGTCCGAGGCCGTATCGAATCGCACTTATCGCCGCATTGTCATCGCCGCACTACCTCGAGAGATGTGTACCCCTCCCCCCTCACCGAAGTCCAACCCCGCCCGTGCATCAACGAGGCAGCTCTCGGGCCAAGGCCAAGGCACTCCGCATCTGCGCCGAGTCCTTCAAACTCGTTACGGTAACTTTGAAGGCGAGACGGGGGAGGCTCTCTCTCTCTCTCTCTCTCTCTCTCTCTCTCTCTGTCTCTGACACCTGGACGGAGAAATATTTAAAATACCCTCAACTTTTCGTCGCTCACGCTGACGTGGAGGCGTCAACGAACCGGCGATAGAGGAAACGGGTGCGGGAGAGTGGTGCGGGAGATGGGGGGGGGGACTTCTCCCTTTCTCACCGATTCGATGGAAATTCGGTAAGGCGATATATCGGCCTCGCGCGGGACACGAAATCGTTTAAGATGAAGATAAAGCGCGCATCCCATAAATAACCGACTCATTAAAAAAGAGGTGCGAGGAGATGAGAAGAAAGTGAAGTGGCAACGGTGCCGGGGTGGCCGCAGATCAAATAACCAATTCTTAGGAGCGACTCAAGGCCGGACCCGAGGTAGTCCTCGGGATTTCGACGCCTTTCCTTCCCGGGACGGAGGAGGAAGGTATCGCCGTCCCCGAGTTTTCCCTCATCTACCTCGCGGGAAAAAGGACGACTGCCGAGGAGATGGACGAACGATACGCGGCCCTACCTGTACGACCACCACTCTCCCTCTATCTCTCTCTCTCTCTCTCTGTGCGTGTGCGTGTGCGTGTGCGTGTGCGTGTTCGTGCGAGTGCGTTGCTGCGTGTCCAGGTCCCGTCGTCGGCGAGCGTCGTGCGAGAGGCGTGAGAAAGAGGCGCGGCGCTAGAGTCGGGACAAACTGCGCCGGAAGCCTTCGTCGGCTAAAATTCCAATAACAATTTATCTATTTGTTTACTTATTTATTTACTCGCTTAATGCATCGGCGACGGTTCTCCTCGTAGCCCTACTCGCTGCCCTTTACCGAGATTTTTATCCGTCCGGAGCCGGCGGCGATCGTTCCCCGGCCCGTGACCCCCTCCCCTCACCCTCCCCCCACCGCCACCGCCACCGGCAACAATCGAATGCCGGGGTTAATTTGAATTTAAATGGCCGGGCGGAGAATGGTTCCGGTGGCCCGATATCGCCTCCGCAGCCATCGTTAAAGAAAGTGGAGAATAATGCAAGACCGGTCGTAAAGAATGGTAAGGGTGTCCTCCTCCCGTGGCAGGAGCTATTCGGAAACATCGTCTAGAGTCCGTCCTTTACCAATGGTAATTAACGTTTAATAAATATCCCGTGGCGAGGTGACGGAGACCCGGGCCCAGGTAATGCCCATACCATCCGTACGAGTTAAAGAGGCACGAGTAGGAATGGGGACGGCGAGGAGGGTGAGGGGATGGGGGGAGGGGAGCCCGATCCACCCTCCTCGCCTAATTCGCCTACCTGCGACTCCGTACTCGGAAGCGAATAATCGAGTCCTCGACGGCTTATTAACGAGCTAATGGCCGTTTAGTCGTTTACCTGTGCCTCTCTAAAGGAAACTATCCTACGATCGCGGTCGCGGGCCCGCCGATCGCCCGATGATTGCCCAGCGAATGTGACGAGGACATCGGACCCGATTCGACCGGACACCACCAACCAGCGTACGATAGTTCGGCTCCCCTGTAATACGAAGCCCTGCCATCCAGCCTCCAACCGTTTTACTATTAACAGCACTGGTAACAGTAGTAGTGGCAGTAGTAGTGGTAGTAGTGGTAATAGCTGTTGGGCTACTAGTAGTAGCGGTGACTCTGCCAGTTTTTCGTTAGCGGAGACTCGGGAGCCTCGGACTCGCCGGGGTAGCATCGACACGGCCCAGTTTCACTTCACCGAATCGACCGGCCGTCTCCGCTACGTGAATTTAATTAGTCAGGCCGCACACCTTCAATCCTAGGTCTCGGACTAGGAACCCCGTCCCTTAAACGGAATACCTCGGACGCTGGTAATAATAAGAACTCGTCCGTCCACCCGTTAATCTGCCGCTCGACGCACCTTCGACGAAAGTAGCCTACCTCCCCCCCCCCGCGTTACGGATATTAATATCGCGAAGCGCGAGTCGATACGTTTTTCGGGTGTGTGGGGGTTATTGGGGTTATTGGGGTTATTGGGTAGGGAGGGGGTGGCTGATCACGTTAGCGAGTCGAAACTTGTATTGCAGTTGCGCGTGCGCGTAACGTGTGTCGATTCGAAAGCTTCGGCTGCGTCTCGAATCTTTCAAACGGCCGTCGAACCTACGCTCGCTGAATTTCAAAGATCCACAAGACAAACTTCCTCGCGATTTGATGCGAAGTACCGTCAGCCGTGTAACTCGCCTCACCGTATCGGGATACAGGAGTTTCATTCCCAGCTCAATAATTATGACACGGATACGCGCCGCGCGTCCATCATTCTCTTGAAATTTTCAAAATGCCCTCCCGCCTTTTTCCTTTACGGACAGCAATAACAACAACGACGACGACGACAACAACAACAACGATAACAACAACGATGACGACAACAACGACGACGACGATGATGATGGTGGTGACGGTGACGGTGACGGTGACGGTGACGGTGACGGTGACGGTGATGATGATAAGAGCCACTTCCACTTGGCTACGAGGATCGTAACCTGTTATTCCTTGCAGGTGAAAGCCGATACTCGATCTCGGCGAGAGTATCGGCGATACAAAGGCTTCTCCGTATAACGAATTCACCGGGCAAAGACACTCTAATGTAAAATAGGCTGGTTGAGCGGGGCGGGGCGGGGGGAGCGGAGAGACATCGCCGGTAACAATGACCTCGGCTTCGTACGTATATAGAGAACTGCGTTCTAAGATGAATTTAAGAGGGACGCGGCGCGGGCCTTCCTTCGTTTCCTGAAACGAGCGAGTACGTGTCACGGGGACGGACAACCAACGAGGAGTAGAAGGAGAAGGAGGAGGAGGAGGAGGAGGAGGAGACGCCTCCGAATGTACTGCCCGAGGGGCGGGCGGGTAGAGCAGCCCGCGAGAGGCTATAATGGAAATTTCCATGCGGGGACCGTAGCTCGTAGTCGAATAAGACGAGGCCCCGCTCAGAGAGGGCCGCGGCGCTCCTTTCCACCTTTGGCTTCCACTCTCTCTCTTTTGTTGTTGTTGTTGTTGTTGTTTTCGCCTCTCTGTGAGGGATCGCCGTCGCTCTCGATCACCACTCGGCCGTTCGTCGAAACATCTAAACCGTAGTCGGCTTTCCGACATTCATCCCCCCCCCGCCGCCGCTCGGACTTTTCACGGACTCGTGACGTCGCTTAGAAATTCACTCCTATCGGCTTCCTCTATTTTTTTTTTTTTTTTTACGACTCCTCCAACGCGTTAATTCGTGCGATCGATTTCTACGGCGATCGAGCCTTTCTCTGACTGTCTCCCTCCCCCTTCCGCCCGCCCGCCCCCCTTCTACACTGCCAGGCTCGTTGCATTCCGTTTTTCCATGCCTCTCGGAACACTATCCTCCTGCAGCGGATTTTTCGTCGGAGCTCGGATTTCTCTAATAAGCCAAGACACGTTTTATTGTCGCCGGCTTGCCGTACACGGGCTCAGCAGAACTCGATCTAATCGATCTCTCGTCCGACTCGTAAAGCGAAATGTCGTGTGGTTTGTTTGCTCATCGGGACAGGTGATTCGGCTAATGGAGCTAATCGTCATTTACATTTCACTGATTAGTCGCGAAAACGTAAATGGCCGCGCGTAATCTGTTAACGATAATAAAAAAAAAAAAAAAAAAAAAAAGTAAAAGGAAAATAGAGTGCCGGAGAGGGAGGGGAGGTTATGGAGAAAGGCTGCTGATTGGCGTATTAAGGAAATGATATACTCCGAATGACTATCTGTCGGCTAACTATCGAATCCGCGATCTCCGTACACAGGCTCATGGCTCATAATACCTAAAGAGCATGTGTATGCGTGTGTATGTATGTATGTATGTATATATATATATATATAGTTGAGTTAAAGGGAGGAGAAAGAGATTTGAGCGATTCGATCGTTAAAATCGTTGGACGCGCGGACTTGCGATTGCACTTACCCGTTTCCCTGATCTGATTAATTGATACATCGATAGAGTTAAGGCTCCTCCTCCATGATCTTGTTTTCCAACAAATTAATCCACTAATCGCGGCAGAAGGAGAGCTCTGATAAGGAAGTGCGCTCGAGCGATTTCTAGCCACGAGTCTGCCCGTTAGCGTCGTATTACATCCCCTTGAAATCTCTCTTTTATCCTAACGGTCATTATGACCGCGCGTCCTCGCCCCAGCAACGTACGCATGCGCTTGCGTTTAGCGGATAAATATGTCGGATAAATTTGAAATTTCAAGCCCTCCGAGAGAAGATGTTAAAAATTCGGTCTCGTTAAGTCCCAGCTCATTCAATAAATAGGTACATCCATCCCTAGGCTTTTAGACGTTCACGTGGGTGGCCGTAGTTCGAGAGGTTTTTTCGACCTTCATTACCGCCAATCAATGAATCCTAGTAATTGTATGATAATTGCCGTGTCGCGGTGCGCACAACTAGGAACGTCCAGATACATTGACTCGAACTAAGAAGCGCAATGTTCGAAAGGGACAGTCGGCCGACGCGTAGTAACGTAATGCAGAAAAAGGCATAAAATTACCTTTCGATCTGCAAAGTTTTCTATTCCCCCCGTCCTCCCCCGCCCGCCCGAGAAAGCGGCATAGATGGGGCGGGTGGGTGGGGGACAGAGGTAGGGTATTACAAGATAAACTATCGACCGGGAAAGCGAGTATGAATAGCAGTGGGTAATTATTTATGCCGCATCGATTGCTCGTCAATCGTAACATCGGCAACGTTGTCAATTACTCGTCGTCCGTGGGATTTATAGAACCAGCGGTGCTCGCGGCTATCGTTCCATTCAACTTCTCGGAGCGATACGCTGTAACGTTATGTATGACCGGCGTTATCGCGGATATTTTCATTATTTCGCGACTTGGACTAGGTTCGCGTGCGGTATCGTCGGGTATCGTCTTAAATTTCCGACTCTGCTCAGTCTTTGCCGAGAGCCGTGTCCTGGATCATTTGGACGATTATTCTACAAGATTGACAAGCAAGTCCTCGGTATTAGGGACTCCCCCACCTTTTCCCCCACCCCCCTCAATTATTTTTACCGAATTGCTTTATGGCGACTCTGCGAAAGAAATGGAAATTTCGACTGAATTATGAATAAATTGAAGCCGAGCGCTGCCGACAAGTCGAATGCCTAATCGCTCGCCCGGCTTCCCCCCCCCTCTCCCTGCGTTGCGCTGATTACGAAGCGATCGCTAGAGCCGAAAGGCGTTTTCAATCTCGAACCTTAGGCTCCTCCGCATTAACGCGGAGAGCAATTATCGGAGAAGAGATTCGTCAAGTACATTTGCATTGGGAGCGCGTGAAAAAGCATTTGTCCGCGTTTGTTTGTCCCGCTCGCGCTGTATGGGCGCATGCGCGTTCAAATGGCTGTTGATTTATGTACAGGAATAATGTTATTCCTGGCGGGGCTCGAGCGTAAATATGTTTGGAGATGCCGAGCCGAGGGACGCTGGAGTTTAAAATCCCAAAAAATATCATAAATTAGGCATTAGATTTATCGGCAAGCCATTACTCCCCGAGCGCATATTGCACGAGAGTAGTGGGTAGACGAGGAGCGGCGGGGAGAGCGTAAAAATTGATCGGCACCCTCATTAAACGGACAGCAATTGCCGGCTAACGCGTCATTTATTTTAAAAAGGGAAGAAAAACGAAGAGCAGAGAGCATAATAAGAGCTAAAAAGAATGCCCGTAAGATAATAATGTCGGAGGAGTAGAGTCCCTTTCGCCCCCACCCCCTCCCCCCAACACCGTGCCGTCGCGCCAACGCACCGCACGTGCGGGTGTATACGGGCGCGGGCGTGTGGTAGGGGGCAGAAGCATCGATCACGTGACAAAGTATTTCAATATCGTTGTTTCGTAGGTGAGCGGCAGCATTTTCACGCTCCCATTTTTTCTATGTTTCAGGTATGTATCCCGAGCGCTCGACAGGAGCGGAATGCCACACAGAGCGAAGGCAAGAAAATCTGAAAAAAAATCGACAAACTCACGCGAGCCAAGTAGGTAAGAGCAACATCCTCGCGGCGCTCGCCCACGCCGGGAGGCTAATTAGGAAAAGCAATCACGCCCAGGATCCCAAGTAGTCGTGCGCTTCACGCCCTGACCCTCCCTCCGTCCCGCCCACCCTATATCCTCGCGCAATACGCCACCGTCGCTCCACGAGCGCCGATCGACGTGGGCCGCCGCCTTTTACTGGCCGAACACGCGCCCCCCCCCGGCCCGCGCGATACCCATCGACGGCAACCGAGGCCTTTACGATCCCCAGGTGCTAATGCCCCGACCCCGGGAAATAGTGTGAATGTACCATTATCCTCGCGCCTCGACGGACCTCCTTCAAACACACGCACGCCCATATATATATATATATATATATGTATTCCGTATGCCACCTCCACGACTCGGCAGTCCCGGACATGTCGCCCTCGGGAGCGTGACAGCGGCCATACCCAGCCGAGCGCCTCGCTCCCGGAAGCGACGTCACTGCCTCACGAGGTGTCCTCTCCCCCCACGGCGGCTGCTCCTTCTTTTCCTCCTACGAATACGTAATACGGCCAGACAGTTGCCGCCGACCGGGAAAGCCAATTACTATGCCGGGAGATGCTTCTTTTCGCGCGTAGCCCACGCCCCGATCCCGGAGTAAATCGTCCCCTGGTCGACAGCCCCTCTCCTTTTCCCAGCCAGCGGCCCACCGCACGTCCATCCACTCCTGCATCCTGTCCTCCCCACCCCCATCCCCTTCCCCCCTTCAGTCCACGGAAACTCCGTCAATTGCCATCGCTCCCCCCTGCCCCGCCCTTCATTAGCCTTCATTAGCCTGCGAAAAGAATATTTAATCGTCCAGAGGGTCGCGTCGCCGCGATCCTCTTACGCGCCTGAGACGACAAGAACGTGACTGAATTAAAATCGATTGCCCATTATCTGAATTTTTCACTTTATGACGCGCTAGCCGCGGAGACGGTGCATTACCCTGGTGGCGCATCGATGCGATGCGTGTCCGAGGATCCGGGTCGTCGATAAACGCTCTCGTGTGATCCGACTCGCGTGCGTCGTAGCCTTCCTGACAAAAACGTCCGAGATTCTATTCCCGTCCGGGCGCGGCCCTCCATTACCACCGGGGACAGCCTTTCAATCAAGAGCCGACTTCTTAGTCCGGATAAAGGCTCTTTAGGACTCCTCCACGGGCACGAAACAATGGTGCGTCCGGGGTCTCTCCTCGTCCCATCCATTTTCACAACTACGTGGCCGATGCTTCCCGGACGCGGTCGATCCGCGGCACGTCGCCAAATCACGGAGGAACGTCCTCGTCATTGAATATGCATGCGCGGCGATGGCGGGGCTGGGGGCAGGGGCGGCGGCGACGACGACGACGACGGCAACGGCCGACTCAAGAACCCTCCTCCATCCCTCCCCTCCCTTCCACCATACCTGCCTGCCTGCCTGCCTACTCCACGAATATCGTCGTCGACGGGAGATACGTCAACTGCCAACCCTCCGGGCGACGTTAGTCGTCCTCGGGATAAACTGTCCCCGGAATACACGTGGCCTCGCGTGGCCGTAGGCCATTATTATAACGCGGCCAGACGGATTCTTTGTTATCGGGACAGCGGCGGACATTTTTATCGCGCCGACGACTACCCGCGGAAGTCCTCGGCAGATCTAGCTAGTCCTCGAGCTCGGGCGCGGGACAGGAAGCCGTTATTCCCGGGCGAGCTCGGTAATAACGAGACCGACTCGCGGCCGCTCCTGCTGTGGGGACTGTTGTGTGCCGCCATGGCGACCGACTCGACGTACACACAGCGCAAACGGATCGTGCGGGGCCGGCAAGCAAAAATTCAAGCTCCCGGTGGAGGCCCGGAATGACGCATTATGCCACCGGAACCGTGTCCGACGACGAGATAAGATCGCGGGGCCCTCCTTAGGGTAAGGTAGTCCGTCCTTACCCTCCCGAGCAAACGATCGCCGAACGATCGCCGAACGGTCGCCGAACGACCGCGATCTTCACCGAGGGATCTCCAGGCTCCGAGCCGTAGATCGTAAAGCCCGGGAAAGCGCTCGTTCCGCGGTCTCTCCCGGCTCTCCTTATCCGACCTCAGAGGCTCCTAATCCCCCGACGTGCTTCGTTGACTCGTGCCTCTTCGCCGACACGGGCTCTGACTTTTTGGAGAATTCCTGGGCCCGGAATCCATCCATCCATCCCTCCATCCCTCCATCCATCGACCGATCGATCGATCGATCGATCCTACTGCTGCTCCTTGCACGTCAGCGGGGACTATCGATGTGTGAAGAGGATAGAGCCGCCCGAGAGGAAATAAGTGAGGACGGGCCCGACTTTTCGCTGGCCCTTTCTCCGCGCCCATTGTTCCGGCCAATCGAAGCCAATCGAGCGACACCTTCTTTCTTCTTCTTCTTCTTCTTCTTCTTCTTCTTCTTCTTCTTCTTTTTTTCTTTTTCTTCTTCCTCCCCCAAAAATACCAGACGGACTTTATTATGCTCCCGGTCTCCGACGCTCTCTGTTCGCCAAATTGAAATAAAAGTCCCTCGACTGGACGCGCCAACTTATCGATCAATCACGATTGAGGATCGACTGATTACACGTAATCGGCTTACGCCTCTACAAGTATATTGCCGCGTGCTCGGCCGCTCCCCGTCCCTAAAATCCCCTACAAGAACCAAAGGATACGGAGGCCAGTCTCTCTTCCGGCTCGTTATTCAAGATAAATCGGAAATGTCATTACGATCGAGCGTAACGACCAACGGCGGACCGTAAAAACGCGTGGAATAAAAAAACAATGCAGCCGAACGGAAGAATAAATGGAGTTGTGTGGCGGGGCGCGGGGGTTATTCGGGTTATTATTGTCGAAGCCGAAAACTAGTTTATGACGCGGTGGTTGCTTGCGTGCCGTGACGTGACGGTCACCGAGCCGTTAGCCATCCGATCAATTTAATGTCCGTTTACAGTCGCAATGCGGTTATCCAAGTTAGTTAAAACTTGGGATTCGATTTGTCTCGGCGGTACAGGCGATACCGAGCGATACCGCGCGATACCGTGCGATACCGGGCTTCTTTCGAAAACTCGAACTACTTCCCACTCGAGCCTCGTATTCTCTCGGCTTACTCCTTCCGCCCCACCCCCTCCATCCCGACCCGGGGATCGGATAGAACGGATAGCTTTTAAGTCCTGAACTGTTGGGACGCTGCCGCTCTGTCTTAGCCGATCGTCTGAGATATCTGTCCCCGTGTTATATAAATAAGCAATTGAAGAAAAGACCTTTTCTGGCCGTAACGCTCGAGGCTCTCGAGGCTCTCAGAGGCAAGTAAGAGCAGAGCAGCAGCAGCAGCAGCAGCAGCAGCAGCCGCTCGTCCCGCATCCTAGAAACACATAAACCAACGCTTATCCCTACGTGTTCCACAATTGATAATGCGAGCGTAATAATACGCAACGGGGCTCACTTTACTTACTACTGTCGAAAAGTTGTTTTTTGTTCCTCGACAAAAGCGAATTCGCCCTTGACCCCAGATGACAACTGTCGATAAAATAAAATAAAAACTTATTACGACTGGGCGGAGA
Organism: Ceratosolen fusciceps; assembly: GCA_018883505.1. Taxonomy (NCBI): domain Eukaryota; kingdom Metazoa; phylum Arthropoda; class Insecta; order Hymenoptera; family Agaonidae; genus Ceratosolen; species Ceratosolen fusciceps. The sequence goes on from RCIC01000005.1 coordinate 5,497,204, forward strand.
ATTGTGGAGGGGGGGGGGCAGCGGGGGGAGCAGGAGGAGGAGGAGGAGGATCAGGAGGGGAAGAGGGAGGAGCAGAGGAGGAAGAAGAAATACATTCTCGTTCGATCTAATCTTCCGCCTGCATCTGAATGAAGAGAAGAAGAAATCCATTATCCGTGTGCGCTTAGAGGAGGAGACAGGAAAAGGGTTGTATTTATTTTTTTCTCGGTCTCTTTCTATAATTCGACTCTAATCTCGATCTTGAAGCGTTTTTCCGGGTTGGCTGTCCCCAATGCCCTCGTCCCGACCGACGGCTTTCAAAGCCTCAGAGCGACCCAAAGATTTAAAACGCGATCGTCCCCTCCTCCCTGACCCGAGGCCTCGCACGTTTCTTACGGGGGCGCGGATACAGAAGCGAGCGCTACTCGTTCGCTCGCACTCGCTCGCACTCGCTCGCACTCAATCGCACTCACTCGCACTGAAAACGGAGCGGGAAATTCGAAAGCAAAGTCGATTTTTTTTTTTTACCCCATCTCTTTGTAAAAGGAGGCTCAGATGTTCTCGGCGATAAGATTGTGTCCGAAAGGATTTTTTTTTTCTTTTTTTTTACCTTTTTTTTGTCCTCGTCCTGTCCCCTATCGGGAAGAAAAGAAAAAGAGAGAGACGAAACATAAAGCGCGGGGCGGAGGGGTGAGCCTCGCGATTGTCTTGGCCACGTCTCCGTCCCGTCTCCGGACGATCATACGTAATACACGTAGTTAGCGATGTAAAGACCGGGGACGGGGGAGGAAAGTCTGATTGGGCAGTCGCGGCTACTTGTTACGGTCCCTCCCTATTTTCCCGACGGCAGCCGGTCGAAGAAAGCCGAGCGAAACCGACGGGGCCCATCGCATCGATATCCTTTAAAGCCGATAAGCATCGGCGGCCGGTGCTCGAGAGTTTCTCTCACGGCCCCTCCCCACCGCCCTCGGCCGACCTAAGGATGCACGACAAAAAAGTAGTGCGCGCGTGGGAGAGAGTGAGCGAGGAAGTGGGTGGTGGTGGAGTATGTGTGGGTGGTGGTGGGGGTGGGGCTAACAAAGCACGAGGCTTGGTCGCACATACGCCGCGAGAACGAGGTGCAAGAAGGACTCCATTTCGGTCTATCGCCGGAGTTTGGGGAAAGCCTCGAGCTGGCTCCTCCCTGGGATTACGTAAAAAAAGGTTAAGTCCTGGAGATTCTGTATCGGGGCGGCAGGCAGCGACTGCGGTTGTGGAGTGGGGGGGACAGATGGCAGGCGCGCTCTCCGAGTCGAGGCGATGGGCGCGTTCGCTTCCCGTGGGAGCACGACGAGGAGGCGGAGGAGGAGGAGGAGGAGGAGGAGGAGTAGGAGGAGGAGGCCAGAGTCCGAAGAACCGATGACTTAATAACCGACTCTCCGTATCGCAATACTCGTCGATTCGTCATTTGGATTTTGCAACGACATATTCTTATTACGAGACTCTGATATTCCATCACGAGCAATCGCTCCGTGTCCATCTATTACATAAAAAATTCCCATGAGAATTCTTTTGCGCAACCTAATCCGGATGACTAGCTTCTTTTGTTTTTAATTTTTGTTTTTTTTTTATCTCTGGCCCCTTTCCCCCCTTCACCGCGGCTCCTAATTAATTACCCGACGCTTTCCTTCCCGTGCGCTTGCTTTACGATAATACACGGACGATAAGGGTAAAGTGAGTTTTCGATTTGCCCTTGGAGGTGAAAATTCCCATCGGCCGGGAGGATTCCCTCCGACAATTGCCCTCGACATTCATTCTTAAATCCCATCAGAATGCGCACGATTATTGCTGAAGGATTAATTTCTTTTCTTTTTTTTCTTTTTTTTTTATTACGGCAGCTCTCGCCCGATCGATCGATAGGATTTAATGCATTAATAACGTTTACCGGACTAATAGATACAATTATTCATATTATAGTCGGTATCTACGCGGGGAACGCGAGCGATTAAGCAAGGTCGGCGAAACGAGTATGAAATTAATAACCCGCGCTCCGACGAACGCATATAATATGCTTAATTTATAAAACGATGCGGACAATGGGATTACGAGGGTGGGAGGATGGGCGGGAGGGAGGCCCCCGCTCGCTAACGGTTGCCCCGGTTAAACGGCCGTTAATTATATTTGGCTAAATAGTTGTATGTCGCGGTGGGACGGGGTGGGGGGTGGGGGGTGGGACATTTGGAAAACGGCGACTCTCCGCGCCTAATTCGAATGGATATCCAGTCCAGCTGGTCGGATTCCAGAGGACGTTTAGGCCAGTTTTAACGGCACCCTGGCCGCTATTACAAGCGAACCCTTAAGATTGCAGGTACGCTCGTGTTGCCATGGCGATCTATAGAGCGCGCAATGTGGTCCAAAGCGTACACTTGAGCTCTCAGCGCCAGATTCAGGATATTATGGATGAGGAAGACAGATAGACAGAGTGGTGAGCGAGGCTAGGATTTCCAAAGAGGGAGGAGAAGAAAAAGGGGCGCGCTAGCGCGGATCGTCCTTTTCATCGGCTCCAGGTTTCACGGCACCGTCGATGGATACCCGACCGCCCTCCTCGTCCTCTACCCTCCTCCCTCCTACTCCCTCCTCCGACACCCCGAACTCTCCCAATCCCTTCCTTCCTACAAGCAGCAGCGGCAGAAGCAGCAGCAGCAGCAACCCTTCTCACTCGGCCCCAACGTCTCTCGGAATCCCTGTCTTTCACTATTTTTATCTCTTTCTCTCGACGCTCCTTCTCGGGCATGCGTATGCAGACATGAGGATTTCTTCGGCTCCATCTCCTTCTTGCCTTATCCTCTCGAGCGCTCCTCTTTCATGCATGCACACGGGAATCAGAGACAGAAAAACTCCAGGAGGGATTTACGCGATTGAGACCGAGAGAGAGTGAGTGAGTGAGAGAGAGAGAGAGAGAGAGAGAGAGAGAGAGAGAGACGGAGGTGGGATTTTTTTTCTTTTTCACGATACCCGTCTCTCCTATACGATAGCCGACCTGCATCTTTATCCTTCGTATTTTCTTACCCTCTTATTGATCTTCCACTTTTCGAGGGCTCGTGTATTTAACAAACAGTCGGGGCTCGCAAAATCCCGCTCCTGTAATGCATTATCATTTATTCACGCCAGTCATTAAACGGACTTCCGTTGCGAAAGATCGATGACACTCGTAGACAAATTAATTTTCATATTAAATTTTGTTTTTTTTATTATTTTTTTTTTTTTTTAAACTGCACGCCGACAGTCGACAAGTGAGTTTGATTGGAAATGATAAGCGAATTTGTCTCCGTACTCATTATTAGATATTGTACAGACACGCACACGCGTATCTGCGTGTTACTCTTAATGTCCCGTGTCGTAATAAACGTGTATTCTCATATTATCATTAAACGTTCTTTGAAATGAATTCTACAATAATGCGTAGGCGGTCATTAAAAAGGCGCGCGGAAAACGAGTTATAGTAATTAGCTGTCTGATTGCGCGAATTAGTGATAATAAAACGGGCTTTTTATTTGTATTTATTTTTTTGTTCATTCAACGTGTCGACGGTATAAATCCAACTGCTACAATTAGCAAGTATTTTCAATAAACGGCCTTAATATTTCAATCTACTTTATTAAAGCTCATTTTTTTACGCTCCGCTCTTGTTCATAATAAATCAATGCGGAATTTCAGGAATAGCTTGAAACATCTATTCCAAGTAAAACTCAAAATCAATCACTGATAGATACACTTTTAAAAATAATCAGAAACGTTTTGTACTTAAGAACGTGCTCTTAATCTCGTTTGGTATCTCTCTCTCTCTCTCTCTCTCTCTCGCTCTATCTCGCACTCTCTCTATCTCTCTCTAGTTCTTAAGTATAAAAGAAGAAGAAGAAGAAGAAGATGAAAAGAAGATTAAAGGCTTGGTGTGATATTTTCGTCTCGTACGTTCCGTTCTCTAAAATTCATTTTAGAGTTGTTGGCCAATAATAACAGTAATAGTGATAGTCATGCGTAATTATACGGTGTTAATCGCAAGTATGCATATATTATATAAAAGGGACAGCAATTAAATAAGATGGGAAAGTTAATTATATAATGCTTGTAATAAGTAATGGGTGTTAGTAAGAGATAATCGCTGGAATTGACCTAAATTCCACGTAGTTGTCAGAAGGGAGCCTCGTCAGGCCTCGTCGTCGATAGAAGGTGAAAGAGGGACGAGGCATCGCTTGTCGTCGAAACCTTCCACTAAATCCTAAAAAGCCATATTGCGCGTAGCTCTTCTTACTCCCTCGATATATCCCACCTTAAGCCTTATGAGAGACAGGGCGAGATTTTCTCCCGACACGCATTATCTCCGAGGGATCTCCGCCTCGCTCCTGCTCACTTTTCGTTCCGTCGAGGTCTTTGAGGGCCCGGGTGACGCGGGCCGGCAGGGGAAGAAAATAAGGATCTAGAGGGTCGGGAGGGGGAGGGGGATCCACGCCACCACCGCCGCCTCGTTAATCCGTTCCTCGTCGGGTGTACTTTTCCCTTCTTACCACTTTCGATTTTTACGCGATCTCGCATTTCGCTAACGATAAATCACAAACTTCTCGAAGCCGGCGTGTCTGCCTGTAGCTTTAGGCCCCTCGCCCCGGCCCCCGAGCCGGCGACCGACACCCAAACACCTCCCGAGCAACGCGGGCCGCGCGCTCCCCCGAAAAAAGGAGACAAAATGAAAAAAGAACGCAGGACGGGCCCTCGGCGGGAATCTCTATCCCTCCGCCCATCCTTACGCCCCCGTTCCCTTTCTTTATCTTTCTCGCTTTACTCACGGGCGCGCGAAACGTGAGCGCAAGAACGCGCGGAACTACACGGGAGAGCGTTCGGAAGAGTCATCGCCGCGAGCGCCGTAATTTACGAAGCTATCATCCGCTCGCGCTTATGCAGATCCCCGTGTGAGCGCGTATACGTTGCTGCACGGCACGTGCATACGTAGTGGCCACGTAGGTGTTCCGCCGCGCAAGTATCCATACGTATGTAACTGGCTTCCCTCGACTCCTCCGTACCCCGTCCCCCGGCCACCTTTTGTTGTGTACCATTGTCTCGTGTTGCGGGTTATTTCCTTTTTACTTTTCTCTTTCGAGTGGGCCCGCAGCCCTTAGCCACCCAGCCGCCCAACCATCCAGCCATCCAGTCATCCCGATCCCCCTGCCACCCCCTGTCCCCCTGCCCCTCCCTGTCCCCTTGCCCCCCCCTGCCCCTGCCCCACGACCTCTTGCTCCATCATCAGCTTAGCTACCCACCCTGTGTCGAACGTCACCCGGTCCCGCTTGCCAGTCTAGCGGCTTTTTAGGTTAGAATACGATAGCCGGGACAAGGCCCAAGGAATTTAAGTTCAATGAATAATATTAGCGGGCGGTTTTTTTTTCCCTCCGGCGAGCGCATCGGCATAAAAGTCCGGCTTGATTAAGTAGTACGTCAGTGCTTGTGGGAAAGGCCGGAGCCGAGACGCGCGGCGTGAATAAGGGGCGGGGTGGGACGGGGCGGGGCGAGTCGGGCAGCCGACTAGCGAAATAGCGGCTAGATTTATCAAAACGGTCGCAGCGCCTTAGGATATAAATTGCTAATAATGATAATAACAATAAGGATAACAACAATAAGAGTGGTGGCAGGATAGACAGCGGCCACAATAACAACGACCATGAGGCGGAAGGGATATGGGGCGGGCGGGGGCAAGGGGAGCGGGGGGAGCGGAGGCGAGAGACGAGCCCCTCATCTACTTTTTATGTCCCGAATTCCTCTCACTCTCTCACTCTCTCTCTCTCTCTCTCTCTCTCTCTCTCACTCTCTCACTCTCTTTCCACCCTCGCGCAGCATTCATCTCGCCGAGAGTTATTTGTCAGACTTATTTATTTATTTGATTATTCTTAGTGGGCCTCGCGCCTCCCCGTCCCGCACCAAATGAATTTACACGGGAGTTTTTTTCATTAGCCTTGCAAATGCATCATAGGTTTTTTAAAAATTTCGTTATTTATCATTATTAAGTTTGAGGGAGGTAAAATAAATAAGAGGACGAGTCGTGACATTTCCCTGTACCCTCCCCCCCCACAGCCTCCTCCTCATCGTCCTCCTCCTGCCGCCCCAACCATCTCCTCTATTCATCACCGGCACCTTTTTTATCTTAACTCACTGTGTTTTACGCTCTTTTGTTGAATAGCAACGTTTTCTTATAAAGCGCCGGGATGCACTCGAGGATAGCAGGAGGCTCCCCCCGAGCCCCCCCCTCCTCGCTCGCTCGCTATGTAGAAAATGAAATTGAGCATTGCCGGCTTGGCATTCGGATTTTATTGCTCGTAAATAAAATTTAAATATCGCAATGGCTATCGGGCGGGAGCGATGATTTCGTCAGGACATTCCGAGGCTCCGGCAGCTCCACTGCTTTTTGAATAAAATATCAATATTAGTAAAGGATTCGTGTAACGAGCATTAGCCGTGGAGCCTCTAGGAATTACATAAATATCCCGATTACGAAACGACGACTACGACTACGACTACGACTACGACTACGACGACGACTACGACGACTACGACAACGACAACGACTACGACGACTACGACGACGACGACGACGACGACGACGACGACGACGACTACGACGATGATGGCGATGATGATGATTTACGGCAGGCCGCCATTAATTAAACGGGCTCGCGAAAAACCATGAGATATAGCCCATAAAGCCTACTATTTATAGGCGGCACGGTACGGGTCGGGGGGAAAGGTGGTGGGGGAGGGGTTTAAGCTTTCTAATTAACGCCGATTCCCGGGGCTCGTTCGACTGTCATCCTCCGGTGCGCCTCGAGCGATCGCAAAAACCCGGCGAGCTAAGGAGCGCGGCTCGGCGGCGCGAAAAAAGGAAGCGCGTCAAAAGCGATCGAGCTCGGTCGGTAGTCGCTCGTTAATACACGCTCGTGACCAGAGCGCGCGCATCTTTCTCCCCCGTCGTCTCGCGGGGGACCCGAGTCTGCGGGCTGCGGGGGACGTGAACGGGATTAGACGTCGTACTCGCGTGTCGGGCCCCGGGGACTTATTGAGACGCGAAGCGTTAGGGCGCGCCTCGCTCCTCTGATGTTTTCTCTCTTATTTAGAGGGGCCGGGAGGTGGGGGTGGGCAGGGGGCGGATGGCTCGAGTCTTAGGGGCCCGGCTCTCGAATAGTCTTCTCGGGTTCCGCGGCGACGATGAGCCGGCCATTTGTCACGGGGCCGCTCTCGGCTCGCGATCATGCCCGGAGATTTTCGCTCTCGCGTACCTTACCGGATGTGACTCCGAGGCTCAGGGCTACACGAGATATACGCGCTACTTAATACCCCCCGACGCGCACCGTCTCCCGATTACACTCCCTCCGGCCCAACCTCCCTCACTATTCTCACTATTCTCATTATTCTCGTTATTATTGTCATTGTCATTGTCATTGTCATTGTCATTATGATTGTGATTGTTGTTGTTGTTGTTGTTGTTGTTGTTGTTGTTGGACGAAAAGGCGCATCCTCGAGTGAAAGGTGGCCGTGAATGGTCTCGTAGACTACGGATCCAGGTGAAACGAACACGGCTTTGTTTTTCCAGGCCACCAATCAATTATTACCGACGAACAACGTCGACTCGGCCCACCATACCGCAGCAACAACAACTACAACAATTACTACCACTACCACCACTGGTACCGCTACCACTACCACTACTCATTAGTCGTTTATTAACATGGATATACTTCTTTATGAATAAGTACAGTTATCTAGTCGGCTCGTCCTAGTTGACGAAAGCAAGCAGATGGTTTATGATGAATCCAAGAAAAGTATTTTTAGATCTTCGATTCAATGGCTGACTATTATTTACAATCTATGGCACTTGCAATCCACACATTTTCTTTAATGCATGTGCTTATGAGCAGCTCCCCGGTTGTTCTTCCCCATTTTTAATGTAACGGCTAAAGCGAAATCGATCGACGATCCAGCCGCCTTTTTTTGGAGAACTTGGGGCGACGGTTACGCGCAAAGCGCCCTATCTCTCTCCACGAGAGATATTACGTGTAAATTTATCGTAGGATAGCCGCCGATGCCGATAATTAATCTCATTACGTAGTCCGTAGGAAGGACCCGGGGGTCCGACTAACCGACCGCCGACTCGCCGGCTCATATAGCACAGTGGCCGCACATTTCATATTCCCATAGCCGATAAAAAGTAATTTTTATGGTGCATAAAAAGTATCTTACCGACGAAATCGATAAAAGATCAAACGTTAGCTCTTCAGGTTATATTTAATAAGGCTTTCAACATATTGCCATGCGAAATGAGATCGTAAAAATAAAGACGAGTGGGAGGACGAGGCCGATTGGGATGTCGGGCAGGTGGGGGGAGGGGATGAGGGAAGGGTAATGGGGGTGTGTGGCCGGTGGTCGGAGGTTGCCGGTGGTTCGAAGTCGGGGTGGAGCGGGGGGGGGGAGCGGGAGGAAGAGACAGATAAAGGAAATAAAAAAGCATGAAAAATTCGTCGGTCGGCAAGGAGTAGCTTTGACAAAATAAGAGGAAAAAAGAGGATAGCCTCGGATACTATAAAACGATGAGTCATCAGCGTACGTGGGCAGCTTATCAAGGAAATCCGAAAGTAAAATCCTCGCGATAAAGAATGAAGTAAATCCGTGATGCGCGTCTTGGATAAGATTCTGACTGTTCGACGACAGGGAATGAAAGTAATAGTCCGGGGCTTTAGTTTAAGACGACGCCGTGGAAGGAGGATAAAGACCATTTCTGATATCTCAGCTCTGATGAAAGGTCCTTGACCCGCTTAATATCAGGATCTATCTATCTATCTATCTATCTATCTATCTATCTATCTATTTATCCATCTATTGGCCGGCCAAGCCAACAAATTTGGACAGCATTTTCGGATTAGATTTTTGTACGAAAAGACCCCTCGAGATTTATCGATCGCGCTGCCAATGCCATTTGTCGATCCAAGCCAAGCGATTTAGCATCCTCCTAGAATGATAATGAAAGATCGATACGATCGTTTGTCAATAACGTGCATGATCAATAGTAAACCCGTTAAGCACGCTTACAGCTGCTCACTGTCTACTTGAAATCTCCAGTCTCAATTTACTTTTTCTCTCTTTCATTTGCTGTCTTCTTCATTTCTTTTTTTTTTTTTTTTTTTATATTTTTATTTTTCCTTATTATGTATATAATTGCTGATGGCGACTCAACCGTCTCAACAACAAAGCTGAGTGAAGTCTCATGAAAAGTTGCAATACGATTGTAAAAACTAGATTCTTGTAAATTGACTAATCATAGCACAATAGAATCTAAGCCATTATAGCTTTTAACCAAACGTCCATTGAACATAGATGTTAACTGTATTCTATCATAAAGTGTATATTATGTTAATATATACGCGGACAGAGAATGGCTTGTGTAAAGAGTTAAGGAGTCATAGCGCCGAAGTTCGATTCTGTTCAGGGAGGGTATTTGGAATAATTGAAAAAGGGAATCGGAGGTGGAGGTGGAGGCGGAGGTGGAGGCGGAGGCGGAGGCGGAGGCTGGCTCTCTATAAAAACGTAATCCCCGAAATGGAGGATAAAAAAATTTTTTGGCGATCCAGTGCGTCGAATGTGTGAGCTCGGCTAGCAAGTACGCATTGTATAATAAAAGAGGAAGATATTGAGGCGGACCTATAAAATAAAGAAAATGTACGGGGAATAAAGGAATGAGTGGACGATGGGGTCGGGGAGCGGGCCAGGGAGCGGGTGGCCAGTGCAGGGAAGCGATAAAAAGCTAAGAGACAAATCAAGAAATGAAGGGACGGCGGGTGGTGGGAGGGCGTGTGGAGGAGGAGGAGGAGGAGGAGCGGCGAGAGCATAAAGGAAAGTCGATAATACAAGAGGAATAAGATGAGTAAGTGGAAAGTTTCGTTATGGCAGGGCTAAGAATCAAAATTATTATCGAATAAAGCTGTGGGCGCTAAGGTAGTGATCGATCGGCCCCCGAGCGGGCGGATAATAAGCGTACGTACGACGAGTGAGATAAAAAGCCAGATGTTAATGCTCGGCAGCGAAGTCGACGGGAGTGTGAAGAAAGTGTGCAAGCAGTGCGCGCCTCTTGTGCAACAAGGTATTAAGGCACGTAAGAGAGCCTCTGCGCACCGCTGGAGCATACTAAAGCAGTGGGTGGTGAGAGAAGAGGGAAGATGGAACGAGGCAAGCAAGTTGGAAGAAGAAAGCGGGACGGGGACGGGGACGGGGACGGGGTCGGGGACGGGGACGGGGACTGAGGGCGTAAAGGGAGGCCGCGCGAGAAATCACGGTTTGCAAAAGGCAAACCTCGGGAATTATTTACCTAGAAGCGGTAAGGCGCTCTGGCGAGAGGATGGGGATGGGGATGGGGCGAGGGGCTCGGCCAATCTCCATAAAGAAAAAGGGAGATGGAAGTGCGGAATAAGCCGTTATGGAGGATAAATTGGCGCACACATCGCACCATTACAAAGTATCGCTTGTAAAAGCGAAGGCTCGGCTCTCGAGATGCCGTGGAGAAGCCCGGCAAACGTGAGACTAGCGCCATCTGTGGTGAGCAGTTACCGCGCGCCCCGACGTCTCGCGGCCCGCCGAGGAGGAGGGCCAGGAGGGCCGAGGCGCCGCTCCTCGCACATGTTCCGCGATAATTCCCACACTACGTCCTCCCTTGCGCGGCGCAGCCTCGACCGGCTTATCATAATTCCGCATATTCGGAAGGTTCGAGCGGCCAGGATGATGGCTTTCGAGTATTGTTCGGAGCCCAAGTGCCGCCGGGGACTAAACTTTACTCCTCGTCGAGGCAGAGAAGAGACTTTTTCTCGGTCCCTCCTCGCTAAGCATCGTTTAAGTCGCTATGCAACAGCAGCAGCAGCATCAGCAGCATCATCAGCATCACCAGCATCAGCATCATCACCAGCATCACCAGCATCACCAGCATCAGCATCATCAGCATCATCAGCATCAGAGCAGCCTATGCACTCACGGAATAGTGAGGGAGGGTGTGAGAAAGAAAGAGAGAGAGAGAGGAAGAGGACGGGGTGGAGGAGGAGATGGAGGAGTACCACCCACCCAGACGGAGATGGAGAAAGGAACGGTGTGGGTACGTGTGGGTGAGAACCGAGGGAATCGAGCGATGCGGGAGTGAGAGAAAAGGAATAGTGGGTGCCGCCGCCGCCGCCGCCGCCGCCGCTCTCGACGCTCGCTGGCTCGACGCGATCCTCGAAGACCGGCTGTTGTCCTCGGCGCCGAGACCCCCACCCTCGGCCGTCCTCGCCCTCCTTCAACCAGGGGCTCCCCCACCAACCAACTCAGCTCTCTCTCTCTCTCTCTCTCTCTCTCTCTCTCCTCCCTCTTTCGTACTGGATGCGCCGGCCGACATCCCCCGCTCCGACGACGGCCGCTCGCTCCCTCGCTCGCTTTCACTCGCCCCGTCTCTCTCTTTCGCTCAACCTCATCCCTGACACTGAGACGGGCAACGGCGCGGAGCCCCAGTCTGCCGCCGACGGCGCAAGCGTGCGCTACTCGCTCTCCTCCACGTCTCCGCGTCGCGAGTACAGAGTGCGAGAACCATACGAAAGAGAGAGAGAGAGAGAGAGAGAGAGTGTGCGCGCCGAGTAGTAGATTTACACAACACGCGTTTGGTCATTTCGCAAAAGTGTGGATCGGTAGATCTGCGCGCAGCCACGGAAGAGGACGAATGCCGAGTCCTTGTGATTTCAGTGCGGGCATTAGGGAAAGGTCCCTTTAAAGTTCCGCGTACCCGACTCCCGGAGTATTAGGTATACAGATAGCTTTGAAGTATAGAGGGAGAGAGAGAGAGAGAGAGAGAGAGAGAGAGAGAGAGATTGAAGGAGGAAAGGAGGAGAGAATTAAGAGCCGAAAGGCCTGGGGTTATCTAATGACGTGACGGCCCAGGATAAGACTCGCAAATGTGCGATCATCACCAGCAGCACCACCTTCACCAGCCGACGGCCGTACTCCTGGATCTCGTCCCGCCCGGCGAGGGACTACTCAAGAGGCCCAGCATGGATTACAACGAGTACACTTATTGCTACGGCGGTGGTCGAGGTAGTGCATGAAGCGCGACCAAGCAAACACTTGGCAAAATAATAATAAAAGTTAAAAGATTTATCGCGTACATGTATAGTGGCCTATGAGTGCAAGGGTATTCTCTCACTTAACTCCTTTAGTTCTGGCGACCCACCCATCCAACGTCAGCTCCCCCCCTCGCTAGCGGGGGCCGACCCGTTATTAAAATGAGTTTTCTTAAGAGAGCCTTTTGATAAATATAGTGCGAGAGTGATATTATACGAAAGAAAGAAGGAAGGAAGGAAGGAAGGAAGGAAATAAATATGATGAAGCCAGAGTTCGGTGTGCGAGCGTGGGCTTACGTGTGTAAGGGAAGATGAAGGGAAGTGCGCGTTTTTACCTGGAAGATAGATTATAATAAGCTTGTCTATATGCGGGAGAGAGAGTTCGAGGTTCGTTATTACGTAGCGAGAGAAGGTAGAGAACCAAATTTTTCTATCATCAATGTGCAAAAACTGCCAGCAAATAAAAAAAAAAAAAGCTTCGCTTCCTCACAAGCGGGGGTGCGCGACATTCAAGTTCAAAGTCCCCGGGTGGCAGACACTCCTCGCGACCTCTGCGTCGCTCTGACCTCGCGGTCCGATCACACGGAGACAATTGACCCCTCCTCTGCCTCTGCCTCTGCTGCTGCTGCTGCTGCTGCTGCTGCTACCGCCACTGCTACTGCCGCCGCTGTCGCTGCAACCTCCGCATCGTCGTCATCCTCACCCTCCACGTCTACGTCTACGTCTACGTCTACGTCTACGTCTACGTCGTCGTCTACGTCGTCGTCTACGTCTAAGTCGTCTTCGTCCCCGTCCTCGTCCTCGTCCTCGTCCTCGTCCTCTCTCGCTAAATAAGGCTCGCTGGCTTGCCCGCCCGCTCGCCCGGCCCAACTGGATTCCCTTTTGTTTTTCTGTATTGTTCTTCTGTCGGCCGATTCCCAGAACGTAAATGGGAATTGCCGATCGCAGGATCGACGGCGACGAGCGCGGCGACAGTCTTTGCTTCTCGTATCATCGCCGTCAGTCATGTGAAAACAAAGGATAACGTAAATAAATGGAAAACGATTTGGAAATTCACTTTGGCCGCGAGTAGTGCGAGCTCGGCTGCCTTTTCAGCCTCTTCAGCCTTTTCAGGGTTTTCAGCGTTTTCGACGACGACGACGACGACGACGACGACGACGACGGCGGCGGCGGAACGAGGGGATTGATTCATAAGCTGGAGGATGAGACGAGACGGAGGTTGTTTGTGCTCTGGTGATGGTGGTAGTGGAGGAAAAAGTGCAATATTTTCGTAAACGCAGTCGGCATACGCAATTGTGAGATTTTGAATTTGAATTCCCCGTGACAAATAACGAGCTTTTACTAACAAATTTAAAAAATATATATATATATATATATATACCGCCTACTCTAAAAAAACACGCACGCACACACGTTCTGACACGAAACACAATATGGGAGAGCGAGAGAGAGAGAGAGAGAGAGAGAGACAGCCAAACACACAGATACACGCCTACGTAGGGAAAATAGGAAAGGCAGCAGGAAAACAAGGCCGAGGAGAATTAGGGAGGAATGGGGACGGGTCGAGACGTGCCGTTGTCGAGAAAATCCAGAGAGAGAGAGAGAGAGAGAGAGAGAGAGAGAGCGCGACGAATATTATACAAAGTGGTACATCCGAAGTTTGCCTTGTCGGGACAATCCCGACCGAGTTCAATGTCAGTGTCGAGTGAATCGGAATTCGCGGATGATCGAGCTGTAAAGTTTTTAGTGCCGCGCTCGAAAAAGTTAATAGTCCACAACACGTGAAAAGACTTTTCATCCTTCGTCTCCCCCGCTGACCTCTTCATCTCTTTTACTTTTCTTGCTCCATCTCTCTCGGCCGATCGATATTCACAGTCGGAGTCGACTCGATCGTTTTACGAGACCCCCTGCCTCATTACTCCTTAACCTTTGACCTTTCGGCAACGGCACGTTATTGTATTACCCCCGCCGCCGCCGCTGACCTCTTGTACTCCCCCGACTCCGGATTAGACAGAAAATACTTCTTTTTTTTTTCTTTTTCTTTTTTTTTCTTTTTTTTTTTCATGAACGACGAAAGAGTTTTCTCTTCCGATGACTCGGACACGAGGCGCGTAACAGCAGTACTTTGCTCTTTACTCGGTACTCGGTACTCGGTACTCGGTACTCGGTACTCGGTACTCCAATAAATGCCGCTTAAACAGCAATTCCTTTAAATTATACGTTCTCGTCGTGCTCATTGTGTAAGGGAGCGGTGCGGGAGAGAATATCTTTAAGCTTACTTTCTTTAACTTTCCTAATTACTTGCTTACGAAACAATGCGGCCTCGTAAATACCAAGAAGGTAGTCGGTCAAACGCTTTTGCCTTAAGCGAGACGAAGGTTCCAATGATTATAGGCACTTTGTTACGTACAAAAAGTCTATTCATATAAATATACCTTGTGTGTATGTGCATTTGCCTCTGCCTGCGCCCGCGCGTACACGTCTCTCTCTATATTTATTATATACGTGTTTACGTATGGGTGAAGTGCTCGAACGACACGGATTTCTCACTCCATTGAGTAGTAAAAACAACATCGTCTGTCCGACGAGATCGCGTATGTGTAGGTAGTTAGTGAAAACGATTTAAAGCGCAGCCCGTCAAGTAGTAGTAGTAGTAGTAGTAGTAGTAGTAGTAGTCGTTGTCACGAAAGCTTAAAAATACCTTGAATAAATTGATAGCGCGTCCGCGGAGATGGTGGAAAGCGATGAGAAATCGCGGCCGATACCGATTCGTCACATCATCCCTCCCATCCCCCCCTCATCCCACCCCGACCTTAGAACAACAACGATTGCTGGCTTAAAAAAAATCTCGGACGATTTTCAGCCGCGACGCGCGATTTTAAGTGCTTAGCCGTACCTATGAAAATACGTCCTCCTCCACTCTTCTAAAATTTTCAAATGGATTCTACTCTTTCCTCGAATCTCCAGCGAAACACAAAGCTTATTTTTCGAGCGCACGCGTCCATTTCTATATCTATATATCTATATCTATATATCTATATACCTATATCTATATATATATATTTGCCTCTGCGAGTGTGTATTCGGTGTATTGTTCGGAGCGAGAAGGGAGCAAGAAATAAAAGAGTGAATTTTAATGATGTGCAATAGTCCGTTTCCCCGTCATAATTCGCATCCAGTTTTTGCGTACAAAAGGGCGAGTAAGAAAAAGAAGGAGAAGGAGGAGGAGGAGGACGAATCGGTTCAGCTAAAAATTCACCGCCGCGGCATTAAAAATAATAGCGTACAAATTCTTATTTCCGAGGCACAAGTCGGGATGGCGAGAGGGAGAGAGAGGGAGAGAGAGAGAGAGAGAGAGAGAGAGAGCGAGAGATTGGGTCGTCGGTAATACACCGAGTTAGAAATTTATATTTTAAATTTTCACGCACAGTGAGAGGAAGGAGGGGAGAAAGGGTTCCGCCTTAACAAAATGAAGATATAAACTCACGAGTTTCGGTAAATAACCTCCGATGATGATGCCTTCTTCTTCTTCTTCTTCTTCTTCTTATTTTACTCTCCACCTCCCCCCCCCTCTTACCCGTTTAAGATGAAAAAATTAACGGCATCATCGGACTCCCCAGCCTCTCTCGGCGCTACTACTCGTCGTAACAACACCTGTTACAGCCTCGGATAACGTACTCACTGTCGGCGTATTTTCCCCCCTTTTTCGCGAAATGTATCTCATTTATCCCCGGTCGCCGAGCGTCGCCGAGCGTCGCCGAGCGTCGCGTGCCATTGGGACCCGAGAAAAGTGGTCGGTCGGCCCGGACGGAGGGGCGCACGTTGTCGGCCGAGTCCTAGTGGAGGTCATCCCCGGGAGAGTAGAGTAAATTTTGATTTTTCAATTAACCCGGCAGAGGCGGCGCCGACTCTTTTCAGCTTCCCCTGAAATAACGCGAGCGAGTCGAGATATTTATTCGGTACTTTTATTACCAAGGGAAAGGGACAACTGGTGGGGAAATGGAATTTTCCAATGGAGCGGGGGAGGGGGAGCGAGAATCCGTCGGTTTTTCCGGACAAAAAGGGCCAGTCGCGGATACATTATTTTATATACACAACTACGGGGCGGTGGGTAACGAAGGTGAGACTCGTTAACGGGAGGGCGCAGCGTAGATTCAAAATAAATTCTAGCGTTGGGGGTGGGGTGAGGTGGGGTGGGGGCGTGATCGCGCGCGCGCTGCTCCTCTATTAACTCGGTAATGTTAAGCCATTATTAGGAAGTGTATTTATAAAAGTAAGGCGGCGGCGGCGACGACGACGACGACGTCGGCGTCGGTGGCAGGAGCTCGTGTGTAGTCGTTGGTGGTCGTGGTGGTGGTGGCGGTGGTGGTGGCGGTGGCGGCTACTGCTGCCGCTGCTGCCGCCGCTGCTGCTATTTGTAAGCCGAATGTCGCATTCCGTGGAGAGGTCTTGCGGCGCTCGGACGGAGGCCGATTCGCGGTATCGATACGCGTTTAACGGCCGCCCGAGACAATGTCCTCATTTACACACGCGGCGGACAATACGCATTTTCGATGAAACGATCGTGCGCCGCTGAATATCAATCGTCGAGCCGCCCTGCGATCTCTACCTGAAGTTGGGGCGGGGGTCGGGACTCGGCCGGGGCGAGCAGAAATAGATATAAAAATAGTAATAACGGCTCGAAGGTTCATTGTACTGCGTACGTACGGCAACGTCGTCACAATGACGCTCGCAAACGAGGCTCGACAATGACGCTCGCAATTGGCCTCGCAATGACTCTAGCAATGAGCCCTTCGCGACGAAGGGCACAAGTGTACGTGACTTATGTCGGTCGCGATCGGAGTGGCTAATCGCCCGAATCGATTTCGAATTCACTCGACGGAATTCCCTTTTCCATTATTTAACGAGCGTCACATAACGTATGCGTAGTACATCCTGCCTGGCTACTTACTCTCGGCCTTTTATCATCCTCGACTCGGCTCGAAGCCTCCCCCCGTACTTCTCTTTTTCTTACTCTGCGTGACGGTGGATACGGAGCTGGAGCTGGAGCTGGAGCTGGAGCTGGAGCTGGAGGTGGAGGTGGAGGCGGAGGTGGAGGCGGCGGCGGCGGCGGCCGATCTTTGAAACAATATATCGAAGCGCATTCGATTAGCGCACACGCCGCGACGACTCATTGCCCATTCCAGCATTCATTATTCATTGACACGCTCAGCACTGGTTCACGATTCTCCCTCCACCTCCCTCCGCCCCCGTACCCTCCGCTCGCGCCGTCCACATTTATCTGTCGCGACAAAAATTTCATTCTTCAATGAATTCTTTTCTTTATTCATAAACTCCCGCCTATCATTAATCTTTCTAGGAATTTTACGGCGCGCACTCGCATAGTTTATACCTTTTGAAATTAGCCTCTCCCGACTGCTTACCATCACTCCCACCACCACCACCTCCACCGCCACTCTTTTCCCCCTTCCCCTTACCCATACCCTTACCCTTACCCACCCTCGCCACCGCCGCCTCCTTTTCTTCATTTTTCCTCTCTCTCTCTCTCTCTCTCTCTCTCTCTCTCTCTCTCTCTCTGGATAGGCCAGTTGCCAAACTATCGATTATTACATCCAATAGAAATGAGCTTTTAAAGATTTTTAAGCCCCGTCGTAAAATAATTCGTTGCCTTACGCCGCTTGTAATTCCAGAGTGTAATAAAAAATAATTTCTCTTTTTTTTTATTACTCCTTTCAAACTGGGAATTTGCATTTTACTTTTCTTCCTTTTTCTCTCTCCGTACCGCAACCCCCCCCCCATCTCCCCCTACGCTACCATTCGACCAATTTTTTCCTTCCGCCTCGGTAAGAGCGAAACGCGCGCACCAGCTCGTAAACATTTTGCATTAATTTACACCAAGCCGAGGAAAAATGATTGAATAAACGAATGGGAATCGAAAGTTCGAAATGTCCAATGATTAATAATAATAATACCTATAGGATAAATAAAGCCTCGGCCTTTGTTTTCTAATGCACTTTTAAGCTTTTACTCTTTTTATTCTCTCTACTCCACTAATTGGTGATAGACAGGCATATAACTTTGTACTTTTGTATAACGAGAGCAAAGCACTCGTTATATTTCTAACTATATTTTACGGTATGCCAGCAACGAGATCACTCCTCTACTCTTTAATTTAATCTTGTTTACGACGTAATTAATGTGTAAATATTGTGAGAGAAAAAAATTTATCTCTTTTAGCCATGTTTTCAACATCTTTTGTTGCTTAATGCACTTTGTGTGCGCGTTCGCTGCGTATATGTGAGCCTGCATTGAACATTGCAAACCTTATCTTAGGAGAAAAATGCTCGAATACGACTGAGAGACCGAGAGAAATACATTATATACGAATATACGTACGACACATGCGTTGTTTGTGTGTGTGCAATACTTACTATTCGTAATATTAACTCGGTAAATGCAGAAAAAACTTTATCGCGAGAATACAATTCCGGAGACTCGTAAAAGTAATTTAGTATTTAAATAGGGGACATTTATTGATTCAAAATCATTTACAGTAAATATTTCCATGGGGAAAGAAAATATTTCAATGAATTTATTATCAATTTAAAATCGATAATTTTATTTGACGGCTCGCGGACATTCCGCACCATAGAAGTACATAAAAAGATTCGTCCCCCCTCCCCCTTCGTTCCCCCGTCCGGTGCCACCGACTCATGACACCACTACCTCTCCCTCCCCCTCCCCCCTACCATCTACCACTTCGCCCGGCTCGTCAAATAAATACGTCCTGTTTTCTAGAAGGCAGCGGCAGCGGCAGCTTTTCTTGCAAAAATATTACAATCGGCCTCGTCTTTATTATTATATCGTGCGAGTCGTCGAGCTCAGGAGACGGGGGGAAAAGCAAGGACTGTCCGTCCAGGTTACGTGGAAACCTGAAACCTCGCGGCGTAAATAGTAAAAATAAGAAAATAAAGAGCGTCAACACCTACGTGAAGAGATGCGAGGGAACGATTAGCCGATCCCTTGCGAAATAAAATCCGCGTGCGTGCGTGCGTGCGTGCGTGCGTGCTCGGTGATCTCCGAAAATCTCCGAAAATCCCTCGGAATCGGAGAAAAAATACAATGCGCGTCGAGGATCACATTTCACTTGGTTATGCTAATTATTTTTAATGCTCACAGGAGCGACGGAGGCGGCGGCGGCGGCGGCTTGCGCGTATGCGAGAGAAGCAATCTTTCATCGCAATTATAACGGGCTTTTTTTTCTCTTTTTTTTTTCCCTTCCTTTACTCGCTCCTTTATTCTCGTGGACCTCGTGCACGCACACGGCCCCGTCTCTCTGTAACGCACGTTCAAATACATTTAAAGACTCCGGCGGGCATTCGTAATGCGAAAGAATCGGAATAATCTCGCGGTACAAAATGTATACGTATCTACATCGTACGCTTAATGAATGAGCGCGCGACACAGAGAGAGAGAGAGAGAGAGAGAGAGAGAGAGAGAGAGACTGTTCGGGGAGAACGAGCTCGGAATTAGAATCCTGAGATCGTATCGGCCGCTTCTTTTTATGCCGGAGCCGGGCCAAGGTTTATCGAATCGGAATAAAGAACGGGAAGGAGGACGGCAGGGGGCAGAGAGGGTCAGAGGGAGGGGACGAGGTAGGGAAAAAAAACGTCGATCGCGGGGGGAGCGCGTAAAAGAATCGTTGGCATCGCGATCACATAAACTTTTTCCTGCCACGTAATTGCGATAATAATTCGGTAAAAGTAAACCATCGGCGCGCCCAATGTATATTATATTCCGAGTTATTCACCGATATTCAGGGACATTCAGGGATATTCAGCGATATTCAGCGATATTCAGCGATATTCCGCAGCAGCGGGCCTTTTAAATTCTTCAAAATTCACGCTGATGAATTTCCAATGAATATTCCCGTCGAGTCATCGTGCTTTTCCGTTCGTAACAACTGTTAAAGCTCCGCGGGTACACACCAGACCCTTTATGTAAACTGTAATACTCTTACTTACGTATACGCTGCGGACATTCGTGCTGTTGTATGGTATTTCGGTTTGATCGGGTCGGGCTCGCTGGCTCGGGCCGGAGCCGCGGTGGTAGCGAACGGAGTTCCGAATCGACGAATAATAAAGCACCGGTCTGACATGTCTCGAGGAAGGGCGTAATGTGCGGAATGTCGAAATATTCGGGGAAGCCATGATAATAAGGGATTAAGCCGTAACGTCAACAAAGGCCGATCATTCGGATCTAATACGCAACGATCCAAACATTTCAACGAAAATCGATCAAAAAAAGCCTTGTATTATGATTACTTTGTTTGTAGGGAAATGGAAAATTCGAGAAGGACATACCAATAAGCGAATATTGTTTAGTTCGCGCTACGATCGACCACTCGAGAGAGGGAGGGGGAGTGGGCAGAGGCCTCGTGGGAATAAATAACGTGTCGCAAAGAAAGGGGGAAAACGGAGCGGACGTTGTTGGTATCGTCGTCAAGAGGGGGTCGGGGGCAGGATGGTAAATTAAACCAAAATCAGAGAAAAGGATAGAGAGAAAGAGAGAGAGAGAGAGAGAGAGAGAGTGAGAGAAAGAGTAGATAAAGTAGTATCGAAAAAAGAACAGATGACCTGGCAGGTTTGGATATTTGAAAGGTAGTAATGGAAATGGTTGTTGGGATTGGGGGGACGGGGAGGAATCAGAAGTTCATGGACTCTCTCTCTCTCTCTCTCTCTCTCTCTCTGTCTCTCTCGTCCACTCACCCACTCGCTCACTCTGCTCATAATATAACCATATATATATAGAGAGCAGGGAGCGAATGGAATATCTGGGACACAGAGGGAGGAGGCGATAGAGGATGGGCGAGTTGGAGAAGACGTCGCCACCAGCCTCCGCCTCTGGCCGAGCTCTCCTACGATTTTTAGTACATCTCGGTGCCGATGGGTCGGGCACGAGTTCGCGAGAGCAATTAGATTCGCCGGAGTCTGCGTGGATCGATAGTCGGCGAGTCGCGCGCACGTGCCACTAACGAGGCTCGCGATCCTCCGATATCTTCCGTCGCCCCATCCAGTCCGACCCTGGTGGGCGAGTCCGACTCCCTTCCTGCTCTCGGATTTAGGGTTATTCCGGCGGGGGAGTCGAGATGCCGGGACGATTGCGCTGGGGAATCCGTCCCTTTTTCGCGCGATTTATCGTCCCATTGAGCGGCACCCGCTATAAATGGACCCCGTCTCTCTCACTCCCCCCCTCTCTCCCGCTCTCTCTCTCTCTCTCGCTCTCCCTCGCCCTGCGTCTCCATCTTCTTGTCACGCGAGAGTAAATTTTGATACACCGGGAATAGTGGCTCTCCCTCCGTTTCATTCTGTCCCGGGGCGGTATCATCTTGTGCCCCGAGAGAGAGAGAGAGAGAGAGAGAGAGAGAGAGAAGTCGAGCACCCGGCGTAAATCTTTGGTTGGATTAGCCGGAGCTCGTGGCGCCGCTGATCTCTTTTGACAACGATAAAACCTCCTTATCCGTGCTCGTCTTAATCACCGAGAGAAAATGCTGCTGCTGCTGCTGTTGCTTCCATTTCACGAGTTATGACAATGTGTTCCTTGGACAACCTAATGAGAGCCGCCATCGCCTCCATCGTCGTCGTCGTCGTCGTCGTCGTCGTCGTCGTCGTCGTCGTAGTCGTCGTCGACGTCGTTGTCTCTTGGCCCGCTCTGCTCGTGCTTACATTCTTCCCCCCATCCGGAGCCAATGAGGCGGTGGCGACCTCTCCTTCTGCCCCCCTCCTCACGGACCCGTCCTTACTCGCGCTTATTTACATTTGATCCCGGGCTTATTTTCCTGTCGCCCGCTTGACACTGACTGCCCCGAAATAATATTTTACCCACGACGACGACATTGGAATAATTATTGTTCGCTCGGGACTGCCTCCTCAAATAAAGGAACGTGAAAATAATTCGTGGCTACGCGTAGGAAGTGGTGCGGGGGGACGGCGTCGGCGGCGGCTGCAGCGGCGGCGGCAGTTGTTGAAGATGGCGGTATAGGGGCAGGGGGGTTGAGAGAATTACAAGGGAAGGAAAGGAGGCAGGCAGGCAGGCAGGCAGGCAGGCACATTTGTGAAGGCGCGGCGGTGCCTGTATCGTGCAACTTGGAATACACAACTAATCAACGGGGGGAAAACGCTTGAAGGCGCTCGCAACTAGAGAGGGAGAAAAGATATTTGTTGTTAGGTAACGCGGATGATTTGCACAAAGGCTTTGTGGCCTCTCTGTAATAAAGCTAGATAATGTGGCTTTCATTATAACAGAGGGTGTAAAGCCGTCGCGCGCGACTACTCGCAGCAAATGCCTGCTGAGAGCGATTTAGAGAGAGGGAGGGAGAGAGAGAGAGAGAGAGAGAGAGAGAGAGAGCTTGCGATCGGCGGAAGATGCTGAGTGATTATGAAATTGATGAGAATCTGTTAATTACAGTATTTATGGCCTCTTAACGAAGGCTCGGTACCGAAGCTGCGCTATCTGCTTAACGCCGGCTCGGTAATGAGGCTATGATTAAAAGGCACGGACACGGCATTATTCGTACGTAGCTGAGCATTAAATAATTCGAATGGATGGTTATTTTTCGTCCCACCCATCCCCGTGCTCCTTTCTTATGTACGGCTAACGCATGACCAATAAAGGCCTCGCTCGACCGTTTCTATAATATGAATCATTACGGCGCGGAGTGGGGTGGCGTGAAGAGGGGCTACCCTACGACGGGGACGACGACAGGGACAGGGACGGGGCCGACGACGGGGACAGGGACGGGGACTATCCCCGAGGAGCGACTTGACGGGACTGTCAAACGCCAAAATTTCAAATGTCTTTGACGAAAGCCCATTAGACGTAAAGTGTTCGCTTTACGCAAGAATATAAAATCCCGGACTCCTAAGAGCATTAGCATTTTAATCGACTCGATTACGCGCACTTTATTCCAAGCCAATAAAAATATCACTCGTGTATTTGCATTATGGGCGAGGAGAGGATGGGGGAGGGAGGGGTCTTTTTTTTTTGTTGTTTTCTTAATTATAAAGTGGGGAATCGATTGCCGAGCTTCCTGTCTCGCGCCATTACGAAATCCCTAATTAATGGCCATTTATCCCGGTAAATATAATAATCTACATCTCTAGGTATCGAGCGGGAGGAAAAAAGATAGATAAAAACGGAATAAAGTGTAATTTACTCGGTTTCACGAGCTCTCTATAATTGCCCAATGACTTTCAGTCCTGCAATGAAAGCAATGAAAGGGACGGAGCGCGATGGATAGATGGGAGGACGGAGGGGCCGGGAGGAGAGGGAGTAGTAGACGAGAAGGAAGAAAAAGGAGATAAATCAAACCAATGAGACATACGGAATCGTAGCGGTATCACTTACGCCCTCCCACGCGGAATTAAGAATGTTCAACACGTAGTTTACGCTCCTCCCTATTATTGACGAACGATCCCAAGAAAAAAAGGAGGAAGCGGGGAGGGAAATAAAGGAACGAGCGAACCAT
The DNA here is from genome assembly GCA_018883505.1 of Ceratosolen fusciceps. Lineage (NCBI taxonomy): Eukaryota > Metazoa > Arthropoda > Insecta > Hymenoptera > Agaonidae > Ceratosolen > Ceratosolen fusciceps. Next base: position 5,520,856 of record RCIC01000005.1, read on the forward strand.
TCGAGAATCACGTTCTAAACGAATTCGAGATCCCTATCTCTCTCACAGCCGGGGCCCGAAATGTCTCGGAAACGAGATGAGCGAGAGAGGAGCGAGAGAGGAGCGAGAGAGAGAGAGAGAGAGAGAGAGAGAAAAGGAGCGATGAGGAGGGAGGAGGAGATATACTCATAGCCGGACGACGCCGGTCGGCTTTTATTTTCTTTTTTTGCTTTTCTTTATTTCGTGCTTACCGGTTCTGCTTCATTGAGATGCTTTGTAAATTACAATAAATAAATTACCGAGCGTACTCGGAGTCTCGGCGACAATCGCTCGAATTGATCTATAACTACTCGTGTATCAGCGCGACAACGGCCGCAATAACGACGACGACGACGACGACGACGACGACAACAACAACAGCTACAACGACAACAGCTACAACGACAACGACAACGACAACGAGAGTGATTAATTCAACGAGCCCCTCACCTCCTCCCTCATTCCTCCTTTTATTCTTTCACCCGATATTTAGCATATCCTTAACGATAGGCCGTGCAGCTATATAGATCTTAAATTATTTATGTCCCCCCTCCCCGTTCGTTCTTGCTCCGTTTTATCTGCTCACCGATATTGTTACGCGCGCGCGCGCGCGCGCGTCTAACGATTTACGCTCTTGTATTACACGGGCCTTCTAATTACACTGGCCGTTAAATATTCCATTGGCCAGTAAAATTCATAACCGTAAAGGCTTTTGAATGTATCGGGGTCAGTCTCTGAGCGTCGAGATAACAAATTGATTATTAAATGCTCCAGTTATTATTCTTATCCTTTCTCGCGGCGTCCTTACACCCGCTGACAATGGAATACTCGAGCGCTCCGATGGAAAGTAGCGAGAAACGAGTAACGGAACGGACGCAAAGCCCTTCGAGGATAGCTTTAGGCGATTATTAATTACCGTGATAATTGTGCTAAAGCCGCGATTACAATGGCACGGGTATCGCTGTATCGCTGTATCGCTATCGGTGTATCGATGTATCGGTGTATCGGTAAGACTCGTTGTTACGGGACGTCTCTGCCCCGGCCGAGTGATTTAAAATGACATTGAAAACAAGATTAAAAGGCGGGGAGGGGCAGTGGGAGTCGGGGAGAGGGGAGGGCGGGGGTCAAGAAAAAGGAGAAAAAATGAACCCGTTAAGAATAAAGCGATTACACTTTATGGCCGAGAAGAAAGTAATTTAATTCCCCACCATTGAAGAAGGAAGCGAGTGGGACGAGGGTGGTGGATGGATGGATGGATGGATGGGGAGGGAGGAAGGGAGGGACAGAGAGAAGCCGATATTTATTCAATGTTGTAATCTTAGGTGGTCTCTTTCCGAGCAATGGGCATAGGCTAATATTTATAGGTCGCGCGGCTCTATATATCGAGCATTAGCTCTCGGGCTCCCGGCTCTTGCCCGTCTAAATTTGCATTGAACAATACCCCGCGACACGTACGTGCGCCCAGCCACCCACACGCCCTCTCCCTCTCCTTTACCTACCTACCTACCTACCTACCTACCTACCTACCTACCTACCTACCTACGTAGATTACAGTATTTCACCTCGAGTACACGTAAACGCGCGCATAGCGTGGTCGGCCTGGCCAGCGTCATTAAGGCTTATAAGCTCGGCCCTGTCCGTGTGTGGGTATTATTATTATTACACACCGCGAAGGGAGATGGGATGATGAGAACGGAGGAGCACGGAGAGAGAGAGAGAGAGAGAGAGAGAGATACAAGCGCTGTAGATGGGATCGCGCACATCGCGCCCACAATACATGCGATAGACACTTGGTACGTACGTTACAATAGGGATATTGCTGGGAGGCACGTAAAACGGTCGATCGATCGTGCAAGTCGACTGTCCTTTTTTCTTCTTCTTCTTCTTCTTCTTCTTCTTCTTCTTCTTCTTCGTGCTCTTTCTATATGCCTTCTGCTCTTTCTCTCTCTCTCGCCCTCGAGCAAGACGTTGTTCTAGACGCGCGCGCGCGCGCGTGGGCGTTTTATGTTTCCTCCTCGTTCTCTTTGATTTTTCATTAGCGGAGGATAGTCTCTTCCCCCCTCCCCCCCAAATCCTCATTCTTCTTTAGCCTCCTTCGTCCCTCCCCTCGCTCCTTCCTCCTCTTTACTCTTCGTATTACCTGCTTCTTTTTAAATAAGTCACGCGCTTGAGATATAAAGGTGGATTTCATCCGGATCCCCGCGATAGCTCGTGGCGGTGGTAGTAAGTATTAGGGGTGGGAGGGCAGGGTAACGGGCGTTTAATTGATCGTTTTCGGAGTTATGCGTGAGACGGACCTGATCGAGAGATAGCCATTGGAACAGATAGTGGGAAGGTTATTGGGGATGGGTAAGGTGGGGGGAGGTAGTGACGGTGTTATGGTACGTTACGAATACACGAATTCCTTATCGCGGAGAGTCTCGTTCGTCCTTTGGGGTTATTGGGGGAACGACACTTTTTCTTTCTTTTTTTTTTTTCTTTTAAAGCCAGTAGCCGTTAACGGTTATTTCGCATGAAACGAATGCGCACGCGGCCATCGAAGGGGCCAAACTAGGTTATGGCAATAGCACTTTAATGTAATCGCTTGTGCTTGTAATAATCAAGTATTCGCAACAGCCGTTCGCGGACTTGCTTACCTGACGCGATAACGACACTATTTCCACATGTTGTTTTTACGGCGGTGCGCGCGCTCGATTTCCTCCCATGCGAAATTACGTTAAGAAAAATTCCTTGGCGCAGCCTGTGTTGTTCCCTCACTCGTCTACCTCACTCGTCCCCTTTCGCTTCGCTATTCTCTGCTATTCTACGATATTCTACGTTATTGTTGTCACTTTTCCTACCTCTGCTTCTCCCAGTCCTAGTTCATATCTCCCCCGGCCCATCGCCCGGAATCAGTAAAATTCATTATTATCGTGATGCGCAACGATAAGAACGGAAATCAGACGAATTTCGACGTCTCTCTCTCCACGGCTGTATCGAGTTTTATAAATATAACGACACCTGCCTCCTCGTAATTGCTATTTAAAATCAGAGACACGTTTTAAATCATTCGGCAGGTGCGCTCACTAAACTCCCCCCCTCTCTCTGTCTCTCTCTCTCTCTCTCTCTCTCTCTCTCTCGTCTCATTCTGTCTCATTCTGTACGCACGCATACGTACGTGATACGATATTATGACATCTGGACCATCGATGTCGCTGCTCTTAACGAATGGGATCACTCGACATCGGATCTCTTTTCGCAGTATAAGCAAGTAAATGATTCGGCGGCGGCGGGTGTCACTTGGCCGAGTCACTCGTTAAATTATAATTGTCCGAGAGTTGGGGAAGGGAGGAGGGGTTGTGACGAATCAAAGCGGGAGTTCGTGCACTTGTGCAATTCTATTTGTTTGGACTCGTCTCCTATTTTAGCCGTTAATATTTATCGATGCGCAGCCAAAAGACGCGGACTCGACGATGTCACCAGAGCGGGGCGGGGGTGTCGAGCCTCCTCGGCTCGAAACATAAACTTTTCCGTTAGATTCCGCATCGGTTGCCGTTAATCATTTCCTTCCTCGATGGCGCATCATCGCTCATTGTTCGGCATCATTGCCTCCACCCACATCCGTCCCTCATTCGCCCTCTTCGCTTTTTCCAATTATTTTAAGAACATGGGCCGCCGAGGCGATTCCAGGGCCCGACTCCGACTCCGACTCCGACTCCGACTCCTCCTCCTCTTCGTCTTCTTCATCGTCTTGTTCTTCGTCTGGTTCTTCGTCTTGTTCTTCGTCTTGTTCTTCTTAGCCCCTTCGTCATCGGGACCCCGTCGTCGTGTCACGTGACTTTCGCATTCAACCAGAGTTTTCGCGGAGGTGGATTCGGTGGCGTCAGTGTCCGGGCCGGAGAGGAGCGTCCCGCGTTGTCGTTTCGATTTTCTCGTTTGCGTGGAACGTCGGCCGCCGCCGCCGCCGCTCGGCTATTTCGCCTCGTGACGAAACAATGAAGGGGCGGCGATAAATGAAAGTTTTTATCGATGCGGTGGCGAACTTGTGCAACGAGCCTTTGTAAAATATTAACCGGGGTCGAGTGGGGAAGGGGCCGGGGGTGGGTGGGTGGCGCACTTATCGTAAAATCCTTAGACGCTTTTCTTTACGACGAAGTAGGAGAAGTAGACGAAGAAGTAGGAGAAGTAGACGAAGTAGACGAAGAAGTAGGAAGTGGTGGGGGAGGGATAAGTAGGATAAGAAGCTGGAAAGAACTTTGTAGGGAGAAAGGCTTTCTTAAGTGGAAAATTTAAATCTATATTCGTTGCGAGATAAAAATGACTTTATCGGCCGGACGCTATTATTATGCTGACGAGGGCGCTCACATTTGAAAAATTTTTTCCTCTTTATCTCGGGTGAGTAATTGGCCAGATAAACTCGGGCTCTCACGCCCCGTCCCGTACATCGCCGGATTTTCCATCAGCTCAAGAAAATAGGGAGTCTTCGGGTGACAGCGAGGTGGCGGCGGAGCGGGAGGGGTCGGCTGGAGCCGTGATTACTTGGTCGTCGTGAGGCCGTAATAACGATAATTGATAGAACAAAAGCAATGGGACGAGCAGTAGAGTGGTGGGGGAGGGGGGGGGAGCTGGGAGGAAGCCTCCGACTGCCGGTGACGCATCATTCGAGTGAAATACGCGCGCGAGCTGCTGATTAATTCCGGGAACCGAACCGACCTCTCGGGGTAAGGGCGCCGATAACCGGTCGAAGAAGGCGGCAGCGGTGGGATCGATGTTATTACCCTACAATCGAATTATCCGTCCTTTGTCGCCTCGGCCGGCTGTATCGAGCTCGGAGCCGTTTTTAACGCGCAGCTATTACCTTGGCGCGCATGCGATCCCCAGGCACCCAACCCCCCAAACCCCACCGGCCCCGCACCGCTGGCCAGTCGCCCGAAAATACTGACCCCGGGGCCCCGGCGTTCGAGCACGACGACGACTACGACGACGTTTCCGGCCTTCGTGAGCGACCGCGCGTAATCGCGTCATCTGGACGGAGGATCAATTATCCTCCGGGCGATGCGATTCCAGCCGCGGAATGACGGATAATAAGCTCCAGCAATAACAATAATAATTCCCCCGCGCGTATGTATAATTCTTTAATGCGTTTGATTGGCTTGCCCTTGTCGTAAGGCCTTATTGGAAGGCCTTGGGGCGGCGCCGCCCCTCCCTAACTTTTAGCCCTCCTCCGTCGTCGGGTAGCCGCGGAGGCTCGAGCCTCCGCTTTCTGTCCAGCCATTAATTAGCCCCCACCCCACCCCCATCATCCCGAGAAGGAGTCCCTCGATGCTTTTCTTCTTGTGTCTCCTTAGAGGCGATTCGTTTGCGACTCCCGTGGAAATTGCATGGGGGCACCGGTCGATCCCTCGGCGCTCGGCGAGTCGCGCAATTTCGCGTAATCGTCGGCCCCCGGAAAGTGGGTTACACTCGAAAGTCCACGGGAGGATGTGATGTCCGGAGCAGCCCTCCACGCTCCATCGCTTGCTCTCTTACATGCCGGATTTCATATTCCAGCCGCGCAGCCACGACTCCGACTCTGCACGCGCTTGAGTTTTCACGGTCCGTCGGTGAGCTGTTTTTTTGTTGGCATTTTTTTTTTTTTTTTTATTTCCGTAACCGTACAACACAATTTCCGCAGTAAAAGGAAGCGCGGCCGTGATTCGCGGTTGATTTGCCAAGCGATCGCAGCCGGCGGCGGTGGCAGGAGCAGCAGCAGCAGCAGCAACCTCCCTCCTCCTTCGCCCCCCCCACACCCCCCACGCGTCATTCGTCCCCGGGAACTCCGTCACGCATTCTATTTGACGACGGAGCAAGTTTCTATCCCGCCTGCCCCTCCCCGACCGCACCACCGCGCTTTATACGACACTTTGCCGGAAAACTTCGACACGGAGTCATCGTCAGCAGATCTAAATCCCTAATAGGCTCCGAGATTCTCTACTTCACGTTCAGCAGCAGCAGCAGCAGCAGCAGCGGTAGCATCGTCCCTCCCCTATCCCTCTCACTCCCCTGCCCGTGCTCACTCCCCCACGAAAAGCAAAATGTCGTAAAGAAGTTCTGACTGTATACGCGCTAACGTATATATATATATATATATATATATAAATACGTACATACAGACGTTGGTTGGCCAAAAGATTATTTTCCGAGTACGTTTAGAGAGGAAAAAGAGGTAGGCGAGGAGAGATAGAGAGGAAAGGTCTGTTGAAAAGGAATTCAAAGTTTGTCCCCATCATCCGATGAAAAGAGCTTTATAGCCGGAGAGGAAGTAGCAGCGAGTCGAGTGTTTCCGTCAAGGAATCAGGGATCCCAATTAAAAACATTTTCATCCCCCTCGCGAAACTCGCCCTACGGACAAGACCGGCGGCCGGCTTTCCCGCTCGTCCCGTCCTCCTCCCTCCCGTCCTGACGGCCCTTATCTCGCAATCTCGTCGGGCTCCAAGTGGAAAAATTGGCCTACGAGTGGAAAATTAATTTACAAGTAAGCAGCAGCAGAAGCAGCAGTCGTCTCGCCCTCCACCCTCTCTATCTCTCTCTCTCTCTCTCTCTCTCTCTCTCTCTCTCTCTCTCTCTCTCTCTGTCTCTCAATAATGCCGCCGCTATTATTATTTTGCGGTCGAGAATTTGAATCGTCCGGAGCCGTAACGGGCCCTTGTCTCCCCCGCCGCAACAACCCCCTTGCCCGACCGCATGGCTCCTTTCTTTATTTTTAGCAATTAGCCGCACTGATCAAAGAAATCAGTTACTTCGAAAGGGAGAGGAAGACTCTTTTCAGGCACGAGGCTCCTAAGAGCGACGGGAGAGAGGTGGGGGCGGGGGGTATGGGGGTTTCGAAAATGATTTGCGCCTCAAGAATTTGTTATTATTGAGTGGCCAGCTGAGTAGAGTATATAGTCTGTATAGTCCGAGACGAATGTCGTTGGAGGGACTCGATTCCTTTGTCGATGCGCATAATTTAAAAATGAGTTTGAAAAACTTTATTGAGCGCGCGGGCGCTGTTGCTGTTGCTGTTGCTGTTGCTGCTGCTGCTGCTGCAATTCCTTAAACTCGACGCTTATCGCGCTGAGCTTGGCATTACTCGCGCGACCGCTTAAAACATTGTCGCTCGCTCGAAGGAGAGCAGCGGCAACGCGGGATAAGAAAACAAAATAAGCGAATTACAATAAAAATTCGCCATTAGCTCTTTAGGGACGTTTGCGGTTATAGTAATAACGAGCCCCGGGGCTCCATTGACAATGCGGGAGTAGACAAAGAATAACAACAACGGCAACGACGGCAACGACGGCACGATCATAAACGTAGCGATAATAATTTTAATGACAATAATAAGGATGACGATATCGATAATGAGGAGGATAGCCGGAGTCCGGGTAGGGAGGATAACGACGTAGACGATACGTCGAGGAACGGGGGAGGCGGTGGTGCAGAGTAGTTCCCCGGAGAAGAGACGTCATATGCGCGCGCGAGCGCACTGATACTCGCTTATAAGAAGGGTTGCGGGGATTTTCCCAGGAGCCGCGGTCAGCTTAGCGTCTCGCAGGTTATTGGGGTTATGGCGGGCGGTCGGCGAGGGGGACGGGGTGAAGGACGAGGAGCATCGCCCGGAGTTCTAATTGCCGAGGGTCGGGGAGCGTATAAACCTTTAATATATCGCGCGAGTTGGACTAATTAGCGCGGGAGCAACGGTATGCGCCAGACTGCGGCTCACGAACTCGCCGGAGTCATAGAGATCGGAACCCGAAGCCAGAGACAGAGAAAGAGAGAGATAGCGGGCGAGGGCGGTGGTGGTGGAGTAGGAGGAGGAGAGGACAGATGGCGTCGGAGTTATTACGGCAGTGGTGGCCGATCTGTCGGATGCATCGAGCGAATCGAAAATATCGACGCCAAATCGAGGCTAATGAATCGGAACCCGTCAGACTTTCTCTTCGTATAAGACGACCCGGGCATTATTTAAGGCATTATCTTGCCCTCGCTTATCCCCCTCCCTCCCCCCACCGTCTTTCTATTGCAATTAAAGGGCTGCAGGACTAGACGGCTCACAACAATAATTCTCAGGATTTTAATACAGAAACGAAATCGGACAAGTTAATTACACGCAGCCGACGCGCGCGCGCCCCTCTCCCTCTCTCTCTCTCTCTCTCTCTCTCTCTCTCTCACTCACTCTCTAGGGTTATTTATCTCTGGATGCTGGTTGCTTCCAACAGCGGCGTGCACAGAGAGAGAAACAGAGAGAGAGAGAGAGAGAGAGAGAGAGAGTGGATGGGGGGAGGGGGAGGGTGGGGAGCGTAGCTACGGTGGAATGAAAAATCTCACGGTCCAGCTGTCGCCAATGAAACGCGGCGGCCCCGGGGTCTCGGGTACTTATGAAAACGTCTCAATTAGCGTCGCGACGCATAGAAATCGCGATTCACAATGGTCTCTGGAGTCTTTGCCGGCACCAGTGCCGACGTCACAACACGCACACAGAGCACCAGCTCCGCAGCCGCCCCCGTACCCGTGACCGCGAGGGCGGCGGCGGTGGCGGCGGTTATTTATCTTGGCTCGGGCGGCACTTGGCCGAGACGAGTGGGGCAATGAAAGGTGCGACATTGTGCGGCCGTCGTTATTATAGCCGTCGTTTTTCCTCTTCCTCCCTCCCTCTTCCACCCCTGTATAAGTCTCCGGGAGCACGAGGAGCTCGAGGAGCACGAGGAGGAGGAGGAGGAGGATGAGGAGGAGGTGGAGGAGGAGCATTAATCCTCGGCCGTGGCTCGCTCGCCCGAAAACCCTCGCTAAACGCTTCACTAAAGACGGGCTTACCTTTTATTTCCATCAATATTATTTCAATCCGAGACGTCCCTTTCATCGCGGCCAGGCAGGTGAGCGTCCTCGTGGTGACGTCCTTGGAAACGAGGGGACCGACGGGAAAACGTTTTCCTAAAAAAGGCTTGCTACGGACTTATCCTCACCCTCGCCCTCAACGACCCCCCCCCACCCACCTACCACCCACCACCCACATCGCGACACCGACCCGGGCAACCGCGAGGAGATTACAAACTTCCTGGGAGATTGTTTCGGCCCTGATCCCCTACCTCACCTCTGCCACCTCCGCCCCGTCGGATTTAATTAGGGAGGAACGGGCCGTGACCGCGATCCATCTCCGCTCGCTAATAATTTCAGAATTTCGAGCAGCGGGGGATGGGCTAACGATGCACTATCCTTGGAAGTGATCTCGGGGTCCGTAGTCGGACAAATAAAACCGTCCGTCCTAGTTCACGGGGCCTCGAAATCGTTGATGGATGCTCTGCTCTCAAGGGGCATTATCCACGGCTCGAGATGAATCCGCGCACCGGGCCCCGCGGTCGCTTTCCCGAGGAGCGTCCTTAACCCAGGAGGCACGGCATCGTCTGCGTGACGTACACGCGCAGCTCCACACGTACATAAACAATATATACGTTTATATATAAAGAGAGGCAGAGCGGGAGAGAGAGAGAGAGAGAGAGAGAGAGAGAGAGAGCGAGAGAGAGATAGTCGATATAAAAGATAAAAAAAGGGAATCGGGAAGGATGGGGATGGGGATGGGGATGGGGATGGGGACCGACAATGCGCTTGAGCTCCTTAGCGCGCAAGAGCCCGTGGCTAATGGAATTTATTAGAGTAGGTCTCGAGCATCCTCTTTCCTATTTTTACACTCCTATTTTTTGGGCTTTCATTCCTTTTCATCCATTATATTTCTCCCCCTCGGTCCGTCAGTATTATGTATACTGCCGCCGTTGCTGCCGCTGTCGCTGCTTCTGACGATGCTTCTGACGATGCTTCCATCGCCGCCGCCGACGCCGCCTTCACCGCCACAACCGTCGCAGTCGCAGTCGCAGTGGCAGTGGCAGTCGCAGTCGCAGTCGCAGTCGAGGGTACAAAGGCCGACTGAAAGAGGCCCACGGGCCCTGTCGTCGATCTTTTTGTCATCTCGGCCGTGCGCGCCTGGCTTTTAAGACTCTCCTCCAGCTCCTCTGGCCCGCTGCCGGCGGCATTGTTCGCGGGAGATGACGGGAAACGCGGCCCGGGCCACGCTTTAACGACCTTCCCTGCCCCCCCCCACTCGACCTTTCTCCGGCTTTTTAATAACGGCTCCGACGCACTCGAGGCCCCGTCTTATCATTTATTCCTCCTAACGGGCGCGACGGCCGCGCTCCGACGTCTGGTCTTTATTGCGCATCGAGGTTAACCTCTCGCTACGAGCCCACTCGACGAATATTCCCGGACCATTGATACGAATCTGGTGATTCTGTATTTGATCGTACCGATACGTCATGCCGAACGCTGTGGAGTGGGGGAGGGGCGGGGGGAGTAAAAGAAAAAGAAAACGGGGAGGAGACCCTTATCCGACCTGGACTTCCTCTCCTCTCTCTATCCTTCAAATATTTTCCTCGCTGCTCTACCCTCCTATCATCTATCTATCTATCTATCTATCTACCTATCTCCACGACGACGGCTTATACTCTCTTGACTACTCTTGCTCATAACGACTTCAGGAAGTCCATCGTCTCTCTTTCCTCCTCGTCCTCGCTTTCCTTTCCTCCTCCCCCGTCACTATGAATTTTAATTTCTCACTCTCGCGCAACTACGGACGACTAGGTAAATGCCCGTCGAGCGGATAAATATTTATAAGTATGCTAATCCACTGCCACCGATAATGAAGGGGCCTAAGCAAAGAAAGAGAGAGAGAGAGAGAGAAAACAACGAATAGGTAAATGTTTGAGGCCCAGTTCGGTCAACGTAACGTATTACGTTGGCCCTGACTACGGGGTCCCGAGTCCGCCATGTGTTGTAATTCGGCTCATTATCAATAATCCTCGAAGCGACGGGGTCCGCTCATCCTGTTCGAATACGACTGACCGCAACAATACGCGTTTCCTGCAGGATACGGAGTTGGCCACTGTGTCAGTTCCACCACTCCCCCCCCCTCCCGCCCGCCAATCCAACCCACCCTCACGCAACTCCCACACTCGACACGCATACTCCGCGCGATATTTAAATTCAAAGAAAAGGACAATGAATGTACGATGAGCGATGGAAGTCGGCCATCTACCTCCTCCTCCTCCTCCTCCTCCTCCCCCATCCCTCCTGCATGCACAACGTGTGACAAGTCTTTTAAAAATCCATCTGCACTCGAGGTTTTTCCTTTACCCCTCGGCCATCCGTCCGGCCCCTTATCTCAGCTGCAGCGCCACGTCAATGGGACTCGATGCATCATCGGATCGAGGGGGAGGGGGACAAGTGACATGTCGCGGCTTCGACTCCATCCCCCCGATTATCGATGCGGCGAACGCTTTGTAAAGCGCGGAGGAGAGCAGCCGCTAGATTTCCAGACGTCCGGATGATGAAAATACGAGGGGCGGCTAAATGGGGGGCGGGGGGAGGGGGAGCGGCCCTTGAGTTAGCCATAGCTAAAACGCCTGCCAAAGACTCCCTCGGCTGTCCTCTCTCCGTCCTCTCTCCCTCCCTTCCATTACTTGGGTACTCTTCTTCCTCCTCCTCGCCATTCTTCCTCCACGAAGACTTGAATCCTCTCGATTGCAATGGCAATTAAGAGTTAGATTTACGATACCGGTGCCGCTCCACGCTCCCCGAGGTAGACTTCTCCGTACCTACACAAAGTATATCCGTTTAGTAATAATGGCGATAAATAGAAGGGTCGGCGCGGGCGGGCGGGCAGGGGAGGGAGGGCATTTGTCTATTTTTAAAACGGGCCTGATTTATAGATCGCATTAGTTCCTACCAAATTTAGCGAGTCGCGGAGCGTCCGAACGAATCGATGAACTATTTCGGTGGCCACTCGAGCGTCTTCCACTCGAGCGATTTCCAAGGGTTCATTAGCATCGTAAATGTACCGTGGTTGAAGGAAGGAGGAGGAGGAGGAGGAGAGGCTGGGGTGGACGACTTCTTGCCAGCCGTCGGTCGTCGGTCGCCGGTCGCCGGGTCCCATCTCCTCCCTCGCCCTCGATGACGTCGGCTTTCCCAGACACGCGCGAACCGACCGCACAATATAAAAAGCTACAAGGCCTCGCTAAGTAGTGGACGTGCACGCGCACTCTCCTTGAAAGTCAAGCGTACCGGATCACGGGCAAGTAGAAAGGAGAGAAAAAATCGAGGGGGAGGAGTAGCGGGAGTCGGTTTGAAAGGGCCTGTCCCCCATACAAAGCCATTAATTGGCGCGGACGGCAGCTCGGAAAAGTCCGGGAAGCGCGATGACTGATCCAGAGAAATTTGTAGCCGTCTCTCGTAAATCGTCGATCGGCCGAACGACGATCCCCGGCTGCTATAAAAAAACAAAAAATAAAAAAAAAAAAAAATCAAACGCAGGGACGCGTTCTATACAGGGGGGAGGGGAGGGGGGTGGAAAGCCGAACGAGTACGAGAGACCGGCGAGGGCATAATGGGGAAAACTGTGTCGTGGGCCGGCAGCATACGTCGGAGCGGGGCGGAGAGGAGGAGACGTAGCTTAATGGATCCGACCAACCGGTGCTAATTCGATCGGCTCGCCTTACCTTCATTGTCGCACGTAGGACGAAAACTTTTCTAACCCGGAGTAGAGCCGTGGAGGATCGCGCACCGGGGCCCCCTTTGTCCTCCACGCGCCTCGGAAAATGAGCATACCTGGATCATTGTCGGCGTGCGTGTTGTGCGAGCGCGAGCCAACGATTTCCCCTCAAGAGGGAAAACGTCGGACAATGGCGAGCGCGGTCCCCCGCTGGTCTATTAGTAAGAATTACGATCTTCGCGCGACTGCATGAGAGAGACTGCGAGCGAATGAGAGAGAACGTGCTCGTGGACGGGGCGGGCGGGCGGGGGGATCCCGGGAAAAGAGCAACGAGACCGACTCCTCGATTTTATTGTAAAAACAGTCCTCGCTATCGATCACGTCTCGAGTTTCCTCCAGGCCCTCGGTTTTCCGTCGCCCACTCTTACTTCTCCTCCCCCTCCCCCTTCCCTACCAACACTCTACAACCGTTTTCCCGTCCTTTTTTTTTCAGAGGACGAGCGGAGGGGAGAGAGAGAGAGAGGTGGCCCTTTTATGGGATTTTATCGCTAAGTGCTTCGCTTAATGGCATTACGAAAATTTCGAGACGCGCTTTTTTGCGCTTTTCAAGTGTGCGAGCACGTACGCTTATGCCGCACGAGTCACGGCCGCTACTGATTCCTTCCTCCCCCTCCCCCCCCCAGCGCACACCCCACCCCAATAGCCCCCGCTCCCTCGAATCCCTGCCTTTTTAAGATTACTTCGTATTTTCCTTTTATTATGTGCAGCAGCCTTTTGTTAATTACAAGCGAAGGCTGAATCGCCGCGGCTTAATGGATGGATTCAAATGGGGGATTGGGGCGGGGGGAGGGGGTGATGGGAGCGTGGGTGCTGCCTTCGCGACTTTCATCACGTTGTCGCAAATTATTCTTACAATATAAAGTCCCCTTTTATTTTCACTCTTTTGCTTTTAATTAAGTTGAGTGTTTCGCATTTGTAAGTGTTTACATTACCAGGCGCATAAAAATATATTTAGGAGATGGATCGCCTCGCTCGCTCCTGCCCACGCCGTGCATTGCGTGTCCCACTGGTCTGCAATGCGCGTCTGTGCGTGCCTGCGTGCGCGACTACGCGAATAGGCGGCCTAGCGTAACGCCGAGGCCGTTAATTCATCTCGCAAATATTTATACACGCTCGCATTACGAGACGAAGGGATTGTTATTTAGAGACGGGTGGGGGGAGGGAGAAGAATGCGAAACGTTTCTATCCTCCGCGTAAGAGAGATAAAATGGGCCTTCTTATCTCTATTGCATAAAGAAAGCCTAATGGCGTGAGTACAGTACTTACTCTCATCTCTGCTCGCCTCGAATTGCTTAGCTCGGCCTTTAATAACAGACTTGCGCCATTAAATATACTATTATGTTACATTAGCGTCTTCAATGGCTCGTCGGGAATATTACACACTTGTAGGAATGAATGCCGAAGTTTTTTGGAATCGGCTTCGCACGATATGGCTCGTGATTTATATTCGGCCCCGAGCTAAACCGCGCCCTTCTTCCATACTACTTTAATAGATTCTTAATGACCCGCATTGAAAAACTCCAAATCATTATTTCACTTTACGAGGAGGCTGGGATATGTAATCCAGATAGCCAGAGCTTAACGGGGACGGAGCGGCCTCTGACATTGAAGGAAGAAGGGAAAAAGTCCGTAAAAACTCTATCGCCCTGTTATCTCGCTTCTTATTGATATAGAAAAAAAAACCCTCCGCTCTAAAGATAAAAGACCGTGTGAGTGAGTGAGTGAGTGAGAGACATCTTTTGAAACTTTCCATACGTATACTCTTTAGCTAGAAGAGCAAGCATGTACACACGCACGCTGAGACGTAGCGGCGAGCTTAAAATAGAAAACCTTCCTACTGCCTCTTCTCATTGATTTTATGATTTTATACACGGAGAGACTAAACCATTGCTTACATGCATTAACAATTACTGACGCTCAGCGCCTGCTAACGAAAGAGCCCTCGTCTCCCTTCTGGCAATCACCGCATCCCGCTAACGCATAACCGTCAAAAGCAAAAGCAAAAGCAAAAGCCAAAGCAAAAAATACAGAAAAAATATATATATAACGTAGGAAAATAAAAAGAAATAAAAGCCGTTGAAAGGCGGAAAAATCATTTTCCCCAACTCGACTCGCTCGAGAGAGCGAGTCGAGTTGAAGCACCCACCCAAGGACGCATGGCCTCGATATCATCTCCCCCTCTCCGCTGTCCCCAAGCTTCCCCATTCACCAACCGTTCTCTGACAATCAGGTCCCTAAGTTCCCGCCATTAATTTCGCGGCTCCACTCCTGTGCGCACCGAGCCCCGGGAGCCGGCCTGGAAAAAAGTCCCCAAGGCTCCCAGCGGCAAGGGCTTCTTCTCATTCGCTTTCTCACTCTCTCTCTCTCTCTCTCTCTCTCTCCCCCCCCCGAGCTCCCCCCCCAAATAACCTCCCCCCAACCTCCTCCCCGGCGACTTTCCCGGCCGAGCGGAGCACGACTTAACCAGCGATTCACGCCGTCGTTTCCGTTTCTCGCAGGGTGTTTATTGGACAGTGCGGCACCGCGGGGACCACCCGATGTGCCACCCCGTAACCCCACAATGAGCCGGCTGAACGGAAGGTTGCCCGGAAGCCACGCGGCCAGCGATCACGAGAGAGATCCCGACTTGGAGCCCTCCTGCCTCGTACGCACCCCGTCCGGTAACTTCTACAACATACCCAGTGAGTAACTACCACCCCTGCTACTCTTTTTTTACTTCTTCATATAAGTCTATCTATATGTTTATATATATATATATATATATATATACGGATGTGCGCGCATATCACGATGCTTACCAGCTGGATTATTTATTTATTAATTTATTATTGTTCGGCGTACGTCGTTAAACGATCGCGCGCCCGTACGTGACGGGGCTCACGGGGATCGATCCCTCGGACAAGGAGTTCCCCCGCAAAAACGGTCGTCACCCCCCCCCCAGTGACATTCCCGACTCTGTGACCTAACGCCCCGAGATATTATTGACACTGGAAAGTCATTTCGAGCTTTCCACCTCTACAGAACAGCCGATGCCGAATTTAGGGCTGCCCTGACCGCACTACCGCGCTCTGCCTCTCCTCGCCTTCCCCGCCCGACCCTCTCCCCCCTGCCGCCTTCATTATTCATCCCGATACTGAGACGGGCTCGACGCCTCGACGCCCGCCGTTCGCCTTTCAAAGCTGATGCCTTCGATGACATGGCTTTTTAGATTACAATCTACAATTACGTGATCGATAAGTACCCGGACCTGTGCTCTACGTACGTACGTACGTACAATACCTCAACGTCCCTACGACTAATACCATGCACGAACGTCGGCTCGTTATTATAATGACAATGACGACAACGACGATGATTGCGATGATAACGACGATTACGGCGATCGTGGCAAATAAATACGTAAATAAATAAATAAATAAATAAATAAATAAATAAAGGAATGAATGAACGAATAAGTGAACGAACGAAAGTATTGTTAGGTAGGTGAATAATGGTGGTAGTGGTGATCAATAATCGGCACTCGGCGGTGCCTATAGTCGTCCTCCGCAGCTTTTTCCAATCGATCGGAAAATAATTTTCTCTCCCAATAACGCCGCTATTACAGCCTCGCATTATAATAATAATGATAATAGTAGTAGGGTAATAAGGGTCCGTGTACAACGTACACGGAGAGGGAGAGAAGAAAAAATGTACCGAGTTTTGTATTATTGAGGTTCGATGTAGCTGCGAGATATGTGATTGGATAAAAGGTGGTGGTGGAGGAGGAAGAGGAGGAGGAGGTGGTCGGGGTGGTGGGGGTTATCGGGGTCGGTTGCATTGGTCGGTCGCGCACAAGCCGACCAAAATCGGTCTCCGGACATTGGGAAGTCACGCGGCGAAGTTTATACCCCTCCTCCCCGGCCGTCGCTAACCGATCTCGTTGGTTCTAACGCGAAAAACGCAGCTCCGTCGTGGGAAAAGACGTTCGGTTTATTGTTATTCAAATGCCGGGCGCTCGGGGGCAGAGCGAGGACCAGGGAGGGGTTCCCTTCGCCCGGGGCGACTCGCACCGATGATATTGGACGATTGGCCTCGGGGGAAGAAAAACCTCGCCGGGAAACGTGCGAGGGCGCGAGGGCACGCGCGCGGGAAAATTGAAATTTTCCCCGGCTTCGTTATATTCGCGGATACACTCCTCCTCCGGGTCGCGAGGGACAGGGAAGAAGCTTATTTAAATGCGAGTCCAAAGCCGCGTCCCGATTGTTTTGCTAATGAGAACCGACCTCCGACGCCGCCGCGTCCCCTCCCCCGTCACCCGGGAATTTGTTTAGTCAGCTGCCTGTCTGCCGTCGTCTTGCCGGCGGTAGGGAAGGACGAGGTAGAGGTCCCTACCTCGTCCTACCGAGCGCAATCTCGGCCGTTCATCTTAATTGAAATCACAGTTCTCGCGGGCCCCTTAAGAGTCGCGGGGCCGTGATTGTTTTCCAGCTCGCTTTATAGCGGGAAATTTGAATTCCTAGCCATTCGATTAGCTCCGCGGGATTAATTGGCCGAACCTACCTGGAGGCTTTCCGGGCCCTTTTAGTCCCGGCCCAGTAGAAGAATTGATTTTCTGAACCCGGAAACCCGGTACATGCAGACATTCGCATTTACAAACTCTCGTTTATTACTGTGAGGATAAAGCGAAGCTTTATCCCCCAAGCCCTTCCCGTCCCGGTGGAAGAAGCTTAACGTCTAAACAACAACAAAGCCGACTCGGCTATCTCCCGAGTCTATCGTTTGTGGGTAAAGTTTTATACAAGTTGACTTTATCAGTCGGGGCCCGTCTCGTCAGGAGGGAGCGCGTGTAATGGCATCTACCGAGTCACTCGTTCGAAGAGCACCGGGGCAGATCTCAAGAGGTTGTCAGGTTCTCAAACCGCTCTGGGAACGCCGAGTGTTTCCTTTCCCGATTTCGCCTCCTCCGCCCTTCCGCCCTTCCGCCCATCCGCCCATCCGCCCCGGCCGTGGCCTTTTGGGTAAAAACAAAAACAAAAAAACCGTATCCTTAAGGATTATTTCATCGACTCGTTGCGTCTGTCGATAAAATATAATTCCGCGCGGGGGATGATAGATTAAATTTTTCAAGAAATATTCCACGGGTAATTTATCACGTTAACGAAATATTTCATGCCGTGTACCCATCAATGCGGAATCCGATGAGAAATTAATGGACTAAGAGGAGAACGGGGAAAAGCGGAGGTGGAAACAATATAAAAACAAAAAAAAAACGTTGATATCAGCAGGGATCGAAAAATCGTATTCTTTAACGGATTCTTTTTGTTTTTGTTTTTTTTTTTTATTTTGCTTTTTCTCTCAACAATCGACCTTCGGCCAAATGTGATCCCGTGAAATGGCTGAAATGGTCCGTAAAATTTCGCCAAGGCGGGGGGGGGAGAGAAAGAGAGAGAGAGAGAGAGATGGAGGAGAGGCGCGAGCGCGAATCTCCGAGTCCGGCTTTCCTTTAAATTCAACTACCATTTGACCCGGGTTCTTTCGCTGACACCCCGACGGCCCGGATCCCAGTCAATAGAGGCGGGGCCGTCGAATGCTCGCGGCGCTACCACCTAATAATGACAATGATTAGCCGCGATGCGGATGCTCCTCTGGACTTTCGGGTCAGGAAAAAAGGAAGCGGGGAGGGCCCGAGCGATTCGATTCTCTATACCCACGCTCCCCCCCCTCCCCCTCCTATCCGTATCCCCTCGTCGACCTCTTGACGCGCGGCTTTGACGAGGGTAAGTTGTAATCAGCGTCGGTGAGGTGAGGCGAGGCGAGGCGAGGCGAGGTGAGGTGAGGTCTTGGCGGTAAGTGAGACAGACAGTGAGACGGAGAGAGGAGATATTCTCCTTGCACACATCGACGGATGTCAGCGCATGCGGATATACATCGCAGCTGACTTTACGTATTATGCAGTTGGCTGGATAACCGCTTCTTCCTTTGACTGTTTGATCATTATCGGCCTCGCGTCGCTTCTCGATTCCCTCTCAATGCCTCGCCGACGCCTTGATGTTCCATCTGTTGTTAGTCGTCTGAGCCGGGTAGATAATAAAGACAGGTCGGCCACGAAAGCTCGGGGAATTATTAGTCGAGTTGGCCTGCCGAGGCATTAGAACAACCTCCTCGTCTTCCTAATTCTTACTATCGCTGCTTTCCTCCTGCTAATTACCCGGGGCGATTCGCCTCGAAACGCTACGAACGACGAGGCGCAATTAATTAAATTGCAGCACTGGGTGGCGGGGGAGGGGGGGCGGGGAGAGAGCTGAGTGGGAAGTGAGCAGGGACGGACGCCCGGAGCCCATAAAATTTTTGGCAATACGAAATATTCCGTTGGATGGGAGGTAATCGATAAGTCCTATTATACGAGACGGAGTTTGGAATAACAAGAAAAGCAATGCGTCAGATAAATAGATAAATTGGGAAAATCCCGTGAAAATCGAAGGAAAACAAAGGCATCCTTCCGAAGCGCGTATCCCTATCGTCGCCGGTCATTCCGCTCCCCCGCACTCGAACAGTGAGAAAATACAAGCGAGTGGCCGATCGCTCGGTGGCTTATCTTATCTCGAGTACGTACGGATGCCTGGGCTCGGGCTCGGACTCGGGCTCGGACTCGGGCTCGGACTCGGGCTCGGACTCGGGTCTCCCGACCTCGGGCCCCTGGCCATTGATAAGGAAAAATTTCGGGAAAATCAAATGAACTTTCGTTTTTCCCCAGAGCCACTCGCCCCGTAAAAATATTTGTTCAGGAGTTTACACGGGCTTTTATCTTATCGGCGATTTCTGAAGCGAGTCCGGGGTAAACAACTTCTTTTCCCCCTCGCACACAATGTATTAAGATCTTAGGCACCGTAAATACATATATGCACGCGCATATCCGCTTAAAAAGAAGAAGAGAGAGAGAGAGAGAGAGAAAGCGGGAGAAAGAAGGAAAAAGAATAAAATAAAAATGCAGTCGGCTGGACGGGGAAACGGTGTAGTTGCGGGCGGGGGTCGGGGAGGGGAGGGTTCGGGGGAAGAGAGAGAATGGCGGCGAGGATTTGGTATTTTTCAAAAGTACTGAAACAATGGGAGAGGAGATCTTTTTACGAGTACCCTGGGATGAGCCAAAAGAAGTTAATGCAGCGGAACAAGGAAGCCGGGAAAGCTGACTTTTGTGATCCATAAATTTTAGTTTTTCTCGTCGAGCGATGATATTTATGTGCTTTAATAACGTTCGGTGCATTATTCGATATATTAGACGAGTGGTCGGATATTATGAAATGTCGCTCGTCTCATTGTCGTACCGCTCTGACGCTTATGCTGAATTAAAGAAAGGGAAAATTTCTTACGACTCTGTGGTTTTTCCCGTCAGTGTATGCAGTGCCTTCGGCCGAAGGTAATAAGCGCCGTCTATATTTGCGTTAAGTGAAAACGAAATATGGATGTTGGAGTTTAATTAGAGAGGGGGCACGAGCTGTAATTCGAGGGATGCGCTAAAAATAGAATTTAATTTTCGAAGAGGAAAAGAGAGCGAGCGCCGGCGATATTGTTTTCGATTTGAGGGACCGCATTCGTTGCGTACTGCAACGCTCGCTCGCCCCCCCCGTCCCCCCACTCGTTTATGAAAAAGAAAACAAAACCGCGATATTTAGTATCAATTCCCGTCGAACGAACTTCCTGCTCTCGGTAGGAAACAAAAAACTAGCGGCGATAGTCAATGGGAAATACGGATAGCCCCTCCCCACCAATGTCTACGAGTACGCAAAAGATAGTTGGAAGGGGGGTGTGTGTGGTGATGATGATGATGATGATGATGGGAAGAGGGAAGAGGGAAGAGCCTTAAACTTCCGTCAGATTCTCGTTAACGGCTCGCGCATTTTCTTAAGCAAGACTTTTCAGTGCCGCGGGAAGTGTAAATTTCCATGCAGAAGCGGACGGGTAGGGGAGGGGAGGGGGTGGGAATGGCCAATGGGCTTGGAAAGTAAACTGGCGCCATTTCGCGAGCCACACTCGAGTGGCGCCTAATGAGAGAGAGAGAGAGAGAGAGAGAGAGAGAGAGAGTCGGTGGAAAATGGTGAGGAAAAACAGGATGGAGGGATGAATAAAATTTCAATTTCCCTTGCGAAGCTAGTGCGGATGCTGGGTCGGGTCGGATAGGGTTGGGAGCCGGAGAGGAACGGAATGCTCGCGAAACGTTCAACTAGCGACTTTATTGGAATAAATTAGTAAGCTTAACGCTCAAGTTGTCAGGACTGGCCGGGAAATTTCCCGTGCTTATTCTTTACGAGCGCGTATACGGAGCGGATACTCCCCGGGTGCATTTTATAAGTGCACTTGTGCCTACCGATGATGCATACCCGGCAACAGATTCTCGCGCCACTTCCAAACTCCTGGTGTCTTAATGGCCCTCGGTAATGGTCGCTTCGCGCCTGCGCAAGAAGCGGCAAATTTTATTTATCTTATTCGAAAGGCTAGGCCGGAGACCCGGATCCTCTTTCCTTCCCCTCGGAGGAAAATTGCTCCTATCGGGCCCCGTGAGGATCGTTACGAGGTGCTGGGGAGGTGCTGGGGGCTGGGGAGAGGAGGAGTCCCTGCGAATCGCTCGCCAGTCGGCATTCCACGTTCCAAGTTTCCATCGCACCCGGAAGGAGGAGTGTACCGCTCCGTCCAGGTCTGTGACCAGTTTCTGAAGAAAATGCACGCGGCTGCGAGGGGAAGAGGAGGGAAGTAGCTGTAAAAAGGCTGAAAAGAGGTCGGGGCGACCATAAGGTCGACCGCAACGATGAGTGCGACGATGAGTGCGACGATGAGTGCGACGATAACTGCGACCTGCAGGAAAGAATAGAAAGAAAAAAAAAAGAAAAAGAAAAAAAACTGCGCGAGAGCAGCAGCAGCATTAGCAGCAGCAGTCCTGCGCACGTGAACCGGCGCCGTGGGTGGACCCGCTTGATTTATGGGGCCTCCCCGACCCTCTGGACTTATCGACTCGAGGTCACGATATGGCTTACAGTGCACCTCCTCCGTCGCTGGGACCGTCCGCTACGACTCTACCTCCTTCTGGACCCCCTGCTACTGCGTACTACCCGTTCAAGCCACGTGGTCCGTTTACGCGGTGTCCCCGTTATTACGCCCCCCCCCCAGCCAGCCAGCCAGCCCCTATTCGCCCGATGTGCCTGATTGGTATTTAACGCGGCAACCTCATGGCCTGCTCCATGTGCCCCGTGTACGGAGCCAGAGGACGCCGACAGCGGTGTCTTGCTGTATCGTCCGTACCTCGGGATTTATCGAACGGACGGACGGACGGACTGAGTCTGATGACTCGGCGGCTCCTGCCCCCTCCTCCTTCCAATACATCGAACTGCCGAGGCTCGCCAATGTAGCCACGAGTAGAGAAGTAGAGATAAGCGTTTATAAATAGACAGTCTCGATATTAATTAGGGTCTTATCGTTAATTATGAGAGGTCGGAGGGGCTAGGGTCGGGCTAGGGTCGGGCCAGGGTCCGGCCAATGCGGCTCCGATACGATAACAAGTGACGAGATCAGGTTATAATCTCTCAATAAGTCAGAGCCCCGTCGGATCGAGTGGTCCGGCTCTAATCGCTTGATTAGATCCCCGGGACCGAACAGCAAACAAAAAGAGCGAGCGGGCGAGCGCGTCTCGCCCACCCCCACCACCACCATCACCACCACCACCACGACCACCTACGTCACTGTCACCAGCTCGTTGCATCTTTCACACGTCAAAAGTATTATTATAAACGCTCGGCTCGCGAGCCCGTACGATTCACTCGGATCAGCGTTATTCGACGAACTGCTCC
Source organism: Ceratosolen fusciceps (assembly GCA_018883505.1). NCBI lineage: Eukaryota > Metazoa > Arthropoda > Insecta > Hymenoptera > Agaonidae > Ceratosolen > Ceratosolen fusciceps. Next base: position 5,543,281 of record RCIC01000005.1, read on the forward strand.
TACTCGGTCCCGGGTGGATGCTGGGTGGTACCCGTCAATCGGGGCTTACGCATAACGAATCGCTCTCGTGAAGAACGAGAGCGTGTCTGCCTGTCGGTGTGAAGAACGAGCGGCAAAGAGAGACGGAGACGGCTCGATCCTCTATAGATCGGTTCTATAGATCCAGGCAGGCGCGACATTCCTCGGGCCCGGAGATCGGGCTCGCATATGGGACGATCCGCAGCCAGACTGTCAGACAATTTACAGAGGGTGGAGGCTCGTAGGGGCGCGTCCGCTGGCGAAGAGGCCGAAAAATTCCTAAGCAGCAGCAGCAGCAGCAGCATCGGCCCGGGCGCGAGAATTGACGAGGCGCACTCGCGGGGCCCTTCGCGTAATCGTCGCAATCATCGGCGGGGATTCGAGTCTGCGAGGGGACGGGGACGGGGGTGGCTCGCCGTCCGAAACCCTCAATTACCCAGCAGGTACCTAGGGCCCTCGCTCTTGCTTCCCACGCCCGCCCGCTCCCGTCTGACCCCGCCACTCACCCGGCCATCACGCCGCTCCGAGGCTAATTCGCAACGGGAATTGCGCGCGCGCCAAACCTCTTCGTCGCTCTTTATTCCTCGACGGCCGTGCGTGTGGCCGACCGACCGCCTTTGCTTGCACACCTCCGCGAGACCACGTCTCGGCGTTTACGGGCCGGACCGAATCGCGCGGAACGCACTCGCGGCGGCGGCGGCGGCGGCGGCGGCGGCGGCGGCTCTTAACCCCGAGAACGACCCGAGTACCTGCCACCCGAACCTGGGACAACGGTCGACGACGACGATGTTCCTCCGGACCTTCCTGCCTCCACCCTCTCGACCCTTACTCTTATCCGTTTTTACGGGCCTCGACTCCGCGACCTTAGATTAGCGACGAGCCGATCGATCAGCTAATCATTCCGAGAAACGACTCGTCCATCGATCCCGAGCGACGATCCCGAGCGACGATCCCGAGCTCCCGAGCTCGAGCCCTCGGAACCTCTTTTGAGGCTTTGGTTTCGCCGGGCACGCAACTTCCAGCCTCATTAGGAGGGCTATCTCCCTCTCTCTCCCTCTCTCTGCCTCTCTCTCTCTCACACACACACACACTCCTCCGGGAGAATTAGGGAGCCGGGAGGATAATTGAGGGGAGTGGACTGTGTGTGTGTGTGTGTGTGTGTGTCCCTCTCACCCTCCCCCGGCCCCGTCCTCTCGGTGCAGCATTACCTCGGCTAGAGAGCTCGAGAAGTTTCAGGAAATTATAGGAAAATACTTGCTCGGCCGTTGTGTAACGCTTAATGAGCATAGGCCGGCGTCGCTCGCGCCCGTCCGAGCCTAAGCTTAAGCTATCAAAGTACCGAAATTTCCTTCTCGAGCCGTCCTCGGTGTTTATCGTAATTGCGTTGGGTCGGCGTTAGCGCGTGAGGTTAGGCGTCGCCCGGCGATCGGCAAACCGGTTCGGCCGTGTCGCATTAAACCTAACGACGCACTCGTTTCGTTTTCCGCGTCCAATTAAAAATTAATACACGGACAGCGACTGCTTGTACTTATAAAGAGGGAAACGCGGAATGAACGGTTACGTAGCCGGCTGGTACTTGATGGTAGGCGGTAGGCGGTAGGTGGTCGGTGGTAGGGGGTAGGTGGTAGGTGGTAGGTGGTCGGTGGTTGGCGGCAGGCGGGAGGAGGGACGGAGGGGACGAAAAACCAGTCCTCGCTTAGGAAAAAGGGAACGAGGGTAGGATGGTGATGGTGATGGGGATGGGGATGGGGATGGGGCGGAGAGGTAGGAGGTGCGCGGCCTCGGCCGAGTGCGTAGCCACACGGCGATAAAGAGGACGCGCGAGCACACGCATGAGTACGTACGTGGGCCTAGCGTATTTCACCCTCGGCCGGTAATTAATTTACAAGTAACTCCGCCTCTCGCTCGACTCACACACGCGTACATTAAACGGGCCTGAGAGGGTGGAGTGGCGATTCCTCGAAAGACGGAGCGGAGCGGAGCGGCCGACAGCGGACAGACGAGGGCCGGCAAGCTCTACTACTCCTCCCCCTTCTCCTCTTCCTCCTCCTCCTCCTCCTCCTTGGCGTACTCCTCCAACTCCTCCTACTCCTCCTACTCAACCTACTCCTCCTACTCCTCCTACTCCTCCTACTCAACCTACTCAACCTACTCCTCCTCGTCACCGTCCACCCTCCAGGAAAAAGGGACGGTCGGACGTTTATTTTCATGGACTTTGCCGTATGCGAGATTCGCCGGAGCCAAGTGCGCCGAGGCGAATGATAAAAATTGATTTGGCCAAACTGCCTGCCGATAAATCACCGTTTCCAGTGGCTGCTCTGCTTTCATCCTCGGCATCGGGGAATCCCCGGCCTATTGGCCCGACCGACCGAAATTGGATTTATTAAAAGGCCGCGAGGCAAAATCATTATTACTCTTATCGATCGTTTTTTTTCTTTTCTTTTTCATTTTTTTTTTCATTTACATATATACGCGAGCGATAACGTGTCCAATACGTGCGTACACTTAGTCTGTATATTTATCATTGAGCAAAGGCTTTAATTAACCTGACTCTTAAATTTACTCTTTCTGTTACAGAGAAACCGAAGAATGATTACAACAATAAGAATCAATCGACGGGTAACAGTCCAATAAAAGTCGAATTACAGAACAACATGGACAGGTAAATATTGCTTTATGCATTTGATATTTATTCCTTGTAGGGACGTGGAAGACTCTCTCTCTCTCTCTCTCTCTCTCTCTCTCTCTCTCTCTCTGTTTTCATACACAACACATCTTCTTTTACACATATGAAACGTCGGGCAAGCCGGTGCACATAACTAACGATGAGAGAGATAGGTAAATAGATAGAGAGAGAGAGAGAGAGAGAGAGAGAGAGAGAGAGAGTATTTGAAAATGAAATGGAAGAGAGGAGGAGGAGGAGGAGGAGGAGGCGGAGGTAGTCTTTAAATTATTATGGACGCCTTCGTCCCGGCTCCGTATACCTATAAATCCCATTGAGCGACACAACAGTTCCGCTAGAATCATTTTTTTTCTCCTCCTCCCCAGTACTCATCTTTTTCATTCAAGGTTTTTTTTCTCTCATTTTCCTTCTATGCGCGCAGCAGTTTGTCTTGCATTGTGCCGGTCGTACGGAGCCTCGGAGTTAAAAGGTGACAAATTGTTTAAAACGAACCGTTCTCCCCATTATTGCCGGCCTCGAGAGAAAATATAAATAAATAATCAGGCCCGGTACTAGCGACAAAAATAATTATTTATTCGCTCGGCCGCTCCGCTGGTGCTGCCATTTAATAAATAACCTCTCCGTGACTCGAGAGGGTCGAGAGGGGTGGGGGTCAGGAGAAAAACTTTATATCTGAGAATGTGCGAAGAGGGGCTTTCACAACGGCTCCATTCTATTATATTGTTTCAATAATGTTTATCAGTGCAATATTCGTCAATCAGAGCTAAATACAATCGGACACTTTGCTTCAATGCAAGCGGAACATTATAATAATAGGCGGTGACGGAGGGGCTTGGGGATGGGGGTGGGGGGTACTAGTAGCGTTGGTCAGTCGTTCGCCGCAGTAATAAACTTTTATGTAGTAATCTGTTAGGGAACACGGAGACGGAGAGAAAGAGAGAGACCGAGAGCGAGAGAGAGAGGGGGGGGGATTTTTCCACGCAGCTATAAATACCCACGCATACAATTGAATGTAATAAGGTGACTTCAGCACCTCGGCAAGGACAATGTACGGTTGCGCCGAAATCTGGGAATCTCCTGGCCGACTACTTACTCGTGAAATTTCATTCACACGGTCGTCCATTCATTCGCAACACCCTCCCCGCGCAAGACGACCCTGTCCTTCCCTTAAACGAGCCAGCAAAAGAAGTCGCAGTAAGAGTGTTTAGGACGGCTGGATATGTGTCCCGTTTCATTGGAGTCAAGACCGGACGATCGATCTCCTCTCCCTCCAACTCTACTTTTCTCACTCCGACAGAGCGTTTGCCGGGGGACATCGTCGTATAGGAGGCGAACGCAAGAGTCGCTACGGCTCTACGTATCCTGACTGCTCTTAAGTAGAGAAAAGTAGAGGGGCTGCTGCTACTACCGTCGTTGTCCTTTTTGGAAGGAAACGGAACAAAGGAGCCGGGACTCGAGTTCTCGGGTACGCGTTCCACGCCGATTTTCCATGCCCCCGATTTCCAGCATTTTCCGACTCTCGTCACGTGAAAGTGCGTTGCCGCCGCTGCTGCTGTCGCTGCTGCTGCTGCTGCTGCTGCTGCTGCTGCTGCTGCCACTGTCACTACCGTCGTTTCTTCTTCTTCTTCTTCTTCTTCTTCTTCTTCTTCTTCTTCTTCTTCTTGTTCCCCTTCTACTTATCCTTCGCCTTGCTCATTCATTGTGAGAAGAGACGTTGATTCATGGCGTGCTCGAGGGAGGGGGGGCGGTGGACACATGGATTTTCTTTATATGCCGACGGCATTTTTCGCGCTCCAGTCGAATTTTCGCTAGATTTTCAATCATTTGTCCTCCCTGCCTTTTGACTTCTTTTCGGGCGTCCCGGCGTGAAAGAAAGCCTCGAGTGCGTAAACATTGAGATTGCACGACTCCCGGCGGACCCTCCAATCCCCTCCTTACGTCAAGTATACAAAATAAGATTTCATTCTGTGACAGAGAGGCGAGGAGGGGAGGGGAGGGGTGAGGAGAGGAGAGGACCGACGGAGTCCTAACGACAGAGAGGAAAACTAGAGAAAAGACGAAGCTGTCAGGAAACACGTATGAAGCCGTGAAGGCCTTCTTGTTACCTTTTTCTTCCTACTCCTCCCTCTAATAACCTGTGCGTGGGAATTGTATTGAAAGATCATTCGGATGGAATACGGTAATGATTTTCTCTTCATTCTCGAGCTTCGGATTCCCTCGAAATCCTAGGGCTTCCTTCCCGTCCCCCAGCAGAGCACGGGCTCGTATCACTATTATTGTTGTTGTTGTTGTTGTTGTTGTTGTTGTTATCGTTATCAATACTCGATCGTAGCTAATCCGCCGATGGATCTTGAAGATACAGACTCGCCCGATTACGTAAAGGATATTACAATAATCCTGGCCGATGAGTATACCTGGAGCATGAGAGAGTGTCGCGAGGTTATTGGGGTAATATTCCGGATAGCGTATCCGAGTTGAGATTTAGTTGGGCTTTTACCGGTGTTGTGACCACGTAAGCTTTATTAGATAATCGTCGGAATTATTTATGGCATTGGTTCATTGGTCGAATCACGCGGGCCTAATATGCGCTAATAGAGTAAAGTTATTGTCACTGACTCATTGACATGATTTCGTGTTAACTTGGCTGCTGATTCACGCACGGGGCCCTCTTCTTACGGCAATCAATCTAGCCTGCAATTTCTTTTTAATACGCCACTTAACGCCGGATCCATCATAATCTTTATGTTATAAATTGAGAAAAATCCGGCCGGGGTAGTCACGTGGCCTCGGACTCCGCCCCCACCGTCGCCAGAACACACTACGGCAACAATTCTTCATCGTAATGCCGTTAATTTTTAACGCAGCGATAGTTTTGCATAAACGTGGTGGAGGAGGGGGACTGAGGATGGGAGGAAATAATTAATAATCGCCTATAACGTTACGTGGCCGGTATCTGCTGTCAGGAGGAGGACGATGAGGAGGATGGCTGAAGGGGAAGAAAGAAACGCTGCTTAGGAAAGCAAAGTGCACGACGAGGCGAGCTAATGAGCATTTAATTCTACAATGTTCTCATTACGCTGCCATTCGTCAAGCATTTAATATCAGAAACCGGAATACGGCTCTCCGGTTTATGCGAACGCCATCGGCCGAGCGAGCATGTTATTCGGAAAAAGTCCAAAAGTCTAGGACGGCGTAACGGAATCGGCTAAATGCCGCGCTCCAACGAGAAATACAAGAGCAACGTGAAAGCGCTATTGGGTTGAGCTAGGAGTGCGGAGGGGGAAATTAGTCGCGACCGATCAGCATCGTCCAGCGATCCACCAGATGATGAAGCCCTCTTCACTTCGAGCACGGGATGGGATGGGATGGGATATCCGGAGCGAGCTCGTAGCGGTGTCCCTGGGTCGAGAGAACGCGGAGGAGTAAGAGCAGGAGGAGGAGGAGGAGAAAGAAGACGAAGAAGAAGAAGAAGAAGAAGAGAGGCCACCTCGAAGAGCCGACCGTTCATTTTTCTCCTGCGCCGCCGCCGCCACTTGTATGCGAGAGAAATCGAGTGCTGTCTCGGGGAGGGAGAGAAAGCAAACATAAAGCAGAAGCCAGTGGGATGACCCTGGGAATTTCTTTTGAGCCTTTTCCTTTTCGGTACGTTATCGCCAAGCAACAGCAACAGCAGCAGCAGCAGCAGCATCAGCAGCGGCAGACGTCAAGTAGGAGGAGGCAGAGAGTGCAAGAGGCCTACTGGAAAATCTGGTCTCTTGCTTCAAGCTGCTGTTTTTTCTCTTCTCTCTCTCTCTCTCTCTCTCACACACACACACACACACACACACAGAGAGAGTCTCTTTGACTCTCTTTCCCCGAGACAGAGCTCGAGTTCGAGTGACGTGGGGGAGTTGAGTTGGGCAGGGCCGTCAAGATGTGACACTGCCAGTAAGTGATACGGCGGTCGCGGCGAGTATTTTTGGTTTTCGTAATTGTCCGCTGATGTATGGTCACAAATCACATTAGGAAGCCGGCCCGTTCCCTTTCATGTCCCGTCCTCCTGACGTTTTCTTGTAATTCCCCCGTCAGAACAAACGCGCGATTTACATGCATCCGAGGCTTCGCATTTTCGCACTGAGCTAAGGAAATAAAATTACGCGAGCGTTTACGCTGGCTGGTTTAACTGCCGAGTTTTGCCGGGTGGGGTCTGGCGGTGGCGGTGGCGAGGGGGAGAGTCTGTCCTGCCTGCCCCCCGTCCACCCCACCCCAATCCACCACCCACCGCAACGAAAACCCGAATAGCCGTTGTAATAAAGCCCGGAACAACCGAATACTGTATCATCTCCGTCGCCGGTGTACGCTTTCGGCGTCCGGCTAATTATACATGACCTTTGATGTACTTTATTAGCTTAGCTAATACCGAAGGCCGTTATTCTGCTTAACGGAATAAGAGAATAAGAGACGCGTGAAAAACTCGTCCCCGTTAACCCTCGCGAATGTCTACTTTTGCAGAGTACCACTGCCATACGGACACGCTTCCTCGATGATCCCAATGAGGCGGCAGAGCATTCGTTGTCACTTCCGGAAGGGCATCGACTGGTGCAGCTGGAAGCTCATCGCCATCGTCGTCATAATGGTGGCACTCTGCCTCGTCGCAGCCCTCACCTACGTAGCAGGTAAGCGCTCCCATCCGGATCTGGATGTTATTCATCGCCGCCAACGTCCTAACGAGAGAGGACTCGTCTCCTGGTACACAGTCCGGACTGTAATTTCCCCTGCTCGTTAACGTTTCAGCGTCAAACATGGTGAACTGGTACCAGGGCACCAAGGCCTGCACGGTGCTGGTCGGCGACGGGGCCGAGGGAAAGGCCAACCAGGACTCGGCCAAGAACAGCAGCACCGCGTCCTCCGCTTCCTCGAGCTCGGCGAGCTCGGGCGGCAAGCGCCAGCAGGCCAACTCTGGAGGTAATTTAGCCAGTGGCGTTTTATCGCGCAAGCGCAGAGACACGCACCGGGAGCATGGGCATCCTAACGAAGCCTCTGACTTGCATGACGGACGTACTTTGGTGGCCGAATTGCACGAGTGGGACGGGGAAACGTCCAAAGTCGATACGGAAGCGACCGGCGTTTCCTCTCTGGACACTAACTCGCCTTCTCCCAACATTAGCCACAATAATATTAATATTACTGTTAATAATAATAATAATAATAATAATAATAATAATAATAATAATTATAATAACAACAACAACAACGACGACGACGACAACGCTAGCGGTACAACTGCTAGCGGTGGTATTGGTGGCATTAGTAACACTGGTAATATTAGTATTAGTAGTAGTAATAGTAATAGTAGTAGTAGTATTAGTAGTAGTAATAGCAATATTAACAACAATAATAATAGTAATTATAAGGAGGAGAAGAAGCTGGAGAAGGAGAAGGAGGGTGATGACGGTGAGGATGATAGTTATAGTGGGAAGAGTATTGATAAGGAGAAGAGTGGCGCGGTTGAGGGGATCGATAATGAAATGTCATCGTCGACATTACCCTGGCCGACCTTATCCGTCGAGGACGAGGTCGATGCCGCTGCCGCTGTCGGTGACCTTAATAACAATAATGGCCAATACGCGCCCGATGGGGGGATGGGTTTCACTTCGGTGGAGTGGAGTACCTTATCAACACCAGATTACGACACGTCGACCGCAAAGAATCGCGGGGCGTGGGAGGAGGAGGAGGAGTGGACGACAGTTGATTTACTGGATGTAACGACGTACACGGAGGCGCTCGTCGCCAGTAGGAGGGTAAATGACGCGGAAAGCACGGAGCCGGTGGTCACAACCTCGCCAACGGACTGCAGCAGCTGCAGTGGCGGTGACACGGTTACGACATTATTGCCCGCCGATGTCCGAGGTCCGGTGGATGAAAAGGATTTCGCCGAAACCGAGAGGTACTCGAAGAGCTCGGGGACATTGAGCCGAGTCGTTACAGCGACCGCACTCGAAGCTCTACCTGGAGACCAAGGGTACACGGCCGAGGGGAGGGGAAAGCGCATTATCGATGGCACGGGTGGCAGCGTTAACGAAATGGAAACCAGTGCCGTAAAGGATGGGGAGGGGGCTCGGGTGCCTATAACGAGCAGAGACGCCGATCCCGAAGTTGTCCTCGCGGACGAGGCGCAGAACGATTACCCGGGCCCCTTTAATTACTACGGCGAGGAGCGGATGGTGGATATCGTGAAACTTAATAATCGCGCGTCAGACTCCGAGCCGAACGCCAAGGACAACGCGACGAGTCGTCGTTCGGCGGCTCTTGTGATGCAAAAGATTGTGAAAGAGAAGGAGAAGGAGGAGGTGGAGGTGGAGGAGGAGGAGGAGACGAAGCAATCGGAAGTCGACGGAAGCGACTCGTACGAGGACGACGAAAGGGAGTTGATGGAACTGATGAGGAAGCCCGACAAGCGAGAATTTTTCCGGAAGTTCGACGAGAAATTTCGGATTGTGAGCAACGGGGGGAACCCCAAGACGAAGATTATAAGCAGGCCGATCGAGGAGGTGGAGAACGACCTGCGCTACTTGACCAATTCCGTGAACGCCGGCTTCTCCGGTAGTCAATCTAACCGATCGAGATTCGGTAAGGGGGGAGAGGAACCGGCGACAGCAGGAGAACCGAAGAACGGGGTGACGACCGAGACTCCGGCTCCGCAGAGGAGCGACGGCTTCAAGGATGGTCGTGGCCAGCAGCAGCAGCAGCAGCAGCAGGAGCGACGACAGCAAGAAGCCGAATCGAAAGCAGCCCGAGGCGACAACACTCGGAGGCAGCAGGTCAAGGTGATCTACGGGGACAGCGGTAGCCCCGGTGGCTCTCGAGTCCTGCTGAACGTGACGATAGCCGCGGAGAGTGCGGACTCCACGAGCCCGAAGCCCCTCTACGTGATCTCGGTATCGCTGCCGGGGAGCGGCGAGGCCTCATCCGTAAAGGTGAAGCAGACAGCCGAGTCGGGGAACGGGAAGGGCGCCGAAGAGGGCCAAGAGAAGCTGGCGGAGGAGGAGGAGGAGGAGGTGGTAATGGAGAAAAAGAGGGGAGGGAGGCCCGAACTGGAGTCGATCGAGAGGTCGTTGAAGAACATCGAGAGATCGCTCGGCTCGATCGAGAGGGGCCTCGGGGCGGGTGGTAGCGGTGGCGGTGGCGGTGGCGGTGGCGGGTGGTGGTGATGGTGGCGGGGTCGGAGACGAGGCGAAGGATCGCAACGAGGAGGGAATCTCGTCGATGCCGCCACCGCCCCGGCCGCCAGAGCCGCCCTTCTGGGGTGGAGGCGAGTGCGAGTGTTCCTGTCCGTGCATGGAGTCGGTCGCGACGGTCTCGGCCGAGCCAGGTTGGAACGACAGCTCCGACGGTGTCGATCTGTTCGGCGAGCCCCTCGTGGTCGCCGACGAGCCGGAGAGCGCTACCGCGGCGAGACCCGGCTCCGGCGACGACGCCGAGGGGCCGCCGTCGCCGCCGACCATTTCCAAGGACGAGACGAGTCCTCCGAGCAACGAGGGCAGCAGCAGCCTCCTACTTAGCGGGAGCTGCGAGCCTCCGACGACGGCCTTGCCCCCGGAGCCCGTAATTTTGATCCTCGAAGGTGAGAGGGAGGAGAGAGAGAGAGAGAGAGAGCAAGAGAGAGCAAGAGAGAGCAAGAGAGAGAGAGAGAGAGAGAGAGAGAGCAAGAGAGAGTGAGAGGGAGGGAGGGAGCCCGGGCGTCGTAGTCCCATCGGTGATTAGTAGCAGCGCTGGTTTTGGGCTCGCGACGCCCTGTAACAATGATTCATTCGTTTTTACGGCTCGCCCATAAGCCTCGACGTAAGCCTCGCCGTAAGCCTCGCCGTAAGCCTCGCGGCCGCCGACTACGGATTATTCGTTTTTCTCATTCCTTTACGCGTCGCGCTCGCTCTCCTCTACGAGTATTCCTCCTTTCTTATCGATTATCCTACGCCATGCGACCGGGAATTAAAACCTAATAAATACCCTTTTTACGAGCTTTGAAAACGGTTTCACTTTACTTCGCACGCCACCAATCTCTTTTTACTCCCCCCCCACCCCACCCCACCCCTCAGCACCCTTACCGCTCCGCTTTCGTTCATTCGTTGCTTTACTTTGTTATTTTGTCTTTTGTTGCCGTTATTCCCCAATAACGCCTCGCCAAGCCATCGCTCGTGGTGGAGTTTCGTCTTGTGTTTCGTTTATTAGTTGGGCGTAATTGGAATGGAGTAGCGAGACGCCGCGGCCGAGTGACGAACCGTTTCGTGCAAATATTTCACCGTTTGTTTATCACGTTCCCTCTATCGATTTTACAAATTGATCGCGACTGCTCGGTAATACAAGCGACCGGGCTAATAAATAATATTTTCAAGGCTTAAGGACGCTTATTATTCCGATTCGTGTCATTAAAGCTAAACTTTGATGTTAGCGTACCGGCGATCGAGGAATATGCTGTGCTGTGATGTGATGTGCTGTCTCTCTCTCTCTCGTCTCTCTCGTCTCTCTCGTCTCTCTCGCTCTCTCTCGCTCTCTCTCGCTCTCTCTCTCTCTCTCTCTCTCTCTCTCTCTCTCTCTCTCTCTCTATCGGTACTTACTCGTAAAGGACGGAAAAGCAAGCCGCGCACGACGCAGATGAAAGAAAATGTAATTATTAATCAACGAGGGCTGCTCAGGAGCCACCGCAAGTATACCCAAAAGAAGAGATTATTTTTTTTTATTATTTTATTCAACGCCAATTAATTAATACAGAGCGGCAACTAACATTACTAATAATGCAATTTCACGATACATATCATCACGAGGGCTGGGTAGCTAAGGAAATAGGAAAAAGTATACATTAAAAGGAAAATAACTCAAACCCCCCTCCCCCCGCCTACTAACGCTTCTACTCACCATTAACTATTGCGCTTGGACTGTAAAGATTAAATCTCCGTGCTCTGTGCATGACTGTGTTGTTATGTTGTTGCCCTCCGCTCTGGAACTTTACAATGTACATTACCTGAGCGGAGGTGTGAATCGAGTGCTTGTCTGCGTGATTGTGCCGGCGCCGCGGCAAAAGTTTATAAATTACTCAGCAGCAAGAGCGGCAGCAGCGCCAGCGGTGGCGGTGGCGGTGGCGGTGGCGGTGGCGGGGGCGGTGGCGGGGGCCACGGCAGCAGCATGTATGTGCGCGACCGCGGCCTTTTACAAACACGCTAATGCTTATGTATAATAATAATAATAATAATAATAATAACAATAATAAGAATAAGAAGGAATAATGGTACGTGGTTCGGCTGGATCCATCGTCTCGATGATTATGCGGTGATTAGGAGCTTTTCCAGTCGAGGCGCTATTCACCCAATCACCTTGCACTTTTGTCATACCAACAACATCGATCTGTGTGGATAAATAAATATACACTGGCTCCCGAGCTAAGTGACTCACGCCACAGAAAAGTGATCATATTTCATTAGTGGGACGGGTGTCTGGGAGGGGGAGGGGGGAAGCCATGACCCAGCCTCGCCACATTTAAGAAAGTCATTTTGACATTCTTAGGGCCTGATTCTTTTTTTTCTCGAGTGGATGGAGCCACGCATTTATTTAGGAGATAGAAAGAAAGAAAGAATGAAAGAAAAAAGGGTCAGTCGGAAGCATGTCTGTGGAAAGCCAACAAGGTAAGAGAGATGTAGAAAAAGAAGAAGAAGAAGAAGAAGAAGAAGAAAAGGGGTAAGGGGGTGGGAAAGGGATCGTCCGTCGTCCGTCATAAGCTTATGAGAAAACATAGCAAGAGCTAAGCTTCATTTTTTTTTTTTTCTTCTTTCTTTCTCTCGTTCACCTCGCTTGCGACCGCAGACCCGAAAAGCGGAAGAGCAGAAAAGCCATTAACGCCCTAATCTCGTCCTTCCCATAGGCGGCAGAACGTTCCCGGCCCGGTCCTTCCCGCCCGACGGGACGACGTTCGCCCAGGTATCACTGGGCCAGCGTCTCAACAAGGAAATACCGGCCTACAGCTACTGGAACATGCAGTTCTACCAATCGGAGCCGGCCTACGTACGATTCGACTACAACATACCCCGGGGCGCGAGCATCGGCGTCTACGCCCGGAGGAACGCCCTCCCGACCCACACGCAGTACGATCTCCTCGAGGTCCTGAGCGGCTTCAAGGCCCGCACCACCCGAGCCTCTCACGTAAGTAAAACCAACCATGGCCACCGAGCCACTCAATCAATTGAGCTTAACGCGTGTACCTATTAACCGAGGACGTTATTTCATGCCTTCGCAGCAGCCGTCGATAAAGAAGGAAGTGACCCACTACATGGAGCCCGGTCACTGGTTCCTCTCGCTCTACAACGACGACGGCGATCCCCAGGAGGTGAGCTTCATAGCCGTGGTCGCCGAGGACATGACGCACAACTGCCCGAATGGCTGCAGCGGTAAGGGCGAGTGCCTTCTCGGCCACTGCCAGTGTAATCCGGGCTTCGGCGGCGAGGACTGCAGCGAGAGCGTCTGCCCTGTCCTCTGCAGCCAGCGGGGCGAGTACATCAACGGCGAGTGCCAATGCAACCCCGGATGGAAAGGTGAGCCTCCGGCTCTCGAGCCCGGCAATTGCCGATTTACCCTCCCTAGGAATAACCTCGCCCCCTATCCCCCTATCGCTCTTCCCCGTCCCCAGTTCCGCTCCCCAACCCAACCCAACGAGACTAAACGCCTGACAAACGAACCTTCTGCAGGCAAGGAGTGCTCCCTGCGCCACGACGAGTGCGAGGTTCCGGACTGCAATGGCCACGGTCACTGCACCAACGGCAAGTGCAACTGCGTCCGCGGCTACAAGGGCAAGTTCTGCGAGGAGGTGGACTGCCCGCACCCGACCTGCTCGGGACACGGCTTCTGCGCCGAGGGCACCTGCATATGCAAGAAGGGCTGGAAGGGCACGGACTGCAGCCAGACGGACAAGGAGGCACTGCAGTGCCTTCCGGGCTGTAGCGGACACGGGAGCTTCGACCTCGAGACCCAGACCTGTCTCTGCGAGCCCATGTGGTCCGGTGACGACTGTTCCAAAGGTAAGTTTTTCTTTTTCTTTTCCCCTGGGATAGCTCCCGATTAAGTATCGCACTTACGCGTATAACAAACGACGTCCTCCGCTGTCCCCCCCCCCCGACAGAGCTCTGCGACAAGGACTGCGGCGCTCACGGGCACTGCGTCGACGACGCCTGCGACTGCCTGCCCGGCTGGTCCGGCGAGCTCTGCAACCTAAAGCAGTGCGACCCCCGGTGCAACGAGCACGGCCAGTGCAAGAACGGGACCTGCCTCTGCGTCACCGGCTGGAACGGCCGACACTGCACGATGGAGGGCTGCCCCAACTCCTGCTCCGGCCACGGCCAGTGCAAGGTCAACGGGGACGCCCAGTGGGAGTGCCGGTGCTACGACGGTTGGAACGGCAAGGACTGCAGCGTGCACCTCGAGCAGGACTGCGCCGACGACAGGGACAACGACAAGGGTACGAGTCTTTTTCTCGATGATACCTGGGCACGCGTTACGCGCCCCCGCACCCGTCCACTTGCCTAACTAACCACCACCCCGTGACCTCTTGTCGTCCCCTGGTAACAGATGGACTGGTGGACTGCGCCGACCCCGAGTGCTGCTCCAACAGCGTATGCCGTAGCAGTCAGCTCTGCGTCTCCGCCCCAAAACCGATCGACATACTACTAAGGAAGCAGCCACCCGCGATCACGGCTTCGTTCTTCGAAAGAATGAAATTCTTGATTGACGATGGTAGTCTGCAGAACTATGCCCGTCAAGAGACATTTAACGAAAGGTAGGTCACCACCACAACAACCACCACCACCACCACCACCACCATCACCACCTACAACCTTCTTCAATCTCCGTCTTTAATCTCCGTCTTCAATCTCCGTCTTTACCGCGGTAACTACGATTTTACCAGCACCCTCCCGACCCCCGATCCCCGACTACAATAACCCCAATAATCATTTTTTTTACCGCGCGTATACGCAGACATTAAATAAATAGAGCGATTCACGCGGTGCGTCGTGTATTTAAAAGATTTGATGAAACCACAGGAGTACTCGGCGAGAGAGTGAGTGAGTGAGAGAGTGAGTGAGTGAGTGAGTGAGTGAGTGAGTGAGTGAGTGGGAGAGAGCGTGCGAGCGAGCGAGGGTAGCATCTAGACTAATGATTAATGAACGTGATGGGCCGCAGTCAGAGCGGACCTTTCAACTGAGTGGCACATTATTCTGATCAACTGATTTACATGTAATTTGACGAAAGGTATATATGTACATATATATGTCTATATATGAATTATGATACGTGTGTATATATATATATATATATATATATATATATATACGTAGGTGGGTGTGGGTGTGGATATGTATGTACATGTACATGTATATATGTATATACATGCGCATATCTATAGATATATACGTATGTATATATATAACTGCGTTGTTGTGACCCGTGTGATATCACATCCCAACATTTTTTTTAACATATATTCTTTTGTATAAGTACGTGTGCGCGAATGTATGCCCTGCACTCAGCCTTCCTCATTCAATATTTTCTTCATTGCCCAACTTTCTGTTTTCAACCCCGTCGAAACGCCATAAACGAAACGAACAAGCACACTTGCGCCATATCCACCTATTTATACGTACACGTAACAAACCGCCCACACGCATCATTGTTGAGTTATCTCACTAAGACTGTCATGTTTTTCATGTTGATTATCTCTCATTTGTACTCCGATCCCTCAACGATCCTCATTTGTAATACTAAACAATACGAATAAGCTAATGAACAATTAAGCAAATAAAAAACACAAAAAAAAACCAAAAAAAAAAAAAAAAAAAAAGAAAAACAAGACGAGGATAAAAAGAAACATAATTGATTAAGACGAAAGATAAAAAAAAAAACAAACAAACAATTTTACCTTTGCGTATTATCCAGTTACTAAAAAAGGCATTTTGTCATTTGTTTCTATCTCTTCATCTCTAACTCGCATCTCAACTATCCTAAAAAACACATCATTCTAACTGGGCTCTGTTTTGTCCATGCCGCTCGATCAGTGTATTCTGGAATCACTTCAACACAAGGTAAGACAGTAAGAAAGAAGCAAACATAAAAAAAAAAAAAAATAAAAAAAAATAAATAAATAAAAAGAAGAGAATGATACTAAGAGCACAGCCTGTTATTCGTTTTTTCTTTCTTTCTTTCTTTTTCTTTTCTTTTCTTTTTCGTTTTATTTTATTTTTTATTTCATTAGAACGCGAAGTAACCGGAGAGATCTTTTGATTTTGTATATTTGAATATCCTCCTTACGTTTGTTTTTCGTTTACATTATTTGAGCAGCTTTTATCACCCCCACCCCCCACCCCGACTTACCTGAACCTGTATATTTTTATTACCAAAGTCTTTCTTTCGTTTCTCTTTTTTTTTTTTAAAAAGAGTGATGTACCGTAGTTTGTGCTACAAATGATAATAGCTTTTATATCTTTATTTTGAAAGTTTATACACACTTTTCTGTATGTGTCTCTATATGTGTTTTTATGTTCTGCATTTGTGACGTTGAATCCCTCTGCATTAGATAATCATCATGTTTTCGTGCCTGTGGTTGTGCGTGCGCGGGCGCGTGCGTGTGCGCGCCCGCTCGCGCAAACGTGTGCCTCTGTGAATGAGCTTAAGTAAGGTCTTGAGGACCTTGATAAACAATCAATAATAATAAAAACAAAAATTTATGTCGTATTATTAGTTGATTAGTGCTAAAATGTCCATATATATATATATGTGTGTGTGTGTGTGTGTGTGTATGCACATGTGCACATACGTACATATACATATACATATATATATATATATATATATGTTTGTGTATTTATTTATCTATATTTTTGTTTTTTCATGAACGTTTGCCCTCATACCGCAAAGCCGAACATTTGTTTTCGTTGCATGGTTCAGTTTTCCTTAAAAATCCTACGTTGTGTTTCGTGAATTTTTTGTTGAGCTTCAAAACTATATTTGTGTTACATCAATTGACGAACGAGACTTTTGTTTATTGATAAAAACGACAATTTACTTTTAACTTTTATTGACAACTTATTATTACTCTTTGGCCATCACAAACGATAAAATTTATTAATAATGCACTTTTTCCAATACATATTCACAATAATTATTATTAATAAATTTTAAAGCATGGGTGATTAATACGATTCTATAACTATCTTGATTTACATAAAAAAAAAAATAATAATAATAATAATAAATAAATAAAGAAGAAAAAAACAGATTACTACTACGTTGGCCAATTTGCATATTAATTTTACATCGATCCTTCCTATTCGATTCGTCAAATCTTATATTTTTTATAAATAATAATAATAATATTAATGATGATGATGATGATGATCAATGATGTCGATACCTGCGGGTGTCGATAAATTGTTGTTGATTTGTATAAAAAAAAACTAGTAAAAAGAAATTCGTATGCAAATTCCAAATTTAACGACCATTGAGAGAAGTTTTTAGACAATTAATACGATTTATAATTAATATTATGCATTGGACTTTTTCCTATAATACGGGGTTGTATCTATATAAAGAAACTTTATATTGGACTTTATATTCTTGAGAGCAAATAGAATTTTTCCGAAAAGCAAGCTGTTAACACACACACACACACATATATATATATATATATATATATATATGTTTATAAAAGTATCGGAGCTCCGATAAAGGCTGAAAAAATAGGTTGTACGAATGCAGCTGCTGCCCCAGTGCATTGCTGAGGTTATTTCATATCGTAACTTTACATTGTCGTAGATAATTGGATTAAAAGTAATGTTATTGCTCGGCCGGTGAACTTTGAAATAAGCCAGGGCTTGGTAATCTGGTGTTATTCGATCGCGCATTCCGTGGGCTTAACTTTTAACGGTATATTAATATTAATGATAATAATAATGATAATAATGATAATAATGATAGTAATGATAACAATAATGATACAAGTAATTGTATAAATCGACGTAGGAAACTTCTCTCAGTGAAGTCAGTCAACTGGACGCAGAATACCTTGAAAGAATCGCCATTTGTTTTTTACGTAGTAATTTTTTTAAATCTCAGCTCATGCTAAAGTCTTACATCACACCGAGTAGTTTTTGTATGAACATGATTAAAAGGCACGAGAGCGTGATATATAGAGCATATCCGGCCCGAGAACCTCGCTGATTTCCCTTAGCGAGTAGTCGGTCCGCGTGAGGAATCGACTCGTTGCGAAGGACTAAAAGCGTGTGCACGCGCTCGCCGGGGGAGGAAGAGTAGTCGCGTGGCTGCTGAAACGCGCTTGGCGCAGTCGTAGGGAGCCCGTAGCGCTCCCGGGGCCTCCCCCTCGAGTAACGCCATTGCGCCGAGTCGATTGCTCACCGGCGTTGAGGAAAATTCCGGTGCGCAACTCGGGCCTCAGCGCCAAGTAAAAGGCCCCTTTCTATAAAAAAAAAAAAAAATAATAAATAAATAAAAAATAAAAAACCCTCTTGCCTCACTTCCTCAGCCGTTCAGCGGTCGTTCGTGGTCGCGTGGTCACCTCCTTGGGAATGGGCCTGATGGGTGTGCGCGTGAGCACGAGCACGCCCCAAGAAGGCTTCACCCTGACTCGGGACGACGGCTGGTTCGACCTCCTGGTTAACGGCGGCGGTGCCGTCACGCTACAGTTCGGCCGGTCGCCTTTCAAGCCCCAGAGCCACATCGTCTTCGTGCCCTGGAACGAGGTGAGCGAGCTTACTACTACGTCCTCTTATCGTTAACCGTCTGCGTCAACGGATCGATTGGCCGCGGTGGAGTATCGCCTGCTGAGCTTCCAGTCGAAAACTAACGGCTACATCGGTCATTTGACAAACAGGTCGTGATTATCAACAAGATCGTGATGAGCACCGCTGACGAGAAGCCGCCGGTTCACGTGATCCATTCGTGCGGAGCTCACGACTACGACCTCATGAAGCCCGTGGTCCTCGCGACCTGGAAACACGGATTCCAGGGCGCCTGTCCCGACAAGAGCGCCATCCTCGCCGAGTCCCAGGTCGTCCAAGAGAGCCTGCAGATACCGGGCACCGGGCTCAACCTCGTTTACCACAGCTCCAGGGCAGCCGGATACCTATCGACCATACAACTCCAATTGACACCCGAGGTCATCCCTCCGACTCTGAATCTAATTCACCTTAGGATCACGATCGAGGGCATACTGTTTGAAAAAACCTTCGAGGCCGATCCCGTCATTAAGGTTCGTATCCGGCAACAAGACCAAGACCACCCGACGAGATTTTTCCGACTTTTTTACTCTCGATCGAGGAGGGACCTTAACGTTCGCGATGACATTTCTCTTGCAGTTCACGTACGCCTGGAATCGGCTCAACGTCTACCGGCAACGTGTCTACGGCGTGACGACGGCCATGGTCAAGGTCGGCTACGAGTACAGCGACTGCAAGGACGTGATTTGGGACGTGCAGACAACGAAGCTCAGTGGCCACGACATGTCGATATCGGAAGTCGGCGGCTGGAACCTCGACATCCATCACCGGTACAACTTCCACGAGGGCATACTGCAAAAGGGCGACGGTTCGAACATCTACTTGAAGCACAAGCCCCGGGTAATCCTGACGGCGATGGGTGACGGGCATCAGCGACCCCTCGAGTGCTTCGACTGCGACGGCCAGGCCTCGAAGCAGAGGCTCCTGGCGCCGGTCGCGCTCGCCACCGCCTCCGACGGCTCAATATTCGTCGGTGACTTCAACTTGGTCAGGAAGATCCTGGTCGACGGCACCGTACGCACCATCGTCCGACTAAAGTCAGTTATTAACCTATCCTTATGCATATAATGTAATTCGCGGCTAAGCTCCGACGAATCTAAATTAATGATTAAACTTTTGGAATTTGCAGCGCGACCCGAGTTTCCTATCGTTACCACATAGCCCTGAGTCCGTTGGATGGCTCGCTTTACATTAGCGACCCGGAGTGCCATCAAATAATACGCGTGCGCAACACGACCGACTATTCCGACCCGGAGCACAACTGGGAGACGGTCGTCGGCTCGGGCGAGCGCTGCTTGCCCGGCGACGAGGCCCACTGCGGCGACGGGGCCCTCGCCCGTGACGCCAAGCTCGCCTACCCCAAGGGCGTCGCCATCTCCGCGGACAACGTTCTCTACTTCGCGGACGGCACGAACATCAGGATGGTCGACAGGGACGGAATTATAACCACCATAATTGGCAATCACATGCACAAGTCTCACTGGAAGCCGATACCCTGCGAAGGCACCCTCAACGTCGAGGAGGTCCATCTGCGCTGGCCTACGGAATTAGGTAAGCCACCCGGAGATTTTGTTTTTTTTCAATCGACGGATTAGAGTAAGTCGATTCGTTAGAAATAATTCGTTAGAATTGGTCTTCTATAATGAATGTCTCGATGCCTCGATGTCTTACTAACAATATAGCCATCAACCCCTTGGACAACTCCCTCCACATGATCGACGACCATATGGTTCTTCAATTGGCTCCGGATGGCCGTGTTAAGGTCGTGGCTGGTCGGCCCCTCCACTGCGCCTCGCCCTCCTCGACCTTCGATACGGAGCTCGCGACCCACGCGACCCTCGTCGTGCCGCAGAGCATAGCCTTCGGACCTTCCGGCGACCTCTACATCGCCGAGAGCGACTCGCAACGGATAAACCGCGTCCGGGTGATCGGTACCGACGGCAAGATATCAGCCTACGCCGGCGCCGAGTCCAAGTGCAACTGCCTCGAGCGGGGCTGCGACTGCTTCGAGGCCGACCACTACCTGGCCTCCACCTCCAAGTTCAACACCATATCCGCGGTCGCCGTCAGCCCTGACGGTGTCGTCCACATCGGCGACCAAGCGAATTACAGGTACGTCCCCGTTAACCTCATTTACGAACAACTCCGGCAACAACATCCGACTTACTTTATCGACGCACTTCGTTTGCAGGATCCGCTCGGTAATGGCGAGTATACCGGACGCGAGCGGCGCCAGGGAGTACGAGATATACTCGCCGGACACGCAGGAGATCTACGTGTTCAATAGGTTCGGCCAGCACATAGCCACGAGGAACATCCTGACGGGCGAGACCATCTACTCGTTCGCGTACAACGTGAACACGAGCAACGGGAAGCTGAGCACGGTGACCGACGCCGCCGGCAACAAGGTTTTCCTGCTGCGCGACTACAGCGCCCAGGTGAACTCGATCGAGAACACGAAGGGTCAGAAGTGCCGGCTGCGCATGTCCCGCATGAAGCTCCTCCACGAGCTCAGCACCCCGGACAACTACAACGTCACGTTCGAGTACCACGAGCCCACGGGTCTCTTGAAGACGAAGCTCGACTCGACCGGGCGCAGCTACGTCTACAACTACGACGAGTTCGGCCGGCTGACTAGCGCCGTCACGCCCACCGGCAAGGTCATCAGCCTGACCTTCGACCTGAGCCTTAAGGGGGCGACGGTGAAGGTCGGCCAGAACAGCAGGAAGCCCCTCTCGATGCTGATCAAGGGTTCCTCGGTCGTGACGAAGATCGGCGAGGCCGAGCAAAGGACGAGCGTCATGCCGGACGGTAGCGTCGGCAGGATGACGCCCTGGTCCCACACCGTGAGCACGGACACGATGCCGTACTCGATCCTCGCCGAGATCGAGCCACTCCTCGGCGAGAGCTACCCCGTCCCGGCGAAGCAGAGAACCGAGATCGCCGGCGACCTGGCCAATCACTTCGAGTGGCGGTACTTTTTGCGCCAGGTGCAGGCCAGCAAGAACAGAGGGGGCGCTCAGAAGGCCGTAGCCAGGGTAGGGAGGAAGCTCCGCGTAAACGGGGACGTGCTACTGTCGCTCGAGTACGAGCGGGAGTCCAACACCGTGGCCGTCTTTAAGGACGATCGCGTCGAGCTCGTGAACGTGACCTACGACAAGACTGCGCGGCCGATAAAGTGGGGACCGCGCGACGGCATATTTGCCGGGGTCGAGCTCGAGTACGACAGGTTCAGCCGACTGGTCAGCTGGACCTGGGGCGACATAAGCGAGACTTACGGCTTCGATCAAGCGGGCAGGCTCTACGAGATCAAGTACAGCGACGGCACCTCGATGGTCTACGCCTTCAAGGACATGTTCAGCAGCCTGCCCCTGAAGGTGACGACCCCGCGGGGCAGCGATTACCTGCTGCAGTACGACGAGGCTGGGGCCTTGCAGTCCCTCACCACCCCCAGAGGTCACATACACGCCTTTTCCCTGCAAACGTCCCTCGGCTTCTACAAGTATCAGTATTACTCGCCGATGAACAGACATCCTTACGAGATACTCTACAACGACGACGGCCAGATCCTGGCCAAAGTCTATCCCCACCAAAGCGGAAAGGTCGCCTATGTGTACGATCACAACGGCAAGCTGGAAACGACTCTGGCAGGTGAGCTTGCGCACTAATCACTCGGTTAACACCTCGTCCCCCGAATACATGTACTACCCATAGACCCATAGACGACGACGACGACGACGACGACGACGACGACAACGACAACGCAAGACTACTAACTCTAATGGCGAATGTATTTTCAGGACAATCGTCGACGCACTACACGTACCAGGAGACGACCTCCCTCGTCCGCAGCATCGACATCAACGAGCCGAACTTTGAGATGCGCGTCGAGTACAAGTACCACGCGGGCATTATCAAGGACGAGAAGATCAAGTACGGGAGCAAGAGCGGCCTGGCCAACGCCCACTACCGCTACCAGTACGACGGGAACGCCCGGATCTCCGGCATCGACGTCGACGTCAGCGGCAAGCAGCTCCAGCCGATCCGGCTCAAGTACGACCAGAACCTCGGTGTCCTCGAGGGCGTGAACGACCTGAGGGTTTACAGGAACTCGTTCAATCGCTCGGTCATGCAAGACTCGAGCAAGCAGTACTTCACCGTGACGGACTTTGACGAGCACGGTAGGGTCAAGACCATCCTCATGAATATCAGGTCCCTCGACGTCTTCAGGATGGAGCTCGAGTACGACAATCGCAACAGAATCAAGATGCGGAAGCTCATGCTCGGTAAGTTTGAGTCATCTACTAAGCCGACATTGAGAGAGACTTGATAGTACGATTACGATAATGTGATATGATAACACTTGCGGGAGGGTTGGTGGAGGGGGTAAGTCGCGAGGACAAGGTGACTTTGTGCGTGACGACGTGCTAACGAAAGGCTCTCTCCCACAGGTAAAGATTCCGTCGAGAAGAAGGAGTGGACGCGAATGGACAAGATCACCTACAACGCGGACGGACACGTGCTCGAAGTCGCGGACACGGACATATCCTGGCAGTACGCGTACGACGAGAACGGTAACGTTATCGGGGTAACGGAGCGTCAAGAGAAGATCAGCCTCGGCTACGACAGCGGCGACCGCGTCGTCCAGTACGGCGACGTCGAGTTCAACTCGTACGACCAGCGGGGCTTCGTCGTCATCCGCGGGGAGCACAGGTACCGCTACAACTCCCGGGGCCAGCTCATCCACGCGGCAGAGCACAAGCAGTTCCAGATCTGGTACTACTACGACGACAGGGGTCGCCTCGTCGCCTGGAACGACGACCAGGACAACGTCACGCAGTTCTTCTACGCGAATCCCAAGACTCCGGATCTCATAACTCACCTGCACTACCCCAAGAGCCAGAAGACCTTCCGGTACCTCTACGACTCGCGCGACTTCCTCATGGCTGTGGAAACGTCCGAGCAGAGGTTCTACGTCGCGACCGACCAGAACGGCTCGCCCCTCGCCCTCTTCGACACGAGCGGTAACCTCTACAAGGAGATGAGGCGGACTCCCTTCGGCAGGATAATCAAGGACACGAATCCGGACCTCTATCTGCCGATCGACTTCCACGGCGGCCTCTTCGATCCCAACACGAAGCTCGTCTACCTGAACAAGCGGCTCTACGACCCGACGGTCGGCCAGTGGATGACGCCCGCCTGGGAGCAGATGGCCAACGAACTGACCACCCCGACGGACATCTTCATCTACCGCTTCCGCAACAACGACCCCATCAATCTGAAGCAAAACGTCGAGTACATGACGGATCTGCCATCCTGGCTGAAGCTCTACGGCTACGACATCGAGGCGATGCTCGGCTCGGAGTACACCAAGCGAATGGTCTACCAGCCGAGCGCAACGATAACCTCGCCCCAGCTGACCCCGGACTTCGGCGTCATGAGCGGGCTACAGTGCATCGTCGACCGCGTCCACGACAAGTTCTCGGACCTCGGCTTCGTGCCCAAGCCCCTGCTCAAGCTCGAGCCCAAGACCCGGAACCTGCTGCCCCGGGTGGCCCACAGGCGAGCCGTCTTCGGCGAGGGTATACTCGTGTCGCGCATAGGCGGCCGGGCCCTCGTAAGCGTCGTCGACGGGGTCAACAGCGTCGTACAGGACGTGATGACCTCCGTGATAAACAACTCGTACTTCCTGCCCCTGCACTTTAGCGTCCACGACCAGGACGTCTTCTACTTCGTCAAGGACAACGCGCTGAAGATACGGGACGACATGGAGGAGCTGCGCCGGCTCGGCAGCATGTTCAACGTGTCGACCCACGAGACGACGGAGCACGGAAGCGGCACGTACAAGGAGCTCAGGCTCCACAGTGCCGACGCCGCGGTCGTCATAAGGTACGGGGCGGACCCGGAACAGGAGCGCCACCGGATACTGAAGCACGCGCACAAGCGAGCGGTCGAGCGCGCCTGGGAGATCGAGAAGCAGCTGGTGGCGACCGGCTTCCAGGGCAGGGGCGACTGGACCAAAGAGGAGAGGGACGAGCTCGTGAGCCGCGGCGTCGTCGAGGGCTACGAGGGCGTCGACATCCACAGCGTGCACAGATATCCCCAGCTGGCCGACGACCCGGGCAACGTCACCTTCATCAGGGACACCAAGCGGAAGAGACGGAAGAGCGGCAACAACAGGCGGGCTGCCAGGACCTCCTACAGGCACGACTCGTGACTGACCGAGGCCCCCGCCGCCGAGGCCTCCGCGGATGGGGCCCCAGCCTGAGGCTCCCCTCGTTACTTGCGTCGGAGCTTTGGCTTTTCCCGGCCGACGGGACGACCTCCTCGGCGCCGCCCTCCCATCCTGCGAGGAGGCGACCCCGTCTAGCCCCGTTTTTCTTATACGGGCCCGAGCCAGTCGAGCTGGGCCTTGGCCGGGCGGTACATCAGGGGGAGGGGGAGGGGGAGCATGGGCTGTATATCGTGTCCTGGCGTATTAAAGACACGGAAGAAATCAAAGCTAGTCGAAGGGCGGACTTTACCGCTAGGTCGAGAGGGGAAGGGGGGGGGTGAGAGGTAGTTGGCGAAAACCCGACCGATTAAGGGCGACGGAGGGGCGAGTCGGGGGAACGGGGAGAGGTAGGCACGAGGCCTAATCGCCACTTTGGACTATTTATTCGTTCGCATACTCTAGTTTCAATATCCTTTGCCGTCGTCGTACCTTCCTTTTCATTCGAATGTCGCGCACGACTGGTAATTAATGATGCATCGCGCTCGTCGGCGAGTGGGGTCGGGGGTGGGGGTGGGGCTTTAATTAAACGGCCTGACGTTCCTCGGTGGCCTAATACTAATTTCATTTTCGTAAAATAATAACAGGGTCAAGAGAATTTGTAATGAAAAAAAGGGAAGGAGGCGCGCGCGAGCGAGCGAGGGAATCGAGGGAATCCACTCCTCCCCCCTACTGTGCGCGGGAGGTGTGGACGACACCCGCAGGGATTCCCCTCGCTGCTCATCCTCCTCCGTCTGCAGGCATCACATTAGCCCAAGTCGAAGTATAAAAGCCGGCGGGTATTTTTAAAAAGCGATCGCTAGCGTGCGAATTTTGGGGCAGGGGGGGGGAGGTGGGTACGGGCGAGGCTTATTGGGGTAGGGAAGCTGGAGACCGCGAGCGGGTAAAAAGTTATAGCGGATGGTTTAATTTAATGATGAATGCGTTATTGTAAATACGGCTAATCAATTAATATTGTATATGTAGATATTAACTGTATGAAATAATTTATAACGATAAGACTCGAGTGAAACTGTCGATCAACGCTTTTTTATATGTAATACAATAAACACGAGGTGCACACAACAACAGACAGACAGACAGACACGCAAACAAATAAGCAAACACTCACCACACAGTCAGGATACAGGTGGGTAGGTAATAATAATAATAACGATAACAAGAACAAGAACACGACATCACGTTAGGCGAAAGCGAAACCAGCGACCACACTCTCAAAAAGACACGCCGCATACACACAGCAAACTAGATTAGTCGCGTCGACTTTTTTCCCTTTTCCGAGTCCTTGCTTTCGCCACTCAACTTGAATATTTTGTTACGAACGACGATCTGGGAGAAAAGTCAGCGTTACTGTTACATGTTCATAGATGAAAACGCATTTACCGTGTAGGTAATAAATAAATAGTAAGTGAAAATACAAGGAAAATTCGAGAACCGCAGAGAGAACAATTGATGTGTATATAATAATATAATAAGTGTACGATGGTCTGCTGTAGGGGTTATCGGGGCAGAGGGAGGCGAGAGAGAGAGAGAGAGAGAGAGAGAGAGAGAGAGGTGCGCGGTGAAAAACTTGTTGAAAGTCTTTTCAATAATTTGACGATGAGGAATAAGTGGGAGGGGGGGGGTGTTGAACGCTGGGACTGTTTGTCAGCCGAGATTAAAATTATGTCCAGAAGGAGTAGTAGTGAAGCATGAACTTATTTAAGCTTTAAGTCAAACGCGTTACGATTTAAAACTACATTACTTATAGTAATTAAATAAGCTAATAGTATATTACTAATAATAACGAGAATTATAAAAGCAGCAAGAATGCAAGCAAGAATAATGCAACGTGTGTATATTAATTATTATTATTATTATTAATATTATTGTTATTAATATTATTATTATTATTATTATTATTGTCGTCGTCGATGTCGTCGATGTCGTCGTCGTCGTCGGCTTAATGATGTGAGGTAGAGGTATGCATGTAGTGTAAGTGTACCCGGCCTATCTTTCCGTAAGGGGTAAGAGAAAAAGAAGTCTAAAGCTAATACGTAGATGGTGATAATTATTTTTTTGATTTGTCGAGAAACGTAGGGTTCCCCGTCTACTTGCGCGGACTCGTTTTAAGCAAAGGACACACACATTTACCAAAGGATATCGTACATTTGAAGAGGAATAGTCGGTCTTTCTTGGTGAAATACGTGAGTGACGGTGAGTGGTGAGCTATCGGGCCTCGGAGGGGGGAGGGAGGCTACCACGTGAATTTATTATGCGGAGGAATTTTTATAGGCGCTCCAGTGGGTGGATGGCATTTTCTTTTAATTCAGAGTAATGACGCGGAGATCGAAATCGAGATCGAGGTCGAGGTCGAGGTCGAGGTCGGGGTCGGGGTCGGGGTTATTGGGGTCGTGGTCGAGGTCGAGTCCGCGTCGTAGTTTCGCTCGTGTCCCGGTAGCAGGCAGGGAGTTTCCGAGGATCGACGCCATTGTAGTAGAAGAGGCTGTAACCGGAGGTAAGATTCCGGAATCGGTGCAGCAAGAGGGCAGGAGGGAGGGGTAGGAAAACGTAACGCGGGACAGCAGCCGTGCGTGCGAGTCGCGCCGCTCCACCGCCTTGTGTTCCACCACGTAGATCTTCATGAGCTAATGGATAATACGTATTCGTAGCTACAACGTACATTTAAAATTATATCGATAGTCCGGGGACGGCGAGTTGCGGGGAGGCGCGGGAGGACGGGCGTGAAACGAAATAAAAAACAGACGCGAAATTTATTTATTACGGGGACAACGCACCCACACCACGCGCACACCACGCGCATACCACGCGCACACCACGCGTACACCACAGACACAACAGACACCACACGTACACCAGACGCATTGTACATATCCGCGAAATAAGTCCACACAACTGTCGTGTAACTTTCGTATGGGAAACTCATACCTTCCCGTGACTCTTAATACCGAGGGCGACTTTCTTTTATTATATCATGCTTGCTGGATTAGTCTTGAGAGGGCTCGACAGCCATTATTACGAGATGCGCTTTTATTTAACCGGATTCCCGGAACGTCTGTTATTTATTATCGACGAAAAGTAAGTAATTTTAATAATTCTCGGTGGTCATTCGGCACAACGAAGAAAATTCTATAGATTTTGCCATTGGGTGACTTGAAGTCCGCGCCACTTGCTTTCCCCGGTGGTAGGCCAACATAAATTTCAAGATTCTCTAGACTTTCTAGATTTTTCGCTGCTTCGATTAAAAAAAAAACGGAAAAAAACGAAAAAAAAAACGAAAAAAAAAAAACAAATTAAACCTTTCACTGTAAAGTAGAGTCCGCTACGCTTAATTGTACTCTTAATCCCGCGCGATTTCGTTGCGCGGAGGCGCGAGGCCACTTTTGACTTTGCGCCTAAACAAGGGAGAGAGAAAAAGAAACGGCTAGTGTAATAATAATATGAATTTAAGAAACATTACGAGAAACCGTAGATTGCGGGGGAAGAAGAAGAAAAAGACGAAGAAGAAGAAGAAGTAGTAGAATGCGTGGGGAGGGGAGGGGGGAGGGATAAATATTTAAGCAGATGAATAAAGAAAAATAAATTTAAAATTAGTCTTGTACTCGAAGGATGCTAAACAATAACGTACATATTTCAATATACTTAACGTCTTAACTGCATTCTTTCTTCTTAATTGCTGTGTTCATATTATTCAAGAACTCGGAACAACTCTTAAATGTTCCCTTAAATGTAACGACTTTTATTATTTATTTTCCTTTTATCTAGACAAAATTATTACATCGTAGTAACTTATTTTCTTCTTTTCTATGTACATTTATATACACATAAACATAAACATATACATATAAATATAAATATAAATATAAATATAAATATATATATATGTATATGTATATATATATACATAATTACTATTATTTTATATATATAAAACAAAGAAACAAAAAAAGTAAAAAAAAGAAAAAAAACTTGTCGCGGCATCTCAAGTCAAGTTCTTGGCCATTTTGAGTAGCGAATTTTCTCGATTATTTCAGCTTGTTCGAATTTTCCTTGATTTCATGTCGTTCGATGCTGGAAATCCAAGTGCAGACAGAGAGGCTTAGATTCCCACCATTACGTAATGCGATTATGAAAAAGCAATACTTTATAACTATCGTATAGTTAATTAGTATGTATGTCGATAATACGTGAGAAATAAATGATAAACGAAAACCGATAAAAGCAGAAGCGAAAGTCCTTTGCGTGCGTGCGTGCGTGCGTGCGTGCGTGCGTGATAGTATAGGTGAAAAGGCGAGTGCCAGGCGTGGGAGGCGGCATACGTTAAGCGTGCACGAGTGAGAAGAGGATACGTAAGAATTGACAACACGTGTAGGGTGTGGGGACACGCAGGCGGTGCCTCTGTATCACAATGTGCGTGTGCAGAGATATGCGATATGCGTTGACTGACGGTATAATTGGAAATGAATGTCGTTTAAAGGGCGCGAAGTCGTCGATGCTGCGGTGATCGAGGATCGGATCAGATCGGATCGGCCGAGAATGTCGGATCATCGCCGCTGTATATAATTAGATGTGTATTAACGAAGTTTATCGTTTATTATTCGGTTGAGGCGGAATGCCGTTGGCCAATTGGATAAGCCGAATACACGGCCAACTGCGCGAGGCCACACAACAATACATGAATTATCTCCGTATTTTGTAAGCCGCCCCCGTCGACAAGTTAAACAAATAATCAATCTGCTGCGAAGTTTTTATACTCGATACGTAGATCGCCGGCAGACAAGTCTTGATTTATAACAAAACATGATACTCTTCTTCTATACTTGTTCCGTAGTACTTCTGCTTTCCGAGGCCCTCGAGAGAGGCATTTCATCAGTTGAAGGTGGAGGAAAGTCACTGCTCGGCGAGGATTCGTCATTAAATGAACGCAATGATAAAAGGGGCGAGGATTAAACGAAGGAACTCACTCGCGTGGGCTTTGTAAATATAATTCTAACGATATCGTCACGAATTTGTACATAAACAAATGAAAGATTCCACGGCGTTTCACGCAACAGTACACATTAAATGACACAAATACACGTGTAAACACGCGCCAGGTTTATTTTAATGACTATGCGTCGGTATAAATACGAATATATGAATATATATGCTAAACGAATACATATATATATATATATATACATACATACGTACATACATACATACATACATACATACATACATATACATACATACAGATATACACGTGTGCGTGTATGTATTTATGTATGTATATACATGTTGTGGACATATATATTTTACCATGTAATATTTAATAAGTAAGGTATACATATATTCTATACTCTTACACGCTAAGTAATCAATAAATATATCTATAAAAGTTCCCTGTGTTTGTGAATGTCTGCCCACATACCCATCCACCATTGACTTACTTTTTGCCGAAAAGAAAATTAATTTCTTAATGACTCATTATTATTAGTATTATTATTATTATTATTGTTATTGCTCCTCTTGGAAAGTTTTAATTGAAATACATTGGTAAAGAAGGTATTTTGAATATCTGGCTCGTCACTTTACGGTCCTTATCCGATCGCGTTTGTTCATCTTGATTAAAGAATAAAAGTACCGGGTAATGGGCGCCGGTATTGAGATTATAATTATACATTTGGAGTATCGGGGTAATATTGGCAAAAAGTAGGTTCATCATCCCGTCAAATCGTGAGTCGTCTTTAACCAAATTTCCTCGCAATGCCGCTATTGCACGTCTATATGCATTCCCACCTCCCCCACCCCCCCCTGCCCCGAAAGAAGAAAATCAATTGAAACCGAACCTTATTCGTCTGAACTGCCGTGAATTCACAAAAGCTCTTCTCCGAGAGGCACGAAAGCCTTTAACTTTTCTTAAATAGGACAATAATTCACGGGAGTCGCCCAACTGTTTGGAATGTAATTATGCCTAAAAATGTGAAGGTGTCTCTGCACCTGTGATGATGAAAGTTGTTTTTTTTTCTAATAAAAAAATAAATAAATTGAAATTACAAAAAAAAAAAAAAAACACATGGATGTGAATTATAATTAATGAGTTGATTATACAAAAACGAAAAAAAGTGTTTTAAAAACGATTAAATGCTTAATTATTTTCTGAATACACAGGTAATTTACGTATTTCATTTTCGCTCATTGAAATTCATGTCTCTCTTCCTTCACAGCATTTCTAATTGTTTCGAAAATTTATTACATCTCCATTATTACGTCTTTATTCTGTTCTTGCTGGTCCTCGTGGAAGTTTCTCATCGGTATATGCATATACGTACACGCGTGTATATAAACATATATATATACACGCACATACATATAGCCACACACAGCTTTTTGGCTTTATAAATTTTTCATATTTTTGTTCGCTTTAATTTATTTAATTACACTTATATCACTACAGTCTTCTCACTACTCGTATTATGCAATTGATTCTGCACTGATTCGTCTATTCTGTAAAAATATTTAAAAAATAACTTTAAAACAGTTGTGCCTTTGATTAACGGAAAGGAGAAAGAGAGAGAGAGAGAGAGAGAGAGAGAGAGAGAGAGAGAGAGAGATTTTTATTTTTATGACACATGCTCAATCATGCGAATCATTAAAATAGATTCAAATATAAATCGTATTTCTACAAAAGACTTAGTTTAGAAAAATCATGAAATTTTGGAAAAGCAGTGGAAACTTTCACAAGTTTCGAACAAATGTTAACTCTCCTTCATTTTATTTTTAACGAAAACATTGAATGAAATCTCTTATATACAAGAATAAATAATTAATTGCACGAGCATTAAAAGAAATCGACGATTCATTCATAATACGCGAATATTTATCATGAATAAACCAAATTTACAGATACAAACTTCAATGGTTCGTTATCTATTAGAAAATAAATTAAATCTACATGTAAATTATTATTGATATTATTATTATTATTATTATTATTATTATTATTATTATTACTAATAATTTATTGGAATTCACCGTCATCATAGGTAAAAGGTAAGTTTGTATTTCGTGTGTTATTTGATGGGAATTTTGATAATTTATAACACAAATTCTTTTTTCATGGTAACATTGATTTTTATTTGCTTTACAAATATTGATTTTGTTTTTCACACGTAGTTTTTGAAATAGTTTTTACATTAAATAATAAATCAACAACAAATAGATTTACAGCGATTCGAGATTTATAATATGCCCTTGTAATACCATAATAACCATTCCGTTCGAATGGTTTTTTTTTTCATTTGTTGATTGTATTACTATTAACATTATTTACAAAGAAAAAAAAATAAATCATTGAGATAAAATTAAGTGAAAGAGAATTAGATAAATAAATAAAACTAGTGAAAGTAGAATAAATAAAAATAAAGCTAATAACACACTTATGGAATAGTGTATGGTTTATACTTCGGATAAATTGATTAACGTCCTTGTTACTTGTTACTCACACCATAGACCTCATGTACACCTCCTCGCGCCTCAACCAAGTTTTATTTATACAAATGCACGCATACACAGATGTAGCCGTACCCATACGGACTTGGGCATGTTAAATCAACGTAATCGGTATTGCTACATTTTCACCAGAACGACCAGTAAATAATATTTACCATTGCAATTTTGTCATAATAACGGAAATTCGGTATCGTATAAAGCCGCGTTGCAAAAGTGCTTTTTTTTTCTTTCTTTCTTTTTTTTTTTTTTTTTTATATATATATATTTTATATATTCATCTCAGCACGAGCTGAATTATTTCATAATTTAATTTTGCGCTGTTTTACTTATTTATGCCACTTCTCGAGGATGGTAATTAGACAAAATAAAGCAAAATAAAACGAAACAAACGAAAGAATTAAAACAAAACAAAAAACAACAGAAAATCATACATTTTCGTTTTATCTAAATTTACAATATTTTCATTACTATTTTCATTATTATTGTGATTATTGTTGTTATTATTATTATTATTATTATTATTATTATTGTTGTTGTTGTTATTATTATTCATAGATTGTCTATACCTTCATTTACATTTCTTTATGTATACATTCTTCCTTTACAGACTAGTTAATGCGCATTAATTAAAATGAAGAGGTTACGCGCAGACATTTTCATTCTGCCTGTCCTCTTAAAGTCATTAAAAGCCATTACCATGTTAATCATAAACTTCTGTTTATATTATACTCGTATTAAATTTGAAATTAGTTTATTATGCTACATGACTCTTATATGTGTATTATTGTCGGTATCGATACACCGAGAATCTCGTTTGACTGTTTTTTTTATTCATTTTTTTTTATTTATTTATTTTTTTTTTTTTTTTTTTTTTTTACCTTCATTTTTCAAAGCATTTGTCAATTGAATACTATTTTCATATATACGGATACGTGTATAGGTATGGGTGTAACGTAAGCTGAGCTTCATAAAATTCATTAATCAAATACGGTTTCGAGAGAAAGCCGCGAATGACGATAAGAGGGAATCGAGAAGCAAAGGGGATGGGATACTCCGGTACAGAGAAGATGACAGATGATCGAGCCGACCGTAGAAACAATCGCGAAGGTGCGCACCGCGCTTAATCAATGAGATGGTTCTTGCTTCCCTCTCCGCCTCCCCCCTTCCATCCTACCATCACCACCACCACCACCACCACCAGCACCGCCACTTTCACCACCACCGCCGCCACATTACAAGCCACACAATTAATTCAATCAAGGAATCGAACGACTATTTGCCCTCGAACTTTTTCACTTTTCTCACTGTCACTCATTTTGGACTTCCGCGTACAACGAAGATAGAGAACGACGACTCGCCGTTACTTGAAGAATGCAGTACCTAATAAATATCTGTAGGGAGCTCGGCATGGAAGTCACCGTTCCTACCCCTCCTCAAGCTACCAAAGCTTCTTGCGGTTCAGCAGCTCTGACCTACATACGTATTAATCTCCCATTCCACCCCCACCCCAATAAATACGACCCCCAATAAGTACAAGAGCTTTATCCTTGCTTTGATAAGCCTCTCGCCCGACCTTCGCCCCTACTTTTTGTAATTGCACCTCCCCATTGCTAATCCTGACTACCTGCCTCATTCGAACCACTGCTTCGGGATGACAAAGTTTTGATAATTTCTTAGACCTATTTCGCAAGCACATCTAACCACGTCGATAATCCCTGCGTTATTTTTATTTATTGCACGTGCCAGACTGATTTTTGGAAAAAGGTATGTATTTACGCCGATTCTCAATCTCAGCGATTCGAGCTCTTATTACGCGGCCCATCCTTGAACGAAAGCTCCCTTTCCGTGGGGGCCATTGCGCCCAATGACTAATCGAGTTATAATCGTATCGACAGAGACTGCAGAAGTTACTTTTGATCCTGGGACGGGGCGTGGGAGGAAGTCGATACCTTTCGTCCAGCGACTTGAACGAAAGGCAACAAGATAAGATAATGACGTCATTGACCTCATAAATCCTAGGAAAATTTCTCTACGATGTTTAAAGTGCTCGTTGTTATTGTTGTTGTTGTTGTTGTTATTATTATAGGGAGGTTGGTAATAGGGCGTAAAAGGCAATATGATCGATACTTTACATGCTGACGTCGTAGGGTGAGGGAAGCAAAGGCTCTCGGGCCTCAGATTATTTCCCTCGTTCTATAGTAGAGTACAGCGGAAATACAGTGATAATGAAGGTATTATTGATCACGTTAGCTCCCTCAAAATATGTATATAAACTGTAAGCGCTCGTTTTCATGGCTTAACGATTTTCACTTGTATTTATATCTATCTACTTCATTATTATACATTCGCTCGCTCGCTCCGCTCTGCTCCGCTCCGCTCTACATAATTATCCTCAATTTTCGCTCTTTTTATTCGGTCCTCATTATTGCTCTTATTGTTGTTATCATATTTATTATCATTTGCCTTCGGAGTATAACGAACGCTTATTTTTAACGAAAGCAATGAATTTACATGTATTTTTTATACCGGCGGGGGGGGGGGAGCAGAGATCCCTCTTTTAAACCACCCTCTTTTAAATTCAACTTTTAACAATGTTCGCGAATAAGGGATGAGATAATTTCCTAAATTTCGCTCGCGACAATGCAGCCAATTTTTAAATCCCAACGTAATGCTTGTATCTGCAATCAGCTTTGAAACATTAAAAACCGAGATTAACGGCCACGGACGGGCTCGGGATATTCCTCTTTCTCTGCAAGAAAGCCCGCGAAATTCATCGAGGCTAGAAAATATAGCGAGGGTTAATTAAATTCTGATTTGCGAACGTCGTCTCCTGGCACTGGCCGATAAACCGTGACAAGTTGTAAAAGTTTAAGTACCCGATATGCGTGAAAGTTGGCAAGGCCAGGCAACGGAAAGAAAAACTCGCGGATGTAGATGAGAGAAATTTTTCTTCCAACGGCTACGACCAAGAAACTCATTCTGACATAAATAATATTCCCGTGTGTACACTCGATACCTGATCCGCATGGATCGGGACATGGGAACCGAAGGAGCGACGATACCTTTTCGAATACGAGATAAGATTGATATTCGGACAAACGATGATGAGGGCGGCTTTACTGACTTGAATTCTCCTCCCCCTCCCCCCCTCGTCCGACAACATACGAGAGAAAGTATTCGGAAAGATGATACAGCCAACTATTTTTACATTTTGCCTCTCTCTCTCTCTCTCTCTCTCTCTCTCTCTCTCTCTCTCTCTCTCTCTCTCTCTCTGTCTCTCAAGTGACAGACAAGGTCAATGCCATTCCCGGTCGGCCACTCCGTGCAAGCGACAACGGAACTCTCGTCGCCCAGACGATCCTCCGAAGCTTCGTTCTAAGCAATTCGTACTAAGCAGTTAGAATATTAAATTATACTTAAATATACTTTGTAAAGAACGAATGGCAGTGTAAGTCGGGTAAGTGGAGTAAATCTTTAGATTGGATTTTAATTGGAATGATGAATAAAAGAAATTGAGAAAGCGCCCGGGCAATAGCATCCGAGGTAGCCTACGTAGGGGAACGGCTAGAGGAATTTTAATTCCGCTCCTCGAGACTGCGAGGTCGATTATTCCGTTCATTTAGTGCTACTAGCGAGAGACTTCGACTCGCTTTACCCGTTTTACCCGTCCTGCATCCCAATGAAAACTACGTGATAATGGATCGGACATTCTTATCTCCTTACGAGGTACCGTATGAAAGAAATTGCGCGAGGAAGAAATTGTGACCGAGTCACAAGAAGCGAGCGAGTGGAAATCTTTTATATTAAGGACTTAATTGTCACCGAGACGAGGTTACGGCTGGAAAGTCACGCTGGAGATCACTTGGTCCGGGAAAGTTTTTCCAACCAATAGAAATTCATTAGCAGCTTCGACGCTACGGCGTTGCTAGAGACCGTTTTCTTCATTCGCTTCGCGCGACACGTGCACAATAATTATTGTGCGAAAGCGACTATTTAATTACAAAGCCCTAACCGAGCCACATTCTCGTCCATATTCTGCTCGAGACGCTTGCCAAACTCAAGTGAGAATATAAATTTTAAAAAAGCCTCTCTTCGTACATCGAGGCAGTCTCGCTTTCATTGACATCCACTATGCGAGTATAGGAACTTTAACAAGTCTGGGAAATAGAAGTTCGGACAGATAAAGTCATTTATTTCCGTCTAAGAAGACCGATTAACAATTTCTTGTGACGACACTGCATTGTATACGGTAATCACTGGTCAGTGGTCGTAACTATTACTAGCCGACTAGAGGCTGTATACATAAAAAAGGATTATATACATAGGATTATCGATCGAGAAATGTAAAATGCAGTATATATAAGGAGATTTGCAGACAAAAAAAACAAAAAAAAACAAAACAAAACAAAACAAAACAGGTTTAGGTTCAATTATCACAGAGCATAATGTGATGTAAAGGAGAAAATTATTATTGTAAATACATTAAACGCTTTTTAATAACGTATTTTTGCAACATTATACAATTATGTACAACGGTCCCGTGGACTCTGGTGGATGAACAACATCACGTGATGGATACTCGAACGACAATTTATTGTAAAGCGTGATATCTAGCCGAGAAGTACGGGAATTTTATGAATTATTAGTAGAAACAGTTGGTTTTATTTAATTTAAAGTTCTTAAAGTTGTACTCATTTGATCAGTGAGTGTATTTTCTTCTCGAAAAAAATATATCTTTCTCCCAAAGGAGTATAAAACTTAGACATTTTCTCAACTTAGGATAACGTGAAATCGGCTAAGGACGACGGAACGACACGGCACTGGCCGCAGGTCCACCCTTTATTAAAAATAACCCAAGTCGAGTAAATAAAAGAATGAAAATACCGAAACGAGTAAAATTATCGACCTTTGCCATTAATTGAAGTATTGCTCTGCTCGGCAATACGTAATACTTTCTAAAGAATAATCAGGTTCGTCGATGCGAGTATCGAAGTGATGAGGGGAATACGTGTATAAAGTTCATTCGTGCTCACTAGCACTAGTGACAGCTTATAATGAATTTATTGACATTATTTACAAGCAGCAGCCCGTGTATAAAGGACAATTTCTGCAAAGCATGCGCATATTGAGCTTTGAGCTCATTGGGTCTCAATGTCGCGGTGCTTGATTCTCTCTACGTATACACCGCATACGTAAGGCTAAAGAGCTCGCGCAGTGAAAATACGCTTTTAATGCGACTAATTTATTGGAGCCATTCGTACCGTATATAAAATATATGGTAAAATCGCGTATACTAAAATAAGTATCACGTTTATCTTTCAATAAAAGTCGTAAAAATAAGCGATTCGTACGAATGAAGCTATTAAAGGCTCATAAATATATCGTTTCATTGAACTTGCCATCCTCTATTTGCATATTTTTCGTAAAATATTAATTTCTATTTTAGCTCGTGCTTCATTAATTAACTATGTAACATTATGTACATAAAACAATATTCTCCCGTAGCATCGTTATGGCGTTGATCAAAAATGTTTTCTATCCTTTTTCGTTGTTCGTTTCATCGATCGTATAATGAATCGATGCATGTATCGACTGCTGGTATGGCGCCAACAGGAAATGCGCGCATCCAAGGTAGAATACATGCCTAAGAAGCTTTTACCTTTCATTCATGCCTATAAAATCTGCTCCTTCTACGTGCTTTGTTTACTAATCGTAAGAATATATCCGTAGCGTATTGTTACGGCAGAAGATAATTAGTAGTCAAAAGGGTAAATCGTTGGCTATTTTCCCATCTCACAACATTCATAATAAGACGCTGCTCTTTAACTAATTTTTTCAGTAAGGTAAAAAAATTTACCTTTATATGACTATAATAAATGCCTTTAGTTGCCTTTATCAGAATCTATCATAATCTAATGTTAATTAATAAGAATCTATATTTAGCACTAAAAATCCGCCGTTAACGTAATGTCGCATTAATAATGTATCGAAAGTACATTTCGGCAGCGAATTTTATGCCCAACTAATCAAATGAATTATATCTGCTCTTTATGTATATGTGCAGGTAAATTGTACTGTTTGAAAACATTTTTAGCGTGAAAATCTAATTACAAATTATCACAAACAAAAATCCATTGAAAAATAATGAAAGTAACTAAGTGAATAAAGTAATCAAATGACAAATGATTTACTATTGAAATTTTGAACTTTAATGACATGTAAGAGCGAATGTATTTGTAGCATTCGAATGCACTTTTAAAATTGTATTATTATCAACAGGAATGTTCTAGTCAACATTTATATCTTTGCAAAAGTGATCCTTTAATATCAATTGAAAATACTTGATCATACTTGATATTATCGAATCACGATAAAGAAAAAACAAGATAAAGAATGAACAATTTATACAGTCAACAAAAAGTTTCATGACAATTCTCAATACGATGAATTTCGCAGATAAAGTGGAAGATATTGAAAAAAATTTTGCCTTTTCCCGAGTTTACATGTTAATCGTTTGAAAAAGTTATGTTTCTCATATTTTTATTCTTGTATTCAGATAAGATGGAACAGTTTTGATATTTATACTTTTTTTATGGCTCGACTTAAGTCACTATTGCTTTTACTTACTCAAGTCCAAGACTCCAATTAATACTTTGAACTACGAATAAAATAAGTGGCTGCCACGCAACAAGCCATCGTAACCAATCCAAAAGTTGTCCATACAGAACATGCGGCTTTTCCCACCTTAAAATATGGTTAAGGTTAAAGTGCTCGATCGTATAAAGCTATTCTCGTAAAGAAAATCCATAAACGAAAATAAAAAAGGATACGGATTGTGAAACATCTTTTTCAAATCGACTTTTTCCTTACAGTAGGGGCAAATTTGCTTTTTTCCAACTATACACCATCCACGAATACAAAATTCATGAAACACATGATTACAGCTAAGTTTATAGGTGTTTTCCAGAACACCCTCTTCATGCTCAGATACTAGTAGCTTGTTTCCGCACACTGCGCATACATTAGGATCCAAAACTCTCGTTGGCATGCTTCCAGGATTGTAATACTGCAAATGAAATATTTAACAATCACATAAGATTATAAGTATGACAGTAATATCATTGAAGTAATGCTTTTTTATTATTCCCATGAATTGTTCAACTTATTTTACACGAAAAATTATTATGTACAATATCAAATAAAAAATTTTTCCTCAATAAAAAATAGACTCACTCCAATATGTGCTGCCATTTTATCAGTACATATTTCTGCGATATCTCGGCCTAAGACTCCAAAGTATAAACCATAATATAAAAACAAAAGTCCAACATCCATCCACACCTGAGGTTTTTTATCAAAAACAAGGTTTAAGCCGAAAAATGTTGCTAGCATTATAAAATAGCCTATTATTCCTGCCACATAAGTCATTATGTAAATCAAATAAAACCATTTATATACTAATCTGAAATATAAAATATAATAATTATATACATTTAATAATTTATGACAATTATTATAACTATTGCCATTGTTTGACAAACCTTGGAGTGGTGCCTTGCATCGGTCGTTGGACTGTTTTTCTTACTATTAATCCGGTAATACAAGAAAATAATAGCCAAAAAAATATAAATCTCCACCACAGATTTTTAACACCTATACTTATTGGAATGATCCACATACATATTAATGTGACAAGCTGTAAAAATGATATTAAATATTTTCAATATCGACAGATAGGATATTATAAATTTGTAAGTATTTTATATTTACAAGTAATGAGAATAATTTAGAATGCTGGAAACTTTTTATAAATAATTTCTATTGAATAATAGTTTGCACAATCATAGGTGACTGTGTTGTAAACTTCTTATATAAGTTAGTGTAAAAGATTATTCTAATTTTCTTATTTCTGTCATTATGTTACAGAATAGAATATAATTTAAATAATACTCACTTAACAATTTTCTCATTATCATAAATTATCAAACTTGAATTGAACTTTTAACCAAACTTTCTGAATAATGCCTCAAGTCGTAAAAAGAATTTAAATACCTGATAAGACTTGTAATGCCTTTGTTTCCACGTAATAAGAATGACTTCAATGACCATGATTGTAAATATGAAAATTAATACCATTTCCATATGCATAGACTCGTGTCCACGATGCTGCTCTTGAATTTTTATATGCTCTAGCCTAAAAATGCATTTGTCATTATGTTAGAACAATAATACTGAAGAAATACGAAATAGTAAAAAATTATCGCCCAATAAATGTAAGAAGTAAATTAAAATACCTCCATTTTTCTTCTGGTGTCAAATCAGCCTCACTCTGTAAAAACGTCAATATCACTTATAATAAACATTAATTTGTGAAAGTACATTGATTATAAAATTTTAAAATTATTTTTAACAGCTTGGTTAACGAATGCAATAAAGCAATAAAATATTTCAGACTATAATAGCGATTGTATGAGAGAGTAAAAAGAGAATTGAAATGTAATGTTTTTTTGAGGTTAGTCGATGTGTAGGATATGTCCTCGATCGTTCCGAAAGATATTAAAATTAATTAAAAGGCTAATACTTACCTTATTCATGAGGGTCTTGATATCCATTGCGAGCATTTTAATTAATCTTCTTATTAGATAACAGAAGGATTCACGTCAGCATGGAAATGCACGACTACGATTGCAGACTGCAATTCAATGCTCGCATCGCTCGATACGACCAGCAGCAACAAATTGAAAATTCCTGGTGATACTACTGCTACTACTGCTGCTGCTGCTGCTGCTGCTGCTGCTGCTGCTGCTGCTACCGCCTTACGTTTCAAGGTATTCTAATCGACCCTTGAATGTGCCTCTATGCCGATAGGGGCTTTAATCCCGACGATAGGAACATTTATTTCTTTTTGTCTATTCTCATTTCACGCCAATAGAATTATCACCTTTTTTTTTTTTTTTTTTTTTTTTTTTTACTTGCCCACGATTTGTTCAAACTGCATCTTCATCCTCATCTTCGAGTCACTCCGACGCTAAAAGCTCCTTTCCCATAATCTCTCGCATTATTTTAAACTAAATTTATGCTTTTCCAGCTGACCACGTATGTTTCGTACATGACTTTTTAACAAAATTCATTAACAAAATCGCGATATAACGTGCGCGCATTTAATTCGTTAATTATTTAGAAAGTCAAACGGGGAAAAAAGTCATTATTACTTTATTATTTATTTAAGTCAGAATTTCAATGGACGAGGATCTCGAATTTAATTGTATACGAAATTAGTAATAGTTAATGAGTGAAAGTATTTTTGTTACTTTAATGGGTGCATTCAATACTT
Source organism: Ceratosolen fusciceps (assembly GCA_018883505.1). Lineage (NCBI taxonomy): Eukaryota > Metazoa > Arthropoda > Insecta > Hymenoptera > Agaonidae > Ceratosolen > Ceratosolen fusciceps. The sequence goes on from RCIC01000005.1 coordinate 5,584,890, forward strand.
TCTCAAATTTTCCAAAATTTTCAAAAATTTAAGTTACATTACAATTCTCAATGTTCAAGCAATGTTTTGCTGCAAGAAGTTAGAAATTTATTGACATAAAAACTTTTGCTTGATACTTACTTTATATTTAAATGTTACTGTATTTAACGAATTTCAATTATAATATTTCAAATAATCTTCCTTACCATTTATCAGTAAAATAAATATTAATTGAAATCAAGCTGTAAAATACATGCTAATATATAAAAAGAGTCAATGTAACAAAGATGTAAAATTAAAGAAGAATATATATATTTTAATGCTTTAATTTAACCATTTACAAAATATTTTTTATAATAAACACAGAGTTCAAAGTATACTTTCAAGTTGTCGTTAAAAAGATTTCTCAAGATGTAAGTCACAATACCTATACCTTCATAACTGATGCATGAGTTTCATTGCAACTTTAAAGTTACAAGCTATGAAATATTTAATTCATTTAGTATAGACAAAAAGAACTTTCCTTACAAATACAATTTAAATAAAAGTAATATAATATAAAATGCTGGTAATATTGAAGATCTTTTCATGTAGTATGGTATAATTAACATCAGTGATAAAGTGATGGAAAAAAAATCACTGAAACCATAACTTTAAAGCATAAACACTTGGAAGATAATAATATGATAATTAACAATTTGTTTATGTTGTTATTGATCAATAATAATATTACAAATGAGAGATGTACGAGTTCAATCTGTTAAAAAGTTGAAGGTCTAACCTAAAAAAAAAAAAAAAAAAAAAAAACACTTGAAAAAGATTTAAAAATGTTCTCTAGATCTAATGTAATAATTAAAATGAAGAATACCTGAATTTATCTCGGTAACGTAAAAAGTTAGAGCTCATCCAGGAGATAGGATAGGAAAATAATTTCACAGAAAATAAAAATCAAGGAATAAACGTGTTGGAATTGCATTATGGACAGCATAACGAGCAATATATTGATTTGGTATTGATATTGAATGCCCTGGGGGTTAGGAACGGCTAGGAGCAAGGTGCAGAAACGAGCCGGTCGTCGTAAGCAAATCAAAAACCGCGCCTCCCGGTGCCGGGCAAGATCTCCTGTCGTAAGGAGGCGCGACCTCGCGTTCCCTCGTGAAGTCACTCTGGCGCGCGCACGCCCTCCCCCTCGTTCCCGGTATTGGGCTGGTGGGTCGGTCGGTTGGTCGGTTGGTTGGTCGGTCGGTCGGTCGGTCGGTCGGTCGGGCGAGGTGAGGCAGGGCGGGAACCAGGAAAGCTGGTGGGGCTTCGGGGCTTCGAGGCAGTCTCTCTCGGCGGCATCGCTCAGTCTCGTCGAGGACGCAGTCGGCTGCGACGCCTGAGATGAGTGGCCGTGTCGCGGGCCCCGTCTCATAACGCGGACATCGGACGAGAGAAGTCAAGGTGGAGAGGAGGCGCAGAGGAGCCCAGGGCCGATCGAACATAAGCGGGCGCGCGCGTGTGTAGCCGCGCGGCACGCCGCGAGTACCTTCCCAGGGCAGTGGTGTGCGAAACGAGCTTGAATCAATCTCTCTCATCCCCCCCCCCAACCCCAATAACCCAAACCCTATCCACTCCTCCCATCCCCACCCCAGCCGGGTGTGAGCAGCACCTCTACTACCTGAGCGGAGCCAAGTTTCGCAGGCGGGGGAGGGCCGACTGATAATTCAGGGACCCCCCCTCGTCCCTACCAAGAGGGAACAAGTGCCAGAGGACGAGTGCGAGTTCCGCGCCCACCCGCGCCGCTGTCTGTGTTTGAAAATTCTTCGGAGCCCGAGAGCGAGAGCGAGGGCGGAAGAGTGGCCGCGAGGGGCTGAGCGGCAAGGAGGAGGCTCTCCGATTGTTCCATTCACGGTAAGTGTGTTCGCTGCCCTTCGTCGGCGCTCTTTATTTCTTTATTTGCCCCCTCCTGGTTGTGTCTCTCGGCACCCGGAGGTCGCCGTGGGACCGCTGGGCCGGGACGAGGAGATCGTTCTTCTACCCGTCCTCCAGGTACTACTTCTTGCCCCTCATCTGCCCTCCCCCCCCGCCCCCCTCTTTTTTTTTACCTGGTCTCTTGGACCGTTCGAGCGAAATTTGAGACAGTCCAGGTGCGAGCCTGGCACACGGATTTGCGCCGATGATGCTACACCGTCCCACTTTCCCGCTGATCCATGATTTGATTTGAATTTATTTTAAAACACCTTGTTGCACCGTATGGGTCGGCGGGCAGCAGTGAGTAGCAGCAACGACGATTAGCAGCAGTGACGAGTAGCAGCAGTGTCGAGCAGCAGCAGCAGCAGCAGCAGCAGCAGCAGCAGCAGCTCCCGACCCAATTGCGGGCAAGGAATTCGGTTGGAACGTGGGGTGGTGGTGGAGGAGGAGGAGGAGGAGGAGGAGGAGGATACGTCGGGGCTTAAGGATGAATGAGCGGGAGAGTGAAATGTGGGGGAGAGCATCTCTCTCCTCGTTGGGGTTATTAGAGCGAATTGTGTATGTCGGAGGGACTGGATGAGGCCGCCGCTCTCACACAGTGAGGCGGCGCGCACGTATAGAAACACACATTGAGGAAGAAGCGCTGCGCTGCGTTGCGCTGCTCGAGTAACGTCGGCCAAATTCGCCACCGCAAACCACTTAATGCTTTAGCACACGCGTTCGCTGCTCGAGGGGCGACGAGTAGTCGGTGGTGTTGGTGGTGGTGATGGTGGTGGTGGCGGCCCCGTCCCCTCGCCCTCCCATCGCCAACTCTTCTTACTCGGCGCAGATCGTCGAGGCAGGCATTAGCCGCGAGCCCCATAAGGATCAGCTGGTAGTCTGGAGAAAATAAATAAATAAATAAATAAATAAATGGCAGTGCGCGGGAGTTATCGAAGGAAGGACCTCGAGATCTTGCGGGGGATATAGTCGTCCACATCGTCCTCGGGGCGCGCGTCATTCGTCCGATCCATAACTCTGCCGTACAAAACAAATGACGAATCGTCAGCTGATGAGCCTCGGTATACGGGACTTGCGAGCTCGCGTGTCAATGTAGGTCACAGCTCGCTCCTATCGCTTTACACGTCTTCGAGCATTAATCGATTATATTACATCGAGTACATTCGCGAGTTTATGAAATCTCCTAAAATATTTAACTCCTTTACTCTACGTCGCGCTTACGTAATATATATATATATATATATACATATACCGTTGAGATCCTGTCGCATCTCAGTAGCATTTCGCGCAGTGTCATTTGATCTATGGAACGTTACAATTACCAGCCAATTCGAAATCCTCAATCGAATGCTAACCGCACACCATTACGGATATTCAAAGTCACGAAGAACTCCGATGTCCAAGCATGCGCACTTTTCTTAGCAGTGTGCGTTCTCCTTTCACGTAACCGAATTTTTATCTCTTTCCTTACACGTGCACCGTGTACAATTACATACATGGATCCGAATCACATTGTCATATTAAAGGTTACAATAAACAATAAAGATCTCCCTTACGTGAGAAATACCTCTAGTATTATTGAGTGTCGAAAGAATGGCGAATGAAGAAGAAGAAAAAAAAAACGCAATTTTTACTGCTTCTTTATTGCTTCCGGTGGCGATCCTGATTTACAAGCCAAGGATCCAATAAATTTTTTATCCAAGACGATTTTCGCACTCGTAATAAAAATACTAATAGCACATCATACGTGAATTACGATTAAAATTTCGTAACCGCACTATATATGTACGAATGTGTATACGCATGTGTATGTATATATTTGTACAACACGTATAGACACCAATCGGCCAAATTCATTCGAAGTGTTCAAACTCCATTTAATTGATAGGTTTCCCTGATTTTCATTTATTAATAAAAATTTCCGTGTCTCGTTCCCTTCGCATGACTCGCGCGAATTCGCGTAAACATATTTTTTGCAATTCCGCTCCTGTCATTGAAGATTTCCACTTTTTTGCGCGCGTTATTTAAGACGCGTTTCGTTACCGAGGATGATGCCGTATTTTTAGAACGTAGCATCATAGGTTTATATAATGAGGAATTAATATTATCAAAGTAAAACGGCTTCGCGTCTCCGCGAATATCAGTAGATCATTATCGCTGGCTTATAATAAAGCAAATTAATCGTCAGTCCTTTAAGACTGTAAATTAATAGTTTTCACCTTTATTAATATTTTAGCGCCGCTTCCATATACATCCACATTGCCTAGAAAAATATCGACAGAGTCTTGAAAAAATAAGTAAAACCCCATAATACCGGCGCGCGAGCTTTTACACGTTCCGTGTCTGCATGAAGTTTCTTCAGTTTCCTAGATATGGCTAACGAGCGATAATTTCCATTTCCAATTCTTTAGCTTGTGACACGCCATCCACTTCTATTACTTTCTAGCAATTTACATGCACGCGCACGCCTAAAGAACCTACGGCGATAATTCCATAAATATAAAGGGGAATGCGATCAACACCTCTTTTCAAATTATACTTTAATCCGAGCTTTTGCTGCTGCTGCTGCTGCTGTTGTTGTTGTTGTTGTTGTTGTTATATGTTAGACTCGGTAATATTTGTAAACGGAATCGAGTCACCTAACGAGGCAATGGTTATTGATAAAAGAAAAGAAAAAACTGATTTAACGTACAGGCGTAATAATCTTCTTTCTTTAATGATACAATACGTTTCTACGTGTTCATCGTCGTGAGTATTCATTCGGTCCTTCAAGCTGGCGTGACGTGACTCTAGTATTTCTAAAAGTAAGCATGATTAAATCCCATTTATTTAACAATTTCTTAGCGCGATAATTAATGCTTTAGAGGGGCATTAATGCGTTAGTTAATAGGACTCGAGAATAGAATTAGAAATAGAATAGAGCGTCGTATATAACATTTTGCCTCTCCTTTTGCCGTATGTTTGATCTTGCGGCACCTTCAAAGATTACCGTGGATTCGCCGCTTTATAATCTTTCATTGTTTTGATCAATAGATCCAATTTCATTAGAAATTCTTTATACTTTATGCGTCAAAGACACGCTACAGACGACAACGATGAAAGCAACATTCCTCGCGCGCGTTATATTTTTTTAATTTATAACGGCGTAAGCCATTGGCGGAGGAATTACAAATTCAATAATATGAATTAATATCCATTTTTTGCCATTAACCTGCTCGCTGTAGTCGCTAAAATATGTCTGAACGCGCGTCAATGTTTTCAAAAAGCAATTATAATAATGTGGGACCAGGTAACAATTACGTACGACTTGGCAGGAGATAATTTATCCGAATCGGTGGAATTCTTCTTTAAAAATGACGGGTTATTAGGGTGATTAAATACATTATACGCACATACTAATTTACAAAATTTTAATGCGCTATTCTAAAGCCTACGAGACTTTAAATCTTTCTTTGCTAAACTTGAAGATGTTAAAGGTGCAAAAAGTTCTACGATATTATTTGCCATCACAATGATCCGCAAATTCCTTCAGCAATTTTTTTCCATAGATTTATTAGTTATACAGTGAACCGCTGACGTAACCGCCTATCAATAAAATTTAGTAGAAAATAATCGATAATTAACAAACCTTTTAGCTTATTGTACACTTTCTACTCAAATAAAGTGCTTCGACGATTGTCGTAATCGCTACAATTGCAATTATTCTCTCTCTCTCTCTCTCTCTCTCTCAATATTTCAATTAAATATTATTCCATTTGTCACGTACTCAATATTTAAACGCACTAAGACACGCATGCATATATATATATATATATTACGTATCGTATGCTGATGGTGCAAAAATCAAAATGTAATCCAGTTTAATTGCACAAATAATGATGTAACATAAGAATGCTTCCAACGTGTAGAATATTATTGCAAAAATTAATTATTCAATTCGAAATTCATTAATTCTTATCAAATGCACGACATTGAATTATTTAATAAAATTAGTGTTTTTCTTTAATTCCAATAATATGCAACGACCTTGAATCGTGAAATTCAAAACTATTTTTGTTCTATGTTTGCTCGGACGTACGGGAATAAATAATATTTAATAATACATATGTTGACATACTGAAACAAGCAGAACTTTTCAATTAATATATTAGTTGCAAAGTCAAAAAAGCCATTTCTTTATTGCAATTTACTGTATTGCCACGCTTTAGTTTTTATCTGAATTATTAGTACGTAGCTCATGTCGAATATTTCAATTATATTGGCGTAATAATAAATATTAATTTATTGTTGGACTATATTAGAAAGCAATAACAGTTTTTATACGAAGGACATTTATTGAAGCTGAAGTGGTTTGGAGAACAACTATAATAACATTTGAAATGAAAGTCACGAGCGATAGACAAAATTTATTAAGATTGAGCTTTAAATTATTTTATGAAATTTTCGATGTCGTTTAAATGTAGAAAAAGGCAATTTGAAACGCCGAAGAGAATTCGAAAAGGGAAAATGGTTAAAGAAAGAAGAGGGGGGGTGAGAGAGAGAGAGAGAGAGAGAGAGAGAGGGTTATTGGAAGGTTGTTGTTATTGTCGGTTGGCAACACGTTCAACATTTAAGAGAGTCAATAGGGGTCAGCAACAGCTTTGACCTTAAGAGCATTCAAGGAAATTTGCGGAGTTATTTTTTTCGGTATTTCAGAATTACCTTCGTATTTCGAGTCTTTCGCTACAAGCCGAAGATGATTATACACCCACCGCGCTACGCTCACCCAAATTTTAACGTCCAAACTCTATAGGAAACGTATTCCAAATGGATTCGCTGCTCCGACAATCGCGGATTACCAAGTCCTTCGATAATAAACTCATTAATTATCTCTACCTGCGATTATTATGGATTTCATAAAGTGCTTAACTGAATTCCCGACCTAACGAGTACTCGGGTAATGCTCTACTCCCCAAAGCCAAGTACCGGCGACAGTTAGTGCAGTACAATAAGGAAGAAGAAAAGCAACGGACAACATACATCTCTCTCGGTATTTAAAAGTTCTTCTTTCGGAGAAGTTGGCAATATTTTACTGCAAAGCTTACCTGTGCTACGATTAACCGTGTGCAATAAATCATCGTCGTCGTCGTCGTAGTCGTCGTAGTTTTCCGAATGAAAATTTTAACAGTAAAGTACTCTACTAGTGCGGAGAAGAGGTAGACAATGAAAAAGTGCTCTACAATGACATCAATGTAAAACTACAGCGGAGTCGATTTTGCATAATAGCCAGAAGAATAGCCAGAGAAATTATTAAAAATTGCTCGCTGCTTTTTCCTCGGGGATTTTACTCGGGATTTTATTCTCGAAAATTAATTATTACGACGATCACGATTAATGAATTTCGAGGAAGGTAATTTAGGCTATTTAGTCCTGGGGGCTAGGTCAGATGATCCATCCATCACGCAATTGAGCCGAGCAGCCAATATCGAGTTTCGTGAAACTATATTAATAATAATAATAATAATAATAATAATAATAATAATAGTGGTAGGGCTTGGTTAATAAGTTGAAATTGTTTAATAACTTTGTGATTGCGCGTCCTCCGTTCGTGAAGAACGATTTATGGGAGGCCGGTTATTTGGATTTTTGGAGGGGTGGTCGCGTTCCTTTGTCACCGGGAGCGATCGCGAGGGGCGTAGGGGGAGGATCAACACAAAGACGAGAGAAACGCGAGCCGAGTTTTTTCTTTTGTTTCCATTTATTCAGCCTCGTCGGGCGTTTCATCGTGAACTGTCCACCTCGGTGGTGTGGGGGTGTGCGTGTGGGGCGGGGGGGGGGCGAATATCACGTCCCCGTCAATGACCCGAGGTGGGGGGACAATGGTACGTACCGGAATAATAATAATTAACCGCTAATGTTCCTAGGAATTCGACGCGGCAAAATTACTCCGAAAGCAGTGTACTTTTCGATAACCGTTTACGATTTGCGTCATGGCGCCACTTCTTTAACTAATGCTATTCGACTGGGAGTTCGTGAGAAAAGTAAGTTTTAATCGGCTTAACGACAAACAGTCTCCCGGGGAATGTGATAAAAGTTTCAAGCATAATAACAATGATAATGGCGATAAAGAGCCGTGAGTCAGAAAGTGTCCGTCGACGCTCAACTTCTACTGGGCGCATGAATTTTCTGATTACGCGAGAACATTGCTCTTATTTTATAGCAAGGGATGGGAGCCGCGACGGGCGAAAGAGCTGTAAGGAGGGAATTGATCGGGCGTGTTTTGTCTTGTATGACGAAGGGACAGAAGGAAAAAGAAAAAGAAAAGAAAAGAAAAGAAAAGAAGATCGCAGCCCCGAAATATGAAATAAAGAGGGATAGAAGAGATTTGAAAGGAAGAAGAGAGGGCCAACAATAAGGAGAGCAGCAGCTCGTTAAGAGAACGGCTTAATGCCGGGCGTGGCACGGTGGCGGTTGGATGGGGGCGAGGGGGGGGCTTTGCCTTCCTCTGCTGACCGCTGCAGGCAAAATTTAGTCGAAAAGCGAGAGAGAGAGAGAGAGTGAGAGAGAGGCTCGCTCTCTTGGATTCTCGGAAGCACCGATACTCACCTACACGACAAACCGATCGGACGCTGCCTCGTGAGAAGGTAAAGAGTAGGATAAATCTTGCTACGAGCGCTAAGCTAAACCTCCTCTGCCTCTCTCTCTCTCTCTCTCTCTCTCTCTCTCTCTCTGCCTCTGTCTCTGTCTCTGTCTCTCTTGAGGGCGCGCGCGCAACGGGACGCGAGAGCCTTGGGAGGATAGGAACCAGAGAGATGAAGAAGCCACTGGAATGCGTGGGAATGTTTGTTTCGAGGGCTGTTCGCGCGTTGCCTACACGCCTTGCGTGCGCTTTATTTGTTTTTGATTCGTTTTTCGGGGGGGGGGGAGAATTCAATGACCATTCGGGATAATCAAGGCTCATCACTTGCGTTATTTACGTAATAGTTTACTTTACCTGTCCGAAGCTTTTCCGGCCTCTTGACCAATGAACCGAAAGTCTACGCTTTCTATCAGTCGACATCCCTCACATATGTTCTCCATTTCATTTCAGCATTTATATGTATTATTGCATTTGCAATAACGTTAATCAAGTTATTGGTCTCCCCCCCCCCACACACAAACTCAGCAAACTAACTAACTACCTATGACAAAAGTATTAGTGCAGAAAATTATTAATAGCGCTTTTAAGTTTTGCAAGGGTAACGGAAAGTATATGACTATTTTGAAAAAGGGTAAAACTGAAACAAGACGTAGTATTAATAGATGACATTTTTTTATTCATTTTCGATATTCCTTGATAAGTTGAAGGTTCTCGTTTGCGAACGGACGTCAATGTCGTTACAAGTATCACGCTAACGAACGCATTACAAAAGGCATAATTAAATATTACTAATTGATCATTAGCATCGTAGATTATATGATTAGAAAAAATAAAAATAATACCGATAATACACGCGCTACAGGATTCCCTGGTAAGGGAATCGCGACAGGACATAGAGTAGTACCAAGTTGACCGCTAGGTGGCTACATCTTCAAACGATGCATAATAAGCGTTTGTATAATAATAACAGCGTCGTCACCTGCAAGCAGTTAAAAAGGTGGCCAGTTAAGAACACGGTTCGCAATTTAGCTTTGTGAGAATAAAGGGGGTTGTTAGTCTATGTGTGTGTGAGAGAGAGAGAGAGAGAGAGAGAGCCTCGCTCACGACTACGCTGCGATATTAATATGCATTAGTTGATCGCATTGGCGTACATTGTACATCATTATTTAATATACTTATCGTGGCTTTCAATCTGACGTGTGAGTTATATTATTGGCAAAGATAAAAGTATCGTTAAAGCTTCGGCTTGAGCAAATAATAAAAATGGCAATTCATGATTTGACTTTTAAAGTTTCTTTGATTTAAGGTCGAGTTTGTAAAATATAACGTACCTAATGATGTTATCGTGTTCGTTAACGTAATAAGATAACAGTTTTGAACTTGATGCCAAATGAATATATAGTTGTACGATTAAAAATGAAAAAATTAACTACGGATACCGAGGCTTAATGATTTTCTGACGAATAATTGAAACGCGAGCCTTTTTACGTCGATGCTTTAAAGTCTTAATTAACTTAGCAAATCAGCTGAATGCGAAATACGGATTAATGTAAAAGAACGAAAAGTCCTACTGATTAACGCAATACTCGCTCATTTGCGTCTTTTTATAATGACAGCCGTGAAACGTGAATTAAGAGTCAACGAAAATCGTAAACCAAACGACTTTATGCTTTAAGATTTGACGGAACAGCATTAACAGAATATTTATTACATTTTTTCTTTTTCTTCTTCTCCTCCTCCTCCTCCTCCTTCTTCTTCTTCTTCTTCTTCTCCTTCTTCTTCTGCTTCTTATTCTTCAGGGATTCTTTTCCTTTTATCATTTCACTTGCCTAAGATTCGGCCTTAAGCAGCTGATTCATGATTTTCAGGTCAAAAATAGTATGAGTAATCCAAGATAAGTGAGAATCAGCACTCCGTATCATTCAAAAGCAATTTCGGGTAACGGTATCCTGTATCGGATATCCATGTAAAATAAAAAGTTAATATCTACGAATGCATATGCTTTATTAGAATTCCTGTTTATACGCTGAGTATATTATGCATTCATAAATTTACGTACTTTTGCGAACGTAAATACGATGATTCGGGCAAAAAGTACGTTTCGTTACTTATATTTTAAATGTACGTTAAAAGAGTTGAAGTATAGAAATTGAGACAAGGAGTTATTTAAAGAGGTAATGGTACTTGTGTCTTTATGAAAGATTATTTTATAATGCAATGGTCTGAAACGGGTGTGTTGCGCCTTCAAATCGATTGCAATAATCAATATTTGGTAGTCGCTTGAAAACTATTGTCTGCAAGTATACGTAAATATTGCCATAAAACAAAGCTTATTTAATTATTACATTGTCATTGGCAGATCATCCGTGAACTTTCGAGAAATGATAATTAGTCTACCTTACCGTTATTTATTCAGAGGCAAGAGAAGCCGTCTGGTCGGCTGGACAGTAAGCGGATTTCCTTCGGTATATCGCGTATGGAAAATGGCGTGTGTATGATCGGTGATATAATCCGGAAGTCATGCCAAAGGAACAATCGGATGGAATTTCACAGCAACCGCGGTACTTCTTACGCCTATTAATGCGTTCGGCAAAAAGGCTCATCGATGCGCCTCGTCAATCGACAGATGCCGGGCGATAACAACAACAATAACAACAACAACAATAATACGAATACTAATACTAGTACTAATACTAATAAGAAGAATGTATGAGGATGTATGAAAAGGACCGAGCCAAGAGATTTTTTATGGAATAGGGGAAAAGTTTGCGCCAAGTCGGGATTCTGCGCAAACGTGATCCTTTGCGCAGAGCTTGAAACTTCGGGAAAGAATGCGGAAGCGAAGAAAAGAATGCCGTTCGATTCTTACCTCAATCATTTCCTTCCTTTTTTCTTAACGCATCCTCACGGCTCCTCTTATTCACCTTCCGCTCGCTAACCTTGATTTACGGTCTTCTGCCTCGAGCCTCTTCGTCGTACCCCCCCCCGTTCCCCTTCCTCGACATCGAGATGAATGAAAATCGCCCTACTCGAGCCGTCGTTTCGTGGCATTTCCCTCTAATTCTCGGCCGAGCCCCAAACACATGTCCAATAAGAGTAGCCAAACGACTCGATTCCCTTCTTCTGGGTGTATTTTTTTTTTTTTTTGCTGCTCACGAGAGTGAGTCAGAATGGAATTTGTATTCCATTCCGTAGCATCAGTCGGATTGCTCGAGGCGGATACCGAGATGCTAATGCCAAAGAATACATCATGCCCACCCCCCCTACGTCCCCTCCCCCTCCCCCTCCACGTATGAGCGTCGAATGACTGGGGATCGATATATCAAGGACTCGATATCCCTCGCTGATCCACTTATAATTCCACTCAGTATCTTCTTCACCTCCTCGTGCCCACTGGGACCGCTGCGAGAATAATATCCACTTAGGATAAGACTTACATCCAATCGTAACAAATCATTCCATTTGACTGTACGAATAAGGGGCGCAACGTCATTAAAATGAAAAATCCATAAATTCAAACTATTTATTACATCGACATCGTAAAGTTCGGCAAAATGTATCTATGTGTAAGTGATAGTGCAGGGTCGGCTTAACGCGCGCCTCCACGTATTTTACGTCTCCGAATACGACTGCCGCCGCTCGACTATTACTCTCTTCAGAGTAATATTAGGATTATTATTACAATATAATAATAGTCTCGGGGAGTCGTGCTAATCAGAGCATTCGAGTCCGGAGACAAGAGCGTAAAACTGATCGACGCGGAGCATCGATACTGCTTTTATTTTAAATTAAAATGCCCATTTCGGGAAATAAGTCGAAGCATGTAAAGACGAAGGAGAGGTGGTGGAGCACGTTAGGACGAATAGGAAGAGCGGGAAGGGGGACACGGGGACGGATAATGAAAATCCAGCTCCTCTCTGGTCTCTGTATATGTCGGGCGTAAAAAGCGCCGGGGAGGAGGCTGCTGCGATGCAGGCGTGGTGGGGATGAAAACGAATGTCCGGGCCCGGATCCCCGGACATGCACGATCGAGCTCCCGAGCCTCGCGCGGAAATCGCACGACGGACCCACGTGGCCTGGTTCTCATAGGCGCTCGGGCGAAATAAGGCACCGATGACACGTGAAAGCCGCGGCACTTTTATTATCTGGACTAATTGTCGGCTAAGGAGACGGAGATCTCGATGGCTCTCCTCCGCGAATTTATTGCAGCAGAAGCAATTGCGTTTAGGAAACGGGAATCGGCTCTTCCTGCGCGTGCGGGAAACTCATCCGGGAAAGTGGAGGTCCGCGCCGCCAATTTATTTTTCTATTCCATTCGTTTGACGCTCGCTCCTCCTCCTACTCCCCCCTCCTCCTCCTCCTCCTCCTCCTCCTCCTCCTACCCCAGCCCCGAATCCCACCTTGTCGCAACATTTTCACGCTTCGATTTTCCAATATTGGCCTGCAAATCGTTCCTTAACTTCCTCTACTTGTCTCAATTAGAAGCTTTCTTTTCTCTTCAATTACGCTTTGATTTACGCTCGCAATAACAAGAGCTGTTTTTTCTACAATGGGCCCAGAAGGAAATAAGAAAAGAAAAAAAAAAAACTTTTTCTATATTGTTTTTTATTTTATATCTTTTAGTTCCCCGAAGTAATTTTATTATTTTTTTAATTAGACAGGATAAAATAATTTCGTTGCCCGCTCCCAGTTAACTGTTTTTGCTCTATTTATTCTAAAGCTTAAGTGAATTTTCTAATGGAAACGTTAACTATAAATGTTAAGGAGTACGAAGCATAGGCGACCGAAATGCACAAGATTAGTAAGAGCTGTTTGTTGTAATATACATTTATTTCAAAGTAATAGCAGGTCGTGGAGATGATCTGATCTATATGTATGCTATATCCATCAAAATCACCTGAAATTAAAAGGCCGAAATAACATTTAAAATCAAAGTTGTATCAGAAATTTAATCGCTTCTATTCTTATAAGCTGTTCCGTTTCCTCGTTGTTTCCTCCTTGTTTCCGCGTTCGTAAAATGGAAGTATTATATCGGCATCGAGCGTCGCTTAAGCATCTCGAATAAGCACGTGTATATTTAGAATGATCGGGCTCGACTTAAATAAACTCATTGCAAGTTTAAAAAATTCTTTTCACGGACGCTTCTGCATTTAAATATAAATATCACAACTATTATTATTACTATTATTATTATTATTATTATAAAGCCATTGAAGCTATCGGTGTGTATGTGGTCCGATCTAGAGACGTGCCTTTTACGTATCGTTGATGTATTTTATTACGGATTATTATTAATTAAATAATAATCGCTTGTAAACAATTGAGGAATACGGAGCTCTGAACTCTGAGCCGAAGATGATCGATCCATGTTTGATGATTTCGAGGACGTGCGGGTCGGGTTACTGAATTTCTCTAACTCGTAGAATCAGTCCTCGTTCGTCATTCCCCTTGGCGCCCCGGTACCTCTCACAGAAGGTTCGAGCAGCCGCGGCGAGGGCAGGAGCTGCACAAGGCCGCATAATAATGCACGCGGTCCGTCGGTGTCACCGACACAGCGAGCCTCCCCAGCCTACGGCAGGCAGCCAGGTACCTGCCCCGGAGCTGCCCCCGACCTGCGCTCCCGTACGGAGGCCTCGGTGACTTTATCGCCTTGATCTTGAACGGAGCTTAGACGACTCGGAATTCCTTACACGCGCTTCCCCCACTTATATCTCCGTTACAGAATAAACTATAAACAGCGACATTTTGTCAAACGGCGAAATAATTTACGCCCAACGATAATAAAAAGCCGAACCTCTCTTATATTTTATATATCGTCCGAATATATCCCCCCAAAGCCTGGCGTTTCGTGTATGCGTCGTCCCCCTACTGCTCCTCCTCCATAGATTACATCAAAAGAAAGTAAATGCATCGATTACTATGGGTAGTAAAAGTAGCGTGTCCGGGGACTCTTGAGGATTCTTCAGTGATTTGAAAGGATCGACAGGGGCGAGAGACAGAGAGAGAGAGAGAGAGAGAGGGAGAGAGATAATAAAAGTCTCTCTGTGGGATCGTAAGCGTAAAATTGTGCAGGAGGAAGGCAATGGGAGCGAGGCCGTCAATGAGCTTATATCCCCGAGCGATCCCGAGTCATTCCGAGCCGTGAAAGTCCGTGGAACTAGCGACACGTAGCCGGTGCGCTCTCGCTTGGCCAGGACTTCCGGCGCGGGGCAAGAGCCGGGGCATCATCCATGGCAGCGCGAGTGCGGTGAACCGACGAGGGTTGGGGGGGGGGAGGTTGGGGGCTTAAAAAAAAGAGAGAAGAGGCTCGCGGCCAGGAATCGATCGTCGGCATTAGAATGTCTGGTAACGCGCTTATGCGTACGCAGCCGAGTCGCCGCGTCTCTCCCATTGATCAGCTGCAGCGGGTTGAACGAACCGGGAGGGAATCCTGCGCTTATGGCCACCGCCTGGCGTCCTTCCTCTCCAGCCACTGCGTAACCCTCCTCCACGTCCCTCTTCGTCCCTCTTCGTCCCTCGTCACTCCGAAATACGCGCTCGGCTCCTTAGCAGCATATCGAGCGCTATCGGTCCTCCCTCCCCCCCGTACCCCCGACCCCACTCGTCTTACTTACTAACAGGAGTCGCCGCTAAGCGGACCGCGAAAATTCAATGGGCGAGCAGTCGAGGACGATAGCATCTCTCTCGACTCGGACAATGGCTTTCGCGGTAATTTCCTGGGGAGCGGCGGCGGCGGCGGCGGCGGCGACACTGTCCAGAAGCGCACTACACCCTCCGAGAGGAGCCTCGAAGTCATGTCCGCCGTCGAGCGGTTGGCCCGACTCCAAGAGCATCTTCCGTCGCTGCTCTCTCCCTCCGGAGTATCGCATTCGGCTTTGTCGGCACCTACGTACACGCCCTTTTTATTTATACGTAGACAAAACGAGCGACAAAACTCTCCCCGAATCGTCTTCCTCTTGCATTATTCGCCGTTTGGAAATTTCTATTTTGGCCCCTGTCGCCTATGTGACGTAGTCGACACAAGGGACAGAGCCTCCAGCGTCTTCTTTGACATCAAATACATGTACGTGGACGCGCGCGTGTGTACACACACTAGAGGGCCCTCGTGGCCGCCGATCCTGAATGAATTAATCGACGATTAATATCCCTCTCGGTCGGCGTTCCATTAAATCATTTCCGCCGACATCGTTCTGGCGACCTAAATACCCACCGTCCCGCCAACCCTGCACACCGATTGCCGCCCCCGCATTTGCGAATCCTAGATCAAATATAGGTCGCGATTGAGCCGCCCGCGTTTGTTTGTAAGGGCATTGGTTATTAAATTTCAAAATATAACCCCAATAACCCGCTTAAGTAGACGGATATTTAGAGGCTCGGATCTTTAATAGAGCTTTTATAAAAATAAAAAAAAAAAAAAAACCATTTATTTGACTTTTGTTCCCGTTTTCGCCCGTTACCGGTGCGCTCACCTTCAATTTTAGCTCTCCGCTAACGACTTTTGCCAGCCGACTTCTTAAACGATTTATTAAAACGAAATTAAACCAACAAAACTCTCCATTATTCAAAGTTTTACTCTTAAACGAATGCGGTTGCTCTCTGCGCGGGAACTTCGTAGGCCGGCAAGTAATTGTTATGTAACAGCTAAACTTGTTTTAATGTTAAACGATTCTCCTCTAATACTCGACCAAACTCTCTTGCGTATTTTCCAAAACTACTGTCAATGAACGCATCTTTCTTTTGACACGTAGATGATGGATACTTATGGGATGTTCCGAAAACTTAATATTTAAAAGCTCAAAACCATT
Organism: Ceratosolen fusciceps; assembly: GCA_018883505.1. Classification (NCBI taxonomy): domain Eukaryota; kingdom Metazoa; phylum Arthropoda; class Insecta; order Hymenoptera; family Agaonidae; genus Ceratosolen; species Ceratosolen fusciceps. The sequence continues at coordinate 5,601,246 of RCIC01000005.1, forward strand.
TCTAGAATATCGATTTTATAAATTAAGTTTCTAAAATTAATCCGATCGTACAATACCGATTTATATACTTTGGTCGGTTTACATCCGTAGGAATCGCGTAAAATAGTTCATAATTATTTTTATTAGCTCTAACAAGAAGCTATTAAGTAATTAAATTATTTGATTCGATAATTCGAAATTTTATCCTTAAAGCGAGGGTCAAAAGTTTTTTAAATGACTCGACTATTGTTAATATTGTTAATGTAACATAAGCCTGAAGGGGGGAATACAATGTTCGTTTTAAATACAGGTTAAGCGCTATTTAATCACCTCGTTATGCTAATTATAAGACACATTAATATTAATTGTTAAATTTAAATGTAGATACTTAAAGTAGTAATTTATACAATGAAGTAGGGGTACGTTTAGGGCGCCTAGAAGAGGCGCCGAGCTCGTCAATTTAAACATAATTAAAAATCGAATTGTTTATTAATAATTGTCAAATAATTAATTCCTTAGATATTATGGGTATAACGCGATTAAGAACCCGATTCGCGTCGATTGAAGTGCGGATTCTGTTTAAGGGTTTGTTTTCCTTTTAGTGATCACCATAGCGATATGTTCGAAATTCATTCCAAGTAGTTAATATGAAAATGTTTGTAATTTGAATGTTTAAGTATAGGCTCGGCTGGATGCGTCGCAACGGCCACGTAACCGCATTTTTGCACTTAATTCGAATTTTCAGGAGATTTGCCTGAAGCCGATCGTGTCGTAAAGTTCACCGTAGTATAGACAATAAATTCTTTATTGAAGCGGGTACTAATTGAGAGGCAGAGCTAAAATATAATGCTCAATGTCCCACGATTCCTCCCGTAATATCCGAGAGGAATTTTATTTAAACACCTCCCTATCCGCGCGTAAGCTCGGACTGAGCTTATAATTAAACGACTCGAAACTCCGGTTGATAGGAGGAGGGAGCGGGTGGGGAAGGGGAGCTGCCAGTTGAACAATGAGCGTTAAATAAAGTTTAATTTAAACGAGATGACGATGGGCGCGAGTGCGCAGCCGATTCCGTCGTTTCCCAATTAAGAGACGAAAGAAAGTCCCCGATGGAAGGTCCGCTCGCTGTGCAAACCGAATCGCCTTATAGCCTCGCTAGTAATTAATAGGTCCAAGTCCCGGGCAATTCCGGCCCATGTAACGCCGCCTCGTTACTTACCTCGTAATGTTCGTTAAACGCGCCGAGCCGCTTCCTAATGACTAATTACAGCGAGCGAGTCAAGGACAGGGAAGGAGGGAGGGGGCTACCGGAGTTGCCCCCTCAGTCCTCCCTGTATGTTAGCCGCCCTCTTCGCTGCTTGCTTGCCTTACCTCGCCAGAGAGGAAGACAATTACCTCTGCTCTTACCTCACGGCAGCTCCTTCAGCGATAGCGTCAATTATCCTTTAGAGACAACAGCTGCTGAAAGTGCAGAGCCACGGCGGTGAGGTGGTATGCTTTATAGGAGCAGTCGGTCTCATAAATCCGAGGGAATTTCATTAGTCTAGCCTCTTCGAGCTTGAAGTTAGCGGGACCTCGAGCCTCAGGATTCAGCATCGGCATTGAAAATACAAAATATCATGGCCGACCCGAGCTCTCCTCGCGTTTCTTTAATTTTCCTAACACCAACGCGTAATCCATATTTAATATATATATATATATATATATATGTATACATATATAACATATATAATGATACGAAATGCGGGTTCGTTCCTCTTCCTTATTCTGCTTCATCGAGTCCTTCGGCTTTTACGGCCTTTATTACTTTTATTCACTTGCGCTATCCGAGTTTTACCAGTAAAACGTCCGACCTTACGTGAGAATCGGGAATTCCAACATACTACAGGGAATTATGCTTATTACAAAACACGTAGATATTATATTCGGCCGATTGCCATTTTCTTATGGGAAGTAGTCCGCTCCTATAAAATAATATAATTTATCTGTATTTAAATAATCATTGAAGCTTGTACAGATAATCGCGGCCAATAATTTATAACGCGAGGATTTCAAATCGCATTTTAATTTTATTATTATTATTATATCCTTTTCTGCAGCAGTTTTAGCTAGCGGATGAAATTAATTAATATTTTGTCATCGGTAATTAATTTCTTGCCTCTAGAAATATAAGAAAAACATTAGGACTAAATTTTTATTCGCTCATCTTCACGGCAAAAATAAAGGCAATTAATTATTCCTTATATTAAAAATATTTTCAGTCCTTATTAAAAGGCATTTTTATATGTGTATATATATATATATATATATACGTATATAAACCGTTGGCCTTAAGATTTTATGTTTTGATTAAAATTGATGTGAAGCCATTCCAATTAGAGCAGAATTGCTTATAAAAAGATTTTCTTGTGACTAAATTTGTACGAATAATAATTAATTTGAAATATAGACGGGAAAATGTAGTATTCCTATTATGTAATAAGAATTGTTATGAAAAATGGATGGGAACGGCTGTGCTTTAAGATATCAAATAATAAATGTAAAACAAATGCAGCGGACCGATTAACCTTTAACGTAATAACTTTGACTTTAGATCTAGATAAGTTTTAACCTATGAAATATCTAATGCATTCGATTAGATAGAGCAGAGCAGGGGCAGGGGCAGGAACAGCTGGAGCTGGAGTAGCAGCAGCAGCAGCATAGAGCGCAGAAACTTTGATTATCCACGTAAACATGTAAGTTATAAGCTCATTGAAAGTGCCTTCGAACAAGTTTCATTTAATTTCTCTGGCTTATCGTCCGTTATTACAATTTCTCAAGCCTTTAATTCTTATTTCGCAACATTTTGGCAATAAATTAAATTTTAACCCCGAGGCTTAGAAAGATACCAAATGAACGAAGAAAAAACTCGCTACATGGATCTGATTTCAAGCGGCCCCCTAAGGCATTTCACGAATACCATAGAATGTAAAAATAAGATAATGGCGAGGTTATAATTTAACGTTTCGTAAATATTATCGCTTTCGCGTTCGAACAGTATCATTCGACCGACAGGAAATTCTTATTTTAAATTCGTACAACGGCTGCACGCATTCGTTGTTCGTTAATTTAAAAAGTAAGGATAGCAAAGATTTTAAAAAAAAGGGGAGTCGGGGGCGGGGAGTGGAGGGGAGGTGAGGTGACAGTAGGGAAAAATACCTTTGAGCGTAGACTGATCGCGACTTATATAATGAATAAAGCGAGCTGGCTCGTAACGAGAGGGTAAAAGAAAGAAGAAAAAATCATTTTTTTTTACTAATGAATTCGTGTCCCGTTAAAAGAGGATTTTGTTCTTCAACGCGAATTCTCGAGAATAATGAATTTTAATTTATTTTTTAAAAAGCCTTCGCACAAGGGTATTTTTAATGAAAGCTAATAGCTGTAGCAGTATGTGTAACGCGGATAATCGGAAAGAAATGGGGCGGACGGAGAGAAGTAGGGAGGGGCGTCTGGTGGAACGTCGAGAGCTAGTGAAACGAAAGCGTCTATCGGAAATCGATGCTTCCGTCTATCTGTCGCAGACGAGGGGGGAAAGGCAAAAACCTTCCTTTCCCTTCACCTCTCATCCGAACCATATGATTTTCTATGTATCCGCATGTACGAAGCACTATAATTTTTACACTCATCGTTCTGCAAAGCTTGGAATCTTTGTCATAGAGCCATAGGTTCTCTCTCTCTCTCTCTCTCTCTCTCTCTCTGTGTCCCGTACAACGGTAGATAGGAAATAAAAAGACTCGACGAAGGAGGGAATATTATCAGTAATCGGGCGCATCTCTATACGATATCGGCCCTAATGAAAAGGCTCTTTTCTCAGAATAGCACTCGAGTCTTTTATTAATAATAAACGCTTGGGATCACGGGCAAGAGTTGAATCGCGATGCTTGCACCAAGATCTGATGGAATTGGCAGTTGGCCCGACAGTTGGTTTATCCTTTTCATCAGATCGGTTATACGGCCCGAGTGGCTTAAAAAGTAGGAGTAACAACGAAAGTCGTTAGGCATTAGAGTGGGTTGGCGGGTAGTCTGGGGGGGGGGTGAAGAGAGGTTGGAGGCGGAGGAGGAGGGTGGGGGGTCGATGGGGGGGGTGCTCGGCTGACCGGCGAATGCCACATTCGCTTCGCGCCACGTAACATCATTGCCCCCCTTCTCGGGGCGATGGAAAGGAGCGCAAAAAATCCGACCGCTATGGCGGAATGCACCTCGTTGACCCCTTGCGGCTCACCCACGGCTGCGCTTGATAAATAATTATCGGTGCCCTCGACTCGAGTGATTAAAGGAATCCTTCCCGAACGATCGTCATCGACTTCGTCCGGCACCCACCCCACTCCTTTTTATTATTACTTTCCTCTCGCCCCCCCCTCTTTCGTCTCATTAAAATATGACCACGTATTTTAATCACAATTTCTAATGATAATTACTTATATTAGGCTTTATACAATTTAGCACTGTCCGCGTGCATTTAATATAAAATCAATGAGCCTGCCATCCATTCCGTAAGTTTAAAACCAAATAATGGGTATGTGACAAATGTCACCTACCTCTTTTGAACCACAAAACAAGGAATTTTGTTACAAACATAATGAAAATATTATTTGCACCTGTACATTACGTAATTGCTAAAAAGGGCAAAAACTGTACAGTACTCCTTACATTATCTTTTTCATATGTATATGTATATAATTTCTATTTCATGCTACGAAATTATCGTAATCTATTTTCTATTTCAGGTACGTAAATGAATAATGTCTGAAAATGTCCGGTAACAGTATTCTGTAAGCTGTAAGTAGTATTCAATGTCAATGTTATTTAAAGAAACAATTAATAAAAGACGTAGATATTTCAAAGTATCGCATAATTAAATTTAATACAGAAAATGATTAATTAAAATAATAAAAATAATACAATCAGAATGTTTAAGTAAAAGCGTAACTAAAATTGTTACTATCGCATTAAATAAAATTCATGTAAATTCATGTAATAAATGCAATTTTCGGTATATTCGAGTCTTCGTATATACCGATTCAAAGAATTAATGAAATAAAAGAAATCGATGTCCTTTATGTAAATTTAGCAGGTCATACGAAAGAAAGGTTTATTAAATTTTTAATTTATGAAATAATTCATTTTTATTTTTTAATTACTCGAACCCATTAAAACGTATTTGACGGTCAAACGGAGTCACATTTTAGAAAAAAATGATATTCAATCACTTGTCGTGTCATGTGTTGCCGAGCGATTGTAAAATCCTTCGTGCATTCGTTCTCATTTGAAATGAAACATGGGTGTTGGAAACCGTTAACTAACGCAGGAACATTAGTGGCGCGTGAAAAATGATATAGAAAAACAATTGGAGAAAAGGCACCAAGGCCCGGCTGCGGACTTCGGGGCTGAGGCAGGGGAATCGACTTAGAGACGCGAGGTCGTACAGATCGAGTGAGAATACAGAGCTTTTTGGGCTTCTTCTCACTTGTTCCGCCGAGGTCGAGTTTTTCGTATAAAATCGACAAGAGTTGGAAAGGCGGTAGGAGTGCGACTTGCGGATTCGAGTTACTGAATAGCGCTTCGCGAAGTACTAAGTGTTAGTATTCGCGTGGTGTCGTGGCACAGGCTGGTGACAGGGGGATTGAGTGACAAGAAGCTCCTAATCCACCCCAGGGGGAACCTTCCCTGGGAGCCGAGAAACGACTCCCGGTGGCCGATCCAGAGGACAGAGACAAATAGAGAGAAAGTGAGTTCCTCTGCGGCCGGGTCTGGTCTCCAAGACGTTGGAGACAACCCGGTGTCCGCACCCCACACACCGATCGGCCATCCAGACGTCCGAACTGTGTGGAGTTCGCGACGCATCGGTGTCACGGCGTAGGGCGAAAGTCCAGCTGGCAACAAGGTACCGTACGTACATTCCTTCACGAGAGCTCTCCCGCGCGCGTATCGCGAAACCGTCTCAATTAATATAATTATTGATTTTTGCTATTGTATATTTGCGTGCGTGCGTCAAAAGGCTTCTTTCCTCCTTCCCGACGAAGGAGGTTTTTTTACGCCTCGCGGCGATTAGGGCAATTTAAATTAAATAAAGAAAATTCTTTTTGGCTTTGACACTCAACCAACGACTTTTATTTTTTCCGTCTTCCTATCCTCTATTAATATCTTGCAAGACTCACGGAGATGGTAAGTTGCGTATAAATTGCTACAATGGGCTAACGTAAAAGTAGGTAATTTGATAAAATTTAAGGGAAATAATAAGAGCCGGAGACCGTTAGTTGAAAATCCTTTCCAGAGAATTCATAAACTAGCTAATGGCATTGAAGTGTCAGTTAATGTAATCGACGTAGAAAATATTCTTGAATTTGAAATTGACGATCGAGAACTAGTTTTAGAAATGTTTCGAATGCAGGCCCGTTTGTATGAGAAATTATGATTGAGAAATAATTTTGAGTGGCGGACAAAAGAAAAAAATCCAGGGGCGTGTCGGAAAAGAGACCCGATACGAAAAAAAAAAAAAAAAAAAACAGAGAAAAAGTCAAGTTCGGGCCGCGCGATCTTCGTTATTCGAATGATATTGCAGACGCGTAGCTTCGACAATAAATACTTAGGTGCGTGTGCGCGAGGTGCGCTTTTATGCAACACGACAGACGATTTTCTCCTCCCGTTCTCATTTCTCGGGCCCGTGCGTGCGCACTCGCACACTCCGGGTGAATAAATTTAATTGGCCACCGACCGACTTAACGCGCTTTTCGATTTCCGGGCCGATGACGCGCGTTACAAAGTACCCCCGCCCGCCCGGGGGGAAAGGAGAGCATCCGAGTGCCGTCGAGTGTCACTTACGAGCCTCGACTTTATCAAAGGTCTTAGGATCTTTCTTATTTACGCTCATTGATACCGCTCGGAGGCGGTAATACCGTTCGATAAGTCGAGGCTCACTCGTAATTAAAATCCGCTTGCCTAATTTAACTTATCGTCGTCGCTTTCCTACGCTGATGTTCTTAATGCTTTTTTTTTCTTTCTTTCTTTCTTTTTTTTTCGGAGAAGGTTAGAGCTGTATATTTGTAATCTGCCCCTCCGAGCCTTTCACATCCAATGAATAAATATTAGAAATCAAGCGCTTAAATCGAGTTTTCAAGAATACGGCATTATTTACGACTAATTATCTCGTAATAAATAGCAAAATATGTGCTAAATGCAGCATGGACCATGTACCGAATGAGTAATAAATTCGTATTAAAATGCATTAGCGGCGATAAGCGCTGGAATTATTTCTACGTATTTCCGTACGGCACATTTGAACGGAGATTTGAAATCTGAATGATCACTCGAGTGGAATGTAATTAGGATCGTTTGTGCGAATATTGATAGGAATAGTGAGATATAAGAATAGCATTGGGAACATCCGATTAATTATCCTTAAAAACAAGAGACAAAGGAGCTTTCTTTTTCGGAGGCATATTTGTCGGATAAAAAAAAAAACCCCCCTAAGCCATGATACGTAAGATCCTAATGCTAATTACCATTACTACAAAGAAGAATTGTGAATAAATTTGTATTATTTTCATGCCAAAGACTTATATATTTCAAGGACATTAACAATGTATATTGTATTATTGTAAATAAAGTCGGAAATCGATAACGTTTTGGGAGGAGATGGAAAGAACGGCGCGATGGGGAGTGTAGGGGTGGTGGTGGCGGTGGTGGTGGTAACGAGCGGCGAAAAGGCGGATTACGGCGAGATAGCGAAAAGCGTTGGATTACGTTGAGTCGAGGACGCGAATTCAATTACAAATCCAAGTTCAAGAATGCCGAGCGAGCTTAAGGATCGAGGGTGGAGGAGGGGGCGGGGCCGGATCGGAGAGAGAAAGAGAGAGAGAGAGAGAGAGAGAGAGAGAGAGTTTGTCAATTACGTAGGCAGGCACCCGAGGCGAGGGCAGCTCTCGGAGACGTAGGAACTCGTCTCGCGCGAGCGTGCGCGAGCCTCCGAAAAGTGGGTTATCCTGGAGGGCGACGGTGGCGACGGTGGCGTCGGCTCGAGTCGCGAGCGGCTTCTTCGATTTTCTCCGCGGGCCATTCTCAGCCAAGTGCAGATTCATTAAACTCTCTCTTCGCGGATCGACACGATGCCTCCCAATCTCGTTGCCCCCTCCCTGCCCACAACACCTTACGACCTCGGCCGAGGTCGTAATAACCGAGCGACGAGGATGATACTTAAAAAAATAATTTCCGGCACACGGTCCCGCGTGCCTTTTCCTTTTTCATTTTCATTCGATTCACTCACCGCTCCCGTTATTACCAGCGCTCTCCGATAAAGACCCTTCAAATGCAAAGTAATTGAATAATGACCGTGGCTTATCTTATTATTCGCGGGAACGGGGGCTCCGGATAAAATTATTATTCAGCCGTCAAATGATTTCGATTAGATTTTATTCCGCTTGACGGCGATCGGACATTTGTATAAGCACGTAGAGCACGCGGATCTTTGGATTTTCCCCGGCTTTTCGGAAAAGCTGGTAATAAACTACAAAAATAAATAAAGTAAGAAGTTGAGAGAATTTTTTCCCCGTTTCCCGTTTCCCGTTTCCCGCTTCGTTTCACTTCCAATAATTATCGATAAGAGACGAAAGAGAGCCGCGGCATCTCCCGAGCCCGTGGAATCATTACGTTCGAGCTTACGTTCCATGGCCTTGGGCACTCGGTTCGTAAAATTGTCCAAAGCAAGTCGGGGTTTGAATTACCCCGTTAGCAACGTTACTTTGCCAATGAATTGTCGCGCTTAAGATATTGAGGGAAATCAATCGGGAAATCGGGAAATACCTCGGCTCACGCAGTCTCATCTGCCGAAAGAACGCTCGTCGGATAACGATTACATTACGTAAGATAATGCCAATTAATATATACGGACGAGGAGAAGGGCTTGGTAATGCACTCGGATGGAATGGCGCAGTTGCTATAAACGAAGGAGGAAGAGGAGCTTCAGTTCTCGCGGGCCAAGGACAATAGCGAGCGAACCTGTCGGAACACGGGCCGGCGATGCAGGATCCAACTCGGAAGACATATCACGCACCGCAATGGCTCACGGGGGGGGGGGGTAAGGATAAACGACGGAGAGAGTCATCATCACCGTGGCCGATTATTCCGCGCCTCCGCACCTCCCGCCTCTAACCCCCCTCCGTATCCTAATATAATGATAATCGACAATAACGCCGGGAAGCGGGTTAGAAAGGCGAATAGTGGCAGAAAAGTGCGGATAAGTCAGTCGGCGAGGCGAACCGTCTCTTTCTCTTTCGATGGAAAGTCGCTTGATTTTCAATGCAGCTTCTCTGAAAACACGAAAAGCAAGTTAACTCTCTACTCGGACACTTGCGTGCAGGAATTCAACGCTCTTTTCCAGCATTCGTACGTGTCTCTCGTGCGCGTCTCTCGTGCGCGCTTCCCGTACGTGTGCCCCGTACGTGTGCCCCGTACGTGTGTCGCGCGTGATTTCTCTAAATTTGTTGGAATTAAAGGTCGGTCCGAGCGAGGAAATCAATGGCTCGCTCTGTGCTCGATCTCCCGGATCGGCCATTGCTCGACAGCCGATTCATCACTTTCGTAGATCCTACCGACAACAATAACAATAATGATGATAAAAACATAAAGTATACATGTATATTTGTATATGTAAACACTCGGGGTCGCGCGAGGCGCCTCTCGCAGGCATTGGTATGTCGGTGTCGAGAAATTATAATTAACGCGCGGAAAAAACTGCCGCTCCAAAGGATATTTCCCACCGAGCGCACGAAAGCCGCGCACTTAAAGATTACGTTTTCGTTTCTCCATAAAATTAATTGGCCCATTGTTTACGTAGCCTACAAATTGCTTTCTATCGAAAACACTTACGGCCGGCCGCTTCCAGCAATGATGATTAAAGGCGCTCGAGTTATTTAGGAAAAGCATTAGACATTGTGGGACGGCGATATATGACGGATTCAATGACTAATTAATTTTATAAATAGAAACTATAAATTGCGGATTGATTGCCCGCTGATTCATAACCGGTTGTCGTTAAGCCTTACTTCTCCAGCGGGGGTATTATTTTCTCCGAGCATTGCCACTATTACGGAATTTTGTTAATTTGTCGATCCCCCGGTCTCGCGGTCAAGGGTAACGCAATCGTCATCGTTACATTGACCGGGGGGGGGGGAGACTGAGTTCGTGTCGATAATCAGAAACAGGAGGACGTCTTCGGGCTTAAAGGATTCGGGCCTAAATGTTTCCTCGTTAAGCAGAGAGACCTTCGAATCTCTGCAGCGGCTCGATTTCTCCTCTCGTATCCGAGAAACGAATGCGCGTCTAGACAAAAAGCCGTCATAACGCATTCGCTGTCTGCGGATAACACAAACTCGTTTACTCTCTTTTCGCACGATTCCGTCTCCTCCTTTCTTTCATTCACTTTCTCTTTCAATTTTTATCTCGCTCTCTCTCTCTCTCTCTCTCTCTCTCTCTCTCTCTCTCTCTCGCGCTTTACAAAATTACGAATCCCCTCAACCCACCGGCGTTTATTATTTATACGGCGAGAATCCGGAGCGTGCGAATGAAGCCGGTAATTGACACGTCTGAGAGTTTTGCGGATGCCGATTGTTTGTCTTCGTTACGTTATATTGGCTCGAGGGTGGGTGGGTGAGTGGGTGACTGGGTGAGTGGGAGGGGGCGAGGTGAGTATTGCCATATCGAATTCATGACTGGTGGCACGCGTTCGATGTTTTATGTCCCTTCTACGCCGACGTACTTAGTTTTTGTCATATAATCCTCCGCTAATATCCTCTTTCAAGCTATTCCGCGTTAGTATTCAAGGCCCGAAGCCGTAATTAAAAATTCATTGCAGACTGATGGCGATTTCGTTACGACATTATAACGTAAAAGGCTGAAGGAAGGATCGAAAGTCGGTATGTCATGCCGTTACGCTTTCGTGACCATTATTGATATCATATGGTCTTGGGCACCTTAAACTTCAGGTTATATTTGAAATTGAATGGACGTAGGATGAAAACCTGACACTTTTCACGACTTATCTTTGCCCGCAATTGATTTCTCCAACTTTTGAGGCGTGTTCCTAGCCTGTCCCTAGCCTGTCCCTAGCCTGTCCCTAGCCTGTCCCTAGCGTGTCCCTAGCATTCGCGCGCCGGGTAACACGAATTATCTGATTACGTAGGTTTCCGTCTGACGCGGGTAGATAAAATTCCGGCAATAAGCTTATTGCGATGTAGATCCGAAAGCCGAACAAAAGGTGAATTGAGATAAGGCAGTGACTCGGAGCGGCGGCGGCGGCGGCGGCGGCGGCGGGCTCCTGATAATCTCTGGGATAGTGCGCGCGAGCATAAAAAGTGACCGGGAAGGAATAAAGCAAGACGAGACATGCGTCCTCCCGAGCGAGAATGCGATAAATGAATAGAGCGATGAGGTTCCGAGCCTCGTAACACATTAACGTTCGAAGTACTGTTAACTAAATAACTAGCTCACAGCAAATAACTCCAACCGATGCATCCCAGATACTCGAGTAGAATATTTATTTCTCTGTGTAGCGTCTTTGTAGCGACCGACAGCTAAACTTCACTCGGTCGCTTCGCCCGTCATTCCTTACTTCTCTTCCAGACATTTTCACTTGAATTTTTTAGCTCCAGCATCCCTCGATCGCAGACTAAGGGGCCTATAAACGAACATTCAAACTAGATTCAATTCTTTCGACTTGACGTAATAACAACAACAACAACAATAGCAATAATAATGATAATGAATCGTAAAGCTTCAGGGTGCAGGAGAAACTGTAAACTATGGACTGGTTATATCTAAAAATACGCGTCTGCTTATATGAATCGATTCAGCGCTTATTTTAAAAAAAAAAAAGCTTAGTTAAAACGATGCTTGTCATTTGTAATGACATTAAGGATATTGCGCCTTGGTGTCTCCCCGGCAATAGCTAAATCAATTAGCTCGGTGATCAATAAAATTAACTCGAATGCTTATTTTCTATTTTTAATACGTGAATTATGTAATATCGGTATGTAATTGTTTTAAACGTGGTTTAATGTCCAGGTTCTCTACTAATACCAGTGATAAAAAAATTTCTTCTAATGTTATCCCACCCCACGGCGACGAAAAACCACGTGAATTTATATAATTCGAAGGTCATGGAAGCGCCGGCGTTATTCCTTCGCAAATATTAGTCGCTCCGAATGCGCGTGTATGCGTGTATATACCGGGAATCTTGTCGGGAAAGACATTTAAATGAGAATGGAAATCTCGGCGAGGCGAAGCTCGTAATCTCTGTAAAGCCAGTGTTTACAAGGGCGGGCATCCCCCCGTGCATATTAAGTACTGCGCGAGTAATCGTAATTCCATTAAGGATCGCGGATCGGCGGCAATGTGGCCTTTCCTCCCCTCTCTCGACGGAAATTGAAATTCCAATCAGGCGGGTGCAACTGGCTCCCGAATTCAATAGACTGCGGCTGATTTCGACAGCCTGTCAATGTGTACGTAAGCAGTGTTTGCGCTATGATTCGTGGCGAAAGTCCCGCGTGTCTCCGCGAATTGGATTAAAAGCTGGAGGGGGAAAGGGTATCGGTAATCAGGATTGGGCGGCTAGCCCAACGAAAGTAGAAAGCTCCGATCGGAGCTGCTGCTCTATTCCAAGAGCGCATTTTCGGTCGCATGTGCCTGCCGTTCTCCTCTATTATGTAAATTTCATCACATCGCGCGCTCTTCAAAGGTCTCGGAGACAAGTGTAACGAGTCGAGGTCTAACGAGTCAGTCTATGTATATAAATATCTACCGAAATTCATTGCTGACGAATGAAAACGAATGAAAACGTCCGAGCTCTCGCACTAGATGGCATTTCACTTTAACGTTACCTCGCTATTTACTTTAACAATCAGCCATACGCAACAACGACAATTTATTATAAAAATTTTTTAATACAACTCGGAGCCTTCAAAGTGTTGGAATAACCGAGTCGTTACGTCAATAAGTAATGCCGCAACCATTGCTAAATGTATCATTTGGCTTAATTATCCTCTTAATGTGTATCATAAAACTTTTAATACAGCTTTAGAAGGTAAATTAGCTTAACTTTGTTATAATTATATAATAATTTTATTCATTTGCGTTACTCTTTAAGCATAGTAATTGAGCTGTTTGAGCTTTCCGGATATTCCGAGCTCGCATAATAGGGATGACGTTACAAAGCGAAATATATACATTCACGTGTTATTTATTATTCAACGGTTAATTCTACGGGGTAAGGGCCCCCGTTGGACAAGATATTCACATTATATTATAATATATAATACAATGTTAACCCGGGAATTCCTGTCGCTCAGAACTTTCTATTATTTTCGATCTACTCGGAGTGATGTATGATTTACCGCCAACCAAAAAAATCTTTCATTCTCTATGCGGTTCTAACATCTAAGCAGTACGGCTTATCAGATGAATACTTAATCAATGCACGCGGACGTGTATGTTTGTGTACGAAAATCAAAAGCAGAGAATAATTATTGCATTATTCTAGTTTTTCCTCAATAATACAAAAAAAAAACGTTTTTACTTTCTACAATGACGGGTAAGCGTTCTTTAATTATAATCTCGAATTCAACGATCGATAGTAAATTTTCTAGCAAATTTCTAGGAAATTTCTAGGAAATTATGCGTCAATGAATTTATTTTAAGAGCTACAATTAATCCCTTCCCTGTTTAAAAACGAAAACACTATTATATGTCGCGGGTAAATAAAGTCCAGTCGTCTGCGTTATTGAACGTCATAGGAAATGTTGATTTACATTCTTAAAAATACCTTTCTCAACAAGTAGATGCTTTATATACGGATAAAAATATGCATGGCGGATTTAGTGTAAGGCATTCGATTAAGTAAAATTGCATTCTCGAGGCTGTTCTATCCAAATCGAGCAGGATTATATTTTCTGAGGCCTTATTCATTGGCGACTAACTAAATCTTTCCGGACTCTGGCCGACTAACGTTATTTACCACACGGCCCAATAAATATGCAAAGTTTTTAAATATAATATAAGTACGCGCGAGTCCCGATTATCTTTCCATTGCGCTTAATCAATTCTAATCAATTGCGAGTCTGTGGCTTAGAGCTACGGGATATTATATTCCGATGCTTCTAAGTATTTCTGTCCTTTTCTTCGTTAGATATAATTGCGGCTTTGGTACGAAGCACATCCACTCTGTCGAAAATCCCTTGTATTAATTAGCTTTCAAGGATTTATGCAAGCACGATCATTTTAATATTACAGTAATAAGCGAATTTTCATAGTATATTCAAGTAATGTCTTTACGCAGTTTGCTGGTATTGCTTTATTATTATCTTAATAAATATAATGGCTTCTGTCTGTCTGACGATTTTCTATCAAGGCCTTAATCCAATGTGAGGATCTTGTAATAAATGCATTTAAACAATCCCAATTGTTCTGTAAAAAAATTAGGAGATTCCCCGATGGTAATAAATGTTAAACCCCGGTCTGGTTGTAATTTACTTTGTAATAGGATTAGTTTTGCCTTGTAGTTTAATATGAATTCAGTGGCAAACAGAATTTTCGCGTTCGAACTTCAGACCTTTTGGAAATTTGCAATGGAAATGATTTCCGAGTCGATTAAAAGTAGGAAGCTTTAGGATTGCTGTAAGTTTAAAACAAAAAACGAAATTGGAGCTCGTGCATTACCGTTGTGCAGTGAAAGTTTCGAGGTAGATAAAAAAAAATAAATAAATAAAATAACAAAAAAAAAAAAAAAAACAACCACAAAACAAAAAGAACAATGGAAAGAACGATTTGCTAAAGTGTACGACTACATGGAGCTTAGATCATCGATAGGGCTTAGATCGTAGATACGTGCGGGCATCCAAAGTCGATGATTAAATGATTATCGAGGAATGCGTTGGCGTTGGTCGGTGGCAGGGCATTATCGAGATAAGAGCAGCGCTGGCTAAATTCGCGGAGGTCGTTGTGTGGATCGATGAGGCGAGTAGCAGGACCGGGAGATCAAGAAGCCTCGATCGTCAAGTAAGCATTGGCGGCGGGAAGGACGGGAGGCGGAAATTCAACGCTGACACGTGATTTAACGAATCCTCTCACTTGGTAGACCTGTAACTTAGAGCGGGGTAATCACGGTGTGACGGTGTGTCCGTCGGGAGAGTCCCTCGTCCGCGAGCCAAGACGGCCTCGGCATCAGCGTCGGCGTCGGCGTCGGCGTCGGCGTCGGCGTCGGCTGCTTGCTTCCCTCCTTATTTCTCTGTTTCCTGCGGGGCCGGACGGAAATACGCTTGGCGAGGTTCCTGGCCGGGCATGTGCCCGTCCGTTCAACTTTCAAGGGGAGCAGCTCCTCATCGCCTAGATCGACGCTTCTTTTTAATTCTAGCCTCGACGGTCAGTAGAAGACGCCGCCCGAACGGCACGGAGCGGCGGGGAGGGGTGGGGCCGGGGAGCACATCCCGCGTTATAAAATCCCGAGAGCGCTCGAGTCCTCGTTCTTGCTCGAGGATCGAGGAACCTCGCCGATATCGATTGGAGGTTTCACCGGCTTTACGATAAGTCAGCCGTGGATTATCGGTGTCTCGAATCGCTCGAACGCGAAGTCCCGGGGAAATTCGTTATTTCCCGACAAATCGGGTAATTACCGAAGGAACGGCACTAAAGAATCCTTATCAGATTCTTTATGTGCCACAACGGTTTCGTAAAGTATACTTTTAGTCTCCCATACGTCCGTGCATAATAAAGACTCTTTTAGAAAGTACAGAGGGGTCGATTAAAAAATTATTCAAAAACAATTAAGTTCTCATAAATTCATAAAATAGCAAAAGTTTTCTAATTCTTGTAATTTCACCATTTTGTATTTATGATTGATTTCTAACAACGCTACGACCCGTCCTTGTATAATACACGCACACATGTATATATATATATATATAAACTTTACGGAAGGAAGGATTAACATAGGCCGACTTACCGCTTGTGAATAGATTTCGTTGCTTCATTAATTTATTCGTACACTAATACCGAGGCAAGTCGGTATCGCCTAATGTTAACGAAAAATGAAAAAGAAACGATTTAACGTCACCCTGTAATTTATACATAAGATTTTGACACTTTGACGTGTGGCTTTTACATTTCGGGATTTATACTTGCAGGATAAAAAACATAGTTATACTTTGCTTCATAAAAAAAAAAATTGAATGCGAGTGAAAGTCTTTATTGATTTAGTGTAGTCCCGAGGTAAGAAGCGCAAGCTTTGTACGGAGAAATCGCAAGTACATATAAATCCGCTAAATTGAATGATTTTAATATTCATACGTCAAAGCACTGCTGAATGCATAATGAGCCTTAAATTTATTTTAATTGCCCAACTTTATTAAGGATTGAGATCTTATGGGTGTAGGCCGTAACGTCCGTGCCACCCTACGAATGATAAAAATTCCTATAAAAGTAAACTTTCATCGCCGTATAAGGTGTAACGATTTTATTCATTTAAAGTCACGCCATCTTTATAAAATGCCTCGTTCGGCATTTGGCTTAAATACCTACCGCGCAAATCCAGTATATAATGCACCGATATTTGAAATATTGCAAATTCTAGTGATGAATTGTACAATCAAGGGAACTGCCGCGGCTTTAAAAACATAACTTTTTCTACTAGTTGTAATTAAACTGTTATAACAAGCGTCGGGAATAAATTCCCAGATTAAATTATGAACGACATTACCTGCGTTACAGTATTATAATTAAGTTGTAAATTAAACGAGTCGGACTAAAGAGTTCTGCTGATAATAATATTGTTATTCTATATGCTCGTACGGAAAAGAAAGTATTCCTTTTTAAATGTTATTCATTTTGAAAGCGGATTCGAGTGCCAGAGCCCTTGTCATTCACAAGCTACAAGGTAAAATTAAATTAACGAGCGTATTTGTTCAGGATCAAAATTCAGGAAATAATTGCATACAAAGAAATCTTATCTTTACATATAGATGTCAGAATTATGATTCGAGCGACACTTACGACGACTCGGGGAAGAAGTTGTACTGTAATACACGTATCATTACGCACAAGTCGGGCATTCTTAAAGCCATAAAGTATATATAAGTAAGTTGGGAACAATAATGAAATTACAACTATAATTTATGTGAACCCGCGATATCGAGTCTTAGCGCATGTAATCTCAATAATAATAAGTTAATATATCCAAGCAGCTCATAACTTGGGATAGATCAGGAATAAATAGGAGAAAAAGTATCGGTGCTATTGAATTAGCCAAGTCTTGCAAAGTACTCGCGACACGTTTTGCATTCCACGTTTCACACACGCACGCGTAGAGGGAGCAACAGCAGCAGCAGCAGGTTTCGGCAAACTGGCTCTCCTCCCTCCCTCGCGTAAGAAAGAGTGACTCGAAGGAAGGTCGAAGGTGAGACGAGGTAACCCCCATGCGCGCTCGCCAATAAGAGAGAGAGAGAGAGAGAGAGAGAGAGAGATCCGTTATGTTGGCAGGGCGTGCTCGAGCTCGTGTGTGGATGTACTGTTTAGTCGTGGCGAAATGTCCGCCGAGTCGTCGCTCTCGAACGCCTCCGAAGAATAGCCGACTCGCGAGATATCTAGAAACGATATATTATGTTCCGAAAGTCACCGGCTGACACGAAGACCTACAAAGTACCCCGGCGGGATACTTTCTTCTGCATGAGATTAGCAGCGGAGCCGAACTTTTCCAGCCGATCGTAAAGTTGACGATCTCCGTGCTCCCCAGCCCCCCCTCCCACCCCCCCACCCCACCCTACCCTACACACACCGCTCGGCCCTATTGCTGCAAACCTAATCTCCGTCGATGGTTCTCGTTCGTTATTTATGCCGCTTTTTCGATTACCCGGGCTTCCGGTCCGAATATCGAGTCCGCCCGCCCGCCAGCCCGGTCACGGCTCTCCCGGGACCAACGAGCGAGCATCCTGCACTCTGTGCAGTGCTTATTGGAATTTATGACATCGCGAGAATTTTATGTCCGGCCTCGGAGGCCTTGACGCCCTAGAGACAGCAGCAGCACTGGTGCTCGATTCGCCCGCTGAATACAAAATGATTTCGAACGCTTGCGGCTCTCCCTTTCATACTGCCAGCATGAAAAATTAAATTATTAACGAAGAGTGATCTCTCCCGCCTCTCTCCCTCTCTCTCTCTGTCGCTCGATCCCCGTGGACCGCTTCGCCGTTACATCGCTCTCTTACGAATCCGACGAGCCTCGCCAATGACCTCTGCAAAACCTATTTATTCAAAATAATACAATAATTACTTGTCCAGCATAACACGCGCGTTTTACGCGTTTCCCCGATTCACACGAAGCACATAAACATATAATAATACGCGTTTTAATTTTTACAGATTATTATTGCGGTCGTTACAATTTTATTAATAATTATCCTGAAAATTATCGCCGAACACGCTTGATACTTGAGGCTGTAATGCCACTTTAAGGAATTCGAATTTCTTTTATGCGCAATTTTATGTATATAAAAATTACTTTATAGTTGTACATATCTCTAGAGAATTTAAGTCCGACATTGGGAATAAATTGCTATCAAGTATTGTTTTGTAAATCACGCGAGCTGCATAAATACGTTCCTAAGTTCGTCTAAGCGTTTTCATTCTTTCATCTACAAATAAAAATATCTATACAAAACTTTTTTACGTAATAATTGAATCCCGCAGCTCCTGATAGCGTTTCTCAAATGCACGACAAATGCACAACAAATGCACAACAAATGCACAACAAATGCACAACAAATGCACAATTAAAGAACAATATATAGGATATATTGGAAATAAAGTGGCGGGGGTGGCGGTTCGAGATTTGATTTTCGTCAAAATTTCATTTGTACGTTGAAAACGTGCAAGTAAAGTGTTTTGTATGCGTGGCTTGGTATCCTCGCGGCGCAATTCTCGCGAGCCTTTAAAAAGAGCACGAATTCCAATCGCGGGTATTTCTTCTTTAGCAGAGCTTCGGTGCGTAGATACATACGCAGATCGAGCGAGCGAGCGAGCGTCGATGATAGATCTCGTGGATCGTAATTCGTTAAAGGAGTCGAGACAATGGCCGAAGGACGTAAAAACGGGAGCATCGGACCCGTAATTTCACGCGCCAAACACTTTTGATCACGGCACAATTGACCATAGCCGCTCTCCTCGTGCCGATGACAAAATAAACAAGCGCCCTCTTAATAATAAGCTCGTTGAGTAAATGCCGATAAAATTTTACCGAGCCGTGAAAGCGTTCCCAAAATTCCTGGAGCCGCGCTTTCCTCGCGCCACGACCTTCTTTCCCCCCCATGGAACGCGACTCGGCTCGGTTTTATCGCCATAATTCGATTGAAAGTGCATCCACGGCCAGAGAGTAAGTTAGAGAGAGAGAGAGAGAGAGAGAGAGACAGAGATGTGGGAGGGGGGGTGCTTGATTTACGTATATCGCAGGATTCTGTGGATTCCGCAGTGATTACCGAGCCATCCCGAGATAAAGGCGAGCGACTAAATTGATAAAGTTGCTAGAGAGTAGTCTCCGGGTGAGGTAGTTCCTTTCGTCTGTCCCTCCCCCGCGCCCTCCCGTTCCGCTTTTCTCGGCCATGCGAATAATACGCAAGGATGAAGTAGCCAAGCCAGATTGGAAGACAGACGATGTGCCGCGGCGTATTATTGGTAATCGATAGCTAGTGTGAGACAATGGGCTCCCCCGATTGGGACCGAAATATTCGGAGACTCGACGCGGATTATGAATAATCGGGCAGACTCGAGTCTTGGCGAAGTAAGAAGGAGGATTCGCAATGCCGGGGAATTATGTACTATAAATTTCCTCCAACTCGACGTTGTAGAAAGTTTTTTTTCTAATGCCTTTTTCTAACGACTGGCCAATAATAAAGAGAGCGCCTTGTTTATTCAGGTCAATTGCCAAGTAATGGAACGGCGAGGCGAGTTTAAAGACAAAAACATTATTTAACCCGCCTAGTCATTTAGCCATTGACAATTGTCGTTTCCCAGCTCAAGCGAACGCAACGAATTCCGCTAAATCACATCATTGGCTTGGGCTTAAACGTCGCCGTACTTGTGCAGACTTCCTTTAGCATGTTTAAGCAATTAGGGAAACAGCCTCCTCTGAATGAGCATCATCGATCCTTATCTTCTACAGACTTCTATCGCAACAATTAATATTAATGGGCAATCTTCTGCTTTGAATATTATTATTTTTATTGGGTTTATCACAAGGCTTTTGAATACCGTCAGTGTCAGCATTCAATTATTTATATCAACGGAAATACATATTCAGAGACAGATTTTTACAAAATCCTACCGAAGCGGGATAGTGATTACTTTACATTTAAATAGCCAAGGCTCTCGGAAGGAAAATAATAACCCCAATTTAATTGTAGCAGCTCGATTTCCAGTCGATCCATTTGATCGAACGATAAAATACAACCGAATATAACAATATTGTTAGCCGGAAGAGTCTCTAAGAAGTTGATTTCAAAAAATAAATAAATAAATAAGTAAATAAATAAATCCATAAGTGGAAGAAGATTTTTTGATAAAAACGTTGAAGCGATCGATAAATTAGGCTATTTCCGAGTAGCGGAATAAAAATAAGGATTGAAATGAGGAAAGACAGGAGAGGAAATTATGAAATAAAATTATAAGTTATATTGGATTGTTATTAGATCTCGGCTTTATTACAATGAATTGCAATGAGATTTGGAGCGAGACAGGAGGGCGGCCGAGTAGTTTATGTATTGACCCTGAGGAGATTCGGTATATCTCGTAAGGAAAATAAAAGGGCAGGGGTTACGATCGACGAAGCCAGTAGTTGTAAAAGGAGATGCGGAATGAACGAACCGGGAGAATAAACGGAGAATAGACGGAAAATAAACGTCAACGGTCGTTGTATTTTGAAGATTCGTGCTCGGCATTAATAGTCCGTTCCGATAAACTAAAACAAAAAAAAACAAACAAACGAAAAAACAATGATAATAAGCCCTCGTTTATATTTGGTCATCGATCCCGATCCCTAAAATATATATATATTGTACGTAACGAGAGACTCCACACTCTTTTTTTGAGTGGCGTACACGTTCTAACGCGTGAGCGGTGCAACGTGCATGAGCGCGTGGCAGTTTGCCATGTTTGAAAGGATTTTATGTAGACGTAAATGTGGCCTTACGTATGAGGGAAATGTCTCGAATTCAAGCCCAGCACAATGAATTGTTTTCTACAGAAGCAATTCACTCGACGTCAGTATGCGAAAAATTGGCTTTCTACATTTTTTTTTTTTTTTTTTTTTTTTTTTTTTTTTGTTTAAAGAGAGTAGAGGCTTCAGCGTCTAAAGAGGTACTTGCATCGAGCACCTTGTGCTAAATACTGTCTCCTAATTATTATTAATACCACTTGAAACTGCTTTGACCTAGTTGGGAGCGCCAATAGGACTAAGCAGCGAGCGAGTAATAGAGTAGTAAGTCAGGCCGTAAGTCAGTAACGAACGTTTCCGCAGCCTTTCCGCCCCTACCCTTAATTAAAGCAAAATATATAAAAGAAAGAGAGAGAGAGAGAGAGAGAGAGAGAGAGAATGAAAAGAAAATCAATGCAGTCGAAATATATGTCTGTTGCGTGGCGTATAAAGATTTCAATGAAGTTTAAATCGAAGTTAAGCTCGCTCCGACAAACATTAAGTCGTTTATCTTAATCTACGGCGTTATTTGCGCGCGATACAACAACGTGTGCCTTCTTCGACGGTGGCAATGGTGGTGGTGGTGGCCATTGGTGGTGGTGGTGGTGGTGGTGGTCGTGGCGGTAGCGGCGGGACTACGGGGGCTGCGGCTCTTCTTACGGCACGCAAACTATCATGTGACACCTAAGAATTCCGTAGCCCCGAGCCAGTAATATATGAAGCAGGTATGAACCGTGACCGCGAGGTCCATTTTATAACAGCGCGCGATTCTTCGGATGGAACCGCAAGATGATAGCTGCGGTCTCACGTAACAGTCAAGGCCCCGCGTTAATCCCCGGAGTCGTTGAACCTCTGCTGTTGTTGTTGCTGCCGCTGCTGCTGCTGCTGCTGCTGCTGCTGCTGCTGCTGCTGCTGCTGCTGCTGCTAATGCCGCGCTAATGCTGCTCCGAGGTGTAATAACGGCTGAGTGACGTGTCGCGGTAACGCAACGACCTTACGGTCACGCACGCACACTCATACACCGCACCTCAAACTCCTTGACCTTGGGATGGAAATCGATGGCGCGGCTCGCCGTGAGTGAGAAAGCCGAAATAACGATCTTTCAAAACCCCCTCCCCCGTAAGCTTTTCTGACTCGACCCCAATAACCCTCCCGCCCTCTCTCGTCCACATCTTCCACGCATCCGTGCCTTTACATTATTATTGAAACTCTTCGAAAACCGAGTGATATTTTAATAATCGGATTAAAAAAAAGCATTGTCTCGTTACTGCTAAATTAACTAATCTTAAAAAAAAAAAGAAGAAAAAAACACGAACAACAACAAATAATTTGTGTCCATATTAAGTTTTACGAACTCCAAGTCCTTATGTTTTAAGGACTCTTTCGAAACCGAAGCAAGCGAAGCATTATGATTTATAAAGTTCTTACGCATCCTTTTATTAGGAATTCATGAAGCTAGCAAGAACAAAGGCAATTTTATAGGCGAAAATTCATTAAAGCCAAATAGTATTTCTTGCACTATGTGATCACTCACATTTTAATATGGAGATAGTCTATAGTTGAAGTTTCAGTGGGAACGCGTCATTGTACAGTTTTATTAAAGTCCAAAATATTTTTACAGTAAAAGTTTAATTTTAAACAAGACTCAGTTAAATCGTTCGTTTTAATAATGCTCCTTACAATTCCTGCAACTGGGCTTTCAAAGTTTATAAATTATATTTCGTAATTCGTATTGGATTCGTATTCGCATTCGCATTAGTATTTCTTCTGATGTAGAAAACGTGACTCAAAACCTTTTCTTCTCTTCTCTTCTCTTCAGATGAAAAGAATATTTGCCGTGTTTCATTTATATAAACTAGTGCTTAGTAATTAGTATTTCCTTTATTCTGTAGGGAACGCGGAGTAATAGAATTTTCACCTTTCTTCGAGCAGGAATATATTATTTAAGTATTTCCTGAAGAAACGGTACTCAGTACATTCGGGTATTTAGAACAAAATCGGGTCGATTAATAAAACGATTCATTAACGTCAAAGACTCTTTCACGTTATTATTATTGTTGTTGTTGTTGTTGTTGTTGTTATTCTTTATATTAATATTGTATGGGAAATCGAGCGGCGGTAGAAATAAATGTATAGCTTTTATATATATATATATATTTTGTCGGCGGCCGTAAAGGCACGAAAAGTGCATTAAAAAAGTGCTCTTATGGAAATGCACTTGGAAATTTATAGGTTGCAGTGGTCTTGGGAAAAAGCGTGCAGTGTAGTAGCCTAAGACACATCTCGAGAGGGATAGAAAGGGATAGAAGGCAAAAAAAGATCAAAAAAAATCAAAAAATCAAAAAAGCAAAGAAAAAAAGTGTCGAAAATCTTTCGAGTATCCCGTAAAAGGGCTTTGTCGATGGGGTGGGGGCGGGGGGGGGTGTAATCGTTGAAAAGATATGATCGAATAAAAGTAGCTCAGGTGGGCCATTATCGTGGGCCATAGTAGGAACCGAAGGGAGCGGTAGCGGGCCATATCTTTTCCGCGTTCGATATGAAACAATGGTCAGCGGCGAGGCTTTTATTCAAAAGTGTCGAGGAGCTAAGCGTTGAATGCCTCGGTCCCGGGTACACTGATAATGCCCGAGAGCACGAGCGAACAGTATCAATGCCGAATGCGCATGAAAACACACAATACGCCCGGCGGACTCTCTCTCTCTCTCTCACACACTCACTCGCTCACTCGCTCTCAAGGGAGCGCGCTCCCTTTCTGTATTTTTTCCTCTCCTCCTTTTCGACGGGAGGCGCGCGCGCGCGCGGACGGATCGAGGCTGGAGACGCGTGACGTGACGTCACTTATTAAAGCGACTAACGGCGCTTGGAAGAGGCGCGCGCGCGAGTCGAGCCTCTTTAAATTTCACGGCTGGCCTATCGATTTTAATAGCCGTCAAGTGGTCCGAGGGGCGTCGGGAGGCTCGGCCCGTAACTTTAATTACATACTTGGCCAATGCCGGCTCCTTCCTTTCGAACCACTGCCACATTTAATGTTGGGGCTGAATATGTTTATCGATACCACGGAGCATAAAGTTCGGCCTGAAAATTTTGAATTCATACAAAGCCATAGATTTTTCTTCATCCCGAAGAAACGCAAATTTATTCGACCTGCCTTACTAAAGCCGAACTAAGGGCTTCTTTAGCCGCTCTCGTTACTATTGTCGTTGTTATCGTTACTTTTTTTTTTTTTAATAGAAACATTCATTTCTATCCGTTAATATAGGAAATTTAAATCTATTCGACAATCTTAATTAACAATTTCTAATTAAACAAAAAATAATAATAATAATTTATCGGTATGCAGGCGAAAGCCTGACTCAACTGTCTATTAAATTATTACCTTATACATTTTTTGCGCATATAATTCGAATGTTTTGTCTCTGTGAAAGCATCTGCACATTTTAATTTCAAATTAATGCTTTGAAGATGTAATATAATTTAAATTTATTCATTATACGTGTAATTAGTATCCAGATGCAGCGGGCATTTGTACGAGAATTAATGAAAAGATTAAATACAATAATTCTCTTGGCGATTTAAAAATTAAATCGTCTAATTGTTATTGCCGTCGCGGTCCGGTTAGAAATTTTATACAAAAATTTTATGCAATTACCACGAACGCGTCATTTTTGCTAATGAAAATAAAAGAGACCAAACGAATCCACTAACGCATTTGTGCAAGAATAATTTTTACACTCTTTCGAATTATTGCTACTTCAAGCGGAACAATATCATTTAGAGTTAAAGTCTGTTTTATAAAAAAAAAACATTAGTTGTACATCCCTTTCTTAATAAGACTTTTCTTAATAGTAAAATAATTTTTCCCCTCCCCATTCCTAGCGGAAGCAAAAGAAATTCTT
The DNA here is from genome assembly GCA_018883505.1 of Ceratosolen fusciceps. Classification (NCBI taxonomy): domain Eukaryota; kingdom Metazoa; phylum Arthropoda; class Insecta; order Hymenoptera; family Agaonidae; genus Ceratosolen; species Ceratosolen fusciceps. Next base: position 5,626,380 of record RCIC01000005.1, read on the forward strand.
TCTATTTTTAAATATTACAAACGACAACGGTCTTATTAAAAGTTGCAATATTTAATTTCCATAAGAATAATACAAGCTCATGTTTCAATTAGTTAACTGCAATTGACGCACTTGTGTTACGTAACAAAAATTTCGCTAATTGCAGAAACTACGTCGAAAGTCTTGTAAAATACAAGGATGCAGCTCGCCAATCGATTTTCCCGATCCAAGTCCCGACCTCGATTTAATATTTTCGATTTCCGTGCCTCTTGCTTACTATATTTACTGTAGCTATAGACCGAGTGCCGACAGTTGATCACGACATCTTGAATCGATAATTCCATTTTTTCCGCCTCGCTTTCTTTAATACTTTGTTCTCTCATAGATAATTACGGTAATTTCAAATGTTTCCTCTAGTGCTTCGATTCCCGGAATCGTTACATTACACGGAGGCGTATGATTTCTTACGGCATTGTCGATACGCGAACGCACTAATTTAATCATTAATTGCGCACTCCTACCCTCCCTCCCCCCTCCCCCCTTCCCCTTCCCCCCTCAGCTTTCAATAAAGTCTGCAAGAGGTATGTATTAAGCCAGGATTTATAATGCATTTATAACTTTTAATAGAACGTCTGCGGAATAGCAGTAATTAAGTACGTCATACTAGTCGGAATAGTAGCGATTTAAATTGTTCGAAAAGCCGAAGAGATGGAAGTGGTGATATAAACCATGAATTAGTTTCGATACTACTGTACTACGTCGTACTGTAATACCCCCAGGAATAAATTCTTTCTCCGTAAAGAGTTATAAGGAGAATAAATAGTCTTCAAGGACGTTATAGCAAAGGAAACAAAATAAATAAATAAATAAATAAATACATACATAAAAATAAGGAAAAAATAAATATAAAATTGTAAGGGAACGGGCGGAAGAAATCATCCATCAATTAAATGTGAGTCGACGAGGGCCCCGATGGAGATGGACTCCCGGAGAAAAAGAGTCAACGTCGGCAAAGCATCGGCGATCGCATTCCGTGTCCGTGTCCGCGTCCGCTTACGGGAAGTGCACCTGCGCGTGCCTTTCCTGATGTCGATCTCCGCCGTTGGACCATTTATGGGAAATCCGTAACGGAGCGCAAGGTGGGCAAGGAGTCCCCCCTCCCCGCCACAACACTGCCCCTAACTTTTCTGCAAGCCTACGCTCATACTAAAATGGTCTGCGGTCTCGTTGGAAAAGCGGTGCTGGAAAATTCCTTACCATATCATTCGATATTTCATTAGTCCTCGGCATACTAAACAACGTAACTGTTAAATCCTCTTTGCAATCAAGCGATTCCAATAAGCTTCGCCTCCTCCTTATAATATTCTACGAATTTGTCCTACGAATTATTCCTCCGCACACCTCCACGACACTTCGCAGTAAATCTACAGCGAAAGCACGAGAAAGCCGAGAGAGAGAGAGAGAGAGAGAGAGAGAGAGAGAGAGAGTACGAGAATAAATGTCTTGGCAAAGCTCGACCTTAGCTCGTGTCCAAGTAATTATCTCTGGTAAGTCATGACCGATGTCTTTTATATTACAAGCGGCCAACGATACTTTTTCATAGCAAAAAACAAGAGGCTTTTTTAAATTTCCTTGCCAATACTTGAGGTGAACTGGTTTCATCGGCAACAGTATTTTCCCTCCAAGCGCTCGAAATTATCCCATTACAATGTCTTCTAATCGCCATTTCTTCATTGGGTATTCAAAATTCAATTACAGTTATCGAACGCTCAAGCCGAGCGCATAAAACCATTGTTTATATTTATCAAAAATTATTTATCGATCGCCTTTGAGTATCAAAGCCAGCGTGTTAAAAATAAAAATCTTGACGCGCGATCGCGATATTTTATATATATGTATATATATATACATATATATATATATATTTCGGTAACTTTTTACAAAAATCGGTATTATTTACAATGGAAATAGTAGAGCATGCAAGGACACGAGTTTCGTATTAAAAATTTTTCTTATAACTTTTTAAAATATCTATTATTCAAAAACAGTTTTGCCTCGCTCGGCAAAATCCGTCCTTCACTTTTTATTATTTCTATTTATATAAATGACTGGCGATATCTAGAGAATATATTATATTCTCGGATGATGTTTAAGTTACACGCGACAAACAAATTTTATCATCTGCATAATAATATAAAAATATACAATATTCCTAAAATCTATGTAGAATATGTTACTTTGATTTTACTATTAATAGATTTTTCGTGGATTGTTCGTAGCCGCGTGTGGCAATGAATCGCTCTTAACTTGTAAAATTTCTTGAATACCATTATCGATTAAACGATTTAGATTGTGAATAAACGATTGGGAAAATCGGCCTTAAGGAACGCTAAAATAATAACAAATAACAATAGTGGATGAGAATACTTTGGAGCTGAAAGATTTACGTCAAGTAAAGGTATAGATCGATATTTTAATTTACTTAGAGAACGTAAAAAAAATATATTTTATCCGAATGAGTCATTTGAAGATTTATGTGAAATTTAATGGTTTGAAATTCGAAAGCCTCTGTATTGATAGGTAGATTTCGTTATTTTATTGAACCGACGCGTACTTTAGTTTCCCAATGGAAATTTTACGTTTTTCCAATTACGAGATCCTTCCTCAGAGTATGCACGAGGCTTCGAGAATACTTATTGCGAGTAATAAATTTAATTTGAAGAAATAGAAAAAAAGGAAAACGTGTTGGTTTAATGAAATCGTAAGGAGATGTAAAATCGCCGGCTTCGAACATCTAAGCGAATTGTAATGTCTCATTGAAATATGAAAAACAATTCCGTTCGGTTACGCACACATCGCTGCACATCATCGTACTTTCTACTTACGGCAGAAGCTATTAATACCATTAATACCAGAGGGAAGAAAGTCGTTTTTTTAATAATCGATATAATAAGCATTTGGCATTTTTGTCACGCATGCGGGCGTTTTCGATAATACCGGCAGTACGTAAGAGCATAAAAAAGCTTGGAAGGATGGAAGCGATCGGAGCGCATTAGATTTTTTTTTTTTTAATACTCCCCGACGGCATATAGATTTTCAATTCCATCGGCGATTACGTGGATGCGCCACTTTAAAAGATATCGATCCCGCCCCCCGCCCCTGATATTCCGAGGAGAGTAGTAAGTAGGAGGTAGCATTATCAATAATATTTTTTTTAGCACCGCAACTTCAATAAACGCCGATGGCGCGCACCCCACCCTCCCCCCACACAAACACTTAAAGAACATGGCATTCGACTGACCGATTTAACCTTAATGTGATCTTCTGCTTTCGATTAAAAAATCGCGATCTTTTGCGAGCCTTTTAACGGCGACGGGCGGCGCTACGGATCATACACTCTTTACACTATCTTCTTAGTTATTCACCGATGCTATGTGACCGGAGAGCAAAGTGAGCGAAACATTGTAGCGGGATGACGTGGAAGGTATCGAAATAATTACCGGAGATGCGTTGCCGAAGAAAGTTTTGCGAAATGCCGAGGAAAGAACGAATGATCTCGGAAGAAATTTACTCGAATCGCTTCGGGGAAAAAAGACGACGACTCGCGAGTAATTGTACGAGCATCCGCGTTTTTACTTATAAAAACTTCTTATTACGATGCCACTGCCCTTCGTCACTCGTCTCGTCCCCCCCCCCCCACCACGAAGCGAGTCCAGTCCGTCGAGTGCTGCGGATACGAAGGAGGAGTGTGCACGACGACGATGACGACTACGACGACTACGACGACTACGACGGCGACTACGACGGCGACTACGACGACGACTACGACGACGACTACGACGACAAGACCACCTACTACACCTACGAGACCCAGCGGTCTCATGAATTTGTCACCACACGGGTCGTCTTGGCTTTAGTCTCGGCATGTTTGTTACGACATAATAAGACAGATACTCTTGCCTCGTCGTCCTTTACAATTCCGTTTCATCGAGCGCGACGTGAATCGAGCCAACGCTGAAATAGAAAGTAAAAAATCCGTCGCGACGCAAGTACGCGTAAAACTTGGCGACGAACTTTCCTTGGAAAGTGCCTGGGTCGGCTCAACGACCGAAGTTTCATCCCATGCGGGCACGCGAATAGTATTTCCCGATGGCTGGCCGCCGCCACACTTCGTGCGGACCGTCGTGAAACTCGTTTGGCCAATCGCCGGCCCCGCTTTCCTAATCCTGAAATGTCAGCCGGCCGCCTCTGCCAATCGGCGTTAATCCTTCAACATAAACAGCTTTTAACGTTCACTCGCTCCCAATGTTTGGCCTCGTTCAATAAAATGCCCAAGATTATCCATCCGACCACGTGACCATCAACGGCAATAACTATCAAAGAGGATTGCCGATAAACTCTCTACTTAATTTAATATAAATAGAACTTAATTGCCCGATTGCTCACACGACAACGCAAAAACTATCATCCATTTTCTGGTATTCTTAATATTCAGAGTTAATGACCTTAATCGAAATGCTCATTTTGCAACCTGATACATCTACGTACGAGTACGTAGATGTGGATAAAATACCTTTGACCAAAGCCATTATTGTATTCTCATCAATTCGGAATTTGCAATAAGTAGGAATTCAAATTTCAATACTTCGTTCGGGATGGCTTTCAAGCGGGGCGGGGGAGGGGCGGGGCCAAAAATGGCCTTTTATTAACAAATTTAATAAGAAATGACGGGTAGGTTTCTTCTTTAGTACATCATTGGCTTCGCGTTCGTTTATTATTTTATTTTACAAGAATGCATTCCCTTCTCGTATAAATTGGCTCGAGAGCTTAGGGCACGGGATAGCACATAATAATTTGGTCATTTGACTAACCATAGCCTTGGGTGTCTGTAAAATTTACAGTGATTACAGCCGAAGCGCATCGCATCGTGCCTCGAAACTCGTCTCTCTCTCTCTCTCTCTCTCTCTCTCACTCACTCTCTCTCCCCCTTCTCTCTTATAGTTACGTCGATGGTGGCTTAATAGCAAAGCTCCGTAAATGCACCGCTCGAGCCTCGAATCATATTAAAGGGGGGAGGGAGAGAGGGAGGGAGAGAGAGAGAGAGAGAGAGAGAGAGAGAGATAAAATTACGCTGGAAAAGAAACGAGTTGAATAAATTACGTATCCAAAGTCTCGCGTATAACAATAATTAATGCTCGGTTTGCGAGTTGCCAAACTTAATTCGAAGGATAATGGAAGGACATTTCAGAGCACGAATATCTTTAAGGCCAACGAGACAGACGGATTATAGAAATTTTTCGTCCTCTGCATCCACGGACTCCGGGGGCGTTGAAAGCAATTAGAAGCCCAGACAGTCGCTTCGTCACGCCCCGCCCGCCATTTAATCTAATTCCGCCCTCGACTCCGTCCTCTTCGCCCCCCCCCCCCCCCCCACGGACGGACGCACGAGCTGGTCCACCGATACGCGACTCCTCCTGAAACTTGTTTACCATTGTTATTGACAAAACGCCGATGATATTTCGTGTCGATATTGAACGTAGAAGAAAATTACCCATTTCCTAATACGTACCACAAACTGTCTCTACACGTAAGCGCGTGTGTGCCTGCGTAATAACCAAGTCGTTTGGACGTCGACGCGTTACTTATTTTCCAATAATTTCCATCAAAATCCGTCCTCCTCTTCGAGCGTTATCATAATAACTGTACTTTCTTAATGTACTCGGTTAACTGCACTTAAATTTGCCATCATTTCTCCCCGCTAATACATGGAAGCTCCGTAAAAATTCCTGTCGGCAAGTCCACCTATATACGCGTACACGTGCACGTGTAGTCCCCCTTTCATACCCTTTTCTTTCTTTGGATAAATTTTGAATCGCGCAGAGCCTATTATAAGCCAATTCCTGTCGCGTGCAATATATATTTATTAAAACAAGCGGGCGTAAATCAATTTTTTTTTTTTTTTTTTTTTATTGACTCAATTTTTTAAAATTCCCCCCCCCCGCCCGCCCTCGACGTTATCTAAACGATATAAGAAAAGTTATGAAAATATATTATTCGAAATACGATATTAGCGGATACAGTGTTAAATTGAACTCGAGCCTCTTCAATGAAAACTTAATTAACCGCATAATGATATTACTGACGATTACGACCGACTAAAAGAAACGTACTTATATAAAAGAGTGATTTCCAGATCAATTTTTACAATATAAGAAAAAGCGTTGCGAGCCGTTCGCTTAATTTGAATTAAAAGTTTTAGTATCGTCGGCGATAAGAAGGAACGCGTTAAATTTTGTCAATCGTTAATAATGTTGTCAATACGTCTAAAAGGTATTTATTTATTTATAAATGAAAATAGCGATATATTTAACGGGACAAATCGCCGCTTTCGTGCACTTGCATTAATACTAATTGCAATTAATTAAGCGCATCGCATCGCATAGTTATGCCGCCGTAGGCGTGAGTATTCCAACTAAAAACAACAGCATTTAATGTCTTTCGCGTTCTGATCATCATTGTTTTGCAGACAATGTCTAAGCCGACAAAGTTCTATCCCTTTAAAACATTGTGCTCATTTAATCGATGCAAATTATGATTTATTTGTTAAGTTTTACAATGGCCGTCGTTTGCGTAAGCTCACTTTGTTTCCATAAAACTTCCCTTCGCCTCTATCAACTAGAAAATCTACGTAGAAAAAATATACGTGGAACAAAGCATTGTACGTGAAATTTAAAGTATAAAATAAATACTTAAAATATATATGGTTATACAATTATTAAATAAATAGCTTTTGATAAAGACGATACTTTCATTCGTGGCAGTATTTCCATTATAAATGTCTATGTAAATTAGTAGAGCTACCCTCGGTGTCCATTGTTTTCGCAGATTCGAAGTATTAATTCATTCAAAATAATATTAATGTTTCACAATGAATGCTTTGCGTTATTTTAAAATCCTATTTATCGACTGAAATTACTGGTCAAAGGCGAAATTTTTGCTTATTAATGCTTTTCAAGGGTATATTATGTTACTCCCTCTAACGTCCTGAATAACGTCAACTTCAATCAAATTAAAGCAAATTCCTTATTTATTCACTAATAATTTCCATGTCGTTGCAACGATGAGCTCGTGTACAAGCCATTTATTTGACAATCATCTGATCCAATAACCATGTCATAATCGTTTCCGTAGATTGCTATTAGTCACTACGTTTTCGCTCGACAATATTAAAATCCAATTGCAAAGATAAAACTTCGTAACAAATTTTTCAATTTGAAGTTTTCTAGCGTCTAACATTCCGTTTTCGTCATGTCAATTAATCTATTTTTATGTTAATTTACACTTGGCCATTAAGTAGCATTAGGATAAGATAATTCAATTATATTATATGGCCTCTCGTCGTATAAAATCATCAAAGCTTGCTTCAATAACTACGATGTAGCGTATACTTACGTTCTAGTTCGCACGTAATCACGGCACGTAAATGCAATTACAACTGCAACTGTTTAAAAAATCCATACTGTCGGGGCTTTCCAAAATATTATTGCTTAGGATTTTAAAAGAGGCAACAGTTTTTACCGAATTTCAATATTTTCAATTAAACGTTAAACAAACTCTTATTTAAAATTATTTAAAATTTTAAATATTTTCTCAAAATAATGCAAATAATAAACACGTAGCTTAACTTCTGTTATACACGGCAGTATTTTCATGTATACATACACAACACGATACATATACATATAAAAAACTCAATTTTCTTCCACGTGCATGAGCATTAGGTATTTACGTTTACTATGTTATTTTACTCTATAAACTCATGAAACACCCAAATATTTTAATGTATAGTATGACTCCAGTACTTATTCTGTATCACTCATGTCATTTCAAAGTTTATTAAACTTTTCTTTTTTTTTTTATTATCGTACAATAAAATTTTGAACTGACAATTTTTAGCCTTTAAGCACAAAATTTTAATACAATATTAAGTATAAATAACGAATCGAAATTTTTAATTAATTTACTTTCCGACTTTAGAAGGTTTAAGGCTTTAAATAGTTTAATATTTTTTTTTTCTCTTGTTACAGGTACGTATTTAAACAACGAAACTTTATGGAATTATTAAGATTCAAACGTAAGTAAATTGTCATTTCGCTCGAATAAATTTAAGATTATACGCGAATCATAAAGCTCTTTAATTATTATTAGAATATGTACGATATGTTTTTAGCATTTTAAATCTTTAGAAATCGATTAGAATGTTATGTAATGTAATGTAATGTAATATGGCGCTTATAATTTAGCAATTACGAGAAAAATATTTTCATATTTTCATCCAAAATAACCATAAACATTTCTATTTTTTTATATAAAAGAAAAAAAACAAGATAATACGCATTTACTGAACGAATAATATAAAATTACTTAATATTAATTTATATTTAAAAAAAACAATCGTATTCTTTATAGAGAAAAAGAACGAACTTTCTGAATGGGATTATACATTACGAATTTTGAATTTTAAAAAGTCTTTTCAATTCGACTTTTCATTTAAAAATAACCGTTTTCTTAGTATTTAAGAATTGATTTAAATTGTCGCAGTATAAATTATAAAAGGCAATCGGTCAGTATCAACTGCCGATAATATTAAAGCTTACGATTAAGAATGAAGTTACTATTGGTCTCGGCCAAGTGGACTAATTATAGGCTATTGTAACCGAATATCCAAGTACAAATTACAATTTGACTATTTGCATTTTCTATGTAATCGAACATATGTTATTCGGAAAAATTTAAAACGTGGAAGAACAAATGAATTAGAAGCATGATATTCACTTTTGTCCCGCAGTTATCAAACGAGTTGAATTAGAGCCTACGTATCTTACATTTATTTATCAACCTGATGGCAAAGAGAATTTAGATGTTAATCATTTTCTATCATTGAGTAGGCCAAAGTCTCAATTAAATCTCTCCGTTCGCTTTAAGAAATACAACGATAAAGTATGGGAATGGGAATTATTAACCTAAATTGTACCAAGTACCCGAGACGCTTTTAGCTTAAAAGCGTCAAGTATTTATAAGATTCGGACGTTGGAGAGCGCAGGGAAAGTGTAAGTTGGGGTGTGGGGAGCATACATACATTTCCTTCGTAATGTTATGAAATCGTATACTTTTTCTTAATTTACAGCGACGCGGTGAAAATATTTCTCCTTGATTTTTACGAATAAAGTATTATCGTCTACGTATGATGTCGTACATTGTCTTTGAGAGTATGCGCATAGGACGTGCAAGTAATTTTGTATTCGGACGGCAGGATTTGTTTTAAGAACGAATCGCGGTCACTGCGCAATACCTCGAGAGTTTATTGTAATGAATGGAATTCAGTATAAGATGAAAGTGGAGTCTCGTATTGAGGATTTTCGGTATCGGAATTACCATTGACAGTGCGTGTCAGGGTAAAAAGACTTATAGGGACAGTTGGAAAGTACGGATTCATCCATAATGGAATAATTGGAAATTCTCTAAATTCCTGCCTATAAAAGTCTTACATTTTTGACGCTGTCGATGTGGAGCGCCGAATACTCTTTAAGTAAGTTGCCCGCCCCCCCGGTCCAGTACGTGTGTGCGCGCGCGCGTGTGTGAATCTCTTAGTTGTATGGGAGGGTGGGGGGGAGGAGAAGCGGCTGGAATATCTTAATATGAGGAAAGGATAATAATGGATGGATATCCATAATGTTGGAATAGGTGCACGAGCGTGAAGAGGGAATGAGGAAAGGAGAGTCGAAACAGATTGGCAACGGTCTCCCATTGCTTCCCTCTCCGCTTGTTCCCACGAGCACCGAGATAGCAACTTTACTTCCCGTTACGGCTTTATATATATATATATATATATATATATATATATATTGGCGATCCGAGCGGCTCTACGAATACAGGACTCGGCATTGTTCCTGTACCGTTACAACCTTGCGCTTTCGTAGGTGCGGGAAAACCGGGGCACCTGTGCGACTGCGCAATATGGTCCGCTTCTCGGCCATCCCCTGGATCGACTCGCCGCAGCTGATCTCGACGTCTGAGCCCCCCCACCACCACCATCACCACCACCACCACCACCTCCTCCTCCTCCCCCCTCCTCCATCGTGCTTTTTATCCGCGAGCGGCCGAGCGAAATCGACCGTGTTAAGGTTCTTTGAACCGCCGATATTAAATATCGAAAAGCAGACGGCTCGTATTTTTTAAATTGGTAACTCCGTGGCCGCCGGGGACAAAGCCGCCGGGAGTCCAACCCAGTTGGAAATCCTAATTCGGCCTCGATAACAATCTGCCTCTCCTTAGCCTCTCCTCTCGTGTCTTTCTCATTATTATTTCTCCCTCCTATGGACACATTTACACTGTTTACAAAGAGGACAAGCAGAATTGTAGGAAGGATCGATCGATCGATCGACTCTTAATAAGCTGACAGCTACCTTCGTCATTCTTAAATGCGGAATTCAAATTTATTTCTATGAGAATAAACGATTACATTCGGTTACCCTAATGCTCCATTTGACCCCGCGATTTTAAATCCTTATTCCATCGAATAAACTTCAATGCAATTATATGTTATCGTTAATGTTAATTTTATTGAACAATAATGCATTCTTAAAATTAACTATATTCGAAGGTTTTTATTTAATAAATAAATAATAATTAAAATAATAATGTCTTTATTTAATTAATTAAAATTATTCAGTCTTTCTTAATTCGTAGATTTAACATTTTTTTACCTCATATATTGTAAGTAATGTGTCTAATTAAAATAGAAAACTGATTTTTTTCAACTGAAAAATCCAATTATTACGATAGTGCTAAAATAGCATTTCTTCATTTTTATTGTAATTTAAAAAAAATAAGTGCATATAAAAATATTGTTATGGAGAGAGACAGAGAGAGAGAGAGAGAGAGAGAGAGAGAGAGAGAGATAGAGAGTGAGTGAGTGTCTGGCTTATTTGACCTGATTTGCAAAAATAATAGTCTGAAGCGAAAGCAATTCGTTTAATTAAAGATTTGCTGCCACAATTAGATTGTAAAAGTATCTCTGTAATTCATGTATGTCCTTTTTTTCGTTTTAATCTTCATTTTTATTAATGGAAATAAATAATGTCAGGCTTAATAAATAAAGTAAGTAAAGACCTCGTTTCTCATATAGCAAAGGATACCGAAAAACGTCATGAGGCAGACAACGGATCTTGGGCGTAAGGCATCGATCATTAACCTTTTAGCGATAATTAGATTAGCATTTGACGTTCCGGGATGAATCTGTGTAATGAGTCTCGTTGCCACTTGATTAAACATTAGCTTGAATCGTTCGGGCGAGCGCGAGCGATCCGAGCCGACAATTAAAAAGAATAACTGATACGCGCCGATCCGTGAGCCAGAAAGCATGAAATGTCAAGTTCGCAGCCGAGCAAATATTACAAAAATTACGCAAGCAGCGAAAAGCCGAAGTTACGTAAAGTAAAAACTCTGCCACGGATAGCGGGGATAGAGAAAATTGCTCGACGAGACGGGATCGGCTCTCGTTACTTCGATCTCCTCGGCATTCTCTACGTAAGAATCGACGTATTGTCACGCAGTTTGGTAAGATCTTCTAATCCGCGATTGGCCAATAAAGCCTTGCCGTAGTTTGCGCAACGCAAACATATTGTTGCGCGCTCATATACCGTGTAAAATTGGCAACTTTGTCAAGTGGAAGTTAACCGTTTCCTCTTTTTCTAATATATATATATATATATATATATATATCACGTTGCGCAAGTGCTGCGCGCTCAATAACGTCGATTTCCCATTTGCATAGGGCGGCATAACCTGTACACACGCATGTATGGATGTAATTATTGAATTGCCGGATAAGCTTATATGAAACGTATGTGAAATCTTCTGTGATCGTTCTTCATTTGAGCCAAAACATGGCCATTTATTAAACATTTATTAAAATGAAGCTAAAAGCGCTTTGTGCATTAACTGGCCTAGTCATTTATAAAATAAATATTCATTACGTTGGTAATGCCATTAGAGTACCGACTATCTTGAATTACGTATAACCATATAAATTATATAAATTATACCAATATGCTAAAACCTTTTTGTTTAATTATTTTCATAATGGAAACAAATTTTGTCAAGTCTCATGAATAATTGCTTATAGTTTATTTACTATTTCTTATAGTAATAACTATAAGTTTGCTATAGTAAGCTTAGGGGTACGTACGCAAAAAATAAATTATATATAATAAGTAGCAATTGTAACAGCAATAAATAGACCTTTGAGAAATAGGGGAATAATTACAAAATTAACACGTTTCATTGGCTTTCATTTATGCTTTCCGTGTGCATTTTTTAATTACATTTTTTTAAAATGTTCTTTTATTCGTAAATAATTACATTCGATTTACATTTTGAATAAAATTTTGTAAGAACTAATGCATGTTAATAACTGTAATTGAAAGTTAATGAACACTAACCGATGAAGGCATAAATGAAACTTTTATTTTATAAATAATACATGGTCTTTAATTATTATTAACGTTATCTCATATTGCATTATTATGCAATAAGTTCATTATTCATGGTAGATTTACTTTTAATTATACGATACTATTAAATTTCATTTGGTAGTAGAGTCTTGTGTATACACATTACTTTAGTATTCCGATTAAACGTATTGGAGAAATTGCTTGATAATGTGTTATGAACAGTAATGTAAATATATTTTTAAATACCTAGGATCTATGTTTCATTGAATATTAGTAATAGTACGGGAACCATTTAGAAACAACAAGGATTGCGACGCGTTCGAACTTTTAGCTCCGCCCCGCCCCGCCCTGCCCCTGCCCCTGCCCCTGCCCGGCCGCGTCAGACTATTAACAGACGAGCTGAGCGCGTGATAAGAATATTTAAGGATGAATCACGTTGAAATTCGTATTCTATAAAGTTGTGGCATTTCAGTAAGTGCGCTCGACGCGTGGCATTGAAGGCGGTGCATTACTTTTTAACTTGTCAGACCCCGTCGAAGATGGACAATAGCGTGACGAATCATCTTTTCAGCGATTTTATTCGATGTTGAATACTTTCAACTCGCTGGCGGCATGCATATAACACTATATCGCTTATGTTATTAACAAGGACAATGGATTTTAACAATACACAGGCAGCTCTTCCCTTTTTCTTCTTTGAGTTTTTATAATATTGGTAGAGCACGTGACGTCTGTTCGACTTTTCTGTTCGACTTTTCTTTATTTGCTTAATTCATCTACCTTTGCGGGCAATAACCGAACGCATTGTAGGGTTAGAGCTAAAGTGGTTTAGCGTTAGCGCCTTAACAGCTAGACCACATCGGACTTATCGGACCACAAGTTTTACATTACAATGTCCCTTTTTCACGATCGCATAAGGCATTTTCATTAACTACGAAGACCTGCCGTGAAATGTATAATGTATATAGGACAAGCAAATGAATATTTGTTTGCTTTATTGATTGCATTATGTATGGAGGTATTGCCATTATATCCAAGTTTCGCAATAGAGTATTAGAAGAGAGGGAAGAAAAGGGCATGGTGGGAGTGGGGTTGGGGTGGATGAAGGTTGATTTAAGTAGGGAGAAAAATCATAATTTTCGTTATTGTAATTATTTATAGGCTCGGCGAGATAAACGTTTTTAAAGTAAACTAAAAAAAGGAAAAGGAGAAGGAAATCGAAGGATAAAATGAAGATGCTGAGGAGCGCATCAGCCGTCGGATTAAAAAGATATAATTTGATATAATCGGATTAGCTAAGAGTTCGAGAGTGAAAAATCGATTTAAACTTGAAGAGGGCGCGAGGCAGTTTGTTTGTTGTTACGTGCGTAACGGTCGTCGAGCCCCCCGAGTAAGCTAAAAAAAAAAAACGTTTGACGAATGAATAAAATTATCGCACGCGTAAAATTCTTGAGCCGTAAGGGGGGAAGTGGAGCGCGGCCGGTAATTATTGTTGAAATATTGTCTGCTTATTGTCAAGTGCCCGCGTACCGATGCATTGATAACCGTCGGTAACTCGTGGATGGTACCGTACGGTAATGTACAAAAAGAAAGACAAGAAAGAAAAGAAAGGAAAGAAAGATAATGGATGTTAATTATTGGGCATAATCGATAAAGTGAAGGCCGCCGGGGGAGTCTCGCTCGGGAATTCGATTCGTTACGTATAGGTCGCGCGCGCTCGTAAATCGAGCAAAGTTTCAAGTGGCGAATCATTAGAGCCCAGACTATGTAGCGGCGCATTAAGCACGGGATCTGTCAATCACTGGAGCCTGAGCCTCGTGCTCACGCGACCCGACGTAACGGGAAGGGGCGGGAGGGAGCGAAGCCGAAGGGATTATTGACGATGTCGTGCCGGTCGGTGCAGCGATTTCGCAATTTTTATTATACTATACGCGGGGCGGGAAGGGGAGGGGGCGATGGGTCGCCGTGATTTTACGGAACGTCACGTATACGCCGATTCGCTGAAGTCGGGTTTCACGCACGGGGGACCTCGCTGACGGGCTCCCGGGTAAGTTCAGCTCGAGTAGACGATCTCCGAGTCTGTCTATAGTCGCTGGGGCGCCAAGTAAAAGTGCCGATCGGGGATCGATTCCCGAAGACGGCGGCCTGTGCTTCCCATCCTCGGCTCTCCGGTCGAGCCCCGGCCCCACTCGGATCGTGCCGAGGGAGGCCCTACTATGCACCTCTCCGCCGGGAAATCCACTTATACAAGCAGCGCGGTCCGATAATCATAGACCGCGAGCTCCCCTCGCTCGACCATGTCTTTTTATTTTCTCGCATTGCTGCTCTTACCCCCCCCCCGCCTCCGCCTCCGCCCCGCCCCCCACGTCCCAGGATCATAGCACAAGCGAAAATACCCGTGAAACTCTCCAGTTACTCAAGAGCGCAAAGTTGAGCTTGTGCTCAAGCCCGACGCGACGGTGAATCCCCTTTCGAATAGTCCGAGAGTGAAAATTGTGTCACTAGACTGGTAAAAAAGTTAATGCACTCATTGCACGTATAAGTATAAGGTAATTAAAATAAGGGAGGTAATTTGATCGGTAATGATACGGAGCTGATTTTTAATTCGCTTGATTCGTAGATATCGCTCGTGCATTTTCATGCTTCAAGATGATGATTCCCTCTGATCGCGATTGTTCGGCTCTTGCAATTATCCGTATCTTCGCCGAGGCCGGAAGTATTAATTTCCTTGAGGAGTTGCATTAAATTATAAGAAGGATTCCATTGGCAATCGTTGCATAATGAAATGGAGAAACTTGATTACCGCAACGGGGAACAGTATTTCGATTGCTCTATCGATACGTGCAATTTTTTTTCAATTAGCACTACAGATAATGTGTACGTTCTTTCTTTCGTTCTCCCCCTTCCTTCCCTTCCATCCCTTCCCTACCCGTTCTCGAATGATCTATATTACCTACTGCGAAATAGCAATCACTTAATTTGGGGTCGAAAATACGAAATTCATTAGCAAACACGGCCTGATTGTATAAAGAATATTAAATCTACAGATATTACGTGCTTACACACACGCTTGTATTTAATTATCCGCTGCGAAGCAACGGGAAGCATTTCGAGTACATTCGCGTATGGGCAAACGTAAATCATTTAAAAATAAGTATGATAATTACAGAAGCAGAGTAAGCCGTTAAGTATTGCGAGTATTGCGTATCGGTCCGACTTACCTTATGAAAATATTTATTAAATATAAGTAAGTAGTCCTTAATGTGAAAAAAAAAAAATATATATATATATATATATATATAATTCCAAATGCGCTCGCACCGCTCTAAGAACGAAGTATGCTTAATTTAGGCAATGAACGAGCGAATTGACATCGAACGCAATGCTCGTTAAGGAATAAAAAAAGATAGAAGAAGAAGAAGAAGAAGAAGAAGAAGAAGAAGAAGCACCAAGAGTCAGTCGGATGATCCGAATCGTGCTTGTTCGCGAGTCAATGCGTTTTTTCCCTCGGCAGCTCCAAATTCCTCTTCCATATCGGCTGCCTGCGAGTCGATGCTATTACAAGTTAAATAACAACGTGGACAATAAATCACTTGGCCGTAATGGCGATGCCTTCGGCCGTAATAACTGTTTTCAGCATTGTTGCAAGGGAGGAAGACTTATCGAAGCCGAAGCCGAAGCCAAAGCCGAAGAAAGAGGAGGCGGCGATGCTGAATCGCTTATTAGATTCCGGTGGCGCGTATCGAGAGCCCGATTCCCTACACTTACGCATAGACGCACACCCGCACCCATACCCACGGCGGTATACCTTACCGAGCGGGTGCGCGTGCGCGTGCGCGTCTATGCACTTGGATGCCGGGCAACGCGGGGCTCGCGGGCAGCGAGGCGCGACACCTCGGACGCCCCATCCGCTCTATGCCGGAGAGCTTGCGCGTGCTGAAGAAAATATTGCCGTCGCGCGTACGTCCCTGTACATCGCTGCGTCCAACCTTACGCGGAGATAAGCTAAATGGCCCATGTGACATTTTATATCATAAAACGGCGCATTTTACGGCGCTCTCCCTGCGCCTTTTCCCCAATTGTCAAAACCACTTCTGCCTCTCGATACCCTCACCAGGCTAATCTGCTTTATGGTGATTGTACGAGCATCGCGACACCATGGAGGCAGCCATCCCATAGAATGATATACCACCCTACACAATACTGCCGTAGCTCAATACTAATACGTTGCGCCACCAGCGAATCCTCGTTGATTCTACTACGTTGATTATTACTACGGTATAAATGCAGGCAATAATAATTCTCAATTGTTATCACGGTGCACTTTCATCTGAGCTAATATTACCTAACCCTGTCTGTGTACTTCAATTGATATTTTAATTATAAAATATTAATACTCGTTGCAGCGGAATTTTTTTTTTTTTTTTTTTTTTAATCTAATAATTGTATCTAGTGAGCATGTTTCACAAAATGTGTAATTACTTGTGCATAGGCGCTCTACTCGAATAAGTATGTACGCGCTTAATACTTAACCTATTACTGTACTTTATCAACAAATACATATATTCATTTAGTAGCATGTAATAATAATAGTCTCTATCTGATAAGATACAGACGATCCAGATAATTTTGAGATTAGAATGTTTTTAATTTTTTAATTTACGCTCATTAATACAATGGCGAGTATAAGTGAATAAGTACGTGATATTTTAAAGAAAATGCCACGACTTTATAATTGGCTAACCGCTAAATTACTCTGAGCAGTTTTAATGTTCTTTGCCTATGAACTCATAATAACAACTACAGTTATTTGCGTGTTGCTTATCACAATTTTATTCTAAAATCACCTTAAATAGTTTACAAAAATATTCTATTAATAAACATTTTCCCGTAACTCTTTATCAAACTTATTGCGCTTTATTGTTAATAAAGTAATTGTTAATAAACAATTACGTATCTGGCTGATGTAAACGTTCTAATTGTAAAGAAGTGGAGAGGCCAAGCATCGAGAGCTTCATTCACAACGTACTTCTTGCGAATATTTATTTATAGATCGTGATAAAGAGAGAGAGATAGAGAGAGAGAGAGAGAGAGAGAGAGAGAGAAGGAAAAGAAAAAGAAAAAACATTTGAAAAACTGGTTGTCGCTTCTGGTAATAATTTTCATATTTATTTTTAACCCTCGCATTGAATAAATGATACGTGTACACGACGAGTATGCGCGCCCATAGGCGTAGAAATTCGTCAAAGCTGTGATGTAAATTTTTAGAAGATTTTCTACGACTTTTTTTGTAGGATCTTTTGCTCGCTGACAGTGGATCGCCAATAAGTGGTTATTGCGTTCGGCACGATGTGCGATGCCTATATATGTAAATGAACTCAATAAATATAAAACAACTTACGTAAGCGAGTAAATCACCAACGGCGTCGTTCTTATCGTTTAGAGACCTTCGGCGCTTCTTTTCTGTCTGTGCATCTGCGCGCGCAAGTGCGTGTTTGTGTATCGAGCACGTGTCACAATTATTGTTTTTTTTCTTCTTCTTTTTTTCTTCTTTTGTTCTTCTTCAACCCGTTGTTATAGGCGATTTTCGGATAAAAATTGTGCGAGCGCGATGTATTTGTCACTCTGTCGGTTACTTTGAAGCGGAATTCGATGATCTATCGATATGATAAATTTATCGAGCGGTTATCTTTTCGTATTTGGCTTTACGTTCACTCAAAATTCACATGAAAATGTCCGATATACGTCATACTGTTTTTAATAAAACTGAAATTCAAGAAAGTACTGATTATATTGATCCATTAAAAACTTATTCATATAAAGAAATTCTTGTTGATGAACCGATAATGATTTCGACCCTAAAAAATAGATCTTCCTGATCGCACACGAGATCCTAATGAAAATACACTCGATTTGTTTTGCGCAAAGTAATATCTTATTCTTTTTTTTTTCTTTTATACACACACACACACACACACATATATATATATATAGGTAAGACGCTATTCTAAGCTGGAGATATAAATTACCGGAGTACTGTGTATAAGTATAGCGCCGTGATGTCAGAGAGGTTTCTCTCATTGTCGCTTGTAAGGCGAAAAGAAAAGACGGCGGGAATAAAGTTTACGATGCAGGTAGTAAAGCGAAGGAGGGAAGCAAAGTAGTTTTGGAAACGGTATTTGTGCGAAAGACAACTTGGTATTAACGACTCGTCGCTAAAATTATTTCTAAAAATAGAGCGTCGGCCGGCCCAGTCCCGTTTCCGTATCATCTAGAAGCCCCGAAAATATATAAAGACGTTTATTTAGCGAGGGACGGGTAATTGTCATTAAAGCGAACTAGTTTCCTCGGCTCGGGTTAATGTCAATGCAATAATGTTGGGGGAGAGGGGGGGATAGGTACTAATTCTAAGCTAGTTAGGAGCTGGAGGAGCGCCTGGGAGGGGGGGGGAGGAATCGGCGAATATCGTTACCGGAGCCGCAAATAGAAGACGAGTAGCCGACATTAATTATATTTCAACAGCGTATCAAACATTTAGGCCTCGATCTTCCTCCACATACTCGACGCGAGGCATTGAATTTTCGAGTACTTTAAGCAGCGCGCGGCAGCGGCAGCCCTCCCCCCTCCCCATCACCGCGGCATCGTTTCCATGCAGAAGCGACGTCAACCATCTCGACTGAGATAATCCTTATCTAATGAGCAATTTAAAGGTAGCCGGTGACGCGAGGAGGGAGTACCGGAAGCTCTGCCGTCCATACGAAATCAGCAGGGCAGAGATGCAGGGCACGGACTACCAAATAAAGCATCCTCTTGTCCCACACCCTCCCTATCCGCCTGCCATTCGCTTTTCCTTCTCTTCGCTTGCCGATGTCGGCGAAGTGACCATTAGCCTGCGACCGCGGACGTACCCATTGGCCATTCTCGGCTTATCGGATCCCTCGATCAGATGCATGAACGATCGAGTCCCGTTGGATCGCTGGCCCTAACTCGCCCTCTACTTTTTCTCTCCCCTTACTTTACTCTCTCCTTTCCCTTCCTCATTCGCGTGCGCTATATACCTTACCGGCTAATTATTGCCTTGACCCGTTTTCTTTATACAAATCAATGCAGTCATTGATCTAAGCTTTCATTTATTACTCTTTATTGCCAATAACAATTTTCATGCGAAATGTCCATTGTTTCCAATTTACTTCAACATATGTTTTCCTATAATAAAAGCGCTCGCACACAAATACATAAATCTGCTGCAGCAGAACAAATAGCGAATCATAACTTGGATCGATAGGACGCTCTCTCTCTCTCTCTCTCTCTCTCTCTCTCTCTCTCTCTCGAAAACTTTTGTACAGATTTTGAATATTTCGGTAAAATCTCTTGGGCAAAAACGAGACTTCGTTTCGGATAAAATTTTATAAAAGATGAGAGCAAGTCTGTAATCCATTATCCATATCCTCGTTTATTTTTCATCACACTCGCTTGCGTTGGCATTGGTGAGCTTTTGTTCAGTTAATATTGACTAAGAATAATGAGGCTGAAAAAAGTCGTTGAAAGTTGAAAAGTTTGCCAGTTCTTTTTTTCCCCTTTTTTCCCTTCTTTTAAATCTCGCTACCATTATAACGCTCTTTTCCATTTCCTTACTCCGTCTTCAGTATTTTTTGTTTCACTACCACTATACCGCTCTATGCATACTTATTTACATAATATCAATTACTTCTTACATTTGTTTTTGAGAGTATTTGCGAGAATCTCGTTTTTAAATTTTATTATTATAATTTTATAAAAACAGTTTTGCTTAATTCAATTTATTTTTCCCGTAGTTTTGTTTTTCTGCCGAAGGGAAGGAAGTTTTCCAATCTTTTGAATAATTTTTAAATAAGTGAATGAGGAATTTAAATTTGAATAATATTTAAAAAATATAAATTTGTAATTGTAAAACTCAAACGGTTCTATCAATATTAAAATTTATTCACTAAATTAACTGAATATAAATAAAAACACAAAACCACTTGTCATAATTTTCTTTTCTTTTAAAAGCTACTCAAAATTGAATGTATTATATAAAAAAAAATATATTCTAGAATACTCATGATTATGAAAAAGAAGCAGAAAGTCTCGGGCTCTTTTAATTTGATTCCAAGTACCTCAGCCGCGACTCCTCTCTGCCACTGGAAATATAAAATAAAGCGTTTAGAGGATTTTATATATAAATTATACAGCAAAAATGGACCGGTATTCTTATTATTAAAAAATTAAAGAATAATATTGATTTATAAGCGAGAATTTTTTTAAATTTTAAATACGTAACATATAGCGAGTCGGCTAATCAAGTAGATTGTAGAATAATTGATATGTAATGACACCTATTAACGTACTTCCACGAACTGTCGTTGTGAGTTTTCTAAAAATTAATGACATAGAGTTAAATAAGAAAGCTTAAGAATAACGAGACCTGCAAGTGAAAAAGCTGGAAGAGTAAAAAAAAAACGGTATTACAGATAGAACATACCTTTTTTTATATAAGAATAAATAATAATCATTTGAGATGTACCTGAATATAATCCATGGGCATTAAATTTAATCATTTTTGCAAGAGATTGCGTCTTTAGCATATATACATATATATATATATATATATATATATATAAACGAAGGGGAGAGAGAAAGAGGAGAAAACAAGAAGAGCAGCAGCAGCAGTAGCAGCAGAAGCGTTGGGTCGATGCGCAGTTTTCGTATCACTCTCTCCGTCTTCTCTCACTCGTCCCATTCTCGCCACGCCCGCACTTTGTACCGCCCCCCACCCCACCCCACACTATCCACTCGACCAAAGAGTCTCTTACTCCTTTACAATTTTCGGCAAGAGAATTTCTCACATTTTGTCATAATATTCTCCTACTTTTATGCTTGACTGCAGGAGATTTATGCTTCTGACCTTCCCTCCCCCCCTCACTTCCTCCCCCTCACTTCCTCCCTCCCTCCCATCACCCAGCTGGCCTTTATTTCAATCTATTTAGCTTTGATTGGCCCTTGATTAATATCAGATATCTCAGCAACATTTATCATTCGCCAAAGAGAAAAGCATATAAATTTTAATTATCCGTTTGACTCGACGTTAAAAATTCCGGGTTCCCTCTTTTGCTTTAAAAGCAAGCAGGCGTTTCGACTTTTTAGAAATCTTCTCAGCCCCAATACTTATATCGAACCATAAAAAAAATAAAGCCCAAATAATTTCTATCCGTGCTCTTAACAATATTTAAATTGAATTCTCTCTTTCCTGCACATGCGTGCGCGTGCGAGCTAATTTTACTCGATGTCCAGTACGTTAAAAGCATTTGTCCCCTCAATTTAAATATTGATAGGCACGCGTTCAAGTGAAACTGATTAAAATAAATATTTTATTCTATTTTGTAATCGGGTACAAATTAAATCAGGAATAGTCCAAGTAATTTATAGCTGCGCTGAATAAGAACCTGATTTTCAAAAAATTTCCATTTCTTCAGCTATAAAAAAAAAAAAACGACACATCCACTTTATCAAACTGGTCTCGTTTATCTGCATACGTATAAACACATTGGTTTTTTATACCAATGAATGACTTATGCGACTGAATATGCATACGAATGTTTTTTGGTAATGTACGAATGTAGTAAAGTATCATCGATGTTCTACTTCCTCTTACACGCACACACTCTCTCTCTCTCTCTCTCTCTCTCTCTCTCTCTCTCTCTCTCTCTCTATACGCGTCTCTTAGTGTCAGTAAACCGACGCATAGGATTCATAGTCGACTCAATTAGGCGTCCTGTATGATAAATGGAAGGACTTTTAGAGAAGCTCTGGCAACATAAAATAAATCTTCATTGTATCTAGAAATGCAGATTTACACGAAAAAACGTATGATTAATCACAAGGCATTGGAAACGTGCCGGGGAAAAGCTAAAGAGTTAAAGTTCTTAAGAAATTCCGTGTCCTAGCGAGCTAACTCGTTCGACGTCCTCTTTTTAAAGACACATACGCGTACACGCATACGCGCACAGGCACACAGGCACTTTCAATTTTCCTCGGGCAAATAGTTTCTTCGTTTCATTAATACTTCCTCGCTCCGATATGCAGGCGCGTATACGTGGGAAAGAACGGATCGAGGCGGCGGCGGCGGCGGTGGAGGCGAGGGGAGGGGGGGTGGAGGGGTTACGGGTCTTTAATCTGGATCTTATAGCGCGCGCGCGAGTATTCAAAAATATAATCGGAAAAGCGGGTCGGCCGCGATTAGGTTGTGCAAGCGACAGCAGTCGAACAATATTTCCCGGCAACTCGCTGTCGGCGCGACCAAGCTGCGTATTAGTCCGATAATCACGATCAAGACGGTGTTTTGACATATCATCACTTTGAGCATTATGCAAGCCCTCGCGAATACGAGAAAATTGTATTTAACTTCCTTTAATATGCACTTTCTAACGCTCACTCACAGCTTGTTTATAATATCCATGGAAAATCATTATAATTTGCCTTTCTTTGGGTGCTTGAATCTCAAAAATGTCAAAGAAACAGTAATAGTATAGGCTGTGCGTGCGTGCGTGCGTGCGTGCGTGCGTCGACTGGCGTGGTATACTCGGCAACCGTAACAACGAAATTCGTACTTTTTTTTTTTTTGTATTTTTACGTCTTCAGAACATAGTTAATGAATGTAATTTCTGAAAGTATCGTAGTATGTAGCCTCAATCGATCGATTGTCTAAGGATTAGCTTAACGCTCGATTAATTTCCTTTATCCGATGATATGCAACAGCGGCCCTCGTCGAGATCAGCTGATTTCCGTCGAAATTCTTTTGTAAAAGTGCAATTGTAAACAAGGAAAAAAGCGATTAAAAGCAGAGCAAATAATTTACGTAGTTACATTACATTGTTTTCTCTCTCTCTCTCTCTCTCTCTCTCCCCACCCCCCTCGTAAAGAGACGGAATAGTATTATTTTTTTTTTTTTTTTGAAGTATTTCACAATTACGCATCTTTAATCTCTGCTATCCTCGCATGTCCTTATAAAACCTTTCTATGCCAATCATCCTTTTTCTCTTTCGTTATTTGTATTTTGCTAAAATTTTAACGAGGCTCGTGTGCCGTTACGAATACGCGAAACCACTGCGCACAGGATGTCGAGGCGCGTACTCCACGGATTTTTAAGTATTTGCATTGCGAGCTCTGTGTAAACATTGTCTGTTTTATGGAATAAATTATGTAAATGAAACAAATTATTTTTTTTCTTTTCCTTTTTTTTTTCATTTTTATTTTCTTTTCGTATCCTCCGTATGCATAACTGTCCTCTCGTGCATGTTTTTAGAATACACGAAAAATATTGTAACAATACAATAAGCTCAGTGAGCTTAATTCTCGAAATCCCGGGTCGTGGCATTTATTTGAAGCATTAAACAAATATCGGCTCATAATGCCGGGCACATTTCCACCGATGCATTGGTTAAATATTTGCTACTACGAAATATTTATACGTACAATAGTTTCGACTGCAACTGCCGCCTCTCGATAATGAAAGTCAATTCGATATTACCTTTCGGTCTTCTTGATTGAAATAATATACAATATGAATTTTAATACTCTGTACTATGTTATCTTATCTGCGTTAACTCGCTTTAAAGATATTTCATTCCTATCATGATTCGCTTATTCTGACTAATACATATTTTATCTGGCATAGTTTAGTTCAAGAGAATTGGTTTTTTTTTTTTGTTTTTTTTTATGTAGAAATACTTTAATTTAAAATGTATTTATAATATTACGAATTGTATAATAATCCTGTAATTAGTATGAGAAAATATATTTTGGAGATAAAGTAAGCTACTCTAGATAAATGATAATAACAATAACAATAACAATAATAATAATACAAATAATAAGAATAATAATGGCCAAGATAAGAATTTGTAAGGTATCCTTAACGAATTTCGTTTTGGTATTTGTATTTGTACTTTAATAACGAAATGGCTCTCTCGGACGGAATATGTAAATTACATAAGGCTGGATGTAAAGGTAATGTTTATCTTTCACCTTTCACTCTAAGTAAAATGAAAGGTGCGCATTTCTGTATAAATCCTATAGCCGGCCAGGCCGACTCGTAGTAGTACGAGCACGTATTTTGACGAGTGCATATTAAAAATATTTTTTTAAGTACAGACCAGAGGAAGAAGCCCGAGCGGCCCTCGATATCCATAAAGCACAGATAGACGACTTTCGACTCGAGTGGCCGGAACCTCGCATAAATGTAGTCTTTTTTTTTCTGTTTTTTTTTTCCTGTTTTTTTTTTGGGAAATATTAATACCGCCTCTTCTTATCTTCCCCGACTCAGCTTATAATGCAAACGACGCGGCGTATTGATCGAGAGCGCAGACGCCACTTTGCATAATTCTGGGGGGGGAGTGGGGGAGTGGGGGCGGGAGTGACTGGCGACTCCCGATAAATCAAGTCCACACGCGGTGGGACAGCGATACCGATTTTCGTAAAAGAGAGATATCGGGCGAAACGCATCGATCCAGCGAGGCCGAGGCTCGATCGTATTACACTTTCGGTCGGCGCAGGCCTGGATAGGCGCGAGGGGGTGGGAGGAGGAGATCTGTCAGGGCGCGTGACATTAAAATAGGAGGAAGGTAACGATGATAAGATATAAATTGCTCGTCAGCTTCATAGGTAGAGGGGTGGTAAAGGTATGGCGTGGTGAGGGTGGGGACGGGGGTGGGGGGTAGAAAGGCTTGTACGGTTCTCTTTCTCGCTGGGTCATTCACTTTGTGGGCACGGACTGACAAATTGCCGGGACTTGAATACTTGTCATCTTCTTTCATACACCTTTCATAGAACTAATGCGTTCGCACATATACGGCTGAAGCTTTTGAAATTTTCATGCCCTTCTAATGAGAATATTTCGATTTTTTCCATCCATCCTCTCACTCCCCCCTCCTTTCGTTTTATTCTTCATCTGCATCATCATTATCATCATCATCGTCGTAATCATCATCATCTTCTTCTTCTTCTTCTTTTTCATCGGAGATCTGGTCCTTGTAATACTTGCCACCACGTCCCGTAAGTAATTTCTTCTAATACGGCGACTGTTTTTTCCCTTTTCACGGAAAATTGCTCTCCTTCGGTTGAGCAAATATTATCGGAATGTTCTGAATTACCATTTAAAAGAGATCAGAAATCCATCTGGTCCGATACCGTTGACGAGAACGCAGTCTCGCCTCCTATTGTATTGCAGCGCGAGCCCCTGAGCAATTTACGTAATTGCAATAATATTTGCAAGATATATTATTTGTCACAACACTAAAATGTAATAATAACTTTTACAAACCGCAAAATATAATTTGCTTAATGATCATTCTTTTCTTTTCTTTTGCAATAATCCACGTAAATAGAGAATTTAGTGTCTATTTTACGTCAGTCACGTTCGGTATTGCATTCGAGCAACGACATAAATAACTTTAAGGCATTTTTTTTACGATCACTTCGATTAATAATAATAATAATAATAATAATTCTTATTATAATAATAATGAAGAAGAAGAAGAAGAAGAAAATTCAGAAAAACTCGTACGACTAGTGCCGAGATTTTCAATGTTTTAACTTGTAAGGTTAAAGATATCGAAGCGCGACTATCGCAAGTTCAGTGTAATGTACTTGCGATAAAAATAGATCGAGCCTCTTATTTAAAGGACGTAGAGTTAAAATAGACCGGGATCTCGAGCATTGGTATACAGAGTAGGGGTGTGTGAGAGAGAGAGAGAGGGGGGGGAGTTGAAGATTCGTGAAAGGGCTCGCGAGAGTATCGTAAGCTCGAAAATCGGTTTTATTATGTCAAATAGTCAGATTAGCCTAATAATCTTGAGCGTAAGAGTTGGCAGCTTCCCGTTTCCTCCTATCGCGCTCAACGAATTTGTAATTATTCGAAAAGCTCACGTGATTTGCCTTCGCGTTCCATGCCTTATTTGTGAAATGGGGGGTGGTGGCGGGGGGAAGGAGGAGGAGGAGGAGGAGGAGGAGGAGGCAGTTATTTGCAGGCATTCGTCAGGAATCGTCACAGTGGAAGATCTCGAATCTTATATTGTTGACCTCGAGTACATTTCAATGGCTGGGATGGGTCGCTCTAATGAAACACTTTGGAAATCGATATAATAATCATCTACTTAGTA
This sequence comes from Ceratosolen fusciceps, assembly GCA_018883505.1. Lineage (NCBI taxonomy): Eukaryota > Metazoa > Arthropoda > Insecta > Hymenoptera > Agaonidae > Ceratosolen > Ceratosolen fusciceps. Next base: position 5,653,051 of record RCIC01000005.1, read on the forward strand.
AGCGGCGATAAGCCAAATGAAAAAAAGAAAAAGAAAAAAAAAACGAAGCCTAACTGGTTTTTCGTTCCAAAGAGGCAAGGACAAAACCTACACACGGCTTAGATCGTAAATCAGCAGGTTTATAGAAAGCCGGTCAAACGAGTGGGCAGAACGAATTTATTCGAAATTGTCCATGAAATGGATTAATTATTAACCTGTCGATTGGCGCGAAAAGTGAAATTTTATAAAAATCCTCCGGGGAATGCGATCGGGGGCATTAGCATACGCGAGCCTCGACTCCACGTGCGAGATATTCGTACAAAGTCGTAGCGAACGAGCGAGCGAGACACGTAATCCAGATATTACGCACACGTCCGGCGATTTACGTTTCCTTTTCTTCGCGAACAAGTCGACCTCCAACGCGGGCCTATGCTTCGGGCCATCGCCCTAGTTGCCATCCCCTGCCAGGAGGTGCCGGGAAGGAAGTACGAGTACGGGAGCTTTATCGATTTATTCACGGTATCACGGCGCAAAGCGGTCGACGTAATCCCTCCTTTCACAAAGATTAGCGTCATTAGCTACGGACAACGCCCTCCTTACACCCCTTTCTCGAGAATACCATTATTTTAAATGGTCTTGAGATAATCGTATCCCCCCCCTTCCCCTCGAACGTCCTTTTGTATTGGCTTGGCAGTTGCGTCGACGCGCCGCGGCCATTATTACGATTCATGGGCCGAATGAATATTTACGACTTAGTCGGTGGGCTCGCGACGAAATCATCAGCGGACGCTAGATCACAACTGTAATACTGCGTCATCGCTGCTGTGATCGCAGTCCTGATCGCAGCCCTGATCGCAGCCCTGATCGCAGCCGCTCTAAGCACACTTGCTTAAACACACGAAAGACGTAAATTCCTACGATCAATAAAAATGTTTCCGCCTTTTTTCTTTGCTTCTTTTTTTATTATAAAATATAGAGTCGTATCTCATCATGCTAGATCCGCTTTTGCATACGATTAAGCTAATTTCTCTTAGATCTAACAATTAGCATAGAAATTGCTTTTGACGAGTATAGGCAGACGACATCCAAAATACTCGCTTAAATCCCTCTCTCTCTCTCTCTCTCTCTCTCCCTCCTGGGATATTATTCTTAATCTTACAAGATGTTTCATAAATCTTACGTTACGTTCGTTAAATCATATTTCTAATTTATTTGTTAAAAACAACATCAAATAAAGCAGCTATTCTTTGAATTCTCCAAGCTTGGAAATGGTAAATAATAGTATGGCATTGTGTATCGAGCAATTAATTTATTCAAAGCGAAACTCCCTGAAATTTTCATCTCTACTTGATATTGTTATCATTATTATTATTATTGTTGTTGTTGTTGTTGTTGTTGTTTTAGCACGGAGTAGTGAAGAAGAGTGGAATGAGGGTAATCGTAAAAAGGGCTCGGCCGTACTCGTAAAAAAAAAATATAAACTAGAAAATGGCGAATATGCGACTATAATTTATTTATTCGTCCAACTTGACTGCGAATATTTGAGGAATATTATTGATTGAGATCGATATTATTAGCACTTAAGGGTTGGAATCGGTTGAAAATATATGGATCTTTGTGTCGTTCCAGTTTCGTTAAATGGCGCTTATATTTAAATTGTCGGACTTCTTTCGTAAACCGCTGACGTTATTTTCACTTTCGGCGTTCACGGAATCTTATTTATCATTGATCCCTTCCCTTATTTCCTGTGAATACGACCATTGGATTTCTCGGAGTCTCAAGTCGCTCAAGTTTTCGACAATCGTGAAAGATCGTGATTAGTCGGAATGGATCATGAGGAATAAATTCCACTCATAAATTCTCTTGCATTATTATCTCCGTAATTAATTTACAAGATTAATAATGCCATAATAATGTAATTATTTAACCTCGCGAGGGACATATTCACGCTCGTCCCTATAGGAATGTATTTTAAAGTGTAATAATATCGCGTAGCATGTCGATGATAATGCAGCAGGTTTCTCGGAAGAACTACAGCAGCATATCGACCATTGAAAACGGCACGGGCTTCTTTTCTTTTGTTTAGCGTGCATAGGCGAAAATGCTGAATATAATCTTCGATAATAGAGTGTGCAGTTTTTGCTTCTCTCTCCTTCTGCACTGTATCCTCGAGTGTAGCCAGCGGAGGTAGAGTAGGCAGGGTCGGCGGCGCCCTAAGGCTTACATGAATTCATACACGCGTCTGGAGAATAGGGAAGTAGTGCGTGGAGGGTGAGAAGGAGGAGGAAGGAAGCAGGGTGTGGGGGAGGACAAAAACAAAAAAAAAACGAGTGTCTCGAATTGATTTGAACTTTGGAGAATTGGAATGATCGTACGGGTTGGTTGTGCGTAATTGTCCGAGTCACGTGTTGCCGACTCGGGAGATAAGCTCGAGCGATCAGTAAGGAGAATCGAAAGGGAGGAGGAAGGGAGGAGAGAGAGAGAATATCCGTCATCGAAGGCGCTCGTAATGACCGAATCCGCGCAAGACCCGAGGCAGGGACGGCCCTTAAGGGCGACGAATTATGACTTCCCGGTTCCGCGGGGCCATTATCGCGTAATCGAACACCGGGGTAAGCGTCCCGCCGCAGTCGGCGTTTCTCACGCGGAGGTGGCAAAAACTTACCACGGCGGAGGAGATTCCCTCGCCGATATCGCGCCACCGGAGGATCCGAGCCTCCCGGAGATAAACAGCGTCGCGGAGAAAAGCGAGCTCTCTGCTCTCTGCTCTCTGCCGCGTATAGATAGATGGATATAGAGAGAGAGAGAGGGAAGGAGAGAGAGAGAGAGAGAGAGAGAGAGAGAGAGAGAGAGAGAGAGAGAGAGAGAGAGATGGGGAGGTAGTTTACGTGGGTCAAGGAATGCTGCCAGGCGAGATGTCTATGAGAGAGGCGCTCGTCGTCCTGCGCGTTCGGCGGCTATTCCCTCTTGCCTATTTGTGTACGAGTTTCGAAAGAAGGTCGGATCGGGACTAACTACTGGTAGCCTTGCATCGCCGTCGTCACCTCCAGCCCCTCCGCTCCAGTCCCTCCCATCGTACTCGTAGCGCACTCGTAGCGCATGACTTCTAAGAAACCGGCAGCAGACGCGTCGCACCGCGCGTCCTCTTTCTTCTTATTAAAGTGCGCGCGCGGTCATTGTCTCCTTTAGTGGGTATTAAAGAGGCTCAGGCTACGCGCGTACCGCTCCGCGAGCTTTTATCAGTGTAACGACGCTCGACGCATCTTTACACCCTACCTACCGCCACTAACCGTCCTATTCTATTGCCTAAGAACTAAGAATTGCCTTACGGACAATTATATAAATATAAATATAAGTTCCCCAAGTGCCACGACGCTACACTATCGTCGCTACGGGCGTACCAGCGACTCGTTATTTCATATTTATACACAATTACCTCGAATATAAGTTGAATTAATACTGGTTCGCGTGAATAACTGTACCTATAGCCCCCCCCCATACCCCCTCCCCCCATCGCCCCCATGGCCCATCGCCCGCCCCCCTCGCTACCAGTGATCCAGACTTTGTGATATTAATACGATATAGCCTCGAGGCTGCTTTCCACGCTTCGAAATTCATGAAATACCTTTCGTCCCAAAGATTAACTTTCAATAGCCACCGTTAATTTATATAAATTATCCGTCCACATTTTTCATTGCTCATTCGTCCCAAATCTGTTGTATCGGCAGATATCGTCAGTTCCCCCTCGTCCGAGCTCGCCGAGTATATTATTATCGTACCTGATGGATCTATTTATCGCTTACGCAGAGCTTCTGCGTACTTCCGCTAATCGCCTCTACATGTTCGGATCATCGCCCGTAGATCATAAGTAAAGTAATTGAGGTAATTAAAATTCCGTACAAGATGTTCAATAGCGCTCCGTTTCATTTTTGAATATCATCAGATACGTTCGAATCGATGAAACGATGAACGAATTCATTAGGAGCCGGCCGGAAAAATATATATTTAGCGGGGAAGGAAAAATGCAAAATATAATGTCATACTCGTACGGAAGTATACGGAAGCGTATATTTATTTTTAAAAAATGCTCAAAACTCATATCGCGATTCTCAGAGTATTTAATATTTTTTTATATCTTGGTAAGAGAAATTGGCAAGGGAATGCCAACAATTTATTATTATACATTTTTCCAAGTATCGTTCACTGACCGTCGTTTCATCTCACTATTTCAAATAAGAAGAGGAAAAAGGCGAAAAACAGTCGATCGATCATCTACCGTCAAGATTCGGTCATGTTTCAGGTTTATATGAAAATAAGAGAAACTATTTGGCTCGTATCCGTAAGACGAATTCGTCTTCTAAAAATGAGTACTACACGCAGTACAGGCAGTGGTATAACGGATAACAGGAAACGTAGATAAGCAATATTTATATGGGGCGACGGGGGGAAGGCGGGTAAAGAAAAAGAAACCAGTCGGTCAAGCTGATCGAGTCCAAGTCCGAAGTAGTGGTAAATTTAAAGCTAAAGAGGGGCTGGAGAAATATTCGGTTAAATCGGGCTCGGGAACGTTTCATTGAAGATCTCGGGAACGGAATGGCCAGAAGCGGCCGGCCAAGTACAACATTTCCATTCATAAATTGATCGCCAATGAGCGCGTACGTGCCAGATAACGACTCTCCTCTTGCTCCAAGAATAAAAACTGAAGATCGTACCCCAGGGAGGAATGCGCACTGCCTACGCGGAAGTTTGTTCGAACGGTTTCGTCAACGAAATTTGGCACGACCCACGAGCCCCGCTCTCTTTCTCCCTCCTTTCCCTTTTTTTTTCCTCCTCTTACTCCTACTTATTCTCCTCCTCCTCCTCCTCCTCCTCCACTAGCCGCTCGCGGCTTATAAATTTACGAGAGCAACGAGCCAGCAACGGCACCTAGAATCTATCCATCTACCTTTTGCGTGCGTACGTGCGCCTCGACGTGGAATAGCCGCCGATCCGAGGGACTTACGGCGGCTGGAGTTCGGTGCAAGGAGGGGATCGGGGGTGGTGGGGGGGCGTACGATCCTTCATCCCTCTCTCTCTCTCTCTCTCTCTCTCTCTCGTTCTCTCGATTGAAGAAGGAATGCAGTTTTACCGGGTTCAAGTCGCGAGCTCCCAGCGCTACTACTTACCTGAAACGAATCGCCGGCGTTCGAGGCGCCACTGACCGCATGATCCGGGGGGTCTTTCTCCGGTCCCCGGGACTCGCTATGCCCAGCGAGCACAGCGGCGTCTGGGACAAAAGTCAAAGGCTGCATACCTTGGCTGCACACGGATGATCTAGCTAGTGTCACGGAAGGGCCGCAATCTTAAGTGTCTGGAAAAGTCATTTATTTCTTCTCTTGTGTATTATAATTGAAGGGGATCGAGGGGAATCGGGGGGAATCGAAGGGAATCGAAGGTAATCCAAGGTCACTCGTTTGAAGTTAGCGCGGTAGTACTCGTAAGTCGGGCATTTATGTTTTTGGTATCGTAGTAGCGGTAAGTCGCTGATTTCTCAATTCGAGGTGTAATATAAATAAGGGTTCCTCGGTTACCGCTCCGCGTTCATCTCCGCGTTCATCTCCGCGATTTATTTAACGCGATCGCACCTTTAGATCTATCATTCTAACTCAAAGTTTTAAAGTATAAAGTACGAAAGAAAAGCAATAACAATAGAATCCAAGACGAATATTTATCGAAAGATAAATTATAGGACTAAAGCCGGACATTGTGAGCGACGAGCCATTAATGACTGTCAGTATGACGGTAGTCCGATTAAAAATCCCTGATATCTCGGAAGAGTTCGTAATCGAAACCGCGGATTACTGAGCCGGTAAGAATCTAGGTTATTGAGCAATAGCAAACAAACGCGTTCACAGTTCGGTCATTAAAGTCATTAGCAATACAGATGCGATACGACACGTCTTGACTGTTAACGAATGCTCCATCGATGGTAAACTGTACGAATGTAAAATGTTCACGAAATTCACGGTTTCCTTCTTTTTTCTTTTTTTCTCTTTTTTTTTTGTTTGTTTGTTATAAAACAATCGATGATACACGAACTTGTATAATAGGATGATATAATAGAAAACGGACATTATTGGGGAGAAAGATGTGCCTGTAAACTGGAACACGAAATGAAATCAAAATATTAATATAAAATGATATTAGGATGAAAATCTGAAGAGCCGTTTTACTCTTAAAATTTAGACGAGCGTTTAAGGAAAATGCAAAGTCATGATTCGTGATTTCATTCCTTAAGGAATGAAAGGCCAACAAAAATGCAGATACTGTATCTGGTTACAGTGGCAGTAATCGTTAGTGGAATAAAAGTGTCGCGTCAGAGAACGTTTCTAGTCCGTTGCACTTTTTTTTCGGTTAAAAATTATGCTAATAAACACGTTCGTATGAAAAATCTTGGGCTACGATAACAATCACATGAAACGGACGGTATTACCAGAACGGGAAATATTCGTAGGGCGAATAATAATAAAAAATAACTGAAACTGATAAACAAGCAATTATAATAATAATAATCTCGATCGCGAGAGGGTAAAAGCAGAGAGAGAGAGAGAGAGAGAGAGAGAGAGAGAGAAGTATGAATAGCAAGCTTCGGAAGAAGAAAAAAAGTAAGAGAAAAAAAAGGTCGGAGAGAACGATTGAAAAATTTATCGGAATGAGCATTGAATGAATTTCTATACAATTAACTTAAATTCTATTAAATAAAATAAAATATAATAACAATTATAACGTAATAAAAAAAGTGTGGATAATTAAAAATAAGCTGTGAAAGTTGTAATAAAGTATTGATAAGCATTGTTGATTAATAAGAATGTAAGTAAGTAATATGAATAACGGCTGTAAGACGTAGAAAATTTATTGAGATAATAATAGAATGATGGACTACGGAGTCCGAAGTACCAAGTAAGCCGGAAAGAGGAAAATTGTTGAAAAGATCGCGACAGGAAGATCGACGACTCGAAAATGGAGAAAAGCGGAATCTAGGCTTCATAGAGTGAAATGAAGGTTTACAATGTTCAACCTTCCGTTGTACCGTTAAAGGCTCGCCGAAAATAATGATAATGCATTGACTTGGGATTCGTACACGAGCCAATATGCACCGGCTGGATTATCCGACGACCCCTTGCCCCGCTTTAGATGATGCTTTAGCTGATGATCAGCGATGAGCCCTCCGGGAGGACCAACCGGAGGTCGTCGCCGGAGGGGTGGAGTTTTCATTTGGGACGTGAGTCGACGTGGGACCGTCGTTTGGGTATTTTGCTTCGTTCCTCTTTCTCTCCCTCTCTCTCCCTAGCCCCTAGCCCCTAGCCCCTGGCCTCCCTCTAGAGGCACTAAATAAGCGATTGAAGAAAATCGGTGGTAAGAAAGCGAGCGGCTCGGGTTACCGTAACAAAAAGTCATCCACTTAGAGAGCAATTGGAAGTGGCGGCAGAACAAGGACGGACAGTTAAAATTCTCATAAAGCGAAAGTAGACGAAGGTAGGAGGAAGGTTTTTGCCGAGGCCAGGGCTGCCAACAGCGCAACTAGTTCCGAGTAAAATCCAGAAGTTGGAGTAAGCGCGGGCCAGGTCACGTTGTCCGGTGCATTCGTATGTAAAGAAAGAAAAAAGAAAGAAAGAAGAAAAAGAAAAAATAGCGAGAGGATGAATAACCAAAGATCGGGAAGACTCGTTTGGACCTCAATAAGCCCTTCGAGCTTCTCCGTATCGTTGCGATCCTCGCGCTTTACCAAGCTATAACCGAGCATAGCATGCGCTACTGTTACATCGCATCATCGTAATGGCGTTTACTCTGGCTAATTGCCGCCGAACGATGCCGATGTTCGGTATGCCGTAGACTGCAACAGGTAGCGTAAGAAGAAGAAGAAGAAGAAGAAGAAGAAGAAGAAGAAGAAGGCTGCTCTGTAGAGCCGTGTACAGTCTTACCAATACGTTGTCTAACGTACGTTGTCGTTTCAGTCTCTCGATAATCAGTCACGGAATCGAAATTCTTACGAAGATTATTTATACGGCCCCTCGGAATACTAATTTCACTTGCTCGAAGCCGCTTTGGAATATTTTTGGAAAAATTCTCGTTAGCCAGAACCTTTCCAGGAGCGATATCTGATCGATGAGCGACGCCGATCCACTTCGCTCGGACCTATCGATAGCGCCGCTCTTCGACGTTCCTCACCACCACTACTCACCTCGCTATCGTAACATAAATAAGAAGAAGAAGAAGAAAAAGAAAAAGAAAAAAGCAGAACCACTTGGAAAATAGCTGGGAATCACTTTCGGGAATCCGTAATCGACTTTTGGTACAGCGATCACCGGCAGTAAGAAAATCGGCCTTTTTCGTATTACAAACTTTTCTTATAAATTTCTTATAAATACGAGCATCCGGTTAAACTATTCCTCCTCCCCCGGGTAAGGCAGGCTCGTCTTGGCCCTCGCTCCTCCCCGCCTTCGTCTTTACCTCATCCAGCTCAATGGGTTTATCTATCGGCTCGAGCTTAACGAACCGTTAATCCGTCGCTAATCGATCGGCTTGTTATTTCCAGGTTCCTCGATCCTCCCTGTCTCCCATCTCCCATCCCGCGAGGAGAGAATTTCCGATCTCTAATTTCTTACAAAGACTCGCACCTCCGGTAAAAACTACCAGAAATCCGAAATCCCTAGCGTATTCCTTTTTCTTTACCCCCATACGCGCAGATTACTTATTTCCTTCTTCGCTTCGTCTTTTAAATACCGAAGCTGCCTCAACGCTTGCACACGCACGCACGCACGCATGCACACGTGTACCGAGTTTTACTCATGACGGGCATAATCTGTTCCAAAAGTAAAAAAAAGAGAGAGAAAAGTATTGCATTCCCTTTTGTTGAATCATTGAAAATTGATTCGTTCGAGCTATTCGTCTTTTGTCCGTCGGAAATTGGATTTAAAAGTTTTATGCCCAAAGTTTATTTCATAAGCTCTAGGTTAAAAACTTTTTATAATTAATTTTATTTAATCGGCCGATATGAAATAGTATAATAAAATTGTATGTTTCGCAAAAGTCTATGAGCCTGCGAATGATTTAGCTTGATCGTAAGCTCGGGAAGCAATTTGCAGGGAATATAAATTTTCATACATAATGAAAACCGTATTTAATTATGCGCAAATACTCTGTATTAGGGAGCGAAGATGGATTCTCACCTGACAAAGCTACCTTATTAATACGGAATTATAATACTAATTGCACAAGACACTTGCGTAAATAACAAACATGTCACGTCGCCGTTAATTACCATTACAAAGTCAAAAATGAAAGAATAAAATATATAATGATATATGTGTATACAAGCCTTAATAAGATAAAAATAGATTAGAATATCATTATTTTCAGGTAGTGAGTAAAATTAATTTAAGTAAGAAACAATTTTATCGTTTACGTGTACTCGAAACAAGCTGCATTCACTTCAAATTAAGGTCCCGGGTTCTTAAGTATATTAAAAGCGCGCGCGCAGGCACGAACGCAGCTTATATGTATATGTACATGTCGTGAGAGCGAGAGAGAGAGAGAGAGAGAGAGAGAGAGAGAGAGAGAAGCGGGGAGATTGTTTAGGATATTACATAGGTATTATGAATAAATGGAAATTTTTTATAAGCCATTAATATTTTATGCAAGTAAACATAAAATGTCGAAAGCAGGATGAATTTATCAACAGGATATACTTTATCAAAAGTATGAATACGACGGTATTCACTGGTCTTTTGTTGTCTTTTTATGCGGCCTTATGCATTTATGCACAATTGTTTTATCGTCGACATTTCACTCTATAAAGCCTTTAATATAAATTGTAATTACATTTTGCCAATAATATAGGTACTCTAGAAATTAATGCGTAATTCGGTTCGATCGACCATAAAAAATTCTATTCAACTCTTGCATTAATATACAATAAACTTAATTAAAAGTATTCTTCATCGTTTAGCGAATACCTTACTTTCAACTTACTGGATAATTTTACAAGTAAATGATTATAAATAAAGTTTGGGGCTGCGTTTTAATTAAATCCCACGGTTAGATCCATACTGATGCGTAATTTGAGGCTGTAACGAGCAATGGTAGTGAGAGAAAAGGTTACACGTATGTTAATAATTAAAAAAATCCTACGAATTTATAAGTCTTTTGGCCGTAAGTTGAAAGCCTTTTAAGAGCACAAGAAGCACGTTGACGGCGATATTAGAATAACTACTCACTCGCTCGCTGATTCTGATGTGAAATACATCTTCGTACGGAGCAGAAAACTTGGAAAATTATAAGGTTATGGCTGCAGGCGCTGGGCCGGCTGTTTTATCTTAGCCCCTTTTCTTTAAATGAAAACTCATAGAGTCTCTTGAAAAGATTGTTAATTCGGGAACAGGTCACGTACATGCATTATCGATTGCTCCTCGTGCATTTCACGTGAAAAGAAAAGTGTGCCGCAATAGGGGCAAGAGCGTAGGAGAGCGCAGGAGAGCGTATTATAGAGGGACGTACTCTCTATTGTCTTTCGTTTGTTACGGGGGGAGGGTGGGTAGGATTGTTAAGGTAGGGCGGGCTGGATCCATGCTATCCACTCAACTCTTTCGTGACTCACCTACATTTTCGCGTACGCTTTGCTTAGTAAGAATCTCCGCGGTTCTAGGGAAGGGGTTCACGCGGAGTGGTAGGGCCGGCGAGGCCGAAAAATATTTTGCCCGATTACGGTTCCGACCCCAACGGACGCCCAAGAAAACCAACCCCTCTTCCGCTTCTCCGTTGTTCTTTTTCAGCCGATGCCGATATTCCATCACAAGTTCCGTACGTTATTCGCGCAATCGACAGAGCCGCGTAACGAGAATCGGGATTTTTATAAGGGCGGCCAAGCGAGAGGATCTTAATTTCACAGTTACGAGGATGCGTATCCTGCCGGGATGCTGGAGGGATAAAAAAAAAAAAAACAAAAACAAAAAAAAATTAAATCAACTCCGCAAATAGGGAGTAAAAAATTTTATCACCCGCCTTTTTCGCATATCTTCTGTTCGCCGGTTAGCGGCGCGGCGGCGCTCTTCTCCTGCTTTTTCATGCATTACGAGCGAAAAGCGGCAGACGATCCATTACCGCTTGATTCCTAAATAATAATTGCATTTAAAAAACCAAGGCTTTACTAGCGCGCGCAACAACAAGAATTCGCTAAATAAAGAAGAATGGAAGGAAGAAAGAGCGGGGGGGGGAGAGCATCCGACGGAAGTTAATTCGAATAATATTATTTAAAGGGCGGTGCGGGGGGTTGTGAGAGAAATAAAATGCCACTGGCGTGAAGTACTAGGTGGGAGGGGGGGGGCCGAGTTGGGATCCTCCATTGCCGGTATATTGTCCTTAAATCGCACGCGGCTTTGCAAATAGACGGCGGGGCCCGAGCACCTCGTAAATATTCCTTCCGCGGCGATCGTCCGTCCTTGTTCCTCGGCAGCCAATTTCGCCTCCATCATACTTAAGTCTCGAAATACGACGCGGAGCACCGCGATGAGAACACGTCCGGCAATGCCGCCGCTGCCTGCAAGCACTCGGGAATATTTACGTGTAAAAAGATAGAGAGGGCGGAATGCGTGGCGGACTGTGCCGGGACGGACGGTCTACGGGTTATTGGGGCTAGGAGGGGGCAGCGGAGGGTAGGCCTGCAATTATCCCGCGTGGAAGGCATAATTAACCGTGGCGATGGTGAAAAGGGAGCCACGCAGGATTATTCCGTTTCCAGGGCTTTTCTTACTCTCGCGCTGCCTTAAGAATTATTAATAAAAAAAATGAGGCCTCAATTTTCATTCCTCGAGGCGAGCGATCCCGAAGCAAATAACGCCTTAGAAGCTCCCAAGGTTTGACACCTCGTCGATACTCGGATACGTCCGTATACTCTTCATCGCGGTGCATCATTAACATTTAAAATAAATAGGAGTAGAGGAAGCCAAATATCGGCGGCTCGCTTCGCTACAGCACGACTAGGATCTTTTTTTTTTCTTTTTTTTTAAAAAAAAAAAACTCGCGCTGTTTATTATTTAAATAAATACGATCCCTTGGCATTGGTAAGTAAATAAACAAATAAATATCTATATATATATAGATATGCATATTTCTCGGTGTAAATTTATTATGCCGTTGAGGCTTATTAATTTGCAGTCGACAATAATTCTTACGTATTATCCAACATATTATTAAGAAATGAAGAGTATATGCTGATCGGTATGGTCGATCGAATAAATCTTGTAGCTGGAAAATCGCATTTCATGCGTCAACGAGATCTTTAATCTCTCTTGCCTCGCAGGGTCGATTAAAGAGAGCAGGCCGAAGGTATTTTTTTTTTTTCATCTCTTTTCTTCCACATTGAATTCTGTCGAATCAATGTTTACTTATTTTGCGATAAGGATTCTCTCCTTGGTAGCGGCTTTTCCATTAAATCTGGATCGATACTGGCGAATGTAGGCCAGAGACGTCTGAACTCCGACTGAAACGTACATACAGTCTTACCTTAACTTCAATTCGTTTTAATTAATGTCATAGCTTTAATCTATACTTTAATAATACTTTGGATCGTAAATCGTCGGAGATTCAGCCGAGGAGAAGGATCGCTAGGGCTCCGGAGATCCCGAGTAGGATAAAGTATAAAGGCGTAATTGCAGCTCACGGATGAGGGGCTTCCGAGCTGAAAAAAATTAAAAAATTTAAAAAAATAGCATTTCTAATAGGCAGTATCGATGTTGGCGGTGCTCGTCGTCCACACCCCCCCCCCGTTCGCCCAACAACTAAATCCACGCGAAGCCGATACACACGCGCCTCTTAACATTATTTACCATGCTAATGCTCTCGGGCATCATAATAATACTGAATAATAATACTTAATAATAATACTGAATAATAATAATAAATAATAAATAATAATAATAAAAGGCATGCGGCCCATTCGTGCGCATTTTACGAAAGAAACGGAACGAGAGGCCGGCCAGGGCAGATTCACGGGGTGTAGCGGTAATCGCGAACGATCGGGAATGATCGGGAATGATCGGGAAGCTTTGGACGCGAAGCGTCGAGCCTCTGTCGCTCTTCAACACTGTAATGGCTTCGGTAATTGGGCCAATCGATCATCCCCAGACGAGTAATCCAATAAAACTACTACCCGACTTCGAGCCCCTTAAGCCATATTGGCTATTTATCGTCAGGCAAAGCGCTGACTCGGACTGCTCGGCCCCGTAAAATAACCCTTCCGAGCTCTCGCATTTAATCGCATTATTTCTTATTGCGTCATTGCCTCATGCGCAATAAGGAAGTGCATACGGGAGCCGGCCGTCCCTGCGCATTCGACGCGCTCGGCAGCGTAAACAAAAACAAAAATCAAGCGAATTAATAACGAGGAAAGAATAAAAAGTGATGGGGTTATTGGGGTGGGAGGAGGTGAGGAGGGGAAGGTCGGTGATAATAATTTAATAATTATGCAGAGAAGAAAGGAGGAGAAAGTCTTTAATGGCAATGGCGTGCGCTAACTAATGCGAAACTCTTGGTTGCAGGTGAGGAGGTTATTGGGCTGCAGGGTAAGCGCGGCTGAGGCTCCGGCCCGATTATGTCTCACCATAGTGACGACAACATGCTGATAGCGACCTCGGACTCGTTCTGGGAGCCGGGCAACTACAAGCGGACGACGAAGCGCATCGAGGACGGTCACAAGCTCTGCGACAGCCTGATCGCCCTCGTGCAGGAGCGCGCCGAAATCGAGAAAACGTACGCGAAGGCCCTCAAGGGCTGGTCCAAGAACTGGAACGAGAAAATCGAGAAGGGCCCGGAGTATGGGACGAGCGAGGCCGCGTGGAAGGGCATCCTCAGCGAGTCCGACAGGATCTGCGATCTTCATCTCAGGGTCAAGGAGAACCTCTGCAACGACATTATACTGCAGGTCAAGACGTGGCAGAAGGACACTTATCACAAGGTGAGTAGTACTCGGGGACGATGAGAACTCTCCCACTCTCCCACTCTCCCACTCTCTCTCCCACTCTCCCACTCTCTCTCTCTCTCTCTCTCTCTCTCTCTCTCTCTCTCTCTCTCTCTCTCTATCTATCTATCTATCTACCTATCTATGTCTATCTCGATACGGTTATTATTACTATTTGACGATGTTGACGGTGATTTTTATCGGCGCATCCGTAACTTTCACAATATTAAAGCTTCAGAATCTTTAGCGACTACGCGAAAAAAAGTACTACTTTTTATTGTATTTACGTATATACAGGTATGAATGACGGTACCTTCGAGGCTGCTGGCTCGTCGTGTTACCGGGCCGAATGCTTCTTTCAAGTACGAAAGTCGATAATTTATAGAGTAAGCAGCGGAGAGTTAATGAGTTGGAATCAAACGAGTTCTAGGGTCTCGGTATTTCTTTCGGTAATCGAGAATCGTATAGATTTGTAAAAACTTTGTGTAATAAAGGCATTACTGGTGGGTATGTTATTGGGGGCGGGCGGGTAGGGGATAGGGATGAAATAAAGGCGAATCGGATTGATAAGAGCGGTTACGTTGCAGTCAATGATGACGCTGAAGGAGAGGAAGGAGATGGAGGACGCGTTCAAGAAAGCTCAGAAGCCCTGGGCGAAGATTCTGCAGAAGGTGGAGAAGGCCAAGTCCGAGTACCACAACAGCTGCAAAACAGAACGCACGGCCGCCAACATGGAGAGGAATGCCTCCGCCGACAGTTCTCTCTCCCCCGATCAGGTATTCTTCCTATTCATTAGTTGACTTTGACTTTGACTTTGACTTTGACCCCCCCCCTCCACACCCAATAGTAACCCACCATCACACCCCCGCACTCGGTCACTTCACCTCACTTCACCGCGAGCGAGTGAGCGAGACTCTGCTTAATTACATTGCTCGAGCCAATTGAGATTACTTGGCAAATGACTTGCGAGGTAGGTATTGGAAATCTTGGAAGATAATAATAATACTCTAAAGCCTTTATAAAGTAATTATTAACGATAATACCGTTGTTTCGTTAGTCGCGATCTTCGGCTGATCTAATAATTTTGCAAATTAATTCTTACCGGTAGTTATTAAAGGCAAATTGAGTCGCGCCATTGACTTATTGCACTCTTTATTAATAAACAAATTTATATTAACGATTTCATAACTTTCGATGCATACGTGGACGCGCTCGCTGTGCAAATAAGACGTTTTTCATCGGAAATTTATTAATTGCGTAGAAGGTGTGCAATCCTTTCACGTAGGAAATTCATTTTTCTTTTAAAAAAAATCTTGTCCGGGCGGGGGGAGAGGGAGGGGGTAATTATTACAGCTACATTGAAACTTGCAGCACTATAGCTAAATCATTACACTCGAGGATTGCTTCTTTTTTTTCGTTTTTTTTTTTTTTTTTTTTTTTTTACCAAATAACACGACAACACTGCCTGCCTAACATACCATCGAAATATTCAAAGGAAACTTTTTACTACTATTTAATTCACTGTCAAAGCTTTACGAAAATAACTTTATATCTCTTTGAAATTTTGCAATGACATTTAGGAATTCGTAAAAGCTGTACCTTTAATGCTAATTAATTGTAATTCATCCTAACATCTTAACGGTATATATATATATATTATTTAATAAGTATATAAATATAAATAAGGATAATTTTTTTCGTCTTTCATTTTCTCGTGATAATGCAAAAACATCAATCAACCGTGATTGATCAAAGTATTTTATATACGAATCTTTGGCGAATCCTACAGGTAAAGAAAATACCCAGTAATTACCAAATGTCATACTAATGAACTAATGCGATGTTTATATATATATATATTTTTTATTTCGTTCCAATATAATGATTCTATGTAATCACAATGAAAGAATTTTAGTAATTTTTGTGATGTACGTTATTTTCAGACTACTCGAGGCTCTGAAGGCGTACGTCAATAATTTTGTCGTGCATGTAGTCTAACGTTTTTTTAAATATAGATTAAACGTGCATGCCTTACTTAAAGAACTGCTAATGACCTGTGTAATTTAAAAACCATTGAACATGCATTAGGCCTTAGATTAGAAACGAAAATACTAATTTTACCCGCATGATCATTGAAATGCAAATTTGTACATCATTATACATCTCTTTAGTATTTACTAAAACTAATATTATTTATTAACTTTAAGTCATACGTGTACTTCTTAACGTGTATTTTCATTTTAAACATTAGTCATTTAGTCATTGTTTTTTTGGTATTGGGAGGACGAAAATCTCTTACTACCAATTAAATATACTTTTTGCTACTCTTAAATATTAAGTGCCACTTTTTCAATAATATGACAACAGTATGCAAATGATAAAATAAAGTAAAAGAAGTAAAACAATGAAAAGTAGCGAGAAGAATGGGCTTCGTTTGACCGAAATTTTATTTGCAACATAAAAGACTGTCAACAATAGCAGCAACAACAACAACAACAACAACAACAACAACAAAAAGAACTATAATAACGTGAACTTGGCCTTAAATATAGAATGTAAAAGGAATGTAACGACGTTTTTAGATGACAAAATGTGGATGTGATGCTTGTGATTGGCCCACGAGAATTCGAAAGTCCTTTAGATCCTCTAAAATAGGCGACGTTGAGCTTGTATGTAATAACCCCAAAAATGTATGATTTGCATGTTTTTATTAATTCGTTCTTTTCGTTTCTTTTTTATTTCCATTCTGCATCGCATGTCCCTGACACACAGAGAGCTCAATCGGTAAGGAAAGCAAATTAATACATAAGCGAGATTTAGTTATTTACTTACTTACTTACTTACTTACTTACTTACTTACTTGCTATAGGAATGCACTCGTAAACTCCTCCTGCATCACTTTTACCATTGTTGTTATTATTATTTACTATTTATTATTATTATTATTATTACTACTACTTTTTGTTATTGTCGTTATTATTATTATTATTATTATTATTATTACGAAAAGTTTCGAGTGCATTTAGATTTGTTTTTGTTTAAAAAACAGCGGCGGAGCATGAGTTCGAACGGACATTTTTCAAACGTACCGACGCGGAGTATCGTTTTGTTTTGTCTAATCGCTCAAAAAATTGTCAATAGAGTAATACACAGTCGACCAAGTGCTACGTAAATAATTTGCTTTTCAGTCACTATTATACCTACGATTCTTGTTCGGTATTATTTAAAATTATATTTATCGAATTTTTCGCAAGCTTTTCATTCAACTGTATAAATCGTTCGAGCATCTTGTCTATCAGAGTCTAATGAATTTGTAATAAATCGCCTTACATAAATACTGAAAGATATCCTTGCTTTAAGAATTACCGAAAAATAACGTTTTATTGATTCCTTTAAAATAAATTTCATTCGTATGTGAAAATATATTATTTTTTTAAATAATAAACATAATTCACGATACATTCATTATTTATTTGCTTCTTATTTAAAGAAATTAATATTTTAACATATACTTAATACACACTTCAATTATGTTTTACGAAAATTTATGGCTTTTAAAAACAATTTAAAAGCACTTTGAATCAATGACTTAATCAATGACTTTCTTAAAAAGAAAGCAATTTAATTAAATATAATTGACGTGCCATTAAATATATTTTAAAAGATTTTAATAAAAACACTTTTGCTAGATGTAAAGTCAGTTTCATAGGTCTTTAATAAAGATTTATGAGCATTCTTGATGAATACAATTGATTTCCATATAGAAAATAGGTTTTATTTTCATGTTTACATTGTGAATATTTGATGGGAAATTAATGTATAGTTGCCCTTGGACATGACTTAGAACTTACAACGTAAAGCATTACCGTTAATGATAACTTTTATAGTTTAATCTATTAAATCAATTGCATTTGCATATCGTAGCATTGGCCTTATGTTATAGCAGAAGTCTATTCTTTTTTATTATTATGATAATAATATTATTACTATTACTATTACTATTACTACTACTACTATTATTATTATTATTATTATTGTTGTTGTTATTGTTAGTAATAGCGAGGAAGGAAAGTTATTTATGTGTAACAATGCTTTTCACTCCGTAGGTCAAGAAAATGCAAGATCGAGTGCAAAAGACAAAGGAAGAGGTTCAAAAGGCCAAGGAAAAGTACGAGAGCGCACTCCAAGAGATCAACCAATACAATCCGAAATATATGGAGGACATGACTCAGGTATTCGAGAAGTGCCAAGAAATGGAGGCTCAGCGGTTGCAATTCTTCAAAGACGTCCTCTTCGGCATTCACAAATGCTTAAACATTTCCCAAGATCCTCTGTAAGTACTCATCTATTCGACTTTGCCTTACGAACATTTTTATTTTCACTTCGCTATTATTTTCAAAACAACGCGTGGACGCGCGTCTGCGTGCACGCCCCCCTACATAAATACATGTGTGCACATATATATATATATATGAAAATAATAAATGTTTAGACTGCCGCAAATTTACGAAGAGTTTTATCACACGATTAACAACGCGGATCACGAAAAGGATCTTAAGTGGTGGTCGAATAACCATGGAGTGAATATGGCCATGGCCTGGCCGCAGTTTGAGGTAATATTTACATAGATTATCCCCTTTATACAAGATCTTTAATAATTGTTACGAATTTTTTTGAATTCGCATGAATTAATAATTATCTATTTTTTTTTTTTTTTTTTTTTTTTTTTTTTTATATATATCGACGTAATGTATACTACCTATTTAATTATATTTATAATGTCATAGTTTTTGTCATGTTTTTCTTCCTGTTTGGAGTTCATAACTTTCTTACTTTTTCCTTTTTTTTTTCTTTTTTTTGTCTATTTTATAAAAATTAATTCAAATTAAATAGCATAGAATACATATTTATTAATATCTAAGCATAGTATTTTTGTATTAGTTGATTAATGTTAGATAAGACTTTATATTGTCTTAAAGCTTTGAAAATAAAAATTATTTAAAACGCGTATAGAAGTTTTGAAATTGCCAACGAGTATAATAATTTCGTCACAAATTCATGAAATATACGTATACATATAGCGACAGAATATCTTGTTTTAATTAACAATAATACAGAGCATTAAAGTTTTGATTTACAGCATTTATCCTAGGTTATTAGTTATTTATGTAATTAAATCTCGTCACGTCGTGAATAAAGTAATAAAATGTATTTTAATTTTTAAGTAAACAGTATTATTTGCTTCTACTTTCTCGGCGCGTGCCAAAAGCTAGAATTGTTATTGCATTCTTATTGTTTTCAAAGCTGTAAGACGCAACTAACGTAGTCTTTTTAAACCCTTATTCTCCCCGCCCCCCTCACTCTCTCTCTCTCTCTCTCTCTCTCTCTATCTCTCGCTCTTCGGTTCATTTGTATTTCTTCCTCAAATTTCTGATTATTCAAAGCGTATAAGAAAAAAGCGTAAGGTGAACGAATAAGCAACGATTATTGATTATTTATTAAGCAAAATGTTATTAAGTACAATTATTTTAATATAAATATAATAAAATACGGTACCGACGTGTCCGTATCGAAATTTCTTAAATTTAATTTTCCTCTTTGTTTTTACTTTGAAGTAATAATATTGTTTCATGTGTACATGTCCGGGCATAATAATAATTGTTTTACAATAATAGTCTTAATGTCATTTAGAAATAAATTCATAATTCATTGATGGATCAAACATTTTCCCACAACTTTTTAATTTCATTGTAGATAAATAAATAAATAAAATTTAAATTTATGCCTTGCAATAGCGTAGTCAGATTATTAAAGGTACTGCTGATATAAGCTATCATTAAGGACTTTTTCTTCATACAAGAAATGTAATAAGATGAATTTTTCAAGTACTATGCAACTAGAATAATATTATGTAATTATAAAGCTTATGAGTTAAGCTTAATCATTGCGTTAAGAAGTATTGTTATTAACTGGCACCAACAGTATCAATGATAAAGTATTTATATTAAACTTATTTATTTGCGTGCACTGTAGTTAAAATTCTGATGTTCGTTGAGCAGCTTAAACTGGACCATAAGTAATAAAATATAAGCTATTACGATATAACTTAATCTTTGGATCTTTAGACTAATAATTAATGTAATCCTTAGCTTAACCTACGAAGTTTTCACGCGAGTATACAATTAACGTACGATTAAATGGACAATCAAGCTGAATTATAAATAGAAAGGAATGTTTGTCGTAGGAGAAAACCGTAATAACGTGTTTAAATATTGAGAAAAGGCTTAACAACTGTTCATTATTTTATGCGAATGTCAGTGTTGGTATACGTTCACCTCACGCAGTAGATTTCCCTCCCTGAATATCCCATTAGAAGGATCTACGTAAACACCGAGAGCAGGATAAGCAAGGGAGTTGTAGAATCCGAGAGTGGGAGAGAGACAAAGAGAGAGAAAGAGAGAGAAAGAGAGAGAAAGAGAGAGCGAGAGTGGGAGAGAGGGGGAGTAGATATAAATAAAGAATACGCATCGGAATGCGTGCATGTGAATCGTGTGTGCCCATTGCTATTTACGCAGGATTACACGGAGGAATTCCGCGACATCACCAAGGGCTCCAAGTCGAAGGAGGCGCTGCCCGCCGGCTCCATCACGCTAATCAATCAACGCCCCGTCGGCGAGGACCTGCATGTAAACCTTTTTTTGTTTCTTAATTCATACGGTTTTCCACTTTGCGCTCGAGCGACTTTATCCCCCACCCATACGCTTTACCTCCTCGTCGAACTACCCAACACCCGCCCACCTCAACCCACGTCCTCGTCCCCTCCCCCCATCATCGGCTCTAGCGTCCTTGTCTTCACTCGATACACTTACACCCGCACCTTATCGTAGCCATCCCTTAACCAGATCACGTGGCACTGTGAATAAACGTACGTGTGTATACATATATATATATATATATATATATATATGCAACGTTCATGCTTCGCCCTTTTACCTTTTGCAACGCATTTACCTACGCACTATCAACTAGATGCAGTCTGATGACCTCGTAATTTGTTATGCTAATTTTTTTTATAATCATCGGCAAAATTCATGAATTATTACCGTTGCACGTAAGATAATTCTTAATAAAATAATCCTCAATAAGATTATTTAATCAGTCGTTGTGTTTTCAAAGAATAGCAAAAGCACTGACACGTCAAATTCAAGGGTTCAAAATTTTCCTTTCAAAAAACCGCTTTTTTTTATATTCAATGGCCGACGGGCGACCTTGAAAAAAAGTGTTTCGTGAAATAATAAACACGGGTGTAGCTCGGGGGTCGCCAACATTTACGTAAGATTATTATTCATTATTCTTTCGATGCCCTTAATGTATAAACTTGACGTACCCTCGTGTTCATAAAAGACTTATAAAATACGAAAGGAAACGTATTCATCAGATTGACGTTGTTTTTTAAGATTAGTAGGAAGGAGAAAGTCCATCTCTTACGTCGGGAGCAGCACAATCGCTTTAAATAAAATAAATAAATTGTAAAAAGAAAAGAAGAAGAAAAAAGAAAGAAAGAAAGAAAGAAAAAATTTTAATTTCTGCAAATGTCGACTTTCGAGTTTTGGTTAAACGTCTCAATCGGAGATTTATTTACTCAGGAGAAGAGAAGAAGTAGACTTTTATCTTGAGAAAACGTCGGAATTGTCGCACGAGCGAAACCAAAGCTCTACGCATCGAAATTGAATAAAATCTTGTGTAAATCTTGTCCGCAGATGTCGGCTACGCGTATTTCGACTGCTATTTAGATTTACGATTTTCAGTTAGTTCGGCGACCACGTCTTGGGTATAAAAACAAAACAAAACAAAACAAAAGGAAGGAAGAACGCTCCCCGATCGTTAAAAAGCCTCGGTAACGGATGTCCTGATACGAGTAATGCGCAGAGGATAATAATAATGATGACGATGATGACGAAACAAGGATATAAAATTTAATTTAAATTAATTGTCTTTGCTTGTAAGGAGTTAACAAAATTGTTCGAGGGTGGGTGGGCGGGTGGGTGGTAAAGAGAGGGTCGGTCGCACATTATACGACAACAGCACATCCCCTCATGCATAAGAGCACGAATCCTTAATGACTTGACGTTGGCACGTTGGGCAGCCAAGCAAGCAGCTCCTGACGCACCTATCTCTCTCTCTCTCTCTCTCTCTCTCTCTCTCTTTAACGTACAAAGCAAAGACAAGCCCGCAAGAGTAGAGAGCAATACAATGATCCGAGCTTACGCAGCACGAAGCATATTGAGGTAACGCAGTAGGCACATATACAGACTCGAAACTAAAGGAGACAATGTCCTTTTGTTTTCTTTTTTTTTTATCTGCTCTTAGAATACGCAAGGGTAACACGGAGTGCTCGAGGGTGGTAAGTTCGTTGGTCGGTCCTTACGGATTCGGAGTTACGCGGGGCCAATGAAGTCCAGCGGCACCGGGGATACGGAGCAGCAGCTCAGCTCCACTGTTCATGCTCACTCCAAAACTTTTCCACGTTATTATGGCATGCTATTATTATATAATCCTCGCACGAGTTGTCGAATGGCTAACCGATTGAGATTCCGAGTAGCCGCATCCAGATCCACAAACAATCCCCCGTCGTACTTAAGGACAAAATGGATATTACATTCCAATCAGTTATATCAATGTTTCGCTTCAATCTTTGTGTCTTTGTTAATGTAGACGCGGCTCCTGCTGCTTTTCCTCTCTGTAACGAGCGACAACAGTTGTAATTAATTGTACAATGAGCGAGCAGACCAAAATGCCACTCTTACTTAATAAAGCAATGGAATGAAAATCATATTCTTTTGGATTTATTTAACGAATCATCGCGCGTCATCGCCAGTCTCGATGTAAATCCATCGGGGGTTCAGTTCAGTTCATGCGGCGACGCAGTTAGCACGGCGTAGTACACTGACGGGCCGAGCTTCTTCGGCCTTCGGCTATTTACTCGCCTATTTACGTAATACGCGAACGAACTCGTAAAACGCTCGAACGTTTTGTAAAGGTAGGGCGTGGAGGGGGGGTGGGCGGGAGCGGATGAGGGCGGATGGGGATGGGGGTGGGGGGGCGGTGGACGCAGGGAGATCGGGAAGACCGGACTCGGGGCGGCCAATGCAGAATTAAAACATTGAATATATTGACGCAGGATTACCCGCCAGTGAACCACAAAGCTAAAGCGAAGCCCGCCGGTAGGATCATAACAGCGGATGCCAACCACAGCGACAGCAAAACAGACACGATCAGCTCGACGAAGCCCGTCCCCGAGAAAAACAACCACGACGGCAACTCGGTCAACAGGAGTTCCACGATCACGTAAGCTCTAAGCTCTAGTCCTCCTACCTTTAAAGCTCTTCTTGCTCTTATCGCTTACTTAAACAATGCTGCTCTAAAACCTACCGAACCTTGGGAGAAGCCTTCTCATTTACCCCCCCCCCCCGATTCAGCCCCGATATCCTATGCTCCTTCTAACTCTCTACACTTATCTAACAACTTGTTCCATCAATATCCGAATGTTCGGATACTCCAAAACTCTTTACGGATATTGGCGCCTATTTTGTCGTTATTCTCCTCCTCCTCCTCCTCCTCCTTCCCCTCCACCCGATGTAAGGTAACAATTAAAATAACCTCGTATTCCCTTTACTTTGTAGCATCGTTAATACAAAAAGTCACTATATCTGTCTGAAAACCTTTAGCTTTTTATCGCGCTGAACGATAAGCATTGCGTGATAAGACTCTGTTTGCGGTAAATTAAAATAAAGATTACGTGTATAGGAGTTGCCAACTTCTATTATCAGGTAAAGGTAAAAGATTTTAGGAAAATTTTTGTCTTTACACGTGCTAATGTAATTATAATGTTATTGTGATAACCCGTAGAAAAGGTAAAATTACGCGACGATCGATAAGGCACATCGTGACATTCAATAATTTTACCTCACTGCATAATAAATACAATTTCTCAGTCATTTAATCGAAATGTACAGATACTAAATTTTACATTTATAACGCTTCGTGTTCTATTATCAAGTATTTATACAACGATTTCATATAAGCGATATTATAATACAACATTCATTGTATTATAATTCCTATTCTTATTATTACGTACTATTTATAATGAAACTTTAACGTATTTTCCTCTAATTTGATTAATTTCCAATAATTTGACGCGAACGATAAAAAAAAAAAAAAAGAATAGAAGAGCTTGATATTTCGAAAAATATCTTTTGGAATTTACTACTTTTTTCTAATCTACATTTATTGAGACTAATTGTTCTTAAGCTTGATAAAGATTAATAATATTTTATTAATAATAATAAGGGAATCAATTAGTCGAAAATGCAGTTATGGGCCAATAATAAGATAATTATAATTGATTTGGTCTCCGTTGCAGGAATGGTACCAATAATGTTAAACAAGAAACGAATCCCTTCGAAGAAGAGGAATGGGACGAAGATGCACCGGAGCCATTAGTCGACAACGGGGAACCTGGAGTTCCTGTGAGGGCGCTTTACGACTACGAAGGAGCCGAAGCTGATGAGCTTAGCTTTAAACAAGGTTCGACTCCCATTTTTTCTTTTCTTCTTCTTCTTCCTTCGATCGTGCGCGTCGATAGAAAAGCAAAAATACAATTTAAACTGTCAAGTGATTAAGCTGACTTACACCAATGCCATTATAAAACAAATATGGTACATAAAACTCGAACTACCTGACACATTAGTGATTTCCTTCGAACGATTAGAGATCACATGGCTATAAAGTAAAGTAGGTGAAGGTAATACGCAGTCGGTAATATAATCTCCTATGATTTTCATATTTACCATTCATTAATGTCTTTTGTAAGAATTTATCTTACGATTATATCTTTTTTTTGGATGGTCTGTTTCAATTATTCTTATTTACTTATGTAAGGACACGATAAACCTTTATTCCGAAATACGTTAATTTCTTGGAAATAAAAGCTGATACGTTGTATTTAAAAACTCGATACAGGTAGATGTATATAAAAAGTAAAAAGTGCTATATGGGATCTTGAGGATTTACTTACATTCAAGGTAAAGCCTTAATTATATTATTAAAGTCTGTTCGATTGAAGGCTAATTGTGTTTAATTGTCGAATGCCTCAGGTGACGTCTTCGAGAAATTGGAGGACAAGGACGAGCAGGGCTGGTGCAAGGGCAGGAAAGACGGTAGAGTAGGTCTGTATCCAGCAAACTACGTAGATCTTGTTTCCGCGTAAATTTGAAACTAATGCTGCGCTAATAATGAAGAGGAAACAGAAGAGAATAATACAAAACACTTCCCTTACAAATCAATATATTCAAGCCAAATCAGCAGTGGAAGAAAGCAAGAGCATTCGTTTATTGCAATCCTGTAAGTCATAATTTTGGATTCCATGTAAAGGAGGAGAAGAGTTGAGTGATTGCGAGCGCGCGCGCGCGCGAGAGAGAGAGAGAGAGAGAACGAACGAACGAACGAACGAACGCTCGACACACTCACATCATACACAGAATATACAAAGGTGTAAAATCGAGAAACTTTTGCCCAAAGTTCCCCTTTATTCCCGCGTAGCATGTTATCGTATCGAGATTACATAAAGGATTCCATGCTGCTCTACGAATAATTAAGTAAACGAGAAAGAAACAGAAAAATACAAAAAGATGTAGCAATTAAGTGCGATTTTTCTCTATGTAGATTTATCATTACATCATAGTGAGAGATATGTCGCTAGTATTTACATGTAGCTGGTTATTAAAAAGCGTAAAGCGTCGTGAGGGAGAAAAAATACAAAAAAGAAATATGTACAGCCAAAATAATATGAGAATGGCAGAGAGTGAGTGAGCTTTTTTACATTATTTTCCTTTCTGCAATAGCCGCCACTCCCTCCTACCTACCTACCTACCAACCCCATCCCCCCGCCCCTCCATCCGCCTAGCAGTCAATCGTCAACCGGTTGTAATTGCTATTTTACTTGTTCAGCGATAAATATTTGATGAAAAGCTTCCTTTCCCTCCTTCAGAATGAGAGATTGCGAGTATCTATCTATCCTTATTCCAATACGAAAGCGAGATTTGTGTATTTAATTTATTGTCGAGATTCAATGCAGTGCGATGCCAATGGTCACGCAAAGTCAAATTACAAACGTATATAAAAATATTCTGAATGGTGTCATTGTACATAATAGTATTAAACACATAGCAATCTACTTATATATATATATACACATATATGTCTGCGTATATATATATATATATATATATACATACGTGTGGATATGTATACGTAAACATGCATACATACATACTACAGACTTACAGGCAGACTTGATACACGTACATTAAGATGAAACAACAAAATCAGCTAAATGATAAATATCATTTAACGATATATATATATATACATATATATAGAGAGATATATGTAACAACAGAATAAATAATTAAAATGAAAATAACGAAAATGTACTTCACGTGAAGTTATTTATGGAGGAAATGAATGCGAGGTACGCGTCGACATATTTTACCAAATCCAATAAATATTCAGTAAACTATAAGACTCGTTGCATAAACTGGGACCTAAGTATAGTGAAAGGGGAAAGAGATTAAACGATTAGCGAGGAATGAAAAAAAAAAAAAATATATAAAAAAAATAAAAAAAAACCGGAAATGCTGAGATGAAGAAATAAGTCTGGACCGATCGATTAATTTCATCATCGATAAATGTCAGGGAGTACTTTTGTAATTTTTAATGGATTATTCGATAATGTTATATTATTATTGCATTACGCGTTTAGAGATTTCCCTTAAAAATTTTTATATGACGTCCGTGTAAGCATGTGCGCATACATAGGAGAATCCATATTCTGATTGACACTATACTTTTTCGCATGTAAATAGTTTTCTTTTTACGCTGCCTATTATATCCACGCGTGAGTGCGATTGAATTGCCAAAGCGAGACTAAAGAAAAGTGGGAGTGAGTGAGAGAGAGGCGCTTTAGTAGCCGTTAATGATAAAACAAAAGTATTTCAAGAGAAAAGAAGTAAGTCTGTGCCGATCGATCGAAGCTGTGCAAAAAAAAAAAATCGATATTGTTTTCATTCGATTGCTCCCCTCCCCTTAATGACTTCATTGTTACCTTCAGGACAAAGTTTGCTAATCATATATTTTGTTTTTATTATTATCCCCCCCCCCAATCGTTTGTAGCGTAAGAAGCCGAAGGTTCTTAAGTTTATTGAGCATTAGCGAGTCTGCATTTAATTGACGAAAGTCTTTGAGCTAAGGGCAAAGACCAAAAGGTACTCCCTCTTCGATATAACCAAGCCCCTTGGCTTGTTCGTTCTTGTCTGTAAAGTTATCGGTACTAAAAGTAATCTTCAAATAAAAGAGAAAAAAAAAGAAGAAAAAAAGAAGAAAAAAAAGGAAATGGTTAATTCGGAGCAAAAATGTTCGATATACAATGTTTACAAAAATAAAATACGTCGGATTTCATAAGCAATGAATGTTATTGTTTCTCCTGTTTCGAATTATTCGATTAGGAATACGAGAAACAAAAAATAATAAGCAAACAAACAATACACGATGTAAGAGAAATTACGGTTTGCAATAGAAAGAGATGAGGGAAAAAATTGGCGCGACAACTACTGTACACAAGATTTTATGTAAATAAAACGTAGAGCGAATAGAGACTACTTCGGTTCACGTAATATATAACGATAATGCGCTAGTTTTTGACTGATTTTTTCTAATTCTCATTCTCTGGAGCAAACAATATTTTCTTCGACAATTTCGTTGATAAAAAAAATATTTGAAAGAAAAAAAAAAAAAAAAAAATTGTTACGTAGTATATCTAGTTCTGTGTAAATTTATTATTAGTTGATATTATGCATATATATAATAATAAATCACCCTTGACAAAACTTCTCATCTCTTTATTCATTTACTTAACATCTTGAAAGTATGTTATTGGCACGATGTATAACGCAAATAAAAAATTCGGACTTGATAGATTTCAATATTGTTTTTTTTTTTTTTTTTTTTTTTTTTTTTTATATATATATTTATACATAAGCACACCTTACATCAATACCTTACACATAATATTTATATTGTTGTCGGGAAAGTATTACATTATCACTAATTCAAGCTATGATTTTTTCTGCGTTTACCTTATTCATTCCTTTAGTAAAAGTAGGATTTAACGTTTTTTTTTCTTTTTTACAATACATTCTTGTAAAGATAATTCTTATGTCTTTAAAAGACATAGATAGTGTTTATTTACAATAATTAGGACTAATTAGAAGACTTTCGAGGCTGAAAATTTCTTCGAAAGTTTTAATTACATCGTGTTGACAAATCAAAACTAAATAATCGACTAATGATCGTTATTCTAAATTATACATTTTTCATATACTGTCTGCAATAAAGTAATATTCACTGTTATATAATAATTTGAAAAATCTATCCTCTGCATCCTGTCACTTTATTTTTAATTATTTTTTTTTTTTTCACCGCGGTCAAGAAATATTCTGTACATGAAATTTACGAATAAGATAAAAATTACTTTAGCCTGATATCATTTTTAAATTTTAATTTTCTATTTAACAATTTTACAGGTGATCGTTAAAGGGCCATTTGGCTGCAAAACAATACAGAAGTAAATAATTACACAATAAGGAAAACTAACGTCTATGTATGTGCCGTATTCGTAAGTGAATCGATTGCGTGAAACGTATTGATTAATTCCTTGGTGTTAAAATGCGAAAATTTACAATGTCCATAAATTCCTAGAATAGTCAAACAAAAAAAAAAAAAAAAAAAAAAAAAGAAAGAAAGGAAAAAAACAAACAAAATATTTTAGAATATATGTGTGTGTGGTTGGGGTTGGTCTCAGTAGTACGCCAGGAAAGAGGCTCGGTAATGAATACGAGCTCAGCAGTGACAACAAATGAGTACAATAAATTGTAATTATCGGTAGGAGTTCTGCCCTTTAAAAAATATTCATAATCTTATTATACATAATAAATGCAATTACGACCGTCGATGATTCATCGTCGATAATAACGGATATAACGGCATCCTTAATATATTGCTAATAAATTACAAACAATAAAATTTTTACATACTAAACTAACTTTTCACGTGTCATCGGCTTACTTAATCATCCAAAAATTGATGATTATAATAATGCTCAATCCACCTATAGTACAGATTATTAACGTATGCGCAATAAGTTTGTGCTCTCATGGCCCTTTAATCTTAATTTAACAATATGTTAAATAACGCTCTGAGGTAATATTCATTTGAATTTCTTCCAAGATCAATATTTATGTCCTACTCGATGCATAAGTTCAATCGCTTCGCTTCGCTTTGCTTTCCTTTCCTTTTCTTTCTCTCTGTACATGCATACATTTTATGCATACGCGTCTCTATGTGTCTCCTCATCGTCGACGTGTGCCCTCGGCGTCTCGTCCATGTGTATAAATACATACATACGTATATATATATATATATATTTATATATACATATACGGGTATCGATGTAAAATGACGTTCGTTGGAAGTGGCGTTAATATTCGTGTTAAATATTTATATGCGCTCGGTTGGTTCGTAAGAGCCTTGAACTTGAGAAAAGTAATAATGAACTAGAATTTAAAAGCTAAGCGGTCGAGTGGGATGGAAAGGCGTGTGTATTGGGGGATAACCGAGTCGAGCGACTGGAGAGGGGAAAACGTACAGCACCCTTGCTTGATGGCCGGTGAGCCAGGAATACAAATAATAATAATAAAATATATAAAAAAAAAAAAAAAAAAAAAAAAAAAAAAAAAGCACAGCAGGGCCCAATCGCTTCTGGAGGACAGTTCTAAGATAAAAACGAGGCCGTTCAAGAGTCCTGCCGGTCAAAGTCTCACAAGTGCGTCGAGACGTGCTCCTGGAGATCCCTGATACTCGAGAAGGGCTTCTCGCAGAGTATGCAGACGTGTACGTTGCCGTTGTGGACATCGAGATGCTCCAAAAGCTCCTCGGCCGTGTCGAAGACCTCGTCGCAAATGGTGCAGACGTGCGCCTCCTGCTCAACCTCCTGCTGCTGCTGTTGTTGCTGTTGCTGTTCCTCTTCCTGTTGCTGCTGTTGCTCTTGTTGTTGCTGTTGCTGTTTCTCGTACTCGACGAGTATCGCGTCTTCTTCGTCGTGGAGCGGTAGATGGGTAGCGAGCAACAGCGAGGAGGCAAAGCTCTCGGAGCAGCGCTCGCAACGGAATGCCAATCTCTTGTTCTGCTTCTCTCGCCTCGGGTCCATGGTTATAAGCAAATTGATCTTGTCGTCGCTGTCCTCGTGGAGGTGGCTCCCGACGTGCATCTCCAAAGACTCCTCCGTCTGGAACTTCTCCCCGCAGAAGGCGCACTGGAAGCCTTTCTCGTTGCCCTCGTCGCTCACCTCCTCGCAGTGCATCTGCAGATGGTCCTTCATTTGCTCCTCGTCGACGAAGATCTTGTCGCAAACGAAGCACGAGTAGCCCTGCGGCTCCGTACCCGCCAGCGTTATCTCCATCCCTTCCTCCGGCACGACCTCCGCCATCTGAACCTTACAAAACAAATGTAAATTAAAACTCGTCCTCCCAGTGGATGCTCAATTACCACAAGAGCGTTATCTCCCCCCTCCCAAGTACCTTGAGGTCATTGTTTTCCTGTACGACGAGGACGTGCGGTATCTCCTGGAGGATTGGGGTGCTCATATTGATCGTCGTGGCAGCCGCGGCCTCCTGTTTCAGCTTGTATTGGGCGTGCGTCTCGAGGTGGGCCTCGAGCAGGTGCTCGACTCCGAAGGTGCACTCGCAGAGGTTACAGTTATACTTGACCGAGTTGCAGACGTGGCTCTTGACGTGCCTGGCCTCGACGATCGCCTGGCACCGCTTGCACCGCATGAGCTTTGGCTTGTTCTTTGACGTCCCATCGCTCGCGCCTCGTCCCGAGGAGTCCACCTTATGGTTCTTAACGTGGGCCTCGGCCTCCTCCTTCGAGAAAAGCTCCTTACCGCATATGCCGCATATGTGCCGCTGCCTCTTCAGCGGCTTCGGCGTACTGCTAACGATCGATGGTTTCCTGCCGGGCTTCCTTCCCGGCTTCCTTCCCGGCTTACACTAAAACGCATGGTAACAATCGTGACAATGAGCGAGAAAGAGATAGGGGGGGGTGGAGGAGGGGTTACGTGAGCTCAAGAAAATCGGATCTTACGTTCGGTCTTACGAGCGACGGCAGAGGTGTGAGGGTCGCCGTGTTGCTTAAGGAGATCGGCTTAGTTATCAGCGGCAATGTTATGGATTCGTTGTTAGGCAGGGCCTCGGCGACGATCGACAACGGTATGTCGACGATCGTCGGGTTCGCCCCGCCTCCCTGCTCTATCATCATCGCCTCCTCCTCCTCGAGGGTCTCGAGGACGTACTGGGTGACCTTGGGCTCGAGTACGGTTTTACCCGGGCTGAGTTTCACCGGTATGAGCTTGCGCGTCTCCTTGACAGGGACCTCCTCCTTGAGAGGGACATCCTCCTTGACAGGAGACTCCTCCTCGGACTGCTCGGCGTTCAGCGTCACCGCGAAATCATCGTACTTCTTCGGGAGAACGTGGCGTCGCTTACCGAGGGTCCGGCTCAGGGGCCCGACCAGGCCCTGTTTCCTCTTAACCGCCTCGAGCACGTGGAGGTTGCTGACCGTATACATTTTGCAAAGGAGCCCGAGATTCATGCGGGTAAGGATGATCCGGGGCTGGAAGATCGGGGAGCGCATAGCCGCTTTTATGAACTCGTGCGATATCTTCTCGTGATTAGAGAACATGGCCGGGGTCAGGACTTCGGAATCATAATTGCTGCGCAATACCGTCTCGATTAACGATTTCAGCTGATGCTGCAGAGTCTCGTACGAATTCTTGAACTTCAAGGGCTTGCTCTCGTTCTTGAAATCCGGCTCGTCCTCGAACAACCGCCTCTTCACGTCCTCGGTCACGAAATTCGCCAACTCCAGCTGAACTCGCTGGAGCGCCTCGATCTCCAAGCCCTCCACATCGATTTTTAGGCTTTTTTCAATATCCCTGTGGCAGACAAATACACGTCACGTATACTTAGGCATTTTAACGAACCCCATACCGAATCTCATTTACTTAAATTACCATTACTTAATGTTCATGTCAATTTCTTTTCAAGACCCGTTGAACGGCTCCGTTTACGTAACATAATATTCAATAAATATTTTTCGTGTAAAAATACGCTTAAATTTTACAAAACTAAAACTACTCTCAATTTTCTAGTATTTTATTATATTGACTCCAACAATGAAATTATTAAATTATTAATAAGTATATGAGCTGTAAATGATCTTACGGGAATTGAGTGCCATTTTTAATAGACGAGTCATTGTCGTTAGAATTGACCCTCTGCAGATTAATAGTATTCGTTACATCTATTTTCCTGCCGTCCTGATTAACAGCATCAATACTAATCCCATTTGTTTTTAAAGATATATCACTTTTACACGTGGAAGAAGGATTTGGAAGATCTAAAAGAGTTGTAATAACATAAGTTGCATTTCCCACTACTACTTCAGATTTCACTGTCTGAGGCTTGAAGACAGAATTTTGATCCTGCGTTAAATCAACATTCATTATACAGTCTAACGCATTTGTGTTATTTAGTTCGTTTTGTACGTCGTTCTCGATTTGACATTCCATTGGTTCATCAATATTCACAAGCTCTACGTCATCTGAAATTATATCTTTCTTCTGTACACTTATTTCATTATTTATTACTTTTTCTTTAACTTCGAAATTGATACCATCCTATAAAGAAAAAGACTATACAGTTCACGTGTTGCAATTATTTAACTTATTTAAATAAATTTATGTTTCACTTAACGCCACTTATTTATACTACATTAATAAAAATTAACTTTCTCCATTTATTAATAAAATAAAAGAAATTTCCGATATAGTGAAGCACTCAAAGAAAGTTAATGCAACAGTATTAATAATACAATATGATATATACATCTTACCAGTTTTTCATCTTCATCTGCAGTCTTATCTATATCAATATGTATAATTTCGGTCACGTGTTCCTCAAAATTCGTCTTCCTCGTCCTCATCATCCTATCATCATTAATAACATCTTCCTGATTAATCTTATATTTATCAGTCATATTCATTTCTAGATTTTTCAAAGCCTTTTCAATTTTTCTTTGCTTATCGGGATCCTTCTCATTCGTTTTGGCTCTTGCTTTTTGGACAGGTGACAAATGTGAGCCAGTATCCGAATCACTCTCTGAAGGAACGGTTCCTGTTGCTGCTATTAACGCATTCTTTCGTTCAACCCATCGTTTAGTCGAAGCTTCCCGCTCAATCTTTTTAGGGCGACCAACTTTTCGTTTTACTGTAGTTGTTGTATTTATTTGCTCAACTGGTTCTTTCAAAAAAGACACACTATTTTCATTATTGATTAGCATAGAATCACTATTAATATCCTCAACAAATTTCGCTAGTGCTATTGATACAGGATCTGTTGGAATTGTTTTGTCATTTTCTTTTTGAAGTGTGTCTAAAATGGGTAAGGGTTCAATTTTACAAATATCGATTTTCGGTCGTTTCTGAAAGAAAAACAAATATATACTACAAATGGAAATGATTCTTTTAAAATAATACTTACACTTACTTTAATTTATATATAAGAATTTTTAAGACAAGATGGAATTAAAATCTTACCTTATTATCATCAGAAAATAAATCGTCAGCAGTGCTTTCATATTTTAAAATTTTATCCGATACTGGTATCTAGAAAAAATAAAAAATAATAATAACAAAATACACGAATAAATGTGATTTAAATTATAATAAAGGAAACAATATTAATTCTAAATAATATAAAAGTTATGTAAAAATAACGTACCGATTGATCGATAACTTTGAAGTGGGTAATTATAGTTTTATTAGTTTTCAAAAATTGTGATTTGAACTGGCTCCACATCTCAAGTTTATAAAGGCACACATAGCAGATACTTTTAGGATAATTTGGTTTATCCAATACCTAAATAATAAAAAGATTCCAATTGAGTATTACACAATGAAAGATTTCTTGCATGCTGAAGGTTATAAAATTATGTAGAAATAACAAGAGATAAAAAATTGTTATAAGGAATTTGACTGAGTGGTATAGAAAATTTAAGAATTTAGTTTGTCAAGCACGATAAAGTTAAATATATGTATTTTAAATAATTAAAATTGGCAAGTAATACACGAGAATAAATAATGATCTGAGGTATAATAAATAAATAAATAACAAAAAAAAAAAACACACACACACAAAGGTGCAAGTCTTAAATAAATAATTAACCTCAAAAAATAAAATTTATTGAAGATTATTGTATGGATAAGTTAAAATGATGGTAATACAGTTTATTGCAAGCTTAAGGAGGTATGCAAAATAAATGATCGCAACGAAGGGGCTTACATAATAATAATTATAAAGGGGCAAGCACTGGATCAAAGTCAATGAAAAATAATAAGCATGGGGGGAAAACAATCGCTTTATATTCGATTATTTACATAACGACTGGGCGTCTGTGGTGAAAAGAACCGGTAAATTTAGAATTTAGGGGGTAAATTGATTAGAAACGCAAGTGGGTTCGTATTTAATAAAAATAATGAGCGAGCTATGTAGGAAGACCCAATAGCAAGTTAAATATCAGGTTAAATATGTACCTAACCTATAAGAGGCCGAGGGAAAAATGAAGGAGAGGATGTAGGCGCAGGCTTAAGAGCGCAGGATTATCGGGAACGAGGTGAGTTTGTGAAGCGGCTACCTCGACCGACGAGCATTTCTCGAGGTCCTCGAGCTTCGGCCGGATCCAATCGGTGAACAATTGGCTCATACAAGCGTCGCGCGCTAAGCAAAGGCGGCAGCGATCGCTAAGGTCCGACAGCTTGCGCTTCCTCGGCATGATTAAGCCGTAGCCGCGGCGCGTCCCCTTAGCACCGGCCCGTTGATGTCCTCGAGACTACCTGGCCCCAGCATATATGAGGGACATGGGTATCGGGGCGATAAAAGCACTGGATCTCGCACGGCTCCGCAGCAGCTCCAGTCGCGGATCACTCACCGACAGACACACCGCCACTTTTTAAGGTTATAAAACACCGAGCGCGCACAAAGTAGTCGGGCAGAGAGACAGAGATACGTATAGTGAGCGAGTGAGAGAGTGAGAGAGAGAGAGAGAGAGAGAGAGTGAGAGCGAGTGGTGGCGTGGGGGGGCGGGGGGAGAGAGAGGAGCCTAGCGGCGCTTGGCTTTCCCTGAAATCGCGCGCTAATACACTTGTCGGCGCGCCATGCTGCTGAGGATTCCGTGCTTGAGCGAACGCGGCGCCCTCTAGTTACGGACCTCCGCGTCCACGGAGCCGTTCTCCACACGCGCGCTTCTTCTGCTCTACCCGTCGCTACCGCCCTTGCACCCTCGCAAACTCTCGCAAACTCTCTCTCTCTCACACACACACGCTGGCGATCGACGACGTTGGTCCGACCGATTTTTCTATTTATAGATACCGGTGAACGAGGAATTCTCAGCCAAGTATCCAGCCAGCCATCCGATTCTCTTCACTCCAATAACCTTGTCCTTTTCTTCTTCTTCTTCTTCTTCTTCTTCTTCTTCTTCTTCGTCCCGTGCCCATAAATAAAATCCGCTTTCGTTATTTGCCCTTGAGCTTCGGCAGCCTTATCACCGGATACTAATTTCGCTACGTCGAGTAGTTGGCTCCGACCTTCCTCTTCTACCTTCCCGCAACTTCGACTCTTTCCCAAAAAAAAAAAAAAAAAATCCTCTCGTCGTCGGCGACATCCTCCGGCGCTTCGCTCGTTATACAGACAGAGCTGAGCTTCTGCAAGGTCTTGTTGGCCTCGTCGCTTATCTCCGGATAAAAGCCCTGGCAAGCTCGGCTAGAAACGCGGCTCCGTCTCCTCCATTAGAAACCATCGAAAAACAATTCTTTTATCCAATTACCATCTTAAGTGGGGGGTGAACGAGGGGGTGGGGGGAACACTGCACCCGCCCCTCCCGCCCCCTCTCTCTCTCTCACCGCACAATCACCCCGCCCATTGACGTTTAACTTTATAATAATTAAGGCAATAAATAATAATAA
Source organism: Ceratosolen fusciceps (assembly GCA_018883505.1). Taxonomy (NCBI): domain Eukaryota; kingdom Metazoa; phylum Arthropoda; class Insecta; order Hymenoptera; family Agaonidae; genus Ceratosolen; species Ceratosolen fusciceps. Next base: position 5,689,221 of record RCIC01000005.1, read on the forward strand.
TACGGACGTACGTAGACTCGTGGATCGGTCAGTCGGTCGTTCGTCATACGTACGAGCGAAACGACGACGACGACGACTTTTGGTCCATTTTTTTTCCTCCCGTTTTTTGTTTCTAGATAAAAAAAAAAAAAAAAGCCTCTTTTTCTATTCTTTTTTTTTCTCCACCCCCTCTCCCTCCCCCTCCCTGTTAAAGGGCAAAAGAAACGTCGAAAGAATCGGTAATCTGCGATCCGAATGCCGATGGTTCCGCTCTCGGCTTTTTTTTTTTTTTTTTTTTTAATTCAATTACCTTCCGATGATTTAACGATCCGACGAGACGTCGAACTGTCTATTGTCGCCTCGAAAATAGACAGAACTCAGCTATTTGGGAATTTGCGCTCCTTACGAATAGAAATAAATCTCCAACGGTCGATGATTGATTATTTTGCACGAGCGATCTTGAAGAAAAGAGAAGAAAAGAAGAAGAAGCAAAAAAAAAAAAACAAAAAGAAATCCATTCGCTTCGCCGTCGGTCATTGTCGGATCGTATATCCGATTCAAAAGAAGTCCGACAAATATTGAAAGAAGTGCCGGCGCTCGATTATATCCGATAAAAGTATAAATCACGACGATGAGCGCCTGTTGTCAATAATAGTACGTCGACGAAGCGAGTCGTACGAATTCGTTATTTGTAGATTTGAATTTTACGATTACGTAACCTTTTATTACGATTACGTTTCCAGTCGCGTACGATGTGCTATTTTTTTTTTTTTATTCTTTATACCACGCACACGGCACGCATATTATTACTAGTTACAAATACTGCAATATATTTTACTTCAAAGGGGACGATTAAAAAAATTTCTATAACGGGTGCATAATTATTTATCAATGTTGAGAGAAGGAAAAAAGTAAAATGCAACTATTTAATTACTATTTCCTAGTTTTTTTTTTTGTTTTTTTTAATAAATTCACTCTTTTATATACATATGTAGGTAATTATTTAAAAATTATATAAGAATAATAATTCATTAAAGCCATCAATACAAATTAACTATGGCATTACAATAGAATGAACAGTTCCTTTTGCTCGAGGTAATACAACATGAGATTCTTTTATCATCAACAACTTTACAATAATTTTTATTCCTCTTTTTATTAACAAAGTATAAAATTATTACATTATCAATGATTAATTAATAGTTTTTTGTTGTTGATATTTTAATTGTTATTAAATTATAATCTCCATATGAACAATATCATTTGATTAAACATTATTATATAATTGAAATAATGTTAATATAAAATTTTTAGCTTAATAATCACATACTTGCATAGGTATTGACATTAATTAATAAAACGATTTATATTCTTAATAGTCAATATGAAATGGTAAATAAGTAAATAATTAAATCAATGATCATAAATAAGATCTTATTAAAGCTATAAAATTATTTTTGTAATTTCAATGAACGAATACAAATTTTATTAATCGATCACAGACATTTTTTCTTCGATATTTTATATACGTTACTCTACCCGACACTGTAAAGTACAATAAACGCTTTATCAACATTAACAACTTTACATAACTTAACATCTTTAGCTGCTTTAAAAAACGGGAATTAGACTGCGATGCACATCCTGGAGATCGTCGTCGAGTGTCAGCAGTACCATAAATGAGAAGAACATGGCTAAGGCTGAGAAAAAGTGCCATATATCGTGATAATCGTAAAAATTGAACATTATCGATGAGCAGGGCTTGTTATGAGCTCGTGATTCCGCTGGCGTTCGCTCCCAAGATATTGTTTTCCTGATGAAAAAATGCAGCGCTCCACCCCACGTCAAAAACGAGAGGATTATGTATATTAAAGGCTGGAGCATAATTTTTTCTCTATGACACAGCTGAAACAATCGAATGGCCAAATTATTTATATATATTCTCTTTTAAAAGTGATGATTAAAGCTACAATTAAAAAATTTTTTTTACGCTACTTATTTTAATTTTTTAATTCGTTATGCACACATAAATTGTTTATATGATTTTAGGATCTGCTTAGCTTACAAATTACAAACATAATTTTCGATTATTTTTAATACAATTGACAAAGTAATTATCATGCAATAGTCCTACGTACGGTTATTGTAAACTTACTTTCAATATAATGTAAAAAAATGTGTAAAGCAGAAGATTGGACATGAAAATCATGAGTAAATAAGTAGCGAATTCCCTATGGTATGAGTTACCATAAATAGCTAATCCAAGGTTACAAAGATTACCAATGGTAAGTAACAGTAGCCGCCTCCAATAAAGAGGTTGAAGCAAGTATTTTATTCCTGAACGAGCATCGTGTTTCATTGTCTTAAAAAAAAACAAAGTTAATTTAAAGATTATTAAAAAAATATATGAATAATTTGTTAACAATTTTAAAATATGAGATATACCATCATCATTCGGCGAAATACACCTCCATTGAATCTCCATCTGCCCATGTAATAAATCTGGGCAGTTAAAAATAAGCAAACTAAGAGATGTATAATCGTGAAAATTATCCAGAAATATAATGCACCATCAAGAACTCCAATTAATGCTAATAATATAGTAATTGCTAAAACTCCAAAAGTGACAGGCGCTTGGGCGTTAATATCTGGATGACGATTTTGATATATCTTAACCATACACAGCACTGATATAATGTACATAAAGCTTGTATCTGAAAATAATGAGTAATATGTATAGGGTATAGAGTAATCCTTTCAGCGGCATTTAAAAATTATTTATCCAAAATGAGAGGCTTCCATTCACGATAAAGTAAATTAATTTTTATTATACACATCCGTAGACGCCTAATGTCATAAAATACCTACCAAATTGAAAATTACTGTGATTCGGGCATAAGTGATAACTTCCAGATAATATGCCTTCCATCATTAAGGCGAAACCCATTGCATAAAATAATCCGTAATGCTGAGGTATTCCGCATCCTTTATCATTATGACAGAAACTATCGTCATATCTTTCTCTCATGTAAACAATGAAGGTAAAAAGTAAACCCAACAAGATATAGCCTAAGTTCGAAAATACGTGATTGAAATCTGATAAAAAGAAAAGTGGATGTGAACAAAGAAAATTGTAATAACAGAGATCTTGATTTCCCGTTACATGAAGGACATTCTGGTACGTAACAACTAGCTGTATAACAGGAGCTGTATAAAATATCGCTATTGTTACAAGATAATACACGTAGAGTTGCGATTTTTTACGAAGTATTTTTGGTTCTTTTCTAGCTAGATCACAAACAGAAAGAACAAGTTTTGTTCGTACGATTTCCTTATCAGACATGGCATCTTCCATTAAATCGATATCATCATCTAGTGAAGAATCCTCTTCGACGTATGTAATATGTCCATAATTTTGTATCTGAATAAAATTATTATACATTACTAATACAATACAATAATGTTTAAAAACTTTCTTTTACAATTTATTCTAATATTGATAATGATTAATTTATTATAATTATTAGCATGTAACTCGATGGTCTACTATGGCAGGCCTAAAGTGCTTCTCGATATTGACTCGAGACTTGATGGATCAAGTAGTATGCAATGATACAAACATTGAATTTTTCATATAAATAATTTTAAGGACTATTACACGTGAATTTTAATCTTAGCTAATTTATGCTTATACTTATATAATTTAATTTAACAAATGTTAACTAAAAAACATTGGTACAAAGTAATAAAAAACATGTTTTTTTTAAAAAATTCACCTCATTAAAACTTGTAGTTTGGGGATGAATATTCATATTTTCTGGCTGTTGAATGTAATCTTGAATAGATTCATTTCTCAAAATACGGGAATGATGAACCTTAAAGATAATTATGCCGCTTATATAAATTAGACAAAATGTCACAATAACTGATAATACTGAAAATGATGCGATTATATAATCGCGCTTCGTAATAGTATTATTGATCGTTAGCTCCACTAATTTTCTTCGATTAGGTTTAGATGCAGAACCTTCTAAGCAATCTGAATCATCTGTATTTACTACAAAAACTATGAAAAAACCATTCGGATACGCGTCTTTCTGAAACAATAAGATTTTAAATTTTCATCAATAAATAATATTGATTTTTAAATGGAATAAAATATCATAAAAAATTATACCGATACTGTAATTCCTCCTTGAGACAACACAGTTTGCCAGTAACCAGCATATCGAATATTTTGTTCCAAGTCAAATACAGGACACTAAAATAAAAGTAATTTTTCGTATAATTTTTGTAATGAATTGTTAACAAACAATACACAATTTACGAAAGGAATAATAATAATTTTTTAATTTTGATTAAAAATGTTTACCGATAAATTTTGAATCGAAAATGTCATACAAACTTGAGAGTCAGATTTAACGCTAATAAGCACAGAAGAACTTGTATTTATAGAAGAAAAATTGTATCCATAGTAAACCGGTTCAGATGGAGTGATATTAAATTTTCTTGTTTCTCCAGATCTTAAATAAATAATTTAATTATAATTTAGTTGTTATTATTTATAATAATTTATAATACAAACATGTTCAAATATATATATATATATATACATAAATCCCCATACTTACGTTACGAAAAAATTTTCAAATACACGAAGCTCAAGATGAAATGAAATATTTTTTAAACTAGCTGTTGCTATTGTCATCACTACATAATCATTTATTTCGTCCAATTGGAGAGTTTTATAGTACTTGGAAGGGCACAGAGTTCTGCTCGTTAAATTATAAGGAATAGATCTTTCTGTATGTTTATTATTTTCTAAGAGTGGAATTGGCCATGAAAGGATACTCTGTTTTTGCTTGACAACGACAGATAAAGGGTAATTAGTTGTTGCATCTGAACTTTCTACAATGATTCTAACACTTGACAATGGATCTTTCTGAAAAAGATATTTAAAAATGTTTCAGCTTAGATTTTAATGCTAATTCAATGAGTAAAAAATAAAAAAAATGAAATACTTACACCTCTTTCTCCATAAATAAAAACATATTCAATGGTTGAATTTACAGAAAATGAGTAAGGTTGCGAGTAATTTGCAGTAATAATAATTGGTCTTAAAGGTAAGGTATCTGCCTTAGCTGCTCTTGTATTTAAAGTTATAAATAAAAATGCTAAAAGAAATGTTGATGTTTCTAAATACTTTATTGCTTGCATATTTCTTTCCTCTATTTTGATAAACGAAAACAAAATAAGTATAAAAGAAAACTTAATTTAAAACTTAATAATTCAAAATGCACTAAACACTGAAAATTATATCATTATATAAAACTCTTTGGATGGTTTTTTCGATTCGTTAAGCATTTCATAACGAATTAGGTTAAACCGTATTGTTTACTTTTAAAATTATGTTTAGACAATATTTAACATTCTTAACACCATTATCTGTCTCCTTTTCATGAAAATGAGCATATTAATAAAATATCTTCTATATTAAAGAACATAATAGACTGCATAGATTTGATCAGTAAATACCGTAGTGAAGACTATGTATGGAATGAAACATGAGAATATCTATTTTTCCAAGTTGGTATCTTTGATTGATATTTTCAAATATATAACCACATGTGTAGCCAACTTATATGCGCCGACAAAAGATAGCAAATTCAAAATTAAAATTTCACTCGACGTGCAAGCCGAACAAATGTTTTTAAAATATGATACACAACTTAAAATTTAATCATTATATCTTACTCTAGCAGTTTTATAAATTATTTAGAAATAACGAGTATACCAACGACGCATTGCAGTTTTAATTAATTTGTTCGTTTATTTAAAATTATTTAGAAATTAATAGTTTGTATTAACAAGATCTTTTACATATGTTGCTTTCAGTCGTTGTCGTGAATATAAAAAGTACAATACTTCTCTAATGCATGCATTTATTTTTGCGTGTTTTTTGAACATAAGGTCAATGATCCACAACCTCGGTAAATCCAACACGAGCACACGTGTTTTTACGTATCGAGCTCAGCTCGTTAATTTTCGTTTCCACCTAGCAACGTAACAACGATAGAAGCCTTCGCGATACTACAAATGCAACTTGACACAAGCGTCGTATTTAGACGTTTGATATAGTGTGCGAGCAGGAAACAATAGTAATTATGTACTGGCTTTAATCGGAGTACAGTTTCTTTATCGTGTTTTTGTTTCCTTTGCAAAGCAAGGCTCCTATTACTTGAATAAATTTTCTCTCGTCGAAGTGATTCAATAATCATTACTAAATTAACTTTTATTATATCCGAGCCACATCTTGTAGCCTCCCACCCCTCCCCCCCCGCGAGGCGCAACTGTACAATTTTTACATTAAAGCTTCAAAATAAACTTTCTAATTCGAAGCTGCCGCGCCTAAATAATAATTACAGCTAAATATGAATATATTTCGATTGATGATTACGATGGATGTAAGGAACGTGACGTAATTGAGTGGATTGAATGTCAATTAAGCCAAGGAAGGGAAAGCGTACTTGCGGCGCGTTATACAATTAAAATGCATGCATTTACAAAGGATTAACAGACATGTCCATATAGTTATTTTCATTTACAAAGACAATTATTATTAAGTTAAAAATAATTTCAACGTAACGCTCTCAAATAACGAATCAGAAAAGTTTATTCCTGATGCGACGATTACAATTACTTATTACTTTTCACAATATATTTATTTTACCTCAATATAACAAAATAAATGTGCATAAAATATGAATTCTAATATAAAAATGATTAAATCTCAAGTAATCGGCATTGTAACAGAATTATTTATGGATTAATAGATTTTTGTATTACTCGTGTATCGATCAAATTACATCATGATTAAAAACGTGTCAATTTAACTGAAATAGTCATTATTGGAGAGTGTGAAACGAAGTGAAACAGTGCAGCGAGCGTTTAGCCAGATTAGACATGGGGTACTATATATCTTGTACAGTTATTTCTTGATTCTCTTGATCGAATTAGTCACTTGGTGCAATAAATATCCACTTGGTTATTTTTGTAAAAATTTTGATTTTAATAACTGTTTACAACTTTTTTACATCCTGATAATATTTTTTCCCCATCGTTAAAATGTATTTTGAATTCTTCCGTTCGGTTCGCCGCCTAAAATTTAGCAGACTTTTTATTAATAAAATCAAGAAGCTTATTGGTTTACAAAGACGAATACAGCGCGATTACGTCCGTCGTAATGCGATACGTCGACGCGTTAAGTGATAAATTATTTATTTAACGAACTCAACCACCGTATCACGGTTATCGGCAGATGGCGTTTGGGGGGGGGGCGAACAAAAAACCCTTTATCGTACAAGAAAGTTCAATGAAATGATTAGCCAATGCAACGATAAATGGCGAAAATTATTAATACGCGTAATAGTACCGGAGCTGAATCGATTTTGGATCGACATGGGGTAGAGAAGAAAAAGTATCATCAACTGGCAAAAGCTCTAACACTGTTGCTCCGTTTTTTTTTAGTCCAGGTCGAAGAATGGCCTCAGTGGCCATGGCGACAGCAACTCCTCGGGGGGACAATCTGGGGCCGAATAGGTGGATGAGGCATGTGACGTCGCTCGGATGGTACCGCCGTCAGGCAGCAGGGGTCGAGAAGACCGTGTTTGTCTCGTCCGAGGCCAGGACATGTGCCCTTGGGACAACCGAGAGGCGGACAGGTGACATTGCAGACTTCCGGCTCCATTTCTCTGTGGATCGGCACATAAACTTACGATCTTTTAATGATCCGGCATATAATATCTCACGATCCATTTCCATTAAGTATTTATTTATTTCTCGCGGAGCTTTTAGATATAAAGATAATATATAAGCATTTCAATACGCAATATTACATATTACAACGGATAGTTACGTTTTTACTGTGGAGCGAGTAGCGAAACCTAATGATGAATGCGAAATGAATATTCACTACTTTTAATTGTCTGAATAATTGTAGCTTAATTATACGATTGAGTGAATAGATTATTATAATAATTAAGTACACCTAATATATATATAGTTTTTAACGGACTATAAATTCTCTATATTTTTCGTTCAGGCTGAAAAATCAATATGTTCTTACGTTGATTTAATTTGTTGCAAAAGAGCTGCTAGTTCTTGTAAATAATTACGATGGTTGTTACATTGACCCATTATTTCTCTTTTAAATTTAATTAAGACACAGAAAATTTTCAAACCTTCCTATTCGGACGTTTCTAACAACTATGTGAACATGAGCTCAGTATAATTAAATTATTTGAACCTGATCGTCATTTTATCTAATGTGCAACTTCGCGTTATTGATCTCAGAAAATCTCACCCTTTCAAATGAAAATCAATATTTATTCGTCTTAATCATTGCTTAATATGTATATTATTTTATTTATATTTAACTAAAGCCTTCTTCTTATTAAACAAAGTAATTAAAAGATACAACAAATATCTAAATTACTGTACCTATTACTTTTACGTTAAATCTATATGAAAAAAAAAATAAATACTTTCAATTGTTATACGTATATTTAAAAGTCCATTAAAAATTGATAATGTAATAAGAATTGTAATAAAAATGTTATACGAATATTTTAATTAAATTAAACTTTATAAAAATAAAAAATATTTACTATGTATAGAATAATTTGGATTTGTTTTATTGATATGCATAGGAATGCAATAGATTGAAAATATCGATTTATTTGTTATAAGGAATATCAAACGAGTCTATCAAATTTCACTTGTTTTTAATTAATAAATCTATATTAATTTTGTAGTTTTGTAAATCCTCTACACTTCAGTAAAAGATTTTTTTTTACCCAGTATTACGAATTAAAGAGTTTAATTACGAAATGTATTTATAATTTTAATTAATATTTAATATACTTAATGTACAACAAATTAAGTTTTGCCCAAGAAATTGCTTAAGCTATAAATGGACTGAAAAAAAGACATTTCTTTTGTAAATTAGTATAATTTTGAAATTCAAATTACGTTACTTAAGCTATAAAACGAAGTTTTGTATAAAAAAAAAAAAAAAAAAAAAAAAAAGAATAGATCTTAAACTTGTGTGTAGAAATGTAGAATAAAAGACATTGTTTTGTAATTGTGATTATGTTACTGCATATTTTAAGTTAATTAATGTAAAGGTAAAAGAATCCTGTTGTGATTGAAAGAAAATGTCAGTTCAGATTATAAGAGAAACATAATTCAGCAGATAAGAGCAAAGGTGATAAAGGTAAAGCCGTAAAAGTACAAATTTTTATTTGTTACAAAATCAATAAATCGACTTTGCGTTTTATTAATATCGAAGGTGAAATAACAAAGACTTGAAAAGAATTGTACCATTACTTGATACAACAAATTTTCTATTTAAGTTCTATTACAGTAAATAAATATTTGTTAAATAAATATCTGTTTCACGTGAAAATTACGATATTCCAGATATTATAAATATTCTCTAGATAAATTCTATACACTACATTGTAATTATTAAAATCGTTTCATACTTTTTAATCTAACCTTTTAGTTTGTTTTCGCTCAAACTGTTATAGAGAATAAAAATATGATTATGAGATCCATTTTCTCTACTTCATTCAAGAATTCTTTGCGGTGTATAATCAATTAATATAGCGGCAGTCTATTATAAATTTAAAAAAAAAAAAAAAGAAGAAGAAGAAATCCGAATGAAAAAAGCAATCCTTCTAACTTTACATAACATTCTGTACATAACATTTATTCTGTATTTCGTTGAATAAATCTGCGAAACTAAAAAATAAGAGCATCAATAACGCGATGCTTTAAAGAAAATATCTCGAAGTACGGATTTAAAGTACGTGACTTGGACGTTAGCAATAGAACATTCGAGTAACCGAATTTGAAAACTATCGTCTTTACTTTTTGCTTGTCGCATGGCAATGCAAGTCATTTGAGTGCGCGTGCATATAATATGTTATATTCAATATTCCCTTAAAGATTAATATTATTAAAATTGGTAAGTATTACATTTTTGTAAAATTAAAATAAAATCACGTTAGTTTTGTTAAGTTAAAATGAAGAAAATTAGTTCTTATTTCTCTTTTCTTTTCGTGCAGATCTAATCAATTGCTAGAAGATTCGATTGCGACTCTCTTAGAAATTACAAATTATATACGCAGAACTTAAATTCACCACTTCGTTTCATTCGATTAATCGTCATACATAATAGTAACAATTTCGGTATTTGTTAATTGTAATTTTTCATCCCAATAAAAGCTGTGTCGACGTAAACGAGGCGTGAATTCTGAACCTCTCCAACCTAACCATTTCAAAGATTTTGAAAGAAAATTTAACGCGTGCAAATTAAAAGTTCATAAATTTTTACTTGCACGAGTTTTACTTGTTATTTTTTTTTTTTTTTATTTTTATATACATATTTGTAGCTGATTTATACTGACGCTTATACTGACGCTTGTTTCTTTGAAATTTAAAACTTAACGAATTAGCATCCATTTTCGTAACTTAAAATCAAAGCGTCTTGATTTCTATCTGGTATTGTTTAATTATACCCGATGTATTTGCCGATAATATTATTTAAATATTACAAATGAAAACCTCTTTTTATATTTATATAAAAATCCGGTTCTTTATTAATAATTTTAATTTAAAATAACAATTTCGGCTAAATGTGTGTCACGTTATTATAGCCTTTGTATCTTTCATAAAACCCTTTTTCCTAAGATTAATTATAATTGAAATACGAGTAAATTATCTCAGTAATAAATTTTATTTAATATTCATCAAATATTTACAGGAAAACAATTTAAATAAAAAAAGTCAGAATGGCTGTCGATATTTCCCCACAAAAAGATGGAGGAGTTCTTAAAGAGATTCTCAAAGAGGGTGTTGGAGATGCCATGCCAAATATTGGTAGTTCTGTGAAGCTACATTATGTCGGAACTCTTTTGGATGGTACACAATTTGATTCCAGCAGAAATGCTGGAAAACCATTCGAGTTTGAATTAGGTAGCGGACAAGTCATCAGTGGATTTGATGTTGGTATCGCAACAATGAAAAAGGGTGAAACTGCAGTTTTTACAATTGCCTCTAAGTATGGATATGGAGCTGCTGGTAGCTCACCAAAAATTCCACCAGATGCAACTCTAAAATTTGAGGTCAATACTACTATATGTAATTTATAGTATTACATATATTTCAATTAAAATATTTTCAAAACTTGTTTTTTAGTATTAAGAAAATATTTTTACTTGATTATATGACATATTTTTATAATTCTTTTTCAAATATTTGAGAATACATAAACGATCAAAAAGTTGAAATTAAAATACATTATTTTTAAATTAAATCGTACTTAAATACTATTTCATATTTTAGTAAAAAACGTTATTTAATTTATTTTACAAGTAGATTGAACTACTTGATTGGAGCGATGAAGATTTAAGTCCTAATAAAGATCAGGGTATTACGAGACAATTAATTACAGCCGGACGAGGGCATACTAATCCAAATGATGGTGGAGTAGTAGATAGTACGTATTAAAAATATAAAATCTGTTTGTAAATAGATTTTAATATTAAATTTTACAGTTTGATTTAAAAATATATTTAAAAATTTAATATAATTCAATTATTACAGTTCACTTAGTGGGTTATTATGATGGAAAAGTATTTGAAGAAAGAGATGTTAAGTTTGAATTAGGTATGGGTGAAGCAGACGGAATTGTCTCCGGCATTGAAACGGCTTTACAAGAATTTAAAAAAGGAGAAAAATCGAGGATTATGCTAAAAAGTAAATATGCTTTTGGGCAGGAAGGTAATCCAAAGCTGAGCATCCCACCAGATGCTAATGTTGAATACGAAGTTGAGTTGAAGAATTTCGAAAAGCCAGTTACCTCATGGGATCTGGATGGCGTTAAAAAAATCGAACAAGCTAAAATGTTCAAAGAGAAGGGAACGTCATACTTTAAAGATAATAAGTACAACCTAGCTATAAAAATGTATCAAAAGATTGTTGAATATACCAACACTGATTCTGATTTCGATGAATACTTAATGGAACTGAGAAATAGTCTATTGCTCTCTGCCAATTTAAATCTAGCATTATGTCATTTGAAAACTAAACAGTATCTTGAAGCTAAAGAGAACTGTAATAAGGCGCTTGAGTTAGACCCAGCGAATGAAAAAGCCTTATTCCGAAGGGGATTGGTATATTTAGAATTATCTGATCTTGAGGTCGCTATTAAAGACTTCCAAGAAGTCGTTAAAATAGAGCCTAAGAATGTCGCTGCAGCAAAAAAAATTGTTTATTGTAAGGATTTAATTAGAAAGGATTTGATCAAAGAAAAGAAACTGTATGCAAATATGTTTGAAAAATTTGCAAAGGAAGATAAGCAGGTTCGTGGATAAGTTTTGATAATAAGTTACTTTAATTTTATAGAGAAAAATCATTATATAAAATGCTTTAAATGAGTTAAATAAAAACATGTTAAAGAAAATTGTGAAAATGAATTGTTCACTTTTATTAAACTTTTTTTTCAAGTCTTGGCTTAAAGTATTATGCCATAATACTTTTTAAAAAATGTATGTAACATTATACAGATCAATTATAATAGTGTTTACGAATAAGCAGTAAATATATGAACAAACAGCATTTTAGAAATTGATAAATATAAATAATTGAAGCACGAATAATATTTTTATCATATATATCCACTTACAATAATCTTGTATTAATTGTAAGAATAAAACAAGCCCCTTTTCACAAGATTTTCTCTGAACGAAAGCCAATGGTTCAAAATATTTATTAATTTAAATTCTCGAGCAATAAATATTTAGACATTGAACGTTTTTGAGAAACATTGAACATAAGTCTAATCCTCGTACATTTTGCCACAAAATATTAATAAATGCCATAGAAACTGGAGGAGGAGTTGAACAAACTACCGGATGCAATGCACGGGACACTCGGAGAATGGGGTCAAGAAGAACGACCCGGCGGTCGTGATGCTACCGCTTTTGAGAAGGAAAATCCTAATATTTTGATGCTTAATGCAAACGGAACCGGTGAATTCAAAAACATGTGAACACAGACTACTATAGCAGTTTTGAATCTTTACACTATCTCAAGAAACAAACAGTTCACCTAAGATAAAAAATTAAAATAAAAAAATAAAATAAAATTTTAACAATTAAAATTTCTTATTAGAAATGTGACGTTACAATATATATATTTTTTTTACGTAGGCCTTGTAAATGTATGCAGCCTTTTTATTATTTGAATGCACTGTTCTTTAATAAACAAAATAGTTTTTACTTTGTATTGGTATAATTTATTATTTTTGTAGCAATGAGATTCTGTGAGACCATGTTTATGGCAATGATTATTGTGATTGCGCAAATATTTTTATCCGCTGAGGCTTTCAACCGCATTTATTTTATTTAATTCAATCACCAGCCGGTTGTTTTTAATTCTGCACGCTATCGCCATTTTCCCTTTATTTTATCACAAATCCGTAAAGGCCCCTTTAAAAATAATAAAGTAGTAGTAATAATAAACTTTCGTATGTGAACGTCAGCGCTAAGAGTGATTTAACTAATGAAGCCATCGAGCAAATCAAAAAGACAAAAGGATTGAACAGTATATTATTATTAAAATTGTTTTATATCACAACCTTTCAGAAATGGCTATTAATAAATTCAAATTAATTTCGTTTAAGACAAATGTATTAATACCTATTTTGTTTATACAAATTGAAATGTTTTGGCACACGAGCTGTACAAAAAAAGTTGAAAAAATAAAAAATTGCGTCATTCGAATAAAAAGACAAAAAAACAAAAAAAAACAATGAACATTGACAATTCGAATATAAAATATAAAATTAATTAAAATGTTAATTAAAATAATAATACATTATTATTTAAAGATTTGACGGGTAATTACGGATGCAGTGAACTATTATGTTTTTTAAACCAATAGCTTAACTTGTATTGTATTAATAAACGTATATTTAATAAAGAATATATGGTAAAAAAAAAAATACAAGATATAATATATGTATGATTGGTATCACTGATCCGGCATTATGATCGTTAAATAGAAAATCACGATATACGTATTAATTAAAATAAGGAGTAAAAAATAACTCCAAATAAATAAAGTAACGTAATTACTTAAAATAACAATGGATTTTTTGAATAATAAACTAAAAAATGAATTTCAAGATTTCGTGCCGTAATGGTGGTAACAGATTTGAGATTGGAAAACATGGCTCCTTGACGTTTATATCACAACAAACGTCGGCGTCGCGTCCTGTAGCACACAATATTTAGAAATAGAATTATTTTTTTCTTAATAATTTTTTTAGTATTTATAATAATACATCGTGAATATTCCATTAAAAAAAAAAAAAGTTATTTCAGCTTAAAAAATACGGCAAATAATAATAATTTTATTTGAGCAAATTAGTTTTTAATATGAAAATCATAAATTAGGATAAAGTTTGTGAGAATGACATTTAAGAGAGAACGAATTTTTTTCGTATTATGCAATGATAATTTCATTGAAAACTAATTTCTAATTTCTAATTATTTTAAATGATTTAAAAAATGAAAGATACTTTGCTTGGTGCATAGAGGTTATATTTTTGAAAAATTTTCATGGAAATATTTATGCAAATAAACGAAAATAAAGTCGTTAATCTTCTTTACTATGAATCAATAATTTTTTTGATGATTTATCACTATAAAAAATGAGTACTGACAATAACAGTTATAGTATCGCAGGGCGATACCGTACTGTTAGAAAAAATTTAGATGCTTTGGGATATAAGCAAGTTTTCTCCCTTGATTCTCTTCCACTAATTGAGATTTTACTTGTCGATTTGAGTCAAACTAAGGAAACTTTGGACCATTTTCAATCCATTGCTACAGACAATATAGAGGTTTGTTCAATATTTTGTACATTTAAAAACATAAATATAATATATAAAATAAGACTTTAACATGAACAGTTGTACTTAAATTTAAGATTTATGTATTTGATTAGACATTTATTTAGAAACTAAATGTATTGTCAATTTTAACATGAAATAATTAAAGCATAATTGATACTTTATTACTATATTATGATAATTTATTATTATAATAATATTCTTATATAATTCTTTTGTGTTTTGATCATAAGTTATATTTAGTATTTTGTATTTCATAGATAATTTTATTTCTGTATTTAATAGACAATTTCATTTCTGGGTTTATTTTTAATTATTTACTAATAGGCATGTAGTCAACTACAGATTGCAGTAGATCCATATAAGTGTGACAATGCAAAATTGGTTCAAGAATGTAATCAGCTTCATCAAGAATTACTAGAGGTTAAAGAAGCAAATCAAAAACAGAGCAATGAGCATAAAAAGAAAATTAGGAAATTGGAAAGCGAACTTTGTGATTTGCAGTTATCATTTTCTATAAATCTACAACGAATAAAGCAGTTAGAAACAGAATCTTCCAATAAATCGAAAAAGATTTCCGAATTGCTGGGAAAATGTTCCAAGCCAGTAGTAAATAATATTAATCTTGGTAAGCATAAGAAAAAATATAGTTTACAAATTTTTAATTACAAAGTAATTAAATATTGAATATTTATAATGTAAAGCAATTGTTTAACATTTACATTTATAAATATGCAGCGACCAAAAAACGTTCAAGTTATCCATTAAGAAAGCCAGTATTGGAAGCCGAACCTTTACCTAAAACTACAAATACTTCTACGTCAAGTTCAACGTGTTCTACAAACAGTTTTAGTTCAAAAACTGCTGAACCTTACGTAGTTGATTTTGTAAGTTTGGCAGATCATAGAATCAGTTGCTTAACCAGTGAAATAGCTACACTGAAGGAAGAAGTATTTTTAAATAATGAATACATCGAGTCTTTAAAATCGCAGGTGCTTGCTTTGAATACAATTGTTTTAGATATAATTCATGCTTACATGTTTATTACTTTTAGAAAAATTAAACGCAGTATGAATTTTAATATAAAAAATATTAAATTATTATTATCACGATAGACGATGTTATAAAATAATTATAATTGTTGTTATAGATGGATACGAAAGACAAGGAAATATCGCGTCTCAGAAAAATGCTTGAGGGAGGTAGACCTTGTTCCACTGTAAATAAAGATCATTCTTGCATACAATCAGAAGGATCGGACAAGCATAAACGTAGTTCGAAGCGTGATGATTTTCAGAATCTGCAACAGAGTAAAATTGAATTGGAGCAGCAACTGAAAGAGGCTTTGAATAAGCAACACGATGCCATGGCACAAGCTATGAAATTAGCGGAGCGAAACGAAGAGTTAGAGAACGAATTAAAAAGCATTGACAGAGTCGCCTTAGCAGTAGAGGCCGATTGCAATTCTACAGTAAAAGAGAATAATAAACGGGTTTTTAAACTTCAGGTATGATTGGCGTTTAAAAAATAGAAAATAAAATCTCTTGAGAAATGAATGGTAATGTCACTATAATTAAAAAGAAAAAAAAATAATAAGTGAAGTGCATTGTTATAATCCTTATTTATCCTTCGTTGGATCTACAAAAGGAAATTAAAATCGAATAAGAAGTACAAATATTAAATAATCGATATTTTACGAAGTTTTATTTATATTAGTAAATTAAAAGTAAACGTTTGGTCATTAGTATAAGATATTTATATTTTAAAGATTTTATTCTTATCAACTTGCATGAAAACACCTCCTTCCTTTTGTATTAGTTTAAACTTTCAAGTATTCACGTTTATATATGTACGATAATTACTTGTGTGTAGGACAAACTGGAGGACCTCATAACGCAAGTACATGTACTTGAGAATGAATTAACTATACAGCGTCTCGAAGCTCAAGAATTGAGGGCCGACTTAGAAAAGTCTCGGCTAGAAAAGTCAAGCGTACAAAGAATATTAGAATCAACTCTCGAAGAAAAAAAGCAGATGCTCGATAAAATAAATACCTTAACTGCAATGGGTATGTCAACTAAAAAAGATATAATAAAAATTGTGCATGCTTAATTTTTATTTCTACGTGGACGTCGTAGAAAAGAATTTAAACGAGAGCGATTGTATCGTAAATGAAAATAAATCGTTGAATAGAAAAAAATGATCGATTAAAGCGAAATTTTAAAACATCAAATTCAAAACCAAATCACCGATAAATTCTAAATTAAAAAAAAATTAAAATAAAATTTCCTAATTAAGAGACAAATTCATCATCGCTTCAATTAATATACTTTGTACTTTGCGGTAAAAAAAAAAAAAAAAAAAACGTATTTCATGAAATAAATTAATAATCGTCCTTTTATTTTATATAAAAAAAAACAAAAACAAAAAGCACACAAAACCGCAGATAATATGCACCAAGAGAAGAGGAGCGATTTAAGGAAAAGTAATTCTTGCAAGCAGTGCTTGTGCGAGCCAGAAGCGCCAACTGACGAAACGCAGCAGTGCAAGATCGATAAGCTTATTCGCGACAAGGACATAATAATTCAATCGGTACGCCGTACTCAAACATTCTTTAAAACAATTCGAAATTACGAATTAATTACGAATAATATTAATTTCACTTATTCTGAAAATCCTTATTACAGCTGCAGAATACAATTGAAAGGTTGGAAAGCGAACGGGATTCAACGAAATTTAAAGGCCAGAGCAAAAGAGAAATCGAAAAAGACGATGTAGGCGTTTAAATAAATTTCTTTTTAAAATAAAAATATGCTGTTGTTTACTACTTACAACAAATTTTTAACGGTTTTGTCAGGTCGATATGTGGTCGAAAGTTTGTGAATTACGCGCACAAATGAGCGAGAAGGAGCACACCATATCGAAACTCTTGCGAGAGAAAAAGGAAATATGCCAAGAGAAGTTTAATTTAGAAAATAAACTGCACAGTCAGCAAAGTAGTAGGATAAGGTCCAGTTCACCCTGTAATTACTGTCGAAGTAACCCTTCCTCTATGACTGAACGCAAAAGCTTCAATTCCAGCCATAAAGTTTGTTCATTTGATATCGTCATTGTGATCATTATATAAAAATCTACAGGAGCGGGCGGGGATAACTTAGCTTCATCTCAATGTTTAATATTAATTTCAGGTCGATCGAATCGAGAGAGAAAGAGACGACGCACTGGCTGACATTGCAAGACTTGTCGAAGAAAGAAATGCACTACGAGAAAGACTTAAGGTGATTTTGAGAAAAGCCGTTTAAAAATACAATTATTAACCTTGAAATTATTTAAAGAAATTAGGATATATATATTTTTTTTTTTTAATTTTTAATTTAACAAGTACTTCTGCATGCCTGACATTCCTAGTAAAATATTTATTTTCTTTAGTCTTGGTGGTACGATTTTAATCAAATATTGTATAATAGTCTATAAACGGATCAGTATTAATCTTTTTCTCTCTCTCTTTATATATATATATATATATATATATAGTTTAATTAATTAATTTAATCAAACTCACAACAGAAAATTTTTATAATAAATAAATTTTTATTGTCATGTCAGTCGCTTGCATTTATAAATTATATATGTATGTATGCATAAGCATCGATTACGATGCAGTCTTATGTACAGATTAAGTATATAATAGATATAAGCAATGTTTGAAAGAAATTTAATATGCGGTTAATTTAAATTAAAAGTTTCAAGATTCAAAGGCATGTAAAACTTCGTTATTTTGGCCTTTATCAAGTACGTAGGCTTGTGACTAAGTTATAAAAAAGAAAGAAAGAAAGAAAGAAAGAAATATAAATGCAACATCAATGTTCTCTCAATGTATGTGACTGAATTTCGATTATATTTACAAAGGTATTAGTGCCAGGAATTAGACGAGTCTACGTGTTAGTGGCTATCTGCATGCAATTTTATTGCAAGAGGTAAATTTTTATCTTCGCGACTCGCTAAAGAACTAATAATCCCGGCTAAGGTCTATGGTATCTTTATAATAATTTCCAAAGCTGCTCCGGCTTCTAACAATACTTTAAAATACTAACAATAATAGAAAACATCGGTACTTTTAGACCTGCTCTTCCGCCCCGCCCCCCCTTTTCTCCCCTCCCTGGTACTTACGCTTACACTTTCTGCATATTCCTGGGATATGTCTTTTGCGCGGGCGCGAAATGAAAAAAGCGTAGCTGGCGACGGAGGCACACGTGAGCGAGCAACGGCGACTCAGGGAGAAGCTGGAAGACTCGCAGTCGCGCCTCAAACAAATCGAGCTCAAATGGAGGGAGCTTTTACATGTGCAGGGATCCCGGCAGGCGAACGTAAGCGGTCTAGAGGATCAGCTCGATGACCTGAAGGAGGAGCTGCGCAGGACGAAGCAGGATCTGACCGAGCAGCGAACCCAGTATTTCCAATTGAGGTGCCTAACAACACGTCTTCTCTCTCTCTCTCTCTCTCTCTCTCTCTCTCTCGCATTATCCGTATATTGACTTGAAATGACATGGAGCAGCGTTAACGTGAACCGTCGTCGTTTCAGGGCTCTGCAAGATCAAACGGACCAAGCGCTCGGTGACGTCCAAGGCCAACTTACCCAATCCGAGAACGAGCTCTCCGCCGCCCTCGACAGGCACAAGGATCTAGAGCGGCAGCACATACAGTACGACAATCAGATAAAGGAGCTGAAGCAAGAGATCTGCAACCATCGGTCAAAGGTATCCCAATTGGACCGGGAGAAGGACCAGCTGCTGGTAAGTGCTCCCGGCCGGGATCCGAGCTTAGAATCCAGCCAGGGTGTTAGGTGTGCTCGGCGTTAATTCGGCGTCATTCGCATTTGTCATCAGATGGACCTGGACGAGAAGACGGAGAAGATAGCGGCTCTGGAGAGGGAGCTTGACTTTAAGCAGCAGCAGGCGAACGGCATCGACGAGCAATTGCGCGACTTGGCGCGGGTTAAAGAGTGAGTCTTACTTCTTTATGATTGATACGGGTTGGCGGAGTTCGCTGAAAGCAATGTCTTTCTAAAACTAAAGGAGCGGACGAGCTGCTTGTTATTGTAGAGGAGAGTCGGAGGAGAGTCGGAGGAGAGTCGGATGAGAGTCTCAGAGGAGAGTCTCTGTCAGTCCTGTGTCAGATGCACGGCTAGTATATTAGAAGAATAAAACAATATTATATGCACTCGATATATTTACATATTTTCAATATTGGGTAGTAATAATAATAATAATAATAATAATAATAATAATAATAATAATAATAATAATAATAATAATGATAATAAATTAATAAATGGCTAACATAGTGCTGCAATAGTATTGCGTTATAATAATAATAATAATAATAATAATAATAATAATAATAATAATAATAATAGTTATAGTTATAGTTATAGTTATAAGAATAAGAATTCTGCGCGGCTCCGCTGTGTCTCATTGTGTCGTACATAATACAGTGGCACATGTAACGAGCCTTCACTAAATCCTCCAATAAATCCTATACTCGTATTTATCAATGTCCGGAGAAAGCGACTGCTCATCAAAGACTTTCCTTTCTAATCTGTATAAAACACTCGCATATCAACGCACTGAAAACACAAGGGACGGACTCCATCCTCCCGAATTCGAACAAATTTTACATCTTACACCACTCGAGACGTAACGATGAGGGTTGATAATAACAATAGTAATAATACTCGTACTCGCTGGAAAGCTGATCGCGTGGGACGTTAATAGAGGGGCGGGAGGGGGGGGAGATAGGAGGGCTTGACTCGGTAACATATTGATATGTACACTTTTGTAGGCGTCACGGGATCGATATTTCGATCGGCGCCATTGAAACGTGAATGAATACATGAATAATGTCCTTCTGTAGGCACTGAAAAAAATGAAGATGCTTTTATCCTCAAGCATACGCAATTTACATAATAATCTCATTATACATGGCGAGGGAGTACTTAAATAAATCCTTAGCTAAGTAATAGATACGCGTCTTTGTACAGAGAGTGATTTGGGCGAGTGATCCGAGCGATTAGGCGCTTATTTCGATCCTTTACTAAAAAGGGGCTTTAAGAACCTGAGGATGTGTTGGGGGGAGGGTCGGGGGTTGTGGAATAAGAGTCGGTCGGTTGGCATGCCGTAGCAGACGTCGATGAATATTACAAGAGAGGGAGGGAGGGTGAGGTAATTAAATCACAGGATGGCCGACGAGGGACTTGACGCGCTCGTTTAAAAACTTGGCCAAGCCGACCGCGGGGGGCTGGCACTTTCCCGGGCTCAACAGGCTGTTGCTCTCGAGCTCGCTGGTCTTGGTGTAGCCGGGTCTGCACTCGCACCTGGCCCGCGACATCGGCCTCTTGTCCCGCCAGAGCTCGAGACCCCTGGCCATCCTCCTGGCGACGAGCCACTCGCCCGGGGAGCACGGGCCCTGGGTGTAGAGCCGATAGCACGTACGGTTGACGAGCACCATGCCCGGGGAGCGCTCGCACTCGTCGCCGAGGAGTGCGCCGGGGGCCGGGGTCGCGACGCCGCTCGAACCGCTGCCCTCGTAACACTTGCCGTTGGCCTTGGAGGCGCTCGTGCAGCCGCAGACGCCGTTGTAGCTGATGCCGTCTATGGACGGTCGCGCGCTGTAGTCGTAGAGGACGATCTGGCCGTTGGGACAGGGACCCCGCGTCCCTATTTTGTAACAGGTCCGCTCGCGGGGGAAGTAGAGTCGGGAGCGCTTGCACGGCACCGGAACGCAGCTCGTCGAGTTGACGAGCATGTAGCCGGACTCGCAGGGCCCCTGGGTATACGCGCGGTAGCACAGTCCGTCCTTGTAGAGGAGGTAGCGGGGCTTGCAGCTGCAGCTCGCCCGGGCCAGATCAGTCACGTTGTTCGCGGAGATGACGAAATGGTGTCCAGTCGGACACGGTCCGATTCCACCTGAAACAGCATCTCCTTGCATTAACCGAGATTTTTCCTTACCATTTGAGGTTAACCACGTTATCTCGCGTTCCGAGTAATAAGCAACGCTTATCCAAATTGTTAAGCAGCATCGAATATATAATTCCGATTGAAGGGGGAAAGAATATACGATCCTGGCAAGCGCGTTTCAATTCAGGCGCGTCACGATAGTAATTAATGGGGTTAGGTCAGGCTCGATTGACTCACCTAGCTGGTAGCACATTTTCGTCGGTGTATGGTAGTGGGGTAGATTCGGATGGCATCCGCAGGTGCCATTAGGTAGAAAGAGCTCGCCGGGTTCCTGGCAGGGTCCCTTGGTGTAGTGCTCGTGACAGTCGCCCGCAGGCGAGCGGTACTTGGCCAGTTCGTTATGTCCGGAACAAGAGCACGCTCCGAGGCCGTCCTTGTCGAGGATGAGGAGCTCGCCCTTGGGACAGGGACCCCGGGTGTGTCTCGCGTGGCACTTGCCGTCCTTTGGCCAGAAGATGTCCTCGCCGCTGAGGCAGGGCTCCGGTTCCCGGCATATGCCCCAACGTTTCTTAGGACTTGAAACCAGGCGCTCGATTAGTCGGGTTTTCTTCTTTTTCCTGGGGGAGGGCGGGAGGAGGGAGGGGGGTGGAGTAGGAAGCCGGGCCCCAGTACCAATCACCGATTCATCGCTCTCCCACGGGATTGGAAAAGAAAGAAGAAACTAATGCGCACTGAACTATTATGCACCTGGTTACATGCTTCACGCAATGCGCAAATTAACGGTTGAAACATTTGAAAATTGGCGCCTCTATTCAAAGCTTCCCTTACCCCCTCCATCAATAATTTTTAGTTATGCAGGCATTTAGGATTTTTACTTTAAGCCTAGGAGGATCCGTCAGTTCTTTGGATAAATCATTTAAAATGTTGATTCGCGGAGTCTTATAGATCGAACACAATTGAGAATCATGGATAATTTACACATTTTAATTGAATCTAATGATAAAATCAATTCGTTAAATAATTTTCTACTATACTTGACGAAATTTTTATAAATACATTTTATCTCTAAAAATAATAATGCATTTTTAATGAATGGGTCGTGTACGTACATATAAATATATATATATATAAGAGGTACATCGTACCAATTACCTTTAATTTGCCTTCAACCGCTATGCCCAATACTTATAATTAACGATGATTAACAGTATAAATATAAATATAAATCTTCGTTGAGAGTTCTAATTAATGTATGTAGTGGAAGTCTGTAATTTTCTACACAACTAACCCGAGCAATTTGAAAAACAAATGTCAACCGTTTACAATATATTAATAGCTCCATTATTATATAAATATAGGCTCGATGCTCGTAGAGAATATTTATATAGTTAAAGCCATGTAATTATGAATATAATTAATATGGGAATATTCGTCGCGAGCGTAGTTAATTTTGCGACGGAGCCGATAATGCCGTCAAGGGGATTTCTCAAGCTAAAATGCTTTTTACTTGAATACCAAAAATCCACAAGTTTATCGCTCGATGCAAAAGGTTAAAACGTATTAGTATTCGTGTAGGCCAGACTAGAAGGAAGTATAACGTCGCAGGACGGCTTAATAAAATCACGTGGACAAGAAAAGGATTTACAGCGTCGTAATTTTCAATTACAGTGGCATTAGGAGGGAAGAAAATAAAGCAACAACAAAAACAACAAAAACAACAGCAACAGCAACAACTACAACAACTAGATCGTTAATATTTCCTTGGGTTCGCGTAAAACGTGTCATTGATAAGAGCGACGACTGATCGTAACTTTATAAAGTTTGAAAAGTTCGAAAAGTTTGATACGCGAACCCCGAGGCTCGGCTTTCATCCAATTAAAGCTTCGTAAATCAAATCCTACGAGCCAATAAATTATGTAAAAAAGAAAGAAATGTAAGTACGGGAATTTGATTGGCTGCGAATGATTTATAAAATTAATCAATTTACAGGCGAGATGTATTAAGTTAAATGTATTGTCAATTAACCTTACCCAAGGACACGTCTGTCTACCCTTTATTATTAATAATTGGTATTTCCATAGGGAAGCATTTTAACGTAGGATTTAATGAATTTATGAACCTTTTGCAAATGCATGGGAATTGAAAGAACCTCGAGTTAACCATTACCAACGAATTCGCATTAGAATTAGATGAGAGAGAGAGAGAGAGAGAGAGAGAGAGAGAGAGAGAGAGAGAGAGAGAGGTAATGGATGAATACGTACCTCGGCTTGCCGACGGCTTCCGGTACCGGGGCAAAGTACTGGCCCTTGGGGCAGGAAGCCCTCGTGAATATCGGGTGGCAGAGCGCATCCCTCGGCGATTGAGCGGTCCCAGGTGGACACCTACACTCGGCCCTGGCCTCGGTGCCCACCGCCGACGGACTCAACTCCATCGTCTCCGGGCAGGGGGCGCCGATCTGTCGGAAGCTTCCAATGTACCCGACATTTGTCTCTTTTTAAATAATCGGCTGGCAATTGATTTTTTTAACATCTCCTGCTGGACGTGCACAGCCTCCTTCCTTTCTATCCAACCCCCCCTCCCCCGCCCCACGACTTTTTTACGCCCACAATTTACTGGCTCGCATTCGCTGGCTGCCTTTATTTATCGACGCCTTTTTTAATTTCATCGAAACGCCTCGATTAATAGTTGAATTACAAGCGGACATCCCGAGAGATTAATCACGACGGCCGTCCTTTACTACAGCCTCTAATTGAATTTATACATAACTTTTGACGCGGATTAATCGCGTTAAGCGACTCACGAACCGAAGGGGGAAAAGGTAAATAATAAGATGGAGGGCACTTTTGTCGCTTACGGTTCGTAAATTCTTATTCAAGTCTGCTTTTTTTTTTATTTTGCTTTGCAAATTCAAGAGGGGGGGAGGAGGAAGGGGAGAATATTTATTATCAGACGGGGAGGAGAGGTTAGGTCAGAGTGAGTAAGCGCGCGAGGGATAATTAGTCGAGTTACCTGGAAGATCTTGTAGCACTTGCCGTCGGGGGGCCAGTAGAGCAGCTGCCATCCTCGGGGCTGAGTCGCGCAGGGGTTGCTTGAGGGGTCGGCCCAGGGCGGGGGGACGATGGCCGCGGCCGCGGCCGCTAGGAAAGCCAGCAGCCAGGGTGTCTCTGCCGCGAGGAACCGCATGATCCTGAAACCGAGCGAGTGCCCTCATTAGTTGTCGATAAGTAAGAACGAGGACGAAGACGTGGAGGAGGAGGAGGAGGAAGAGGAGGAGTAGGAGGAGGACGGGGGAGGTAGGCAGGCAGACAGATAGGTCCTGACGACGACGATCCTGGCAAATAATTACTGAGAAATGGCTGAACCGAAGTTTCGCATCCGCACCTTCTACACCTTCGGCCGGTGCAAGAAAGTGATTTGGCATTCGAAACATGCTGGATACCATTATGACTCTCTTTTACGCGCAACTTTATTAGGCCGACGGTTAATAATAAGATTTTTAACATTTCCCTGTCTCTTTGTTGCGAGCGTCGGTCGAGCTGCGCCGAGTTTTTAAAAAATAGCTTTTCCCAGCCTCGTTCTCTCTCTCTCTCTCTCTCTCTCTCTCTCTCTCTATCTATCTCTCTCTATCTATCTCTCTCCCTCTATTTAGCAGGCGCTCACGCACTGTCCTTTATGCGCCCGCCCCCTGGCGCGGCTCGATTAGAATGCGCCGAGGTCCGTATAAACACTTGCGGGAGGGAGGGAGGGGGGTCGAGAGCGGAAAGAGTTGGCTCGGTGATAACAAAATGACCATACTTTCACTGTTTCACTATGGCAATGGCATTGTCCGTGAGCTGTCGCGATCACGAGGAGCATACCAAGTGCGGTACATATACGCGCTATCGATCGCCTGCCCTCCGTCACTTTCTGCAAATGAGGGATCGTTCCCGTTCCCCTCGCCCCCAGCCCCCTCCGCCACCTCCCCCTCCGCGCCCCGCCCCCGCTCTTAAGACCATCTCGGGCTGAGTTGTTAAGCCCCATCGCGCCCGCTTCTGACTCCTTTACGAACACACACGCGCGCGCGCTCGCGCGTTTATGAAGAAAATTGCACGTTAATTATTCGGATTGCGGCAACGGATGGGAGAAGAGGCACGAGCCAGCCGCGGAAATGTTTATTACGAGCGGGAGTTTATTATTCCCGGGACGCTATTATTCTTCACTCGAGCCGTGCTTTTCCGTTACGCAAGCCCGAGGTCGGGGGAAAAATTATTTATTTTTTTTTTTTCCTTTTCCGAACGACTCCCCGCCGATACTCATTTCCGAAATACCGCACTATTGACAATCCGCGCTCTTGTTCCGTGCCCGGGATTTCCCAATCCGCAATTGAGATCTCGCCCGTACAATTGCGGCCGTTGCATTGCGTGCTATCGTTAACAAAGACGAAAGAAAATGAAAAGACCGTGCAATAATAATTGTAAATAATGTTGAAACCTATTTTTTATTGGTCTCCGCGTGTACATTATAATGCGCATTCCTCTACATTCCTCGACAATAGGCCTCGTAACTGTCCGTCTAACTAAGTCATAGTGCTCGATTATTACAACTTGGTGCATTTGAGCATCGCTACCTTGCCGTACGTCGAGCGTCGAGCCGTTCATAGCCGAGAAGACTGATCACCGGGTCGGGGAGATATCATGGGAGGGGGGGGAAGGGGATGGTGGTAGGGAAATGGTCGCCAACGACGTGCCGGTCGGTCTCCCCGGAGGAGTGGTAGCTTCCGCGACGGGCAGCCGCCCGGTCAGTCGGGAGAAAGCCGCCGTCCCCGCAGCCACCGCCAAGGATTGGCCCCGGTGGCCCGGCGGGGGGGGGGATGGTGGACTCGCGATGCGCCCGGTTCACCGCGACGAATCGCTTAGGCTCGCACGACTCGAGCGTTAATGGCCCGGCCGGCGATGATCCTACGGAGGGCTTCGCGGCCGCGGCCGCGACCGCGACCGCACCGTACCGTACATCAGCACGCCTCCCCGATATGGCATCCTCTCGGCGAACTCTTTGTCCGGCTGCTTTCCTCACCGGGGAATCTATGGTGGCGCGGTAATATTTCAGGAATTTCTTAAACCCTCCCCGCCGCGCTTATCTCATTCGATAAATCCTCTTTTATTTGACAGAGTGCGGGTCATTATTTTACCTCGAGCCGGATTGAAAATTTCAGCAAAGATCGAAAGTGCTCCGGTCGACGCTTGTACAGATATTCATATGTAATTTTCACTCTGGCCATAAGTGATCGCTCGCCGGCGTAAATCTAGCCGAGCTTGTTTTTCCAACGGGAGTAAAATGTATATCATAAAATCGACATCATAAAAGCGAGAGCTTGAGACACGCTCTGGCCTGACGATATTTTCCAATCATCATTTATTATTATTATTATTATTATTATTATTATTATACTGCTTTTGTCAGGTGCTTCGACCTCGGTTTCTCACTCCTTTTTTTCGTTGTCTTCTGCTTCTTTTTCTTGTTTTTCTTCGTCTTCTTCTTCTTCTTCTTCTTCTTCATCTTCTTCTTCTTCATACCTAAGCCCGAATCTTCAAATAAACCGTAAAAGATAGTAATCCTCGTAAGTAATAATTCGTCTCTCGATCCCTCGATTTATCAAATTACCATTCCTACGAGCTTTTCCCCACTTTCGACTCAGTTTGGCTTTTTTTTATTTTAATTTTCATCTTAATATTACATCCGTTGCGCGATAACTCGATTTACTCGTCGATTCGCAACCTCGAAACGTGATCCCGAACAATTTTAATGTTTTTTTTTTTTTTTTTAATCTTCATATTACTTACTCGGATCATAATGCCTTCAATATACGTGATAAATCTCGATAAATTACGAGATTGTGCAAGACTCGCAGTGTCGACGTTTAGAAAAAGCAGGACAGAAATTCTTTAGATTAAATAAGTCTTCTCGGGAAACGTATGGGCCGTCTTGTGCTAAAAGAGCGGTGGCTGGGGGCGCGGTAGGGGGGGAGGGAAGTAGCGAAACGAGAATAAAATGAATTTAATTACGCAATAAAGTACAATGATATGTGTTTTTAAGTATCGGATCGATTCCCAAGGCTGGGCGTGAGCGTACAATGTTACTCGCATTAAATCTTGGAAAAACTTCTTTTACAACTGGGCATAATACGAGAGAGAAATGAGAATGAAATAACGATAATGAAGATCTACGGGGAGACCGTAACGGCGTCAACCGCAGCAGACATTTAACTGTAGGAGGCGAGCAACAATGTTTAATGTTGCAATCAAGTGATTAGCGATGCACGCGCACTTGCTAATGATAGGACGAGCGAAAAGTGAAATAAAAAGGCCGTTAAAGGGGAATAAGGTGGCGCGGAGGCGCCTCGTCGATGGGAATAAAAAGTAAAAGTAAGGAGGAAGCGAGGATTTAAAAGGCTCGTCGTGGATCTCTCTGGAGTGCATGCTTTCGACGTCGAAAATCTTACGAAATCGTCGGGCTAAGTGCACGAGGACATTAGGCAGCCCCACGGCCGATGAAATGTAATGCATAGAAGGCGGTGGAGGGATGGGGGAGGGATGGGGGAGGGTTGCGCAACCGAGGGGCCGAGCGACTGTATAGAAGCGCCGGGGGAATCATCGATGATTGGCGGCTAATGGATTTTCCGGGCGGGAGCCGTTATCGGTTACCGGGATCGGTCGATCGAGCCTACGGGGGCATTTTGAAATCGGGACTCGAATCGGCGAAACCGAGGTCACGCGAAACGCTTCCGGGTGCGCCTCCTTCCGCGACCGGGACTGGGTGTCTCGGCGGGAGCAGCGGCTCGCCGTAAACGGACGGATGGACGGACGGCGGTGGGGGGGGGGGATCTTAAAATGCCGGGGCAGGCGGGTGGACGGGAAGGTGGGAAGAAAGTGAGAGTAAGTAGTAGACGCCGGAACGTGTAGAAGTGGAGGAGACGCGTTAAGTGTAATTGGTCCCGTGCTTTCCGAGGCGCGAGCTGACGCCGCCATCGCCCCCTCTCCCCCTCACTCACTCACTCTGCTCCTCCCTGCTTTTATATAAGCAAGCGGGGCTCGCGGCCGACAGCTCGGTGAAATTCATTAGCTGGACGCGCGCGTCGAGATTAGGATCTTATCGCCGGCGATAACTATCATTTAGAGTCCCCTGCCTCCGCTCCATTTTCCAATACCAATGTCGGCGTACACGGCCGGCATTAGCATTTACTCTCCCCGCGATACTCTTGACGTATTATTAAGTTGGGCGTCTCGGTTAATTCGATCGGCGGCCTCGCCCTGTCCAACTTAGATCGCGTTACCGCGAACCCCCGGCCCCTCTACTCGAACCCGATTATTATACCGCTCTTAATTGATTAATTTACGACTGTGTATATCCTACGCGTGGTGTGCCTGTGTGTGCATTTGCACGCTAATAATAATATCGAAGATGTTAAATTTATCGCGGTATTGATTTAACGGGCTTTTCACGAATCTGTAAAATCCAATTAAGATTTACGAAATTTCTAATTGATTAAAATTCAACGAAATGAAAGTTTATAAGTCGAGATTTTACAAAATTTCCTATTTCGTGAAAAATTAGAACGATCAGAAGGAGACGCACGGCTGTGGCCCAGTTTTTACAAATTACTTATTGATTTAAGAAAACTCAGATTGGCCAGATTAAGGAGGAACGTATTTGGTTAGGCAACGACGCTTAAAGTTGGCTCTCTCTCTCTCTCTCTCTCTCTCTCTCTCTCTCTCTTCGCCTTCAACTGTTTTTTTTTTCTTTTAGATGAAATAAAAATTTTTTTGGTTATACAAAAGACTTTTGAATGCGAAATTATGTAAAAACGTTCTCGGCCATTTAAAATTATTCCGCGTAAAATGATGTGCATCGCATTGGTTAGGAGCTTGCACGTGTAATTTTGAACTCGGCGATCGAATCGTTGAAGGAAACCGAGCACGATGACCTATCTAAACGGATCCTGCGAGAGATGCTGCAGCCGCTGCAAAGACAACATGAGGTTGAGATTATAATTTCAGTCGGCAACTCGTCGCCGCGTAGATCTTTCTACGTACGCGCCCGCGCCCGCGCGGCTCTCCCGCGTTATAACCCCCCTTCCCTACCCCCTCACCTGCCCCCACCCAACCCTTCCGGCCGCCCCGCCTCGCCCCGCCCCCTCGTTTTAACGATAAATATTTAATTTATTTTCAGGTTAGTGCATCAGCCGTGACAGGTTATTCCCACAAAAGTCCCATTTTTTCTACGATTACAATTTGTCTATAAAATGATTTAACGAGTCACGACGAATCATAAAGATAATACGGCTTTTTCAGCCGTAACTCCTAACTGTCTATAGAATATGGACCTATAGAATAATGGCTTTATAATAGGACGATTATATTCTATAAATATTTCCCAATGTTTACAATTTATAACGTTTTATTATACAATAAAGTCAACATCCCTTAGTTACTTAATAAAGGAGTTATTAGTCCCGAGGTACTGTTACACTTTCGCAATTTGCCATTTTTTTATGTATATATATGTATACATAAAATAACGATCCGTAGTTTTGCATTTTGTAAGTGGAGCTCGAGCAAGTGGAGCGGGCGGGGGAATTAACGTTCGTAATCTTGTGCAGCTTATTTTATTTATCAACTCGTTTCACACATATTGTAAAGATGAACTTGAAGAATTGCAAGTCTCTATTTGTTCGGGCGCGAGTCTTAAACAAAAATTTAATCAGACGATTTGTCGGTCCTTAACCGCAAGCCAACCGGTAACGCGACCTCTCCCTCCCTACCCGCCACCCGCCACCCCCACCGCCACTCAGTCACTCTCTCTCTCTCTCTCTCTCTCTCTCTCTCTCTCTTCCCGGCATACACAATGGACAACGAGCTCTCCCCGCTCCTACGAGTTATTACTTGTTAAAATAACTTTTATCTGTAATATAACAACAAGCTCTTTTCTTATACCTGTCGCGTACGCTCTATTATTGCGGTCATTTTGACGTCCCCTGTCGTCTATTTACAAGCGAATTCATTTACGCGAATGCATTCACGTTTCTACGTACATTTACAGCTTTACTTAAGCCAGACTTGGAAAACAAAATAAAAAGTAAAGATATTTTTCGTTCCATCATTAAAGTCCATTACGTATTTAACTGGCGAATACGGGGCCGAAAAATCATTCGAACGGCGCGAGTTATAGAAAGAAAAGAAAAGAAAAGAAAAAAGAAGCCCACAGTCGATGAGTATGAATTTATTGAATACTCGTTAAAGTACCTTCCTATTGGCCATTAAGCATCGAGAACTTTCATATTCGTGATTTATATCGACGCTGGATCGTAGAGTTAGTAAGTCGTAGCGAAGAAAACATAATTAATGAAAAAATACGCGCAGAAATGCCTTTCTCGTAAAGCGTTGCGCAATATGTCTACTGCTATCGGGAGAGAAGAAAATTCTTAATTCGGTTACTGCGCGAAGGAAAACAAATAGCTCACGGCGCGTATAAGGAGAGGTTTTCCGAGGGCTCGAGAATTTTTCACGCGTGCGCCAAGTAACGAGACCTCCTAGGAAATACTACGTGCTTTTAGCCTCCGCATTACGTAAATTACGACGACGGGCCTTGTATAATCCGCCGGGGCCTGCTCGCGATAATAAATACGCGATACAATAACGTATTATTCATCTCCGCGAGCGACATTTTCTTTTCCATAATATTTGTCCACAAACATTCTCGC
This sequence comes from Ceratosolen fusciceps, assembly GCA_018883505.1. NCBI lineage: Eukaryota > Metazoa > Arthropoda > Insecta > Hymenoptera > Agaonidae > Ceratosolen > Ceratosolen fusciceps. The sequence continues at coordinate 5,720,875 of RCIC01000005.1, forward strand.
TCTCTCTCTCTCTCTCTCTCTCTCTCTCCTTCTCTCTCTCTCTGTCTCTCGAGCTCCTTTCAAGGTTAACAATAAATTTCAAGTCCTTGAAAACTTCCTTCCTCGCCGCACTAATAAAACTCTATAAAACAAATTATATTAATGAATATCGACGTAGTATTTCAAATTCTCGACATTAATAATCCCACGAGTTTGTAGTTATCCTGACTTTTTTTAAAGGCCCCTTAAAATACTTGAAAATATTACAGTTGATTAAACGCGTTTTTGTGAAATGACTTTTGTTACATCAATCCCTAATTTACAGACTCCATGGACTCCAAATGATAACAGAAATAAGAGAATTAAGTTGTTTTTTAATATCGTATTCAATATTTTATAAGCTGATTATTTAAGAATTTACGATCTTTCATTACTAAATGAAGTTAATCTAGGAAATAAGTATACCGAGGCATGAGCTTGTATTGCTGACATGACGTTTTCTTCTGTATTCTAATTATTTGGAGACGAAATCCCGAGGATAATTAAATTTAAATATCTAAGGCATTTTAAATAACCGAATAGATGGCAAGTCCACAGATCCAACAAGTATTTATACATTAAAATATTTCAAAATCACTGAAAATTGTAATTTATTAAACGACGTGATGAAATTAATTACTGGGCAATACATGATTTCATATTAGTAAATAATGTTCTCGTGACGCTTGTTATTACAATACATGTTAACTTTGTATACCAAAGAGATTATCTCAAAATAATGTCTAGCTCATATTCGTATTACTTAAGCGGCTAATAATCATTATATTATCTTTTATTTATTTGATTTGAAGTTTCTCTTTTGGAAATTTAAGTAGCCTGCATTACTAATGCATATACTTTATTTTCTATATTTTAATATTGAATTTATTATTGCGTAAGTATTTTATCCGAAATGCGTTAATAGTCACAAAGACGTAAAGTAAACGGGAAAGGGATCAATTTTCTTCTATTTAATGCAAAATTGTATTATTGTAATGGCGACGATTAGCTTGAATTTTTTTTTTTTAAAAAAATTTCAATATCAATTGATAGAATTAGTATAATAAATCTTCATCTGCAGCCGAGTAACGTATTTGCGAAAGGAAACATTAATGAAAAAGAGAACTGTAATCAGTTTGGTCGCGAATCCTTATTATTATTATTTACGTATAATATGCTGTATAAGTAAAATAACATGCGAATAGGAGTTACGAATATTGTACGGTGTATTGAAATGCCTCTGAATTCTTACGTTACGGAGCGTCGATCAACGCGCTCGATCCTGTATTATCCATTAGATTTGAAGCAAATGGTGAATCGAAAGTCACTCGCGTAAACATTTAAGGGTCGGTAAAAATTCGGTTCGAGGCGCACCTCGAAAATTCGTATTCGAAAATTGACCTACTGGCTGTTTTTACAGCAACGGCTGGCTCGTTAAATCGTTTCAATGCCGAAAACAAAAACGACATACGTGAACGGGTAACGATGATGACGATGGCGATGGCGATGACGATGACGACGATGATGATGGCGATAAGGGCGATAAAGGCTGGTTATTGGGATTTAACGAGGAGGGGTGAAAAAAAAAAAAAGACAAAAAGAAAAAAATAAAACCTTGTGCCTGCTTACGGAGTTGCGCGCAAGCGCTTAGCGAAAAATAGCGAAAGATCGGTCGGCAGCGGGGTGGGAGGGGGTGGGCCGCGGGATCGGCAACCAAAGCTCCTAAGCCGGGGCTCGGCCGAGGGTAGAAGAAGAGCTCGGGAAGCTCTCACTCGCACTAGCACTCGCACTCGCGCAACCGCTGCTGGCTCGCATTACCGCTGCTGGCAAGGTCCACGTGGCCGATAAGGGGGGTAGGTAGGTAGATAGTGGCGGAGTCGTTCGTCAGAGGAGGAGCCGGTGCTCGGCCATGCCGGGGCGCGGGTGTCGCGCGAGCAGGCAATAGACGACGAGCGCGCTGCCCGAGAGCCGCGCTACGACTGAGGCCCGGTCGACGCATTGTTACTTAACCGCTTTGAAATTGAATCTGGAAACGACGCGCGGCCACGACGACGAACCTTCACTTTCGTGCTGCTGCACGCACGAAAGGCTCCCGGGGGCCTGGGGCTGGGGCAGCGCCGCCTCCTAATCCGCGATATCTGCCAGCGCAGCCTCTCCCGGCGCGACCTCGCTCGCCCTCCCCTCCCTCCTTTATTTCTTCTACTTCGTTTTCTTCTTCTTCTTCTTCTTGGTCTTCTTCTTGGTCTTCCTAACCTCCCTGCCGGGGAATTTGATCGACCCTTCTAGCTGGCTATTATACCCGCACTCGATTTATCGTTACCGAGCGACAATTATTCACCATTACGTGATTGTTTATTATTCTTATTTCCGTTGTTGCTATTGTTGTCATCATCAAAGAGTTAGTTAATTCGATATTTTTCAATACTTCTCTCTCTCTCTCCCCCTCTCTCTCTCTCTCTTTACTTCTAGTTTTTCTTTTAATAATGTTATTTCACCTATTTTAGTTGATGCAAGTTGCCGAAGAGAGAGAGAGAGAGAGAGAGAGAGAGAGAGAGAGAGAGAGAGAGAGAGAGAGAGGGAGAGAGAGAGAAAAGAGAATCGAATGTTTCGCGAAAATGATTGTAGGCAATAATAACGCTCATTGCACTAAGAGTGTGCACCACATAATAATAATCACGGTTGGCACGTTGCAAAATCCTTCTTTCTTTCTTTCTTGGAACATTTTTAAATGATTCTTATTATGTTTCGCTGTAATTACGAGGCAAATAATTCGTTAAATTTTAATGGATTCAGATAAAAGTTAAGGCGAAAAGAGACTTTATTTTTAAAATGAAAGAAAAGTCACTCCTTCTTACAGAACGGCTTTTTATTGCCCGTGGCAATTATTATAAAAGATAGGGAAACGCGAGTGTCGATATGATTCCGCACGAGGATATCTGATAAGCGATGAAATTTATCGATGGAACGGGCCGATGAAATGAATCCCCTTGTCGTCTCAGCGTTAAAATACCCCACCCCCCACCCCGCCTGTATCGGCTAGACGAAGCCGGGAGAAGGGAAAGGGAGGCCGCGTCGTTGTGATCTGGGTAAAATCCTGCAGCATCCTTGTCCCGCCTAGTTACGCAATCGTCCGTCGAAGGTGTATGAGGGTGTGGGGGCGAGGGGCCTGAGAATGTTAAAGACTCGGCGTATTTTTAATAATAACAGTCGTTCTCCGACGAAATCCCCCCTTCCGTAATCGCAAAGTGTCCGTAAAGGGGTTGCCGGAGGCGCGGACGGTGATGACGCGGCCCAGTAACGGCCCAGGAACGGCCCAGGCCGGGAAAGTACGCGGATATCGGGTAATAGCGCGGATCTCGGGGTCGCGCGTCCCCGTACATTCTAATAATGCGCGATAATCGTCCTTGGCATTATTACGAGGATCGCGCCAGGCGGGCGCTCCTCTCTACGTCGCCGGCAGCTTCGTGATGCGGGGGAGAGGGGCGAGAGACCAAGTGCGTCAGCGCGCGGGTCGTATCGATCCCCCGGATCGATTAAATCGTGATCTCATATTGGGAAAGTCCCCGGGGGACTTATTGCCGGCCGTAATTGTGAGCCACCGAACGAGAAATAATGTCTTTGGCGATTTTAAAAGTCTTTCGTCAGAGCGCATTATGTCGCTCGGCACTCAAACGCGTAATTGGCCCAAGGTCGCCTCGCTCTAGCTTTAATTTTTCTTGCCTCGGTTCCCCGCGAGCTCGCCAAGTCTAGTCCTTCAAAAAACTCAAAAACTCGCTCCCGTCCACGGCCACGCGGGATTCGCGGAACCGCTCCTCCTGAGCCCCCCCTCCTCCTCCTCCTCCTCCTCCTCCTCCTCCTCCAGAGGACGTATAATTTAGCGGTGGCTTTGTTCGGTGGCGAGGGGCCGATGGTTCTTAAAATCGTGCACGGGTTCTATGAAGGGAGGCCAGAGGGTCGAGCGGGAGCCACCGCGGTGGATCGAGGCGAGGATAAAAAAAAAAAAAAAAGAAAAGAAAAAAGAAGAAAAATCCGTGGGCCAAGGAAGCGGCGCCGCGATAATTACCGGGCGAGACGCCGAGCCCGAGCCATATCGTACGAAACGAGAAAGAGAAAAGCTTTACGCGTCCCGATGGGGTTTTTCGTTACAATGCAGCCGAGCGGGCGCCCCATTAATTATTATCGGTCTCGACGCTCTTTTCTCTGTTTACCTCACGTCCCCGTCGCACCACCCTCCCCCTCCACCCCGACAATAACCCCCGCTCTTTAGCGAGCCGCTGTAATTTATCGAAAAACGGAAACTCGTGTTCGTGAATTATAATTACATAAAGCCGAATGAATTCTACCGGCTAAAGGTCTGTCTACAAATTTATATAACTCGCAAGCTATATATATATATATATCGATAAGAATATATCTCATTATGAAATCCTGCACTATGAAACCAATCGTGATTACAACGTCTTTGCAATTTATACTTTTGCGTTATTATAATCTATTGCCACGCGCCAATACCAAGGAGCTCGCAACAAGTACATTAACCCTACGAATTTCAATCAATATTTACATCGGACTTTTACAATCATAACCTCCCGCAATTAATGCCACATTATCAAGCTTAGGCGTCAATTTGTCATGTATTTGTTATGTAAGGGAATTATCAATTATCGAATCATATACGCGCCTATATGATATACGCATGAATCATGCCAAGGACCATTTCGTTATAAAAATATATATAAATTTCTTTGCCGGCGCTTCGCCTATAAGTTTTAATTGTTGGATAAATACGATTTTCTGCGTGTATTTACAGAGATGGGAGGGGGAGTTGAGGAATAACTTGTCAATGTGACGCAAGCTGGAGTTACTTGAAACGCTATTTTCAACACTTATTAACGGGAATTGGGTACAAGCTGCATTGATTGAGAGCTTAATTGTATCCTACTCGAGGGATCTCTGCATTTGTCATTCGTAAATTGTTGTAACATGCTTTTAATAACGCTCAATTGTAAAGTAAAATTAAATAGAAAGTGTTGTGTTGTATTATGTAAATTATGTAAGTGATTATTGTTTTATCGTTGCTCGGTCTCATTGACAAGGAGTTTTAACAAAAATCTCGACGGTGCCAATGTTAATCAAAGTTTAATGGCCTCGGTTAAGACTCGACTTGCGCCAGATTTTATTACCAGTAACGCATGAATTCCGCATGCGATAATTATTTTAAGCGACGGAGGTGGCGGCGGTGGCGGTGGCCGCTCTGTATATTAAATATTTAAATGTTAAAAAAGCATCGGGCTGTTAGGGCTGTTACGGGCCTGGTGGCTTGTACACGTGTAACAATTAAGAAAATAGTTTTAATGGACGAAAATGAAGGCTGGAAAATGCACTTGCGTAATATTCATCTGCTCGCGTAAATAAAAAATTATCGGAGAAAATTTCCGTGATTAGGTAATATTAATTCATAAGTAGTGTAGCTCGGCTAAGAACGCGAGCGCTCGGGGGCTTTGTTGCGCTTTAATGATTCCTTGGCGTTAAATGGCTGATTGATTTTTATCGATATTTATTTAATAGTTAAGTAAGTCATTATATATACGGCTTGGATTGACTTGTCCGCCGATACGGTCACGCGCATTACCCGGATCATAAGCCGCCGATTTATCCAACGCTCATCTAAATATGCCTTAAGTTGGGTGGCTTAGGTTTCGTTAATAGGAAAAGTTTTTTGGAGGGGGAAATAGGTCGGAGGCAAACATTCGTATTATTCGATGAATGAATGAAGATTAAGCGACATTGGTATTTAGAAAGGACTCGGATTTCCTCGTGGGGTCCGAGTTTATCTAAAATTAAACTTGAGCTGCTTCCCTTAGACTTCCTTCTCCACCTCGTCGTTCCTTAGTCGTCATCTTCTTCTTTTTCTTGTTATTTCTTTGCTTCGACGTCGATACATAACGGTACGAAGTCGTTGGAAAGTTCAAGCTAATCGAGAGTGACGAGCCCAGATTAGAAAGTTTCAATTGAAAATTACATCAGACTTGCCCGTTAACAGAATATTACCTTTCCAAAAAAGGGCCTTTTGCTAACCACTTAGAAAACTCATTATTCCCTGAGACTCCGAGGTACTTATTACGCGACCCTCCTTACAATTATTAACGTTTCGTTAAACCGAGTGCGAAGAAAAATCCTCGCGGAATCTTAGGAAATCTTATTGATACAGCGATTTGTCGTTAAATCCTAAAAATTACGCGCCAATGACCGTTTTCCCGTGTAAGCGTTCCGTTGCCGCGATACGACGGAATATCGATTAATGTAATTAACGCCCAGGATGTAAAGCCTCGCGTCTTTTTAATACCGATAACGTATTCGCTAATGAAGTTCAGCTTACCGAGCGATCGGCTCGCGTTTATTTTAAATCGATCGTAACGTGCCCAGCTCTTCCGAGACGAAATCAGCGAATTTCAAATAAACATTAAAATCCCAAGGAGCTTTACTTGCTGTACGATAACGTGCCTTGAAAATCCCACGAGAAATAGGGAGCGCCGGAAATATTATTATTACTGGAATTGAATATCCATGTATTGACAGAAATACATTGCGTCGCGAGGTGTTGGTGGTCGAGGGAGAAGGAGGAGAAGGATGAGGAGGAGAAGGATGAGGAGGAGGAGGAGGAGGAGGAGGAGGAGAAGGAGAAGCACCGAACGAGAGTCCCGATTTGAAAAAGACTCGGTATCGGGAGAGGAAATCGAACGAAGGGGCAGAGCGGTAAGTCGTTGGCTCGGACGATTCGCGTATTTATTGTTTTAACGCTGAACAGGCAGAGAGGAGGAGGGCGATGAAAAAGTGTAACGTGTACTCGCTGCGCGGGCCACAACGACTCCTGGACAAAAGAATCCATTAACCGGCGGCCACGCACTCTAAAGAAATATTTAAAAACAAAAAAGAAACAAAAAACAAAAAAGAACACGTGCAACGAGGGACGGCGGGGGAGTGAGAAAGCGAAGGAGGCTGCGGCGGAGCGATCAATAACGAGCCGAACAACGACGACGACACTGTTCGGCCACATCCTGAATCAAAGGATCCGTTTACGTAATTCTGGGGAGATTAATTATCCTTGGACGTTCGTTGCCGGCTGGCTAAGAAAGAAAGAAAGAAAGAATGAAAGATTCTTTTCCCTTCGAAACGGGTTTGCCCCGTTGCGCAATCGGGCCACTCGGCAGAGGGCCGCCGCGTACGTAGGTGGCGAGTCGGCAGCCGATCCCTCTCCCTCTCCCTCTCCCACTCCCTCTGCCTCCCTGCCTCGAGCCTCCCTCGGGAGGAGGGCGTGCGTCATGGGTGCAGGGCCGTTGCGTAAGGACACGCTGGGACCCGAACAGGCAGGCGGCGTATCCGGTATGACGACGAAGACGACGACGACGACGACGACGACGACGACGACGACGACGACGACGACGACGGCTTTATTAACTCGCAGGTTTCGCCGTATCCTTGGTAGACGCCTCTCTCTCGTCGACATCGTCTTGGCTACGGCGTGTGACTTGATCCTGGTGGGATGCCAGTACTGGTTAGTGGATAAGCGAGACAAAGTGCCGGAGAGGGAAAGCTCCGCACAAAGGAGGTGTCGAGGATTCCCGATCCCCACTACTCGCCGAATTCCCATCGGCCAGAGCGGCCAGAGCGGCCAGAGCTCACCCGGCTGGCCGAGTGTCACCGAGGCCTAGCGTCGCCGCACTCGTGACCTTGGCGACCTCGCCCCCACTCGGCCGTTCAACCGGCGAGGCTTCGACGCGACCTTGGTGCCTGAGCGATCAGCCTAAAATCCTCTCGAGGACTATGGCGAAACCCCGGCGCCGTCCTCTCGGACCGGAGCCACAAGAGGAACGAAGCGATCGTTCCTTAATTCAGTGTATTGCGAGGTGCCGAGGTGCCGAGGTGCCGAGGTGCCGCTCTGCTTTCACCGTCTCGCCTCGCTCCTTAATTAGAACGCCCCCTCCCCTCCCCCGTATCCCGCCGTCGCTCCGCTCCTTCCATCTCGTATTGTCCTAGGCGACTTTTTTTCCACCGCCGCCTTCCTGACTCGGCTGCTCTCTCGACATTTTTGCTCGTAAAGGAGCTGCTGCGAGTCGAGACACGCGCGACGAAAGGAATTCTCGTACTTTGAATTTGCGGCTCCGCGTAAGCGACGATCGCGAGCGGAGCTGGCCGGCCGGCCGGCCGGTCGAGATTGAGGGAGGGACGGTGGGAGGGAGGGAGTTAGGGAGAGACGGGGACGGATATAATGTATAAGCTCATCGGCCCCTGTCACTAATACAATATAATCTCCTGTCGTATGCTAATAGTCGGAGCGGCTCGAGGGTACTTAACGCGCGCGAGGGACCGTAGGAGCCGAAGCAATTTCATTGGTCGGCTTATTTTCTTATCTCCGTCTAAGGCTCGGCCGTTCGGCTCTCGCTTATCTCGCTTATCAAGCGGCGTGACAATGGAGCGTTAAATTCCGTTGAGCGATTTATCGAAGGAGGCCTCGGATCATTCGCCGGCATCTCTACCCAATATAACCCTTTACGGCCCTTCCACGAAGAGCTCGTGCGTACGTGTCCCACGTGTGTGTGTTTGCGCTCCACCCACCCACTCACCCTCGGCGACTTAACGGACTTCCCTCCCGGCTTCGAATCTCCTAAGGCCGATGCACTCGATCCTCCCGAGGTGCAACGCTCCGTGACTCGCGCGTCTTCCCGAGATCTTACCTCGCGACTCACGTGACCTCGGCTGAGGTGTGCTTTCTACACGCACGTCATGTACCCAGAATACGCGACGACTTGTCGAGAGGCTGCTGCGCCAACTACGGGACCAACTACCGACTCACTGGACCGAAAATCATCGCCGTCATCGTTCTCGCTTCCGCATCACTCACATAAATAATTATAATAATCATCATCATTATCTCGACATTGTCGTAATGTCGTCGTCTCCAGTCAGTCATGCACGTGATTCGTCGGGAGCCTCGGGGTACGATCCCTTCGTCATCTTTATTCCTCTTGTCTCGCGTTATCGTTAACAGAAAGAAAGAAAGAAAAAAAAAAAAAAAAAAAAAAAAACAAACGGGCACTCGGTAAGAAGAAGTAAGCAGTCCTGCTTTTTCCCCACTGAACAGGTCGGGACTCCCCGGTGATCGATAAATCGCACGCACCGCGGGCTCGCCTTACTAATCAAAGGACCGAGCGCATCGTTTTCCGATCGCTTTTCCGTATCGATTGAGTTTTGAAAGCTACGAACTTTCCTTCTTTATAATACGCATACACGTGGAAATATAGTAAATCGCGAGGAGGGGAATGCGAATATGCTGTAAAACCACTCGTACGTCCGATAGAGATAGTAAATCGACACCGAGCCGGAATTACCATTATTGATATATCGAGGTGGCCGTGGGGGGGGGAGGGGTGGAGGACGGTAAAGGGTAATAACGCAGCTCGAGTAATTATCATGAGATTCTTGAGAGTTGTCGAGTTAACGAGCCGAGGAGCCGAAGGCGAGAGTAAGCCGTGAACCAAGCGATTTGGCATTTCGCCACCGGGCTTTTCTTTCAGCGACCTCGGACCTCGCGAATCCGGGTCGCCCTTGAAATTTATGCATACCTAATACGTATTTCACTCTTTAATACTTTTACTCTTTGGTTTTGTTCTCTTTAGTACGGGTGCGCGGTAGTATGCGCCGTCACGAGTCGGGCACGTGAGGATTTTTTAAAACCATCCTCTCTCTCTCTCTCTCACTCACTCTTATTGGGACTTTTCGTAATTATTCGTAAACGAAGAAGCGCGTGGCCTCGTCCGGGTGCGACGTAGCCACAAATTTTCCTTAACCAAAGGCTGTCGGCTTCGAAACTGGCACAGCTCCGACACAAAGACCTACTACTATACCTTGTACTATCGATGCATTTGAATTAATTACAGCTCCCGACCTTCTCTCTCTCTCTCTCTCTCTCTCTCTCTCTCTCTCTCTCTCTCTCTCTCTCTCTCTCTCTGGACATGGAAAGCGAGAAAGCAACATCCTCTGGTCGAGTTGCATATCTCAATGCCGTTTTACAAATACCCGTGCAATTAATTGAAAAACGCTTTTCCTCGCGCGTCTTTCGTCACTCGGTTTTTCCTCTTTTTTCCCTTTGTGCCGTCGACTCGCCCGAATCCTCAGCGTCTCTCTCTCTCTCTCTCTCTCTATTTCGCGTCCAATTCTTATTATTATTTTAAGGTTTTCGTAAACCGAGAACTCCTCGACTCTTCGTCTTTTAATAAATAAACATGTAACTTTAACGGGATAAGGAAGTTGTAAAATCCTCGTATTTATCGGATCTTCGGGCAAAGTAGATATTGTCCCTCGGCCGGTATGAAGCCGTTCCGTTTTTTTTTTTTTATCGAAATCTTACAAATACGTGATTGTAAGGAGCCACGGGTGCGTGGGCCGCAGCCTTTGCCGGGGCTATTTATTTATACGCCGAGGGAGGCAGTTATTTAAAAAAAAAAATTTGTCCTTTTTAGACGAAGCCGCCGAGGAATTTGCAATAACTCGCGCTTTTCGTATAAACAGGTTTATAAGTTGCGAATTTTATACGGCCGCGGCCCCGGTAATTTATTCCCGAGGTAATTTCGGATATTCGTTTGGCATCGATATATTTACTATTGTTCTGTTTGTTATTTCGTTAGCCACGTTAGCCACGTTAGCCACGTTAGCCACGTTAGCCACGTCGTTGCGCACGCGCGCATGGGAATCCTTTGAACGAATTGATTTATCCATTAATCGATATTAAATCCTAAAGAAAGTCCGCCCGAAAGCGTATAATAATAAATTTAACAACCAATTACGATTTATAAATACTTTTTGTAAGGAATTTTTCCAATCTTTAAAACTCATATGATAATAAACCTCGCGCACGGCTACGCAATTGCATTTGCTTTCATTTTCATACTATTGCATTAGAAAGAAAGAGTATTCCATGCAAAAGCTTTCCCTAGAATCCGTCGAATACGGATTTCACGCATACGAAACTCAAATATACGAGAAATACGGACGTTTAAAAATATTTCTACTTGTTTGTATCGATATTCAATAAATGTTAGATTTTGTATTTTATAGTGAAAATTCATAATTATTCATAATATAATTCATAATTATATAAGATCTGATCCGAGCACGAACAATCCCAAGTATTTCAATATCTATTGAAACGTATGTTTCAATGTTTAGTTTTGCAAACTCTGAAATATATTTATTGCATTTGCTTGCATTACATTTACATGCAAGAATAGAATATTGTGTTCCGAGTTATGAATAAATAATTCAGACTAATGGCTTTAATAATTTCGTGCGTCTGCTCTTCGATTAAGCTTTCACGTTATTTTTTATTTTAATAGAGTTTATTTATTTGAAATGCCTTTTCGTCCCGCGCTTTGCATTTATTATAAAAACAATTTGAATTCACGTCAAAGCTTATTTCGCATGAACAATATAATTATCGTTTCACAATTCCAAATCCGTTATTTACCATTTCAGATGTACATGACAATTAATCTGTTTTTCTGCCCCTTATTATTTTCAGTCTCGATTGACAAATTTTATATTATTTTACATTAATTGTTTAATGACAAAACTGTTGAAAAATTATGAAATATCTCATTGAAATGAATTTTTTACTGCACCCGCTGTGAATTATAATAATGAATTGAGTCAAATCACATTCTCAAAAGATTCGTATAAACGACGAAACATTGATAATAATGATTATATTTCGTTTGAGCAGCTCGACTTTATTATAATTCCAAGTAATAATTTGCATAAGCCCGCGTTTAAAGCTGGAAAATTTAGCATTAAAAGAATACATGCATAATTCATATTATTGAGTAAATGCTTATACATTGCCTCACAGCTAACGCATATATAAAAATAAAAATTGTGCGCTCTTGCATATATAAACTATTGCATTGCTTTTGGCCGTCATTAGAATGAAATGGAGTGTAACGAATATGCGAGATTGCATTCTATGGAAAGAAATTATCTCACATTGTGATATAGTCCGCATAATAATAATAATAATAATAATAATAATAATAATAATAATAATACGCTATAAAAACACTTTCTTGTGTGTGTAAGCTATAGGAATTAAAAGTAATATTTTCTGAAAGCTCGGCGCAGAAAAACCATGAATTATTTACAATTCCTTAATTTGAAATGCAACGATGACGTTAGGTTCTTTCGAATTGGACTTAGCGAGTAGAGTAAGAGCAATAGTTGCGTATAATTTCATTGCGTACAATGAAAAGCAAATTTATTTCCATAATTAAAGTGATTTAATTATATTCCCATGAATGGGATTGAGCGGCATCGAGCGTTCGATAATTGGAAGGCGAGCAGTTTTTAAAATTATATAAGTCCACTCGCGTAAAAAACATATTAATAATATAGCACACAATTGCAGGCGTTTAATTAATTAAAAGCAATTAATTGAAATGCAAATATTAATTTGATGGATTAATTATGTAGTCATATTTACAGGCATAGGCTCGAAATATAGTAAATTACCAACGAATTAAGATAATAATTAAGATAGACTTGTTTATTATCCTCGATTCGAAAACTGTCGTCGCAAGTATTGGAATTTAATTGTTATTGTAGTTTCGGACCGAACGATGTTACAATCAATGCAAAAGTTTATTTGGATGTTGATACGAGGCTAAACTCGTAAGTTGAGAATAACTTTTGGCTGAGTAATCGGTTTCGCGTAGGGAGGTGACGAAGCCGCTCGAGACGCGGGTCCAGCTTACGAATTGGCAAGACGAGTCGCGCCGGTCGCTCACCCACCCACCCCCAGTCCCGGCAATTATTTATGACTACCGAATGCAGTGGGCAGCGAGCGCGGTCAATCGTCCTTCCTCCGTTCAGCCGGATTTTAAATCATATTTCGCTGCGTTAACTCGATCAAAGGCTTTCTTGCCACTTACTTTGCGGAAGGAGGCCACTTTTTTTTTTTTTTTTTTTTTTTTTTGACTTGTACGTCGTTAGGCCTCGGCCTCGCCGCCCCCCCCCTCCCCGCCCCACCGCCCCAATACCATAGCGTGCGATCGGACTATAAATAACGATTACGATTGCGCGAATTGCAATATTTCCCTTCGCCCTTATTGTTCGCGAGCGAGCCGCTGATTCGTATTCGGCTCAATTATTAAATATACGCGCGCGGCGTATTCGAGTAAAATGAGTCTAGCTCGGAAATTATATTCTTTACCCACTATCCGAATAATGCATCGCCAATTAGCGATAATCAATTTTCGCATATTACGTTATATAATATTCTAAGCCTCGAGTTACTTAACATCGCCCCCGCCCCCCCCCACCATAATGGCAGGTTATATATTTATAATAAATCTTGGAGCGTGCACTTACTGTGAAATTATGTAAATTGTAATTGTCAGATTGTGCAAATATGTATAAGGTTGAATAACAACGGCTGTGATAAGAGTCTTTTAATATGACTTTCGAAAAAAATTTTTTTAATTTTTACGCCTGCCGTTAACCATCGTTTAATAAATCGGTGATCGCGTCTGCCTTTTAGTCCGGCTTTTCGTAAATACCTGAGGAGTACTTGGCTTGGCTCTTTTCTGGATCATTGCGTTAACAAACAAATACGCGTGGCGTTGTAATTGCGTTGACGCGGTACATAAAAATGCAGAGGCGAGCGGGTGACGGACATTTATTGAGCGATTGGGGAACGACGAGGAGTGGAAAATCGTGAAAAGTATATAAATCAATTCGAGTTAAAAGGATAAAAGGCTAAAAAGCTAAAAAGCATCGTCTCACTGAGGTACTGAAGGTAAAGTGAGGATTTTCGTTTAAAAAAAGAAAAAAAATGAAAAAAAAAAAATTAACATCAATTTTCCTTTATCATTATTATATTGAAAGTCAAAGTCAAATAAGCTGTTGAACATCATATGAGAAAATTTCTCCGTAACTGACAGTAAAAGAACTCGGGACGATTAAAATAGAAAATGCAAATCTTTCACTCTGTGTAAAGTTGAGAAGGCAGGAGGCGGGTAGGCAGGTGGACAGGCAGAGCCAGGTACGTAGGTAGGTAGGTAGGTAGGTAGGTAGGTAGGCAGGCAGGTAGGCAGGCAGGCAGGTAGGCGGGCAGGCGCTGCAAGTCAACTTGGCTAAAACCAAAACTTTATCACCGTCGGTAATTTATCCCTGTGATCATAACATATTCCATAATTCAGCGATTCCCATAAAACTCGGGCATAAGAAAACCCGGAAACTCGCCGCGACCCTGCGCGCGCGCGCGCGCTCGCGCACATTCGTTATACGTTCAAGCTGCCGCCCTACCTTATATATACGCTTTTTTTTTTTTATAATTATTATAATATCGATGTGTGCATTCGGGGCGTCATTCGATACCCGTTTTCGTACTGTCGCCGTCGACGTATGACTCCCAGCCGACATTTTCGAATTACATAATCCGCCAATATAATCGGATATTTATCGACTTTTATAAACAAAAATTATCCACTCCTCGCTTTCTTTTTATATAAGTGCATTAGCATCTTGGCCGGCATCTCCGCCGTATTCAGGCTCTAGAATCGTTTTGTTAATTTAGCTAATGAGAAATGGCCAGTCGCTTTTGCGTATCAAACCTGTTTTGAGAAAACTTTCGTCTTTAACAAAAATGCGATACGCAGAAACACTCGGCCCGACAACTTTTCCTTAACGTACTAAGTAACACAATGTCGCCTCTGCGCAAACAAATTAAGAACACGGAACATATAATCCAGCGTTATTGTAATCCCTAATAAGACTATATTATATTAATGCATGAGAATCCGTGATAATTACACCTGCTTGGTACATGCATATATATTCCCATAATTAAATAAAGTTGGGTAGGAAGAATGAAGCCAACCTTATCTTTAATGATGCCGACGGACCGATTGTTTTCGTGTGCATAATCTTTGGGCAATTAGAATTCGACATCGTTTCAATTTGATAAACTTTATCGGAAAAAACTTTAATATTGAATCGATCACGAAAACTCAATAAGTTGAAGGAGTAGAGTAAACATATTTAAACATATTAAAATATTTAAAATGCCTTTTAAAACATCTTTGTGAAACATTTGTTTCCAATGGAGTATCTATTAAAGTATGAATTTAAGCATCTCGTTCATTCGTACCGATGTACTTTTTTTTCTTTCTTTATTAAAAAGTCCGCCAAGAGTCGACGTTGTATTCAATAAAACGGACACATTTTCATTACCCGAATAAAAATCCTCAAGGAAAAAGCGATATAAACTCTTTTGCTATTTTTTTATGGATGGATTTTTCTTGGATGATTGATAGAATTTATTGATGGATTTCTAAAAGGAGGTGTAACTCAAGCGCTTCGAATGCTTATTCTCGTGTATATATATATATATATATATCTGTAAAAGACAATTATTACAAAGAAGCTCGTATCATTAAACGGTAATGATTCAATAATGATTTAAAAAGTTATACGAAATGAAAAATTTCGAGCGCACCGAGAGGGACCGATAAGCATATTATAATGAAATAAAAATATAATCTTTTTTTTTTTTTTTTTTTTTGGGTAATTGCAAGGCCAAGTCGACATTAATTGAAATACATAGCTCGCTTCTGGGCCTTATGTAAATACGTTATCAGACATTTTTAAATTCAGTTAAAGAAAGTGATCCGATTTTAATGGGATAAGCCCGTCGATGCGTAAAACAGCAGGAAACGAACGAATGGACGGAGTGGCGAGGGGGGAAGGGGCGGAGGTTGGGTTGGTGGGGTATCGCGTACTCGTGTCAAAAAATCAGCTTGTTTTCAATAGGAATAATAAAGATTACGCATTTCAGTGGCTGAATATTTTTTGTACTATCGGGAAATTTCGATAATTGCAATGCCGCGGTCTGCCACTTGACAAAAAGAAGCGTGTAGCCGAATTAAAAAGACGAAAAAAAAAGAGAGAAAAAAAAGAAATACGTAATGGAGATTTCTAAATTACGTTTATCTGGTGACGAGTAAAAAGTACGACAAGTTGGGTAATAAAAGCGTCGGATAAAAATACGGCGACAGAAGTAAAGATTATTATAAGAATGAATATCGGTAGGTGGTGGGGGTTATTGGGGTTAGGTCGCACCGAATAATACCCTCGGAGTAATTACGCGGTCGTAAATCGAGGGCGAATTGTAGCGTGCGAAGCTTGTGCATCTTAATTCGATCCCTTGGATCGAAGGACCATCGCGTTCTCGGAGCCAGCAGCAGCGCCTCGTAGGCTTCATTATGCTACCCGGAGACTTTTCGCCGCCAGTGAAATTAGTCGATAAATTATTAGAAGAAGGGGAAGAAGCCGTGCGTCGCGCCCGCATCGAGTCATTCCGATTGTATTGGCCTTGATTTATGGGGAAAGAGGCTAGGAAAGGAAAAGCCAAGCTTACCTAACTAATAAGTTTATTGGTGAAACTGAAATAACGAACGGTTACGCTGACATTTATTTTTAATATGTTGGCATTATCGTTGATATTTTATAGCTATTCCATATTCGCCCATAAATTTTCCATCGATCGGGACGCCGCTCGCCCCTCGCCGCTCTAATCCCAAATTACCTCGGGTGCTCGCTGTTGTTGTCCCTACTGATGCCGCTGCTACTATTACCATTACTATTACCACCACCACCACCACCACCACGACTAACACAAACATTGCCCATTACACCCCCTCCACCACCTTCCGGCCTCTGAAATTAAAAGTGTGAAAACACACTCTTCTCCGCGTAATGAGGAATATTACAGAAGAGGCAGTAAATTGTTATTAAATTTTTATATTGTCGTCGTCGTCGTCGTCGTCGTCGTCGTCGTCGTCGTCATCGTATCTTCTTGAAATGTCATTCGCATGTTGATTATAGTCATTAGTATAGTTACTTTCTACCTCGGCCATCTATGCTGTTTCATTAGAAATCTACATTAAGAGAAAGGGCACGATCAAGTGTAGTTTTTAATAATTGCTTTAATCTTCTTTATTATTAACACGCGGATTCTCTACGTGATCTCATAAAAAGTAATTTTTCCATTGTTATTATAATATACGATACGAATCGTTCGTGGAGACGAGACCAACGAGACCAACGAGGCCAACGGATATTTATTCGAAATTTAAGACTTTTCTCTATTGTCTATAGCAGCGCAATTATAACAAACGCCAATCAACGATCCCATAGAAAGAAGGAATTGTGAGCAAATTTTATTAAAACAGTAGGCCACGTCGGAAAACAACATGTGCTCCAATACGTGTGTGTGTATATATATATATATATATATATATACTGGGTGGGTGGGGGGGAGGGCATCCAAAAATATGACGCGATTAATGAAATTTAACGAGAGACCCGCTCGCGGATCCATCGAATCGGTTGTAAATCAATTGTAAAACAATTGTAAATCAATTTGAAGGTACTCGGTTCTGTATTTTCTCTTTAAGCGCAAAGCTCTGAAACGGAGAGCAAGGCCTATAAGAGCACCGGCGGTCCACCGTCCCCCCAAGGATGACTTTGCCTTTGTTAATTAATAGCTAAGATCGAAAGGTCTTTTCACCGCGGCTTGTCGTTTTACCAGTTTTTACAACCTGATTATGAAAGTAGAAAAGAAACTCGAATGCAGGATCCATCGAGAGGATTTGTCGCTCTGACGAGATCCCTCTGACGATCTAACGCGCCGGTGCCGACTAATTACACAATAGCACAATAATAAACGAAGCTCGGCGCGCAACGTCTAATGAGATGAGAACCGAAGGGTAGGGAAGGGAGAAGGAATTTCACGGAGCCCGGCCAGCAAGCAAGTGCGCACCAAGTCAGATATATCGTCCTTACGTAACGAGCACGTGTTTACTCACGGCTCCGAACGGGCTCCCAGTCGTCGTCGTCGTCGTCGTCGTCGTCGTCGTCCACGTTGTCGTCGTCGTCGTCATCCACGTCGCCGTCGTCAATCAGCGCATTGAGATCACCGGCTCCCTGCGATTCTCATTAAAGGGATTTGGGCGAGGGGGGTGGGGTGGGTTGGGGAGGAGGAGGAGGGGGAGGAGGAGTCGAATAACAAAGAAAGAAAAAGCAGCCGCAACATAACATCTCTGGAATGGATGTACCGGCGCCACATCGGCGATAGGTTAACGTGAGGTAACTTTACCTCCGTAACTTTCCAATTGCCGAGCGTGAATTCAGTCGCGAAACAAAGAGTCGGTCATTGTTCGGGCAACACGGAGGAGTAGTGAGGAGGAGCGGAGGGGAAAAGGTGGCTGCACGCCGCAGACGTCCTCGGCAAAGGGCCGAGTTCGCCACCAGACATTCCGGTCCTACAGCCTCCTCCTCCTCCTCCTCCTCCTCCTCCTCCTCCTCCCTCCACCCCCGCCATGACAGGCCTTTCCGGAAGCGACTGCCAGCGGGATTTTCCGCTTCCGCTCTCGAGCCCGTTGTCGCTTCCATTGGCCTATTATTATTATCATTAGTATTGTTGTTGTTGTTGTTGTTGTTGTTGTTGCAGTTGCTGCTGCTATTGTTGTTATTATTATGTCGAGGACGAGTCCCCGGTGAGACGAATTCCCGACTCGGCTTTCGCTCCTGCCCGTACTTGGATCCGAGTGCCAGCCGCACGTATTTCCAATGCGGCATGAACGAACGTTTCTCGGGCCCGGCTCCGTAATCTCTTTATAATCCAGGCTAAGACGAAAAAGTCTGGATTCCGTTGGAAGTGACATTTCTCCTCGCGGGCGGACGGGGAATCGGTCTTCTTATCCGGGAGGGCAATTCTTTTGTCGGGAGTGCCGGCAATCGGCAGTTCGGATTATCAATCTCCCTCTAGAAAGGCTGAAGGAGGGACGGGGTGTGTGTGGGGGGGGGAGGCGTGACGGGGGACGTGATGGCTTTTATCAGCTTCAATCTCACCTTAAGATCGAAAGAGCCTACCTATCTACCTACCCTGGAATAATCGTCCGAGGCGAAATTAACATTAACTTTAGAGCCGAGTAGCCTCACCCCTCCTCCTCCTCCGCCTCCATCACCATCTCCTGCAATAAGAATCAATGGGAATAAAGCCTCGGTATTTTTTGCGGCACGGAGTCTTATGCACTCAAGCTGCAAGTCTATTACGCAGCCGTAACAATTGTTTCATAAAAGCCGTGCAGGTTTCGTAATTTTAAACGGCGAGCGTCGGGCGATAGCGATAGCGATAGCGGGAGGGGTGGCGAAGGGGGCGATCTGTAGCGCACTCTTTCCGATGTCTGCAGGTAAGTACGCGTATTTATCGGGTAGTCGGGAGTAATTTTGAAAATCACATGATCGTGTCGATCCTTAGCTCTCGAGTACGGGAAATGGAAAGCCAGCGGCCTCGGAAAAGCACCCGAAGTGGGCTTCGCCGGGTCAAGGTCGCGGTACAGGCCTCGCCGAGTAAGGACCCCCTCGCGAATTCTCGTAATACGCAGGGATGGGCGAGGATCGAGGGTGATCGAGGAGGATCGAGGGTGATCGAGGGTGATCGAGGGTGATCGATGGGAAGAGGAGCCGTAATATTAGCCTCGAGCTCGTGCCGGCAACAAGGCTCACTTATATAATACATGAAAATCGGCTGGGCAGCTTACGTAAGGAGGGCGAATTATATCGCACACTTAACGGCGAGCCCCTTCTACATTTGTAATAAAGAGTACGGTGGAGCGGAGGGGGGGGGAGGCGAATAAATACGATTGACGGAGGGAGGATGGAATATTATCGTCGGTCAGTCGGAATGGGGTTGCACGGCGAGAAATGCATTGAGCCGTCGGTCCTGAATTTTCAGGATGTACGCTGACCAGGTCGCGGATATGGAGCAGCAGACGAGCACGATTCAGTGCGAGCTGGAGTGCCTCCAGCGGGAGCTGGCGAGCGCAAACTGCGAGCGGGAGCACGCTATACAGCAGAGCCATCTGCTCCAGGACGACCTGGCCGCCATGAGCTGCGAGGTGAGGAACCTCCAGAGCGAGCTCGATACCTCCAAGGCCGAGAGCCAGGACCTCAAGCGCCAGCTCCAGACGTACGTGTGCGAGGTACGAAGGGCCGAGGACCTCATCAGCCAAAAGGTAAGCCACCCCCGCACCGAGCAGCAGCCAAGCGGCAGCCCTCGATTGTACTCTTTATTGGACCTTTGCCGCACCAGGAGAACGAGCGCACGGAGATGCTGAACCACTTCAGGAACCTGAGCTTCGAGGCGTCCGTCCTCGAGAACAACAACCAGAGCCTCGAGAGCGAGGCGGCCGAGGTGCGCTGCGCCCTCCAGGTCGCCCAGGACCAGATCAGCGACCTCGAGCGCCAACTCAACGACAAGGAGTCCATGGTCGACGGATACGAGTGCCAGGTACGCCGACAAGGATACGCTCGCAGAGCAGTCGTTCAAAAGGAAGCTTTTGCATCCTTTTGCATCCTTTTGCATCTTTCTCTCTTCTCCCTCGTCTGCCGCGGCCTTTTTAACGATCTTGCGTAACGATCGGGAATAATATCGGGCGGGGCAGATCTCGCGGCCGATTTAGCATTCGCTAATCGGGGGGATACCGACGTAATGACGAAAGGGGGGGAAAAAATCCTCTTTGCAGATATCCGAGCTCTCCCAGAACGTGGCCAGCCTCGAGATTCAGCTGCAGCAGGCGTGCGACGAGCGGCAGGAATTCGAGAAGGAGCTGCAGACCGCCCGGGACCTCTGCATCAGCCTCGTCCAGCAGAACAAGTGCGTTTCCAGCCGACTCAAGGACAGCTTGGACCAAAACGCCAAGGTATAAACCTCGGAGCCATCGGTTCTTTTTCATCTTCATTTTTTTTTAACAAATATCTTCATTCGAGCGCTCCCTCGTTCGTATAATCTCTACGCCAAACCTCTGTACGCCGCGACTATTTACGTATTATTATTTACTCACTATGTTCTTACTGTTTTCTTGATGTTTTTTTTTCTTTTTTCTTCCATCGACTTGTTGGTCTCCCTTCCTTGAGTGACTGTCGTTCGTTCGGCACTGTTGCTCATTGGTGTTCCTTTATTAGGGGGCTCGTATCGGCAGCTCGCTCCGATGGTAAAGTAGAGTTCGTTCTATTTAAAGCAGAGGTCGCTGCTGCCGTCAAGCAGCAACTTTGCACGAATTATTTACCGCATTTCTACCTTACCGTCTTTTGTTCGGATTTCTCGTTTTTCTTTTCTTTTCTTTTTTTCTTTTTTTTTTTCTTTCAGTTTTGTTCTCTCTCCCTCCTTTAATCATAAAAAATTATTGCATTAAAATTATTAACCTACAGTCCGTAAATTTGTTTTGTTCTAAACGTGATATCGATTACGAATACGCATACACGATTCCTTTACAACTACGAAGCCCAAACTTAACGTTACTTCTTAATTGGCCGACTAATTAACAAATAACCGCTCGACGCATAAAAAATAGTCCGGAATTCCACGGTCTCGTGGTAGAATGCCTGCAAATTGACCGCTTCAGGAGCATTTGCTTATAAAAATAACGCGATACGAATCGATATTTTCAATTCGGGAAATAGTCGAGAAAAAAAAAAGGTTTATAAACAATAAAGAACAATAAATAATCAATTCATGCGTACGAGTACACAGTGCCTTCCGACGTCGGTAATTAATTAAATCTAAAAATTACGTGTATCTGTAAGAGGTCGAGTCTCGTAAAGATTAAGAAGAACTGATAAGCGATAAGCGATTTGAAAACAAAAACAAAAACAAAAAAAAACAAATAGTTAATAATGATGGTATTTAGAAATGAATTAAAGTCCAGGCAAATAGTAAGAATATGACGTTTGATTAACAATAATTTCTAGTATGAAGAGCAAATTGAAATATTTAAGTTGGAGCAGGATCTTATACAAGATCAAATGAACAAGGATCACAAGGCGATGTGCGGACTCGAGAGTAAATTGGAGCAGTCGCGCAGGGAGACGATGAGCTCGCAAACCAACACCCAGGACTTGCAGTGCGAGGTTAACAGGCTGAAGGAGAAGGTCTGCGATCTCCAGAAGAAATTGTAAATATCCGCGGCGGTCCATGCGGTTACAACAATTAACGCACTGAATTGCGAACTGAGGGTGGCTCGCTACATTAACGCTATGGCATGTGTTTTGCAGGACCGACGAGTCCACGGAGCTTCGCAAGTACCAGACCCAGGCGGCCGAGTACAGCCAGCAGGTCGACACGCTGCGTCGACAAGTTAAGGACGAGAAGTTTAAAAAATCTATGCTACAGGATGGCTGCCAAAACGGCCAAGGCGTACAAAGGTAAACATGGTCGGACGTTGTATTGTTGTCGTACGCTATACGTTGCAATAGCGATATAAGCGAGCCGTGCCATTGAGGTACTCTTACCTTTTACCTTTTACCTTATCACAATAACGTGATAATATAACGATTGCATACGAAGCCGCAGAAAGGCATACTTGAATGAGCTCGCTCGATTATATGATTACGCCCATCATCATACCTAGATTAAACAATTAAACGATCAATGGAAAAGGAAACCACAACAACAAACAACAACAAACAACAACAAACAACAACAAACAGCAATAATAATAAATATATATATATATATATATATATATATATACAAAAAAAAACTAGCCCTTTAAGCCACTATCCATCCGTAACTGAATCTTTGGCTATTCTTCCAATCCCAGAAAAAATTCTGGGCAATCGTGTTGCAAGAGCGAGCAACATGATCGAGGTTGTAACAGCGACGCGCAACCGAGTCGAGCGCAATATTGTCCGTGCCATTTGGAGGGGAGTGAGACGAAGCAGCAGTCACACAGGTAGAATGTACGCATTTGAACTCTACTATTTGGTGATTTGCAAGCGACCTGCATCGTTAACAACCAACCGAAATCCAAACGTCATGCCCATAACGCACGTCCGCTATTTTATTTAAGTAATAAAGTACCTCTATCCGTCCGTCCGTCCGTCTTTCTCCCTCCGTCCCTGCCCGCCACTCAATCGCTGCCTCTGAATGTGTAATTTATATACAGTCTTTGACTGTAGCACGCGCTCAATCAATCCTATGTAATTACAAATTAATGGAATAGTATTATTTATTGTTGTCAGTGTTGTTTCGCGGCCCGTTCAACGTGCGGTAGCATACGTAACCGAGCTCGCTCGACCTCGAGGCTACCCTCCGAGCAAAATAACCAAATGTCAAATGATCTATAAAAAAAAAGAAAAGAAAAAAAAAACCCCCCGCCGTGAATGTATAAAAAGCGATTAGAGCAATTTAAAGTACGGGGCTTGGCATTCGTTTGATGAAACGATAAAAACAATAAAAACGGCCAGAGGGACACATAAACATTGATGATTTTATGTTTGCAGGTCACTTAACTCATCACCCGGCAGTTATAACGTAGTGTTAAATGATGATGATTACAGTAATTAGCCGACGGCTAAGTAGTCGGCCAGGAATTATAATAAATTGACGTCCATTCAGATGCAGCGAGGCTCGCGGCATCACGGATCACAATGAAGGCGCAGCGCCGGAAGCCTGCGAGGCGGGTGGCAAGCGACGAGTTTGTAAGAGTTGCCATAGACCAGTGGACAGGAGGAACTTGATAAACTCGATCGATAACATCAGGTCGAACGACAATGACGACAAGCCTAACACCGGCTGCGAGACCGAGCTCGCCGGTAAGAACAATCTTTGCAACCTTACCTCGACCTTGAATCAGAAGAAGAGCATTAACGAGATCATCGGCGGCTGCAAGATGAACAACAACGTCAACAAGGAGCTCAAGTCCAAGAACGTCAACGTCTGCGCCAATAACTCCACGTCGAAGCGCAATCCCGAGGTCTCTGCCGTCAACTGCGGATGCCGTCTCCAAAAGCTCAACAATACGACGATCGGCGAGTCCCCGTGCTGGATCATCCAAACCCTTAACGTCATAAACAAGATGCTCGAGGAGCGGAATAGAAAGCGCCAGAAGAACTCGACCCGGAGCAAGAGTACTGAGACCTGCGCCCCCGACGACGAGTCCAATTACCAAGACGACGTCTCCTACTCCGAGGAGAGCATCGACGAATGCGGCGATCAGTTATCTTACTCCGACTCGAACTTGTCCGACCCCCAGCTTCTCAAGATCCTCAACAACATTCAGACCTACGCCCAGAACATTAACGACAACTTCAGACAGCTAAAGAGCATACAAAATAACAAAAAGCCGACGCAGACCTCCGCCGCCGCCACCGCCACCGCCACCGCCGCCTCCTCCTCCTCCTCCTCGACGGCTCCCTCGAGTAAGAAGTCGTCGAAGAAGTCCTGTCTGAGGCCTTCCACCTCGACCTTCGACGTCGCAAGTCCTACCAGCAGCAGCAAGTGTTCGAGTTCGGATCCTAATCAATCCAAGCAGCAGCCGTCACTGAAAAACTTCATCCAGGAGCTGGAGGAGGGCGAACAGTACCAGTCCTCGACGCCTTGTAGCAACGAAATCGAGCTCAAGGGTACCTGCAATCAAATTCCAGTCATCGACAAGGCCATGAAGAAGATCAACCTGGCGGTGAGCTTCGAGCTGCCCGAGTGCATACCCGTCGAGAAGTCCGTGGAAAAGCCCGTGGAAAAGCCGGCGGAAAAGCCGAAGGCCGGGAACTCCATGGCCGATTACCAGTCCGAGGTCTCGGACTTGAGCAACTACACCGATAAGACGGATTACCCGGATCTACCGGCGGGAAACGCGAACAAGCCCGTATTAACCATGGAGGATGTGTCTTTCGACATGGAGACCATTCAAAGTAAGATCAATCAACTCCGCGACGAAATGAAGGACGTATATGGGACCGTCGCCAAGATGGTAGGCGTCAATCCCCAAAAGATGTAACCGAATCCGGAGTCTAGCGACCTGCCGCTAAACCCAATTGTACCCCAAAAAGTTACCCGCGTGCCTACTCCCTCGTTCGACGCCAGGGACGAAATTTTGTATAAATTTGGTGGATACGACTTGTTGCTGCCAAGAATTCCCCCAAACGAAGCCTGTAAAATAGGACCTTTCCACTTTTATATTTTTTTTATTATAAAGTAATGTGAATAGAAAAATTAAACGTTATTTTTTATAATTGACCATGACGAAGATTTATATATCAAGTGCCTCTATAGCTTCCTTGCTTCTCTCTCTCTCTCTCTTTTTCTTCTTTTTTTTTTTTGTTTTTTTAATACGACGAATTCTTTTTGTAAGAAAAAGGCGTTTAATATTAATAATTCGGATTTGCTCGAACAAAATACAAAATTCTTATTCTCGATCGACGAATTCTATTCTACTGTCACTATTTCTAACTATTATTATTAACATATCCGTTATCAATATCAAAAGTTGTTTGTAAATGAAAATAATAAAAATTAATAATAATTATAATGATTCGTTTTTTTTTTGTTTTCTTTTTCTTCAGATTTTTGTTACCCATTCAATTCTTTTATATTCTACATTTTCATATTTTTATATAAAATACATGATTGAGATCCGCGTATAATCCATAAAGTTGATCTTGGCTCCGTGACTCATTGTTAGCTTATTCCTTGGTACATATTTTTATACTTACAAAAACGTTTACATTTCTTATTCATACTCTTATTGTTATTGTTATTGTTGTTATTATTATTATTATTATTATTTTGTTTTTTTGTTTGTATATTCGTTTTAATAGAAGATCGTTTTTATTTTTTTGTATAATACAAAGAGATTTATTTTAATTATCGATTAATCTGATTCGAAGTTTGCACATTTGTTTTGTCACAACGATTCTTTTAAGATTTCATTAATCTATCATTGCATTGACCTCTAGAGAAAAAAAAATGTACATCGCTCTCGCCATTTCTCTTCTCATTCATTTTCTCTCCCCCTCCCCTCGCCCGTTTAATTTCTCACATTGCAAATGAAATACAGATATTATTTACAATTACGTTTTATGCATGTGCTGACATATTTTTCTCATTTATAAGGAAGTCGTGCAATTAATTCTTTTTACAAAGTTATTACATTCTCTCTTTTGCTCGCATTCTTTAATTCATTCAGTTTCATTCGACTCGCATCATTACATCTACTACTCCTTTGAGACCTAAGATAAAAAAAAATGATAATTACATAAATGCAATATGTGTCATTTTCGTGTAAACAGTAACGTGTCATCTAAAAAAAAAAAAAAAAAATTCATCAAAAATTCTTAGTTGTATCTACTTTATATAAAAGTGGTATAATATATTTATTGAAACTCAATAAAAATTTCCTTTCTCTGTAAAATAATTCACGCACCATTTTATGGCGTTTCGAAATCATGCAAAATGTATATGACAAAAAAAATGTTATCGAAGACACAAACTCGGAGAGTTCGGAACCATTTTATAAACTAAATCGAGTGGATGGTGGAAATTCAAAGGACATTATTATTATTATTATTATTAATATTATCATTCTTTTCTTTTTTTTCTTTTTTTGATTCTATGGTGAATCTGCGAAGATTACATTAAAATAATAAAAACAAAAAGAGAGACGATGGTATAACCATGTAATTGCAAAATGCAATTCGGTAAGCAAAAAATTATACACTTACTAAAAATACAATCAATAAAAAAGCTTTTCTTCTACTCTGATCCTTTTTCCGTTCTTCGCGGAACAAGGAGAACAAAAAAAGTTATAGAAAAAAAAAATTATATATAGTTCATACACAATAAAATTAATTCATTATAATTAAACTATAACGTTCGCAAAGTATTCTTGCTTTTACCACTGTTTTCTTTCTCTTCGTGTCTTCGTCTTTTTTTATACACAATAAAAACATTTTTGTCGCCTTCATTGAGAAAATAAATACTAATATTAAATCTGAAATATTATCCCGTTTTCTGTTCCATTTCCTGCATATGTTTTTTCTTGCTTTTTACTTAACACCATCATCGTTATAATCATTAAATCATAGTCGTCGTCACCGTCGTCGTCGTCGTCGTCGTCATCGTCGTCGTCGTCGTCATCGTCGTCGTCAGCAACATCACCACCATCATCATATGTATTTCTTTCCTCTTCTTTATTTATTTATTTTTTTTTTTTTTAATTTTATTTTATTTTATCACTGTGTTCGTTAATAATTATTATCTTCTAAAACGAGCGTTCACTTAGTGTTTTCTGTTATTCGCTTTACGATTTCGTCGTGTCACTCACAAAATATCGTACTTCCTCGGTCACAAAATCATTCCACTAATCAGTTTATTTATCCGTATGTGCTAGAGAATTGGCAAATGAACTTGCCCAGTAAGTTTATAGGCCTCTTTTCAAAACTGCGCGCTCCCTCACAGTAGTTGCTCCCAGAAGAGCATTTTTATTTTCCACTTTTTCATTTTCTCCTTGTACTTTTTCCCTTAACACAATCGTGGAAAACATTGTGGCAAATTGGCGAATCCCCGCCCGGTCGTCGTCGAATCCGTTCATCTTCAATCAGCAGCAAGAGCATACAATTTAGCTAACACATCGTCGTCGTCGTCGTCGTCGTCGTCGTCGTCACCTCACCATCATCATCATTACCATTATCGATATTATCATTAATATTATTATTATTAATATTATTTTATTATTATTACTATTATTATTATTATTAATATTATTATTATTATTATTAATAATCATTATTATTATTATTTATTATTTATTATTATTTATTATTATTATCGAGTTGATCACTGCTCGAGTTAAGTATCGAAATTACTTTTCCCTCGGGAGGCCCATTTCGAAAGGTCACCTGTGACCGCTGCTGCTCTGGTCATTCATGTCATAAAGGACTTGTGCGATTGTCCTGGACGATTCGACGTTGCTCAACGCTACACCGGCCAAGTGCGGCTCGTATGCTCGAAGATGTCTGTAAATAAAATTAAAAGCACATTGTTATACCGTGGAGAGGACAATGAGAGCGCTTCGCTTCAAGAAAAAAAAAACCTCCTTTTTCCTCATATCTATGTATATATATATATATATATACACACATATATATAAATATATTGTATTCTCTAAAAACGAAGTCTCTCATAATTGATTAGATTATTAGAATTAAGTTGCGAGGATCCGTACCTCCTACCATGCGCGGAATATATGACTAGGTTTCTGAGAATAAGAGCTGCCGTCAAGCGAATACTTTTCGTAACAGGTCCTTCATTATCATCCTGGAATAAAAGAAAGAATAATTAAAGAAGTGACAGGTGGGCTGGCTGGCCGGTAAACGCAAAACTGTCTCTTTCAAGGCAAAAAAAAAAGAAAAAAAGATCAATAATTATTAAATGATAATTGCAAATTAAATGAATGAGATTTCACTCGTAGCACAACTGAATTTTCTCTCAAACGCAGAGCACATCTTTTATTGATAATGACAGAAGAGGTAGAAGTAGTACAAACGTAGAGGGAAGTGAAGAAGCAGGTCGTGCAAGTATTGTGTGTGAATGATAAATACAGCTGATACGAGCTATGTGCATTAGTTACAAAAGCATGCCAACAAACGTAATTATTGAGTAACAGAAACGATAATAAAAATGATTTGGTTATTCTCAATTACTATTGGTACTGTTATTAATATTAATATTAATATTAATATTATTATCATTATCATCATTATAGTCATCTTCGCAAACGTGATAAGTTAAGATAAGTCCAAGAAACTTAAATTATAAATCAAACGGATTGTAATGTGTAGTAAGTAAAAGAGAAAGAGAAAAAAAATATACATATTTCTTGCGTCAAGCTTTGGGATCGTAAGATGAAAGGATTGATCATGCTCAAGGAAGAGATGTGAAAGTGACATTTACGAATAGACGTTATTCAAGTCGAATTCCGATTACGGAATGGGAATTCAACTCGTTCGAGCGAGTCGAGTTCGTTTGAAGGAAGAGGCGCGAGAGTAAATTTTGTCGCACTTTCACATCCGAGGCTGAAGGTGCCAAGGGTAAACAAGTAAATAAGTAAGTAAATAAATAAATAAATAAAAAAAAATACATGTGGGAGAAAGGCGAAACAACAAAATTCTCAAAGCAAAAAAAAAAAAAAACACGTGGCGGCAGGGCGCACATGAGCTGGACACTATTAAGATGAGATGACAGCTCGTCCATTGTTTAGCTGATCATACATATGATTATTTTTAAAATTTTTGTTTTTTGTTTTGGCATTCTAACTCGTGGTTACCTGTTCCGGCGGAGGATTTTGCCCGAGTCTGGGGGAAGAGGAGCTAGTGTTGGCCGCAGCGGGCTTGGACGGCCTTTGCTGCTTTGCCGAGGAGAACAAGAAATTCGATCGTTAGGTTATAAAAGATATTTTTAGTTGCATTTTTTTTTTTTTTTTTTTTTTTTTTTTTTTTTTTTTTTTTTTTTTTTTTTTTTTTTTTTTTTTTTTTTTTTTTTCATGTATATAACTTCTAATCATTATTATTATCTTAAGAGTAAGATCACAACAATAATTATCGGAATATTGTGTTAAATGCAATCTACGGTAAGACCAATAAACGCCTGTATGTAGGAAAATATCTTTTGAGCCTGGGCCCTTTATTAGAAAATTTTAATTGAAAGTCGGAATAAATTTAACCAACTAAATTAGTATTGCAGTAAGTAATATATAAATATATATATATATATATATATATATATATATATATATATATATATGTAAAAAAGAATAATTTGACGTCTCCGGTTTCGTTAAATTTTGTTTAACTCTCACCATTAACTCCTTCGGATTGACAAATTCTAAAGCGTGTCTCTTGATTGCATGAAATGCAGCGTTAGGCGCGTAGCCCGGGTGATGTGCCGATGCAGGAACCGTCGTCGTCGATAGTTCAGTTTTACCTGATAAAGTCAACTGTTTCTGCCGTATTAACATTACCTGAAAGAGCCAACAGATCGTATTTAATATCTAGCAGATAAGCTGACCGGTATTACGGGTAGAGAGAATGGATAACGTGCAGTCGTGCAGACTTACATCGTCAGAGCAGTGTTTGTCGAATAAGTGCGTCATTAAGGAGAACCTTCGCCGCTTCAGCGCGTCACAACTCGCCCATAGGCAGAGCGTTTCCTCGCTGCCGGTCGGACAATGCGCCTCGCAAACGTGCAAGTACACTTTACGGGGCGTCTTGAATTGCCTGAAACAACGTGAAGAACGAGCATTATAACTCCAAAACGGTACAGTGCTGGATCGTATTAA
Organism: Ceratosolen fusciceps; assembly: GCA_018883505.1. NCBI lineage: Eukaryota > Metazoa > Arthropoda > Insecta > Hymenoptera > Agaonidae > Ceratosolen > Ceratosolen fusciceps. The sequence continues at coordinate 5,751,123 of RCIC01000005.1, forward strand.
AGAGAAGCTCGCGAAGGACGAGAAGCTTGTACCTTAAGCAGCCTCTCCATTCGCAAAGGAAGGCATTCGGATCGATTTTAATAGTAATGGTCTTGGATACGTTGCTCGGCGTCGTCGTGTTCGATTCTTGTATCGTCGACAACTTATTGCCCCGGATATCCACATCCAGGGAATTGCCCGGATTCCCGTGCTTAACGTCTTTCGTATCCTTAATGGAGGGCGCGGGCGACGGGGGCGCCGAGGACTGCTGCGTCTTTACCGAGTGTGCGGTGTTTTGCTGCTGAGGCGTCGTCGGTCTCATCGGCGGTGGCGTCGTAGCCGGCGACTGCGTCACCACCCGCGTCGGCACAGAACTCGTTATCTGCTGCACCTGACCGACCACCGCGTTAACGGTCGTTTGGTTCTGCTGACTCTGAAGCTGGGCCTGCTGTTGGATTTGTTGGGCCATCGCGCTGTTCACGACGATGGACGCCTGAGTAATGCCTCCCGAGGTGGGTACTAACGGTGGTGGAATGCTGCCAACTGCTGAACTTTGTAGTAACGGCCGTGGAACCTACGTCATTATAGGCATGTAACTTTCATTCGAGCCCACTGATAATTATCCGGCGTTTATCGATTTATTTATATCGATTTATTTACAAACGGCATAAGAAATAAGATAAGAGATAGGAAGGGAAAAAAAAAAAAGAATGGCGAACCTGCGTGACTACGACTTGCTGTCCTTGTGGCGTAACAGCGACCATTTTTTGAGCTTGTTGCTGAGTCGTCGCCTGGGGCTGCAGTATAATAATTGTTTTGGTATTCGTGCCTTGCTGCTGGGCGACCAGGACCGTCTGCGCCTGACCCTGGACGAGGGCCGTCTGCGGCTGGGCAAGCACGTAATTCTGCCCAGGTACCGCCCCGGATATGACGTAATGCGTCTGACCGCAGGGACCCTGCTGGACTTGTAGGACTTGGGGCTGGATCTGGTGAGTCTGACGCGCGGCCTTCATCGTCGGTATCGTCACGAGCTGATTGTTGGGCTGGATGCTTTGCTGGACAACGATTTGACGAGGAGCTGCGACTAAGAGACCCTGCTGCTGGAGCTGTTGCTGCGTTATCGCTATCTGGTGTGTCTGGGTATGGTGCTGCAGGGCCTGTACCTGCTGAGTTTGTGCTTGGACTCCCTGAGCCTGGACGTGAATCTGCTGTTGCAACTGTTGCCGTTGCTCTTGAACAGCGCTTACTTGATTCAACGCTACTTGATTTCCAGTTGCCGCTGAAATTATTCGTTCGCTCCAGTCATTATTTATATAATTTCAAGCTACAATTTACACTCGCTTAAATGCACACGCATTGCTCAAGCCCGAACTCAATTTAAAAACGCATTAAACAGACAAGGCTTAATAGCATCGATTGATGAGGAGGAGGATGAGAAGGAGGGTGAGGGCGGGGGGCCCTCGAACAACCCTGAAGAGCTTATCTCTTATTAATTTAGTCAATGAAAATGGAAGTAGAGGAATACTAACGAGAGACTTGGGGCTCTTCCTTAACGATGGTCTCCTCCTTTACAGGCGGCTTTTGCTCCTCCTTCACCATTCCCGTCTCTTCTAGGTCCGTTTCATCTTCAATAATATCGGCCGCGAGTGCGGCGTATAGATTCGCGGCGGTCGATGAAACCGTGACCTTTTCCTCCTTCTCGTCCTCTTGCTCTTCGGACTTGATATTTGACACTGTCGTCGTAGAGTCGGCAACGTTCAGATCCGGCGAGCTCGTCCCATTCGAATACTTGGGCTTCTTCGTCGTCAGGGTCTCGTCGGCCTCGTTACTATTACTTCCGGAGCGTTTAATACCGAGCCGGGGCGGCGCCTCTATCAACGCATCCTCCGAGACCTCTACTTTGATCTTCACATCGCTCGGCGACTCTTTCAGTACCTGTAAATTTTCATGATTTTATTGGTATAATGAATTTATTGCCAATCTTCCTTTGGAGCACGTTATAAAAATAATAATAATAAAAAATATAAAGCAGAGTTCTGCAGCAAATGGTTTGCTCACTTTTTTAATATGATTTTCCACCAAGTCCTTTTTGCCCAAAATTCCATTCATTATAGGTTCCTTGTCGAGCTTCCGCTCCAACAGATCCGCGAGCATTATACTCTGTAGCGGTTTGTCCTTGGAGCTGACGCTCGACGAATCCTTGGAGGAACCATCCTCCTGTGCGTCTATGTCTAAATTACTGGGTGCCCCGTTCAGCAAAATGCCCTCGAAGCTCGTAAGGGAGTTCTCTTCCTCGGCACCGACACCCGAGCAGTCTCGACTTCCACCGATGCCGCTCGAAGACGCCAGTGAGTTATTCGTCGAGTCCGAGTCCTCGACTATCGGGGTACACACGTTTCGGTGGTGTTGCTGCTGTTGTTGTTGTTGTTGTTGTTGCTGCTGCTGCTGATGCTGCTGAGATTGCGGCGTCGTCCTGATGGGGGTCATTTGTTGACCAGGTCGACAGAGCCGCAATCCTGTAGTGACGTGGTTCGTTTCGTTGGTCGTGCTCGAAGCGATGCTCGCGATCGCCAACTGCGTCTGCTGGACAGACGTTCCGTGTGTCCCGTTGTCCGTTTCCATGAGCTCGCTCTGCAATGTAAAGAATTTACGTTAAAATGATGAGACCAGCAGCTCCAAATAGCTTTAGCTTTCGGATTCCGTCAGTTCGATTTCCTCCAATTCAATTAAGGTAAATAATTAAGCGCAATTAAATCCGCACCTTTTCGCAATTATTAGTTACGATGACCTTGGCGCCATTAAGCCTCTGGACCTTTTTCGACATAATGATCGTTTGCTTCGGCTTCATGTTCGCAAGGATTTTCGTTGGCGTGGAACCTGTTACCTGGTGCTGCTGATGCTGATGCTGATGCTGATGCTGGTGCTGGTGCTGTTGCTGCTGAAGTTGCTGCTGACGCTGTTGCTGTTGCTGTTGCTGGCGTTGCGCCACCTAGTGAAACGCAGTCGCTTACGTTAATTTGAGAGCTGTCGATACGCCATCAATTGGAGACAATTTCAAGAATTACGCACACGTTTTTTATGGCAATTTATGCTCTCTTACATTGTCTCATCTTTTAAAATCATGCCATTGTTAGTTATCGTTCTAATTATTATCAGTGCCAATGGTGTTACATTATTTTACGTTAAATTTATTTGAAGAGAGTTTGAAAGTATGCGCGTATCACTTGGCAGTGATATTTTAAAGCCGAGCATTGAAACCAATGACGCAGCTCGGATCAGAAGCTTTAAGCTTAAATTCTTTTAAAAAGTACAGGATTTAAATATATATATATATATATATATATATATGTATATATATATAAAAATTCTATTGAAATGAAAGACCAGCCGTCGATTGTAAAAAGTACATTCGTAACTTTCAAAGACCCTTCGTAGACAGTTATTATTATTCACCAGCCTGACTTCGACATTATCGAAGATTTGCATAGTAGCTTAGGTGACAAGGGATAATATTATTTAGTAGATAATACAAAAAAAACGCTAAAGACAAAATAAAAATAAAAATAATTATTTATTTCATGAGTGATCGGTCAAACAGATAAAAAATAACTAACTACGCTACCGATTTTTAAACGTCTAATCATGCTTTTTGTATTAAACTAAACAAAAATACAAACAAAAAAAAACAAATAAAATTATTATAAACATCAAACAAAAAAAAACAACAAAAAAAAAACGAAAACAAAAATAAATAAAATATATGTGAATAAAGTCTCACGGCTTTCGTATCCTTCCGATGATTTGATGATTTTTCAATAAAGTAAACTTCATTTCAATCATTCTGTTGTATTTATGGGATAAGTAATTTTATAAAATCAGCTTATCTATTAGCTACGTTACCTGATTCACAATTTAATAAAAAAAAAAAAATGTATCTACAAAATGCTGAGCGCATTTTAAAGTCGTAATACTTATGTAGACGTTTAATATTTAAGAGCATGTCAACCATAACTTTTCTCACTTCTAACCGAGTGTCACTTACATTAACAAATAAAAAAAATAAAATTGTAATTAAAAATATGCACCTAAAGTAAACTTAGCTGATAAATATAATAAAATAATAAAAATAATAATTGCAAACAGTTGTAAGAAATTGTGATGAACTCGTAAGTGATAAGAAGTAAATGACATTTGAAATACTAACGTGTAGATAAAATCGATGGATTATATGATACTAAGATCCAAAAATATAAAACGTACATAATTTTTAAGTCATTTCATAGAAAGAAAAAAAAAACAAAACCACAAAGTGCTTGGAAGAAAGTAAAATATAAAATGGCTATTTAATCGAAATAGAATATGAAAGGCTAAATAATGAAAATGGAACGGGGATGCCCGGAGTGTGGGGTGAGGTGAATAAAGTAGGTCAGATCAGAGTGAGGGTATTCGACGATCTAATGGTTAATCAAAAGTCAAAAACACGACATGTACCTGGTTGCCTGTTATTAGCTGGTTGGCACTGATGCTGGATGCAACGCCAGTGGCGTTTGTTATTGCTGGTACAGCGGACACACAAGAGGAGGAAGAAGTAGCGGCGGCGCCTTGCATGCACTCGCCGCTGAGCGTTACCTTGGTTGCCAGTAGGCTCTTTATGATGGAGCTCGAGGTAGCCCCGGACCGGCCCTCCTCCTTTACGATCACCTGGACGGTCTGCAGCTGCTGCCCGGATGATTGGGACTGGACGACCGCCTGGGCACCGCTCGCCAGGAGCGCCTGACTTAGATGTGGATGCGCCACCGATACCTGCGCCAACGTACACCATCAATAAGTAAGTTTCAACCGTAGCGTTTTGACGCACAACCGGGGATAACAACTGTCTGTCGATGCCCCGACACGTTCGGGCAGTACGTACTTCTTAATCGACATCATTTACTACCTGCCATCTTTACATGCCTCGATACCTTCTTTCTTTCAATCTATTTTTAAATTACATCGTCAGCTGCGTAATTTAAGTACAATACTTCATTACGCTTCTTAAGTAATAACTGCTTAATTTTCATATCGATGGTACAACGCTAAGGTGCATTCGAAACAGGTTAGGCTTTCTGCGCACAATTATATTCTTTTTAGGCTTGTAATTACTGAGCAGTGCATATTTTCTTAAATGTTATATTCAGATTGCAGGAAAAGATTCTCTCTCCTATATAGTACGTATAAATTATTCAAACGACTTCCGATAAAATTACTCTACGATTCACTAAAGAAGAGAAGTTTTAAGTCTCATTTAATATAAGTGGCATCTTTACTAAAACTTGTTAATCTCTCTGGTCTTAAAACTACACAAGTAATATATGCGTACAGAAAATCAAAAGTAGAGAACAATAGGCAAATAAAGATTTACAATAAACATATATATCTATATATAACAATAATATAAATAAAGATATGTATCTAAGTTAGACGTCACTGAAAAATTAGGGATATCGTGTATGTAGGAATGAAAACAAATGAATCGAGTCACGGGTTTTGTATCACGTCAATGTATCAATGTAAATAAATATAAAAATTGAGTGAGAACATTAAAAATTAATAAAGAGCTCTATCTATCAATTATAATAACAAAATTTACACATGCAAAGGATGGTTTTTTTTTTTTTTAAATTTATGTATGTATAATAAATATAAAAACTTGCGACTGTAGTTACATTGCAATTATGTTTGATGATTGTAAGTGATATTGAAATTTATTAGAAATTGCGATGATCTTAGATAAAAAATAATTTCTGAAACTGGATAAACTGGAAATGTATCATTTACTATGTTTCGAGAAAACAAAAATAATAATATACACGGACTGTATTTATCATCGCAATTTTCCTAAAACAATTCTTTAAAATCAGCACGTGAACAAATAACAGAGCTATATTATCATGCTGGACGAAGAAAATACAAAGAAAAAGCATGTACAAGCTAAATATTGAAGAAACAAAAAATTTGCTCAATGCTAATTAGGCGTGATTTTTTTCATCTGAAATTGTATAAGAAAACAATATCTTTTGGAACGTAGTAGTTTTCTCTTATAAATTTATGGCGTCAACTTTTAGTACTTTTCTAAACAGACCGTAAGTCGATTAAAGCCTTAGGCAATCAATGAATTTTGCGAATTAATTCTACATTGCAACGTAAAAGATTATCAAACGGAATCCCATAAGAAGAAATGCAGCGTTACGCATAATAAGAGCAACAATGACGATAGTATAGGGGGGAGGGGGGAAAAAAAGAATAAAAAATGCGAATGCGAATGCGAATGCGAATGTAAATCTATCAATTTATGAGCACGGTTAATGAGAAAAAAATGACGAGAATCATGTCAGAATCAACGGTCTTTAACGGTCGGAGAGAACCCACCTGACTCTTGGGCTCGATTGGGACGTTGCTCGTGACCGGGCTCGAGGCATTTAACGGACTAATCGTGGGATTTACGTGGGAGGCTTTTGTCGGGGCGGACAATTGGGCTTTAAGGATCGGGGAGGACGGCGACACTTGTGCCGGTGTGCTATCTTTACGCTGTCGTTGTTGCGCTTGTTGCTGCACCTTAGCTGTTGTTGTGCCGTTCCCGCCGACGCCGCTTACGATGACGTTGTTACTTGCTCCGACGCCGCTACCACCAACGCTAACGCCGCTGACTGCCTGGCTCGCGTTCGTCCCGGCGATCGCTTGGCCCTGGTGCACTACCTGGACTGGACTTGTGCGCACTCGAATGCCCTCGTAGTACAAGCTGCCGTTGCTCTCGCCTTTCAATGGGTTCGGTCCGATCGTTCCTCCGAATACCGATCTGAAACGTGGACGTTCGCTCAATTTCACCATAAGTCACTCATCCTCGGTTCTCTGGATTTTCATTCCGAACCAGACGACACGTAAGAATTACATTTTTCTCTTAAGGAACATTCTCCATACGATTCAACAGCGATAGGGTATGGATTTAAAAATAAAAGGTTTTTATATATTATATATTATAGACTAAGAAACTGTATAACCATATAATTGAGTCGAGAGCTTCGTAATAACGTATCAAATACACATTTGTCCCGTTTGCGTAAATAAAGAGCGTTGTAAACGGAAAAGTAGTGACGAGTTGTACCTGACGCATCGAGGAAAATGAAGAGGCGCTATGACCCCCCTCCTGCCAATTTTTGTGCAACAACCGAGATATTTTTTGTACAATTCTTCCTGTTCGATCTTCACGCCGGGGGAGAGTTCGAAAGTTGCTCTGAGCCAACCAAGAGCGAACTGCTCGTTCTCCTGAATAATCTGCTGATGGGCGTGCTGCTGCTGTAGCGAGTTCGCCGCCGCTTCTGCGAATGGAAAATCATAAATAAACACGTCTTTACTGAGTACTTGGATTGCAAACCATTATATATACATTCGATCGGATTGATCCGATCGACGACGGCCAAGTCTTTTGCATTATGTTATAATATACCTTCATTGCCTACATGTTCAAAGCACTGCTTCTATTGCAGTCTGCGCTTCGATACACAACTCGCATGACACAATTTTCATTTCTCCGAGGAAAATGATGTGCAATGCTTCATCAGTCGCAGAGATAATTAAATTAATCTAAGAATTCAATGAAGCGAGGTTGGCGTAGAAAAACCTCGGTTTTCACGTTGACCACTTAAAAATATCTAGAATTATTAATAATCTACAAGAGATATCTCGTTGCTATAAAAAAAAATATCTTACATCGTGTCAGCTATTCGAATTGTTTTTTATTCTTAATCGCGAGCTACGCACGCGCGCAGACGCAATAGACTATTTAAAAAGGTGTGCAACATTACAGTTTCAATCGAATTTGATTGAATGAAAAATGTCTATTGTACCACGGCCATTGTACCATATAATATATATATATATATATATTATGAATACGAAGAAGCTTTAAGGCGATATGTACTTCTTCATGTCCGCGTTATTTAGACTACCGAGCGAATTTCTGGGCCTTGGCTTGCTCTACGTAGAACTTCATGTAGTACAATTGATATCGTATCCGAATCAATAAATCCTCAATCGGTAGATCGCGCGACATTCGAATATTGGATGATGAGAATTATCGTAAGCGAAACGAGTCCGTGCCATATTTGATGAAGAAGTTACTCTCGCTCTCGGGCGTCTTACCCCTCGCTCGTTTCATTGAAATGTTTTTGTAGCAGCTTACACAATGAAAGCTCGTTAAGTTATTATCATATCGCAGAACGTGTAAGCATCTGCATCGAACAGGAATATTTTAATAAAAAGTAGCTGACGGTCTAATATAAATTTTGGATAATTTGAGCTCTCTCCCTCTCTTTCTCACTCCCCCCCCCTCTCTCTCTCTCTCTCTCTCTCTTTCTCTCTGTTGCGCGCGAGGCTTCCCGTCGGATTAATTAATCAAATCAAAAGCTTCTAAGGTAGAATGTCAATTGATTTCTAAGCGGCGTAATAACCGCTAATGCATTCAAGGCCCGAGACAAAGCTGCTGACAATGCACTGGGTACCGGGAGAGGATCCGCGGCGGAACGGGAAAGCAAGCAGCATTTCGGATGTATGGAGAGGAGCTCAATAAGGGGATCGGATGAAAAATTCCCTTAAAGCCGTTTTTTACTTACTGGCAGCGGCGCTCTTGGGCGTACTAGGTCGAGAGGAACCTCCGCCAGGCGAGGACATCGCCTTGGGCGGCGCAGGCTGCAGCTGCGGCTGACTCTGCTGTAGTTGCGGGCTCTGCTGCAATTGCAGTTGCACCTGCACCTGCTGGGGCTGGCTAACCGGCGTGGTGACCATGGTGATGGTATTGCCGGCGCTGCCGTTGATGCTTCCGGCGCTCGTGATAATACTACCGCTGAGGGTCGGCATCGTTGACCCGGGCACACTGACACTCGTCGCCGTGGGTGCGCCCGTCGATGGGGCAGCGCTCGCGTGGTGATGGACCGTGCTGGCGCTTATAATGCCCACTGTCGAGGACGGTTGAGACGAGACCGAGCCGCTCGACTGTCCGAGAACTTGACTCTGCTGCTGTTGACTCTGTTGCTGCTGCTGCTGCTGCTGTTGTTGCTGTTGCTGTTGTTGACTCTGTTGCTGTTGCTGCTGTTGTTGCTGCTGTTGCTGCTGCTGCTGCTGCTGTTGCTGCTGCTGCTGCTGGGGTTGAGTCTGAAGCTGGGACTGTGACTGATTCTGACCCGCAGGTATCGAGGAGACCGTCTCGACGACTCGCATTAGTATACAGGCCTTGGGTCCGTAGCTCTGGGCCTCGACTGTCACTAGAGCAACGAGGGTGTCGATGGCGCCGCGCACCCGCGCCACACTCGAACACGGCCTCTCACCAAGAGACGTAAGCGCGTAGAGGCACTCGAGCGTATAGACCAGCAAGGCTATGTCGCTCAATGCCAAGAACCTGATAACAAATTACAAATGTTAAACACCCGCTGGTTGAATCCGCGATCGCTTAATCCCCTCCCCCTCCCCGCCCCTCTCTCTTTCTCTTTGTCATTATTATCGCGGAACTACATGCGAAGCGGGCGGCGTCGCAGACCAAGTGACCCTATTGTAAACGCATCTAATCTTTTAATTGGAAAGACAAACGTTATATAGCGTCGCTTATCATCGTCCTTATTATTATCGTTATTATCATTATTATTATCATTATTGTTGTTGTTGTTGTTGTTGTTGTTGTTGTTGGAATTTAGTTGGCAGGCTACTTTAATAAGACGAGGAATAATGTCTCTGGTCATTAAAATGCTTGTATTCGAATTCCGGGACTGCAGTCCATTAGGGACATATTTTTATCTTCCTTAGCGAGCACTTAAATGAGCGATAAGAGTACGGTCTTATCGGGCTAAAGGGAAAGAGAGATGCATTTCACGTACCTGCAGATGAGCTCGTAGACGTTATCGTCGAGGCCGAGGGTGAGCGTTTCCTCGTTGAGGTCCTGCTGGCTGACCTTGTTCAGTATCTCAAGGCAGCTGATGACGACGAATCTGTCTTGGGAGTCGATGCCGCGGGCGACACAGGACAGCATGACGCTGGTCAACCTCTCGCCCGCATCCTTCAGTACGATTTCATTGGCGATGTTGCCGAGGGTGTCGAAGCCGAGCTGGTGGAGATTGCTCCAGCTCGCCCTCACGCAGAGCAGGACGAAACGTAAGAAGCAGCGATTCCGGCCGAGTATCGCCGCGTTCTCCGGGGTAAAGCTGAGGTTGCGCAGTATCGAGGCGATCTGGAGGACTCGTTGGCCGTACGGGTCCTGAGTGCCGAGGGTCCGGCCCACGCAGAACAGCTCCGTATCGTCGTCCTCGAACTTTATCGAGTTTTGGTTCTGGTCCTTGTACAGCGTCGAGCCGCAGGACGACGACGACACCTCGTCTAGGAAGTTGGCTGCTTGTCCGCGGGTGGGTACGAGCCGCTCGTCTACGATCTCAATGCCGTTCTCCAACCTCTCGCAGCTCACCACCCCCTGTTAAATACATTTAACTCTCTCTTTCTTTTTTTCTAATGCACTCTCTTGGCAAACCGCTAATGCGCTCTCTTGCCAATAACCCCTCTTGTATCGTAATCGGTTTTCACGGCACAAATAGATTCGTCCATACGTATTAACAAATACGCGGGCTCTTATATAAAAAATGTATCCGTCCGGTTTTCTGTCATTTCATAGAGAGGATAAAAGAGGCTTCTTACGAGAGTTTCTTACTTTTTAATTGTGGTAAATGAGAGGAGAGAGAAAAAAAAGCCCCTTTTTGCTAGTGGCGACCGTACGCAAGCGCGCGCGCGCGCGCGCTCATTGGCGGTGGAATGAGAAAGGCGAATGAAGTAAGAAGAGAATAAGATCGGAAGAGAAAATAAAACGTTGTGGTGGCATTTGAAGAGCGGGAGGGGCCGAGGGAGGAGAGGATCGGAGAAGATCGGAGAGGTCGGAGAATTTTGTCGACTCGTATCCGACATGGGCAAGTGCAACATTGTACTCGGCATTCAGATTGAGAGAATGAGGAACGGCGGCGTTGGTGTGGGCGCGCGGGCCAACCCGAATCACCCGATTACAGAGTCGGTGTCGGGGTCGGGGTCGGAGTCGGAGTCGGAGTCGGAGTCGGAGTCGTAGTCGGATTCGAAGTCGTCGGAACAGGGTGGGGGATCCTTGAGGAACCTCGACACGCGCGGCGTAACTCTCACGAGGGTGGCGGTAAGAAAGCGCGGAGGTTATCGATCCGCGGCAAAGATTACGTACGTTCGCTCGTGAGCTAGGGGGTGGCGGATGTGGGGTTCGTGTTAGTTTCGGGAGTGGGGACAGGGTACGGGGGATGGGGGAAGGGGGCGGGGGGAGGGGCGAAGCAGCAAGGCGAAGAGTGGAAGTGGTACTACTCACACTGTCGAGCTCCATGGAGGAGGGGTTGTCGTCGGCCGGGATCAGCTGCTGCTGGTACTGCTGACTCCTCTGCCTCTCCTTTTCATGACGCCGCCTGACGATGCGCTTGCTGCCCGGGGCGATGGGCTTCTTGATGAAGATCCTCTCGTCGGTGAGGTCGAGGACATCCTGGGCATCGAGGACGTCCTGCCAGAACGAATTTATGGAATAATTGCGCACGCGCGAGTAGACCTCGATGAAGAGCTGCCGCGTGCCGGTCGAGTCGAAGACGCCCGCGTGGGCGAGCAGATGATTCACCAGCCGGGGATACTTGTCTAGCCTGAGGGTGTGCTTGCCCTCATTGGACAGGAAGGTGCATACGTTTATCGCAAAGTCCTGCTCGTTCGGTAAGGGCGAGAGCAGGGAGAGGGCGAGCTTGTCGTAGTTCGAGGGCTTGTAGAGGTTCGACGACAGGCCATTGTACTCGCGCAGCGACTCTGAAAGCAAACAGCAGTTGTTCTCATGAATTTCCCTGTCCCTATTACTTTCTTATATTCTCTGCCGAGCAATGAGCTACGGCGAGGCCCCATCGTTTTACTGGCCGAGGACCCTTCATTTTACTAGAACATTATCAAGTCCCTGATTACTCCTCCCCTCGTGTTCTTAACTCTGATCTTATTAAATTTATCTTTCCCAAAAATATGGCTTTATTCCCTCTTTTTATTAATTTCCTCGGTACATAAAATTACTCATGCACCTCTTACAATCAATATTGTACAATTTCATGTCTTGTAATAGTTGTATTTTTCGAATTGAAAAAAAAAAAAAAAGTAACGCGTACAAGAGCCTCTGTCGCGCACCAGGGACGTACTGATGAATCCAAGGTAAACGGCGAGCACTACCGTAGCTTACTATTTTCTCATAAAGTGAATAATTTCTATTACACGGCACATTTGGACGTAATAATGTACAGTTGTATGTATTAATGAAATAAGATATGTCGACTGCCGGATGAAATAATGTATCGTTAATGTGAAAATATACTGGCGGATACTACATATAGAATAATTTCTGGTGCCTTTCTTAAAGCAGATGTACCCGCCCGCATATGGACTTTCCCCCCTTAAGATAAGAAGAGCCATTGCCTGGCCGGAAAGCGATACTTTAGCTGATTCTGAATATTAGATATTCCTTCATTAGATAAATTGAGGCCTTTTCATCTTCATGGGAGTTATTACAATTACGTATAATAAATTCGCTCGGCAAAAGCACAGAGTGATATCGGCAGACATAATACATCCACATCCATTCACATCCATCCACATACCTGGCAAACCATTATTTTTATCAAGAAGTGATGGCTTATTTTGCATTTAATCTAGCGCTGGGCATAAATAAAAATGGCTCGATTACCAGCAGTAAATGTCGGAAGGTCGTAAAAGCAGCCGGTGATCATTAGGAGAAAAATCTTAATAAGAAAATTCCCGGTGTACATAGGAGTGCTGGGAGAGCGGGTCCCCGCCGTCCCAGCGTTCGCTCCTTTCCTCCGGAATCTAAGGCTCGTATACGTCGGCGTCCGTTAAGCAGCTGCGCTCAAAGCGAAAAGCAGCTATACGATCTCGCAATACATCGAGATAGATAAAGGTTCGGGAGAGAGAGAGAGCGAGAGAGAGCGAGAGAGAGAGAGAGAGAGAGCGAGAGAGAGAGAGAGAGATAAATGGGGAAAGAAAGAGAAGGCCAGAGGAGCGAGTATGTGTAGGAGAGGCAGAGCGCACACGCAGCCGAGTATAAATAAGGGTTATTGACGCAGTACGGGCCGTTAATCGCTTATCAGTCGTACGGCGCGACAATACACGCGCGCCTTTTATGGCCACGCATATAATGCTACATGGGCGCGTATAAACGATGACTTCTCTCAACGGCTCGGAGCCGCTCAACCCCATAGCTATATCGATTTTGTAATGCGATAATGCAGACGAACCCGAGCACTATCGCCTCTCGCCCTCACACGCGCGCGCGCGCCCACTCCCTTGCCCATCCGTCCCTCCCTCCGACTGTATCAGAATAATATCGAGTATGCGGTATGTCGGGATCTTCGACCCGAGTTCTGGTTCGTGCGGCCATTGTTAGCCTCTAGTTTGCTTGACCCCTGGGATTTCGGGACACGGGTCAAGACTGCGTGCGTTCGCGAGCCTCCCCGCGGAACGCCGGCAATAAAGGAGGAGGAGGAGGAGGAGGAGGAGGGAATAGCAACCTCCGCGATGTCAAAGGCCGATCGATGTCTCGCCATCCGAGAAGAGGTTTCCGCTCAGTCGGCCGAGTGTCGCGTGTCCTTGCGAATAACTTTGCTTGCTACTTTTCCCGGGTCGGATGGATGAGTCGATTTTTGCCGGTGTCTCTCTCTCTCTCTCTCTCTCTCTCTCTCTCTCTCTCTATCTATCTATCTATCTATCTATCTATCTATCTATCTATCTATCTATCTATCTATCTCTATCTATCTATCTATCTATCTATCTATCTATCTATCTATCTATCTATCTATCTATCTATCTATCTATCTATCTATCTATCTATCTCTATCTCTCTCTCTATCTATCTGTCTATCTCTCCCGATGTTCCGGATGGAAGCAGAAGCTGCTGGCGGGGTTGAACGAATGAAAGCAATGGAATTTAACCCTTAAGATCGACGGATTACTTGCGCCATTGGAATCTTCCCCTTCCTCTCTTTTTAAATTATTAATATCAAGGGGCTCCAACTTCGCTCGAACTAAACATTCATCAAATTCCAATCGAGATGGATAAGATCTTTTTACCTGGACAAACGGCGGAATTGTTATCCCTTAGCTCGATCGCAGGCCTTTATATCACAAGTATCGACCAATAGTTCTCAATAGACCCGGACTCTTCAAATACTTATTCTATTAAATATAATTAAACTGAATATAATGCTTCAATCTACTAATATAGAATAATCGAATATAGAAATAAACAACGACAGGAATATATAAAAATCAACGATTTTATTTGGGTTGGCGAATAAGATTGCCTTGTATATTAAAAATTTAAGCAGGATTTACGGAAGAGTAGCCGTGAGAGAGAATAAAAACGTTAACGTACGGTGGTCATTTATCGGGGAAAGGTAGCCGAGGTAAGCTTACTTAAACACGCATATTATTTGTCAATATAAAAAATGCCGAGGCTAATAACGTCGAAAGTCTAACGCTCTAACGGGGTTAGCGCGAGCTATTTAAGAGATGATAAAGGTCGAGGAGGGAGGAAAATTGATCAGGATTATTATGCCAAGTGGATGGAGTAGGGCTTAATGAAAATAACGGGGACAGAGTCGCGAAAGTGTTGGTATGGCGCGCGTGCGCATATCGCAGTTGGAGGGGACGTGGGGGCGGCATGGGTGCATGTTAGCACAAGATGAGCCGATGAAGAGGGAAGGATAAAAGGGAGGTCGGTCGCTGTAGAATGGAAATGGCAGGGACTGGGAGAGGGTAGCGAAACGGCAGGACTCTGTGTGAGGCGAGGGGCGTCGGGGTATGGGGGAGGGGGATGGGGGAGGCCGAGGCCGAGCTCGAGGCCTCGGTGAAGCTGCAGATTCCAATCTCGTCCGAGTGATTTGACGCGAGGAGTCGCAGTCAAAGAAGCGGCACCGCCGAATCCGATTGATCGGCCGCCGATTATATGTTCGCGAACATAAAAATAAAGGACTGGCATTCCTCTTTCTCGGGAGGGAGAACGAGAATATGCGTATTTGGCCAAGCCAGGAGAGGAATCTACGTCCTCGGCGTGATTTCTCTTCGAGCACTAATTACCAAACGGATTTCCTTCTTTTGACTGACGAAATGCTCTAATTACTAGGATAATAACTTTTCCAAATTCAACTTCGCGCCTTAATTAGTCATTCTATGCGATGGAATAATTTCATTATTTTAATTTAGAATCGAAATCTCCATTGGGTATTATTGAATTCGACATTCGAAATCGCCCACCCAGCCACCCTACCTCCCTCACATACACTCGAGCGCAAAACTATTTTTGTTCTTCGAAATCGTTGCTTTCATCAATTGTCTACAGATATTTCTTTTTTTCTTCTTTTCTTTTTTCTTTTGTTTTGTTTCATTTTAATGTGTAAGGTTCGAATGGAGGCCAAATTGATCAAAAATTCCTTTTTCCTTATATATTTTAATCTCTTCCCTTTGGCTTCCTTTTAAAAATATTAGTTTTACCATACGAACTGTACTTATGGAAGGCTAATGGAAAGTTAGCTCGAATCTTTCATTTATTTCGTAAAATGATTGTCATCGATTGAAATTTAGATTATCGATACGTTTTCTGCCGATAAGTAAAGCGGAAGATCCGCCGGCCAAGAAATTTTCATTCCCATTGTAAAATTACGAGGCCCGCGGAGATTTCAAGTTGTTGAAAATATTTTTTTTTCCCCTTTCTTAATTAAATAATTCAAAAAATTTCATCAGCAACGCTAAACAATAATCTCGTAAAGCTACAGCGGATACGAAAAAAGCTTAGCAAGAAGAGTTAAAGAGAGAATATAGAAACGCGATGCCATAGTACTATAAAAAAATCTTTTAGCAAAGGCAAAAGAATGAACATCAAAAGAGAATAAAAATGAAAATGGAAACAAGACAAAGACTTTTGTCATAGTGGAAATGCAAAAGAGGAAAAGGCAGGAGAGGCATACAGAGTCGGAAGGAGAGGATGGAACGAAGGGAGTAGAGACATAAAAATCCAGAGAAATATTGGTATACATGTTACAGAAGGTATTAGAGAGAATGTAAGAAAAATGGGAGGAAGGGAGAAAGACTGGGACGGGGAAGATGGAGGGCGGATATAAATTCATAAAAAGTTCAACTCGGTGAAAGAAAGAATATGTAAAGAGAATAAGCAAGCGAATGTAAAAGGCAGAGAGAGAGAGAGAGAGAGAGAGAGAGAGAGAGATCGTGGACGTATGAGAATGGATATCTATGTAGTTGAGAAAAAGAAAATGAAGAAAGACGACGGCGAGGAAAGGGATAAAAGCGTTTAAGAGCATGTAAGCAAGAAGTCAGAGTTGACGAGAGAAAAGGTTAGACGGGGAGATGGATGGAGAGATGGAGAGAGAGAGAGAGAGAGAGAGAGAGAGAGAGAGAGAGAGAGAGAGAGAGAGAGAGAGAGAGAGTAGAGATGGAAGCCGGGCAACAGCGATTCCTCCGCAAACGCTTATTGATTGTGGCTTTCTCGTTGTAGGTTCGTCTCTCTTCCTCAACCAACTCTTTTCGCACTTGTTGACGTTCCGCTCTCCTGCGGCGGTGCCGGCGATGGCGACGTCGGCGACGGCGGCAGCGGCGGCGGTGGAGGCGGCGGAGGCTACGGTGGTGGTGGCGACTCGCGGTCTTTCTTCAACCTGCGACTTCCTCCTTCGCTACATCGATCTCTCCAGTGCCGAGGTTACCTTTCCTTTCTTCCCTCCCTCGGGGTCCTCGCTCCATCTCCCTCGACCGTGGAAGGAAGGAAGGCAAGGGCAGGCAGGTAAGAGAGCAGGCAAGAGGGCAGGCAAGAGGGCAGGCAAGAAGGCAGGCAAGAAGGCAGGCGAGAAGGCAAGGTAGGCAGGCAAGGCAGGCAGCCCAGGGTGTGAGCGTTGAACCTTGCTTTCTTTATCTTTGATATGTTTTTGTGCTCGAGCTGCGTTGCCGTCGCGCACCCGCCCGGCCCCGCATTATCCTACTTTTAGTTAAATCTAATGCTGATAGCGACAAAGAAAGTGCGCAGGTTCGAGCTCTTTATAACGAGACTCGCTAAGAATATCATTGTTCCCGTTAGGTCCAATGAAGTCGGCCCTCCCATTCGTTAGCTTCATTTCAATATTACGACTAGCGAACATCTGCGTTTTCAAGGACTTTGCCCACTTACTCCGAGCCCCTCCACGACCACGACCACGACCACGACCACGACCACGACCACCACCACTACGACGACGACGACCACGACGACGACGACCCAAGGCATTTTCACGACGATTACGACCACCGGCTCACATTTTACTTATTCAATATTTATAACCTGCCAAACTCCTCTCCTCCGTTTTAAAACGCACAAAAGCCATCATCATTTGCTCGTGTCCTCTTTACGGGCACAAACTTTTTTAAAACGGAAACGAATGCCCTTCGAATGCTCTTCTTTCAATAGCGAGTATCGCATAATACACTCGGCTCTTATTTGCCCACCAGGTTTAATCACATCAAATGTTACGTAAGGCGCTTTGAAATAACAACCTGCCTCCCATACTTGTATGAACTTCTATTCGAAAGCGAAGATATTCCTTAAAAAAATTCGCTTAAACGATCGCTCGCCACATCTCTTTGCAAATATTACCTAAACTCATATGAAGATTAACAACGAAGTTACCAATCTCGCGGCTTGTAATTTAATTTATAATACGATATTTGATCGAATGAAATACTTATCGGCCCTGCTAATCAGCAGGGCTAAAAGCTATTTAAATCAAACTATCGAATCAAGCTAATGTAATCGTTAACATCATTAAACGCGGTTAGAAAATATTAAATATAGAGCCATTAAAGCCGTCTGCTGGTTGACATCAAAATGTCAAATATGGCTACACGAAAACAAAGAATACGAATAAACAATTGTAAATAAATAAGACTTTATTTCTCTAAGAATTCAGCTCGAGCGTATGAATTATATAAAAATAAAACTCCCACAGTCGGAGCAGTACATTTATCGGCGTATCTCTGCTGCAGGAGAATAAAAAGGGAAGGGAAGAAGAGATGGAATTTGACAAAGGAGGGTACGGGAGAGGAGAGAGAGAGAGAGAGAGAGAGGGCAATCGTTCGTTCGTTCGTTCGTTCGTTCGTTGGGTCGTCGGTCGACGGTCGACGGATATAATCAAGAGAAACGAACGAATGCACATGAAACTGCATTGAGAATCCGGGGAAAGGCGCGTTACATTACTTTGGTCTGCTTTCGGTCGGTTCTGCCCCGTTCGCCCTCTCCTTTAAATCTTGGTTGAATGTCGATGAACGGAAGGGGCGAAATCTTGGCGCCTGTATTTAACGCCGAGCGGATACATTGTGCGCGTTTACGCACGCGTCAAATTGCATCTGTATGGACGTCGGTTAGGACGCGTCGATGACGACGACGACGCAACGACGCAACGACGACAACGACGACAACGACGACAACGACGGATCCTTCTTACCAACTGCGCTGCATGAAAGGGAAAGAGAGACAGAGAAAAAAGCATGGAATGGAGGGAGGATCAGCGAGGATTGATCTGAGAGACGCATGCGCCGCGAATATAGACCCGCGTTCTAACAACTCTATATAGGCATACACATGACATGGTGTACTACACATATGTGGATGATTCCAGGTCAAGTGAATAGATGGGAAAATTGATATCCCCGACTGACTCTGCTCGCAACTCTCTGTACTTTATCTTGCGGCCTAGTCGAAATTCAAGGTTAACTTAGATTTTCCACATTTTGTCGGGTAAGCCTCGATCGGATTGTTCTCGGCAGGGTGTACCGAGTCGACGAGTCGACGAGCACCGAGTACCGAGCCGAGGCTCGAGCCAAGGACTCCGACTATCGAATTTTGATTCGCACGTTAAGTTTGCAAGCCATCGGAATAACACATGTCAGATTACATGTAGCGATGAATATTTAATGCAATGAAGCCGAAGGAATGCCAATGCCAGTGTAAATAAAAGGGCGCGTAGTATGAAACCGAGTCTATAAATAAGTGCGAACAAACAAATAATCAAGAGCTTATTAAATCTGCCTCGTTGGTGTTGATACAACAACTCGAATTACCGAAATCATTTTCGATTATACATCCTGGGAGCTTGACCTGGAATCGTCTACATCGACATGAACATAGTTGCGTATGCTCGCCTCAAGTTATACCATTCAATGTGTACATCAACCGCGTACATATCAACATACACATCTGCCTAGCGCCGCGACTTCTGTCTCTATAACTCCGCTCTGCTCTGCTCCGCTCGCTCGCTCGCTCGCTCGCCCCCCCCCCACCCCCCTCGCTGCCGTCACCGCCTCCACCACCACCACCACCACCACCACCACCACGACCACCACCAGTATCCCTATCAATCCTCTCCCTCCTCTCTCACTCTCTCTTATTCAGCAGTCGCGCACACGCACACGCGCACGCACATCGTCCGTTATCTCCTCCTACGTTATGCATTTGCTCCCACTCCTGGCCATTTACCGACGTCCGGAGATACGTCTACAACGAATGCCGTTGATTCGTCAACTAAATTTTTGGGCTACCCCACACGCCACGAGATATACTGGCTATTCGGTCTCGCTTCCCTAAGCATTGTTTCACGTGGACGGGCGAATTTCCGTATTGATCGTACCTACCTCGTCATTCGCGATCGGCTGCTTATGTATCTCACTTTATATATATATATATATATATATACACCCCCTCCCCTTTTTTATTCCAAGACCTAGCTACCTCGAGTAAAAGGAAGTGTTTCGTAGGAACGCCCAGTTGGGCAAATCTCAAGCAGTCGAGTACCACCGCTCCAATACCATTACAAAGACATTGCGATTATTATGCACCGATGAGCATTAAACTGCTTTATTCTTTTAGATCGCTTACTTTTAGTTTAGAAATCTTCATTTCCACTAACTCTCGCTTCTAAATAAGTCTGACAGCTCCGACTGCAATGACCAAATCATTGGCCAGAATTAAAACTTATAAACACTTTTTTCATCTTTACTGCTTTCATCTAACGTCCTAACGCAGTCATTTCCCAACGTATACATATATAATATCATCATCGCATCATGTGCTGTTTTTGCATGTTTCTTTTTGTGACAAAAGACTTCAGACCAACGAGTTTCGCGCTCGCAATTACGAATAATGACGAATCTCTTGCATTTTTTACCTTTGTTCTTACTTCATTTAAGTAAGAAAACAATTTTTATACCTCCCATAAATATATATATACATATATCTTCTTACTATTATTCCCTCGTGCAAAGCAAATTATCTTCTCATGTACACGGATTATAAAAAAAACTCTCTAGCCTTACATTTTGTTGGCTTTTTCGAACTCGTTTCGATGCCGTTTATCAGTCCTAAATATAAATGCAAATAATAAAATGGAATATTTTAATTTTATTACCGTAATTCTCTTACGTTTTTTTTTAATTATAAAATTGTAACTGCATTTTCTTGAAATAAATTTGCATTTATTGTGAAAATAAATTAACGCTCGGAGGACATTCTAGTGGACAATTTCGACTTGGCGAAATTTGTCAAATCAAAGTCGTGTCTTACTCTTTATCTTGTAAATAAAGTAAAAGGCAACAAAGCAAATCTTGGTTTTAGATTATTTATCAACGTTATTATCGTTATAACACGATTAACGTAATATTTTTCTTAAGAAGAGAGTTTATTTTGCACTCGAATATTATATTTGCTGTAAGTGATACACCATCTAATGAAAACAATAAATGAACAACTACTGTTCGCGTCATTTAGAACAGCATTTAGTAGCGCCAATGATTTAATATGGCCAAGAATTTAATTTGAAAAGTCTTTAAAACCATATTAACGTTTATTTTTTTAAATACAGTTTTTTTTTTTTTTTTTTTTTTTAAGTAAAAAAATGACAGTGTGAACATTATTGTGAACTCACCGGCAACATTATGTTGATGATGATTGTAGGTCAATGGTACGGAATGAAGAGACCTGGCGTTCCATTTTCGATGCCTCGAGTCTTCGTCATCGTCATCCCCTTGATGACCATCCTCACCCAGAAAGTGTACCTTTTCGTATCTGTCAAGATACCTGAAACATTGAAGGAACTTATAAATACGTGGAAAAAAAAACTTATGCTTTAGCATATCTTAAACAATAATTATCTATCTGCAGAATAATCCGAATATCAAATATGTATAATTTTACTTAGAATTGAACGCGTGTATATCTTTACAATGAATAGATTCTTGAAACATTGATGAATTTATTGGCAAAAGTATAATAGAGAAGGTAATAAAGGTCGCGTATCGAGGTATTATGTTTGTAGATTGTTAATTTATCTCATTGGGCCGTCGTCGAACTAGAATGTCGTACATTGTTCAAGGCATTGAGTACCCATCCCGAGACCGCAATATTATACCCTAAATTCAAATTATCACGACCCATTACTTACAACAATAATGGAAAAATAAAAAAAAAAGTAGTCAATAAACGACCTCGGCTCTTCACGTAAGCATGAAAAAAGACAAGGCATCGATCAGGGCTCTTTAGCAGATTCTTGGTAATGCGCGACATTACACCTTTCGAATAAAAGAAAAGCTATTCGTGTCGATAGATAAATAATAATTTTTACGCGTCATTATTCATTTGTAAGTCGGCGTTTATTATTATTCTGACATCCGAGAAGTCGAGATTCGTATACAGCACACGCGACAACACATGTGCAGTTCCAAGTCGCCGTTCTTCGCGATCGATCCTTACCACCTCTACGAACACCCCACGAAAACGTCAAGGAAATATATAAATACAAATAAATGTGTGCATAGGTGCCGGTGCGCTCTACGGCGGGGGACGCTCGAGGGGCGGGGATGGGCGGGGTGGGGAGGGGACTGCCATTGCCTGCGTAGTTTCTTAGCGGGATCTATCGAAGAACGGGGCTGACGGACGATAGGATTTACGATCTGCAAAATAAAGGGAAGCTCTCGGAGTGCAAGGTGCGAGCCTGCTCGATGATTTCGTTCGATGACGCCGATCCCGCCGAGAGATCCCGATGTTTTACGGTTGTGTTCTATTCCGCAGAATTCACTTATGATAATAGCCGATGGAAATTATCGGGTTTTATTGAGACCTCGTAATGTTGCTGTCAATTATATTTGCAGCCAGAAAATTAATAACCGACGCCGAGTGTGAGTCAGTAGAATCGATCAGGGCACCCCTACAGCAGACCCTATTAAGTGTGAGCTCATACTTGATTTTCTATCCGTATGCGTTTGATAAAATGAGAAGAACCGAACGAGACGAAGAAACATTATAGTTCACTAATCAACAGTAAATATCAGCCGCTTCTGACATCGATTAAGCCTTTGATTAATTATTAACTCGTTAACCGTTTATTATGATAATTGCTTGATATAAGACCGAATAACAGGATCTAGCGAAGAATAATGAAACGTGTTCACCTTCTTAACTCGAGCCGCTAACGACTTACTAATTTTTTGAGAGAAAAAAAACAGAAAAAAAAAACAAAAACAAAACAAAAACAACAACGAGAGCGCTTATGAATAAAATAAAATCACGTGTGCGCATGCAAAGGAATTATAAATTAATGTCGAGTAATAACTAATTATCTGCTGGTCTATAAAATCCGTGAATTCAAACGACAATTACTTCAATCCCTAATAAATAAATTATAAGCCGTGGTCTATTTACTTTAACAACAACTCGATACAACTGCACGGTTCACATAATCTAATTTATAAACGCAAGAGGGAGCGTAGACGCGATCGTCGTAACGATGTCGATTCCTCATCCCCCACTATCGCTATCGATTCAATGCGACTTAATTAAAAACGAAGCAGCAATTCAAGGAGCGAATGTACATTCGTAGTTGGAAAAAAAAAAAGAAAAAGAAAGAAAACTAGGATCCCCAGGCCCGACCGCCCGTGGCAATCTTGCTCGGAATCATCATCGTCGACGAGGAGTAGCCAATTAATCGTAGAACACGTGACGACGGCGACGGCCTCGCACGACCCATCGCGAGGGTGTAGCTAAGTCAGGAGAAGAGGCGATTGTCGCAATTAACAGCAGCAGCAGCAGCAGCAGCAGCAGCGGTGCTAGAAAACCGAGTGGATAAAAAAAAGAAAATATTAAGGGAGCGAGGGAGTAGCAAGGGAAAGTGTATGGGTGGATAATTGCGAGGACCGAGTCCGGAAGCGAGAGTTTTTCTTTTAGCTCCGGCATTCCTCGGATTATCCTTTTCAAAAGATCTGCGACGCTCAGAAGATATAAACGGCAATCTAACCATTGGCATTAGCAGATCGTAACCTTGTCTGTTTATTTGTAATGACGACTGCTTGCTTAACGTATTGATGATACGTGTTCTTGGCAATCGTAGTAATCATCTTATGTGTAGAAACTGATACGAATGTAATGATTGTTTTTTCAACGACAGTGATTTCAGTTGTAGATCATTGATAAACGCTTCCGCCGACTTACATTTCACTCGTAAATTACACTCCATATTGAAAATGCTTGAACAACATGTTTACAACTCACTAGCAATCAAAATTATTACATTACGTGTTGTTACGATAATCATTTAAGGAATCAAAATTTTTAAGCAAATTCTTTAAATACAGTCACTTGGAGTTATTAATTGCGAGAGCAAGGGAAAGTTTGATAATACTATTAAAACAAGCTGATCGGTACAGTGGAAGCTAGCTAATCTTAGCATCGCTAAATCGCGCACTCCACGAGCTCTTAATGCCATTATAATGTCGAATAATGAGTATATTACATTTAAGTTTCATACGAATAAAAATGATATTTTTGTTTTATAATTACTTGTGCAAATAAAAAAAAAAAGGCATTGACCTATTTTTCATTTATTAATAAATCTTGTTTATTTTCTTTGAAATAATTATCTTGGCTTCTTTTTTTCTTTTTTTTTTTTTTGTTTTGTTTTTTTCAATAAAGAAACTGAAAAGTAAGAATCTCACTGATGTGAAACAACTGCGAGGCAGAATAAAAGAATTTCCTTAAGTTCATTTAACTTGCCATACGAGTAATTTACAAGTACTTCTAAGCATTTATAAGCATTTAGAACGACAAACGTAATTGGATAATAATATAAAAGAAAAGTATGCTATTGTCGAATAAAATGTAACGTGTCAAGAGCTGTTTCATTAAAATTTTGTAAATTTAACTTTAGTATTCGTTGTATTAATTGGTTGTTTTATTAAAACAATTGCAATGGCGATTCGTATTCGCCAAAAATGTCTTTAATACAAAACTTTGTCTAAAACATTGATAGTATTCAATAAGAGAGCCGAATGACGTTCATATTATTTAAATACAACGTTGACCATCCGTTATGTATATCTCGAATAGCTCTGAAAGGTGTAGGAAGTGCGAATTTCATTGTGTTGAGAAATGCTGGATGAAAAATCTATTAATGAAATTGGAATTAAAGAATGAAATCAGAAGACTCGGATAATGGGAAATAATTTGTTAATTAAATGTACCGGAAGCTCTCGGGGGGGGGGGGCTCCAAAGAGAAAATCTTGCTGGACGAATCGAAGCAACAAGAATTTCCCAAAGAGTTTTCGCAATGATTTTCAGACGCGCCTCAAAATACGCAAAGCGCATCGTCGCTCTTATAATCTACTACTCACCGAAGATAAATTTGTTTGAGGCCGACGCCGCTATTGACGCAGCCGCTGGGCAGATGGAACTCCTCGCAGAGCCACGCCCACTCATTCTTTGAGTTCACCTGAAACATGAAGCACGGGGGAAAAATATTAAAATAAACGAATGCAATGGGAAAGGAAAGTACGCGGCCGCGAGAATTAAACGTTGCTATTAATAATTATGACTTGCGCGGCGCACGCACATGTGGCCGCGGCATTTTTGTCCCCGACCCAACAATGTGTGGCTGGGCTGGCCCGAGGGGCACATCACTTTTATTTAACAATTCTAATGGGACTTGGGACAAATATTATCACCCAGTGATAAAATAAGCCAAGACGTCGTTTGTCCGGCGAGTCGAAGAAGCCCTTCGACTCACGACGTCTTTACAGCTTCGCTGCTGCTCTTTCATCTCGATGCATAACCCAACTGAGTAACGAACCTTCAATCCTCATCCATTCTTATTACGTATAACGATGATTGTCATTTAAATTGTAAGCAAGAATCGGACAGTTTTTTTCCGAAATATTAATTTTTTATATTCATATTTTAGATTATAGTAAATTGTTATTACGAATAAGTAATGCGGGCGGCTTTCTTGCAAATTACACATACACGAGGTGCAAAAATTCGTAATTCGTATAGGATATTTAAACATTTTTATTGGTCGATGTCAAGTAGGCCATTGAAAATGAACTTGACTGAAAACCATTGGGTCTGGTCGTAACAAACTTTTTACTATAATGTAAGCTTGAAAAGTCTAAATACGTATGTACGATGATTTAGCACAGCACAACTGTACCATAACAATATTAAGAGAGTGATATGTTGATAATTTTATAGCCATACATTGCGACTGACTGACTGTTTTTAATTAGAGACGTTTATAGACGACAGATGTTAAGCACGAGTTTCTGCTTGTATCTCGAGATTGGCGATCGAAATTTATAATTCCTCATAAATAGATAGAAGAAGCGAGGTTCGGTCGCGCGCGCTTACGGCGTTGACAAGCTCGTATAAAGTAAGAGAGAGAGAGAGAGAGAGAGAGAGAGAGTGCGTGTTTGTGTGTGTGTGTGCGCGCGTGAGAGAGACGACTTGCATGAAGCTAAAAAAATCTATAAATGGGGCGCGCAAGTTGTTTGGCAATATATAGATGGCGTAAAGTAGTTGGATCGGCCTTTTGCAGCTTCGAGCGCTTCCTCTTCCATTTAAAAACCGCTGTCGTCGCGTGCCGCTGCCGCGCGTCTCCTCTGCACATTCTAATATCCACTTACATTCGATTGAAATAATCCGTCATATTTTGTTATTTGCCCCGCTGTATTAGCGGATGACTCGCCTTTAGGAGAAAGGCCGTCGTCGGGTGCGTATTCCGGGTACGGGAGCGAGGCCTGTACCGATGAAATTCAATACGATTCACGATAAGCAGGTCCTACGACCGACGGCTATCGTGCAAATTTTTCTGCGAATTTCGAGGCGAATGAAGGAAACGGCATCGGCCCCGTCGTCCGTATAAATTTTACGACTCTGCCTTATTCCACTCCCGCCCCCCCCATCTCTCTCTCTCTCTCTCTCTCACTCTCTCTCTCTGCATGTTGATACGACGACGTACGTTGCTTATTCTGTACGGAGGCGCCCTCGAGAGTATTCTCACCGATAAAGTGCTCGAGGGCGAGCATGTAAGGAGGAAACGACGAGGGTCTGTCTTCCAAGTCACGAACGAAGCTGTGAAATTTTTCGAGAAATGGAATCGCCTGCTGCGCAAAGCCCGCGTCTGACTAAAATGCTTTACTCAAATGATGCTGTACGCTTTAAAGGCCTATGCGTTATTTTTAAATACCTTTCTTAATGTGCGATAATTAAAAGAACCCCCCCCCCGCCCCGGTTTATTTCGCACCTGCACGGCCCTACAAATAATCCGTTACTTAACCATACGAAATGTCAAAAATATAATAAAGATAATAATAATGACAATGACGATACGTTACGGGCTTGGTTCGCTCGAGGTAGAGGAATTTTTTTTTTTTTCTTTCTTTCTTCTTTTTAATCAATAATGCGAGTTATTTTTGTCGACGATACCGACGACACTTAATGAGTTATTATTATTAATCCAGACGATTGTATTTGACAGGTTAAAGCACGCACGCAAGCCAGTTCCCGGAGATGGCTTTTAATTAAACAAAAGTCATGCACATTTCTCTATTCGAATATTGACCTTTTAATTAATGACTTGTGGCTTGACTTGGCTCGGTAGCTGTAAAGGTATTACAAGCTGACCGGATAAAGTTTTATCACTGTTTGCCAGAAATTATTGTTAACAATGACAATTATGCAAGCATTAGAGCAATTAATGGGACAACGTCGTTTGAAAAGTCGCTAGAGTACGACTTTTAAGACATTTTATAGTCAGAATAAGAGAGCTCGGACATCCATTATAAAATCAATGGGTAAAATTCCTCTTAGATTATCAATGCGTGTATAAATATATCGTCCCCTGTTAACGAGATAAGATTTTTACGACTGCAGAGGAAGAAAGTGTGGATAGAAAGAAGGAGAAAAAGCTGTAAAACTTTATTAGTGTACGTGCATGCGTGCATAAAGCGGTAGCAACGGCGTCGGTAGCAGCGGCGACGGGAGCAGCGGCAGCGGGAGCGGCAAACTCGACGGTGAAGTTATTTCCAGGCTCCGAGATTTTACGGTGCGAACCCGTATATTCATCTCTGCCTTCTTTCCCTCTTCGTTATCCCACCGTGTACGCATGTGCCTCCTATTGCCGAAGTCAAAGTTCTCCGTTTCGCCATACCAAGCCGCAAAGCGTCCAGTATAACCAGTTTCCGAGTCTTCCCCGTGTTTACTTTTGAGCCGCATAAAAAATTTAAATAAACAACGTGTTTATTTTCTCCTCATTTTTTGTAAACAGCTTCTCTCAGTTTTTCCTCGGCGCTGCTTGAATTGCAATTACCTTCGATAAGTAATTGTTCGACTAATTAATTTTGCATTTCTTATCCGGAGCGATTGCACGTACAGTAATTCAAAATCGATACAGAGCTCAGGCGAGATACTGTTTCGTCATATCGAGCGCGTAACAAATAGCATTCGAACAAAGTATTTTCATTAATCCGCCCGCACGTTATACAATTCCAGAAAAAAATTACGATTTGACGAAGAGTTTTACGGGTGGAAGAAAATCATTACTTTTAATAATAAATACGATCGATTCGCGGTGTAATGGTATGCCAAGGGCTTATTATCAAAATTTAATATTAATTTAATAATCATTGATCGCTCGTCCAAGAGCGCTCATATGTATTGTGCTAATCCAGTGTGCATGAGACTGTGATTTCTATTAAGCTAGTTGTATTGCACGAAACTGCCAGTAAAGAATACAGATCCGGAAGTCTTGAAATACTAACATGAAATTGTAACGAGCGGAGCGCGACACAACAAGCAGTTATTTATAGCAGTAACGAGCTTTTAATCTTAAAAGATTATTAAAGATTCGCAAAGGGCTTCGTAGTCATCCCGATTGTTCAAAGTAAAGTTCATCCCGTGATCAAGGAGCAGCTCGAGAGCTCGAGCGCGTCCCTCCACCGGCCCCGCGCTCCACCTCGCCAGGTCGGGCCGGGCAGGGACGGGCCGGGTCGGGACGGACTGCTTAATAGGCCGCATTCCTCGGATTTTCCTTCATTATGCAATCTCGGCGATCTATTGCTATCGCATTATATAATCCGAGAAAATTGGAAGTCGGTGCTGCTGCTATTACCGGGCGACTCGGGATGGTTAGGGTTATTTGGATGCGGGTAGGGTATGGAGAGGGAGAGGGGTGAGGGAGAGAGGTGCGCGGTGAAAAGCGCGAGGCCGTGGTAGGCGCAGGCACGGACAGCCGATGAAGCTCGCGGCATAAAGCTTATGACCGGTGCGAGGGGAGGAGGGGTACGTCGAAAAGGGCCTAAATATAAACGAATGAGACGGGGATAGTGGGTCAGTGATCTCTGGATGGGAGCCCGCGCGTGCGTCCCCGCGTCTTTTCTCGCGGGTTGGAGCTATTCTCGGAACCGCCACGCGCCACGCGCCATCGCGAGCCGCATCCAGCGGCGGCGAGTGAAACAGAAAGTGAGCGACGCTACCGCCCGCGGTGGGGAAAAGGGTCGGGGGGGGGGGACACCGCACGCAGTAATGAACTTTAGCCGATCGAATTGAATTTCGCTACTAAAATGGACTGATTACGTAGGCCCGTACCACGGCTCCTAGGAATTACTTTTTAAGCGACAGATATGTCGTTTAATAATTCTCCTATGATTTATAAACGCGTCCGTGTACCACGACCCCCCCCCCACCTCCACCCGGGGGGCGTTCAATTGTCCGACGGTCCGTCCGTCTCTGCTATACTTGTGAATTTCAGGAGAGACGTAAAATATTGATTAAAATTCTGTTACGGAATTCGTGTCGCTCGCATTAATTATCTTTATTTAAATTGGTCAAATATTTCGGCTCTAATTTTAATGTTCTACTTATTATTAATTAATGTCTTAAATAGAGCGCTAGACCTGCCACTATTTCTGCCCTCTTACTTACTTACTTACTTGCTGAAGAAATTTATAAAGTATAAATTCAATCATATTTTACCGTATAATTATAATTAACTTCGGCTCTGGCCAATGAAAGATTAAAAATACGACCGACCGCTCATTTTTATTAAGGGAATGAATTTCAAATCGTAAAAGTATTTTACAATGCAGCGCCACCCCTTCCCTCATACTGCCTATAATAATTATAAATTAATTATTCAACGACATATTTTAAACAATTCATTTATAATGATAAACCGAATTGAATGGACGAGCCTCGGAGTTATTATTATTTATAACGCCAGTAATTAGAACGTTGAAATACGATATGCAATCACGTACATCTGTGCTCAAAGAAGAACTAAAAACATTGTTTGGCTCTAAGTGAATGTAATGATCTACTTTTTACACGAAAATTTATAATTTCAAACATAACAATTAGTTTGGTTATTTCACACCAACGTTCGTATAAATGCGCTTATTGAACACGGTTAGTACTATTAATTACGACAAGCGTGTATCACAAACTTTGCCAATCCATCTTTTTTGACGTACAAACGCGATCCCTTATCCGCCCACTCACTCGTACACATACATGTTTAACTTAAATGTTTATATTTCATTAGGTATGAAAAAAATTTACTTATCAATTGTCAAGTAGTTTGAGATACCAGCTAATCTAAACATTTATTTTATAGAGTAATTTTTGCAAAGGCCACTCGTTACATTAGTAAATTATTTATAAACTATTAATCACAAGATTGAAAATCAATTATTGTATGATTTTAATGTATTGTTTTGCATATATCCACTTGTAATATATATCCTGCAATTCTAACGTTTTATCTAATCTACAGGCTTACAATTATTTATACAATGTTAATCGCAAACTGTGCTTAGAAAATCAAAAATATAGATATAATTCCCGTTTTTAAAATCATAGCTTTATAATATAGTATATTATTTAAACGATATTCAATATGAGCATTTCTAATCAGATATGAATAGGTACATGTAAAAATCAAAATTCAAAATAACTAGAAATTATTAATCTATCAGTGATATCAGCTCAGATTTCAAAATTAATTAAAAATAAACGAAATTTCTCGTACTCGTATTGAATTTTATAATAAAATACGTGTCAATATCATTTGCAGTATACACCTATTAATATGAATATAAAATGTCAATTGCGTATTATTAAAAATAATTATAATACATTTCACCTTCCAGGTTTGAAGGGAAATTCATAAAATTGATTTGATTCTTGAAAAAAAGTATCAGGGAGATCAGGGAAAAACGTTTTTGTTTTTAAAAAATAAAGTTTAATTAAAACGCTCGTGCTTTAACGATAAAGTACCTGAATGTACCTAGAATAATGATTCGAGCGGAGGGCAGTTGAAAGTAATATAGCTTTCAATTCATCGAAATTCTAATTAACGAAATTATCGAATAAAGGCTTGCGCATTCAATTACATTTAATTTCACGAATCGACGGTCAGAACAGACGTATGATCGGTAAGAGATCCCTGAATCCCGAAGCATACAATGAGTTCCACCCACATAAAGAATCTTTATCAAATAATTGTTGAAACCCGACGAGTAATACCGCCGAGTCGGTGCATCGACAACTCCCCTCCACCCCCCTCGCCTCCTACGGCGCCGCTCGCGGCGCGGGAAGGACAAGCGGAGCTAAAGCCACGAGGTCGGTGAACATCGGTGTCGACGGCATGTTGTCATACACAACCGTCTAGCGCCGCCGCCGCCGCCGCCGCCGCTCTCCAAATGAGCAGACGACGAGACTTTTCGAAGGCGGAAAATCTACCGGCGCCGGGCCTCACCCGAACCCCTCTACGCCTCGACGAACCCTGGCGCCGGTCACGCTGGCACGAGAGCGCCACGCGACTTTGCACGACCTTGACAAGAGCCTAGCAGGCGACGTGCATGCGTATCTCGCGCGCATGCGCAATAATCTTCGGCTCTGGCCCACGTGCTCGCACGCTCGAAGCCTGCACTCTGATGGACTAAATGATGAAAGTATACAACAGGTCTCTCTCGCTACTACTACTACCACCACTACCACTACCACCACCACCACCACCACCACCACCACCACTACTACCACGGCTACCACGACTACTAATACTAATACTAATGCTACTAGCACTACCTCGCACGACTACCACTACCGCTGACGCTACGACTACCGACCGCACTACTACCACCACAACTGCTACTACACTAGCGCATGACCACGCGGTGAGTTTCGACTCTCCGCTCTCTTCGCCGCTCGGCATGGATTTTGCGATCTCTGCGTGTGTGCGTGTGCGCGCGACTTTGTTAGGGGAGGACATGGTCCGGTTCTATCTCCCTCGCTCTCGTAACTCTCACTCTCCCTATTGTACTACTTTTTCCTCTCTTCAATTCTTTTTAGCGCATCTCGAACTCGCGTCAATTTCGTCTCTTCCATTGTAGGTGTAATAATGATGCTCGATCTACGTGAAGGTGTATTGAGAGAGAGAGAGAGATAGCGAGATGAAAGTACTCGCACCCGTATTTTCGAATAATTGCACACGTGAGTAAAGGCGCTTGCGCTCTATGATACTATTGTCAGATTCAAGTCTTCAGTGAGCACGTGGAGCTCATTATACTAAGCAAGTATTCGGACTAGTAAGAGGCTCGTTGCATGGCTCATTTAAGCCAGTGAGTAGAGTATTGATGATACCCATCAATGTATAATTACGTGTTATCGGTGAAGTATTCCTCGTCACTAACAGTGTAATTGAAGCTGCATTGCTCCTGAAGACGATTTAGAAAACCTCAATCTAGGTACGAATCCTCATTGGTCGGCATCGCTTATTAATCAAGTAATATTGTGAAAATTTTGTTTAAATCTTAGGAACAGATTTTTCTTATTCGCTTATCTTCAGGAGATGAATGGAATTGAGAAAAATTTTTAGAATTTAAAAAATTTATTTAATTGCAGAGTAAAAAATTTTAGGTTTGAAAATCATTAAACCACTACTTAAATCTAATGTCTTCATTTAAATTTATCGAAAAATATCATTTTGGTTTCATAAGATATTCTTTAACTTTCCTAATATGTATTGTAATATTATAAACAAATTGACCGAACTAATAATGTTTGCCAAGAAGTTTGCGTTCATATTCTTCTTAATAAACATTAACGATCGCATCGCTATGTTTCTTTGTCATTAATTTTTAATATTCTATGATATTAACGGTATTAAAACTATTAAATACGACCAAAATAAAAATAAATACCAACTTTATAAATTTGACAAACTATAAAAAGTCTAATAAAACATCTTGTTCGCTCAATGCAAATGGCTATACTATAAGATTTACATTAATTGAAAAGAGAAGAACGGAAAAAAGAATTTTCATCTTTCATTACTCAATTGATCCATATAACGTTTTATATTTTATTATTATCAAGTCATATATCGCAAAGTTCTATTAAATATCAATAATTTATTTAAAAATATGCTAACTTGAATAGATAGTGTTGTGAGCCTACTAAATTTCATATAATTTTTAACAAACGTACTGTGATTAATGTGTATAGGATGGATATTCATCATTCTTATTTAGGAAACGATATAAATTATCGTTTAATAAAATAAAATATAACTTTATCTATAATGGAAAGTAAATTTGTAATACTTAGTGTGGTAAAGCTTGTGCAATAAGCACAATGTACCTATGCGGTATCGAATAATTAACAATTAATATAAATATAAATTTATCTCCGTAAATTTGTTACAATTTCAATGTTTTGTCTGAGAGAACCAAGTAAAGTAGTAGAGCTATTAAAAAAACTCCAATTATTGTAAACAGAGAAGACAGTGCCGGAAATTATAAACGATTTCAGATAAAATAAAATTATTAACTTCCAACGGAAACTGATTGTGGAAGAAAAAATCATTGTGAATCACAGGACGTATCTCGCTATCACAGTTTTGTAAAGAAACGATGAGAAATGGTAAAAAAAAACAAGAAAAGAGCGAAGCTGTAAATATTTAGGATTGCAGATATTATGAAAGGAGTACATTGAAAAGGCGAAATGGATGGACCCTTTTTAATTATCCAATGGATTGCGTACCCAATCTCAATATACTTGCAAGATACCGGCATTCCGTCCGAGGAGCCGTGAACCGAAATGGCGCTGTTGCTGAGATGTGGCTTGCGTCTCTATTAAAAGAAGTATCTCTGCGCGCCTAATGCACCGAGTGTTGACGAGTTCAGACTCTCTTCCTACCGCCGTCACTGTTACGGGTGCACGTGTTCCAACGCTATTCCAATAAAGGTTACGAGGTGTCGATGCACTGAGAGTCGTTGTCGCGCACGAGGACACGGCCGATGCCACCACGGTTCGACGAATCGTTTCTGCCGATGGAAGCGTGGACTTGTAATAATGTAGTAGTAGTAGAAATAGTAGTAGTAGCGAGTAGTAGTAGTAGTAGTAGTAGTAGTAGTAGTAGTAGTAGTAGTAGTAGTAGTAGTAGTAGTAGTAGTAGCAGCAGTAGCAGCAGCAGCAACAGCAGCAGCAGCAGCAGCAGCAGCAGCAGCAGCAGCAGCAGCAGCAGCAGCAGCAGCAGCAGCAGCAGCAGCAGCAGTAGTAGTAGTAGTTATTGTCGTTGTGTAGTAATAACAGTAATAACAGTAGTAGTGGCAGCAGCAGCAGCAGCAGCAGCAGCAGCAGCAGCAGCAGCAGCAGCAGTAGTAGTAGAAGTACTAGTAGTAGCGGTGGCCGTGGTGGTGGTGTGTTGTTGCTGCTGCTACTGTTGCCGCTGCCCCACCATCACCATCTCCACCACGTGTATGCTTTCTCTCTCTCTCTCTCTCTCTCTCTCTCTCTCTCTCTTTCTCTTCGAGCGCGTGCTCCCGACTTGTATATATTCACACGGACCTACGACACGCAGCACACGACTGACAGTTCACCAGTCAGCTGATCGTCCTCGGGGCGAAGCGGTAGCGGAGGAGGAGAAAACGCCGCGCGCGCGAAAGAGAGAGAGAGAGAGAGAGGAAGAGAGCCAGCGAGAGAGAGGAACGTACCGGCTCGGGGTGGGGGGAGAGATGGCGATCGTGCTAAAGGGGGCTGCGGGGAAGAGAAGAGCGTGAGAAGGGAGGGGGCTGGGGTTGGCGACGTGCAGTCTACCGCCGCCAACGTCGTCGTCGTCGTCGTCGTCGCAAGCGTCGTCGTCGTGGTCGTTGCCGTCGTCGCAAGCGTCGTCGTCGTGGTCGTCGCAAGCGTCGTCGTCAGGAGATCAGCTGATTGCGCGCCGGCTCTTACTCTCCCTCCCTCCCGCCCTCGCTCTCTCGCTCGCTCCTTCGCGGCGAGACACACGTAACCCGTGGTGTGCGCCTAGTGGCTCACTGCTGCGAGCGAGAGTCGAAGGCATGAATGAGCTCGTGTGACGGCATCGCGCGCGCTTTTAAGAGATAGAGACAGAGGGGCGGGGGAGGGACGGAAAGAGAACGAGAGGACTTCGGGAGGGACATAGCGACACTGAACCGTCAGTGGATGCGGATTATCAGTTAGGTCCGTATTTTTCAAGTTTCTTCATAAGCCGATGGATGATTCAGGAATACGTAGGTTTTAATCGAGTCAGGTCTCGACTCTGTTGAGTTGATAGTCCACGTAAGTACTTTGAATCGGCCAGGAAATTTACGTAACGAAACGTTACGGGGCACAATAACCTGGTAAAAAGCAGCAGTGGTTTACTGCGTCGCAGCTCATCATTTAGTGTTAAATTATCACGTATTTTACGAGTAAGTGGTTATGAGCTTAGTTCAGTTAATTGCAACTTGCATCTTTTTATTTCGCATAAAATAAAAGAAAAACTGTCCACGTCGTTATCCATTCTCTAGTATTATTAATTGGCATATATATATATATATATAATAACTATCGCTGATCCTTTTAATGTTTTTTGTTTGAACAATAAAATTAATAATGGTAAAAGGTTTAAAAATTAACATTCATATTTGAATTAGTTGATTGTGAGAAAAAATTAAATTCGTGTAGGGAAAATTATAATAAATACGTAAGAGATAGATAATATATAGAAAGGTTTTATACTTTCCGCAGTAATGGAA
The DNA here is from genome assembly GCA_018883505.1 of Ceratosolen fusciceps. NCBI lineage: Eukaryota > Metazoa > Arthropoda > Insecta > Hymenoptera > Agaonidae > Ceratosolen > Ceratosolen fusciceps. Next base: position 5,786,610 of record RCIC01000005.1, read on the forward strand.
TTACTCACACGTGCATTATAAATTAAAAATATTACATATTCCTAATTGAATTTACGAATAAACGAATCTCAAGTTACTTTAGAATATATAACTTTAGCGGGAATTAAAATGAGCAATTTGAAAGTACAATTTAATTCAAAATCGTGCCGAAAATATGAAATTCCAGTGATCTAAGGAATGGGAAATAAGAGTTGAGACATAAAATTTTCGCTCAAGCTTACATGGAATACACGAAAGAAAGAATACATAACGAGGCCAGAGAGCCAAGCGAGATGCCAATCGCAAAACGTATTACCATGCTAAAATAAATACAAATCGTGCGCTTTGAAGGGACGGGCATAAAAATGCAAATACAACCAATGAAAGGTAGAGAGAATGGTTGATTGCTGTGGATGTATAGAGAAAGGAGGCGTAAAATCAAATAGGATGCTCACTATGCTTAATAACGATTACACTCAAGCCGGAAGCACGAAAAGTGTTAATCTTCCCTTGGGTTGCCGATGTACCAGCCGTAACCTCCGTAACCCAAACGACTAACGTGTATGCGTGAAAAGTGACTGTTTCGGCGCGTGTGTGAGAGCCGCAAGGCCAAGTCTCATTACAGCGTAACCGACATTATATAGGGGTTTATCTGTATCTAAAAGGAAATTGGGCATTACTCATTCTCCTCTTGCCAATGGCCAGGCCAGCCAAGTAATATTGTTGTTGAAAATTCTCGATAGTGCCATTGAGTCATATTCACGAATTTGTATACGCGACTTCCAAGTAAAGTAATTCAAGAATAGCTATTTACATGTTATTACTACATACGGCTAGCCGAACTCTTACGCATGCCGATGGATAATGTCCGATAACATTCCAGTCATCATTTACTTTATAAGAACATTTAGAAAGGGCGTGCTTTTTAATGCTCAACCCCAATGGCCCCAATAACCTTTCAATATTTTATTAATGTTTAAATACCTTTAAAATACATAAAATTACCGGATATTAAATCGTAATATTTACACGCAACTACTTTTCGATTGTTTTATGTCTTTTTCTCAATCATTGGAATAATTTACATTGGAATAATTCTCGAATTCTCATAAGACATAAGAATAAGAACAAAATTATTTACAATATTTTTATATAAAATGACATGAAGCGGGTCAACGCTATTGACCTACAAGCTTAATTTCGTAAAATAATTGCATTATTTTGTAAATTACCCTTAAAATAATTGACGTTTGGAAAGACGTATGGAAGAACGTATGGGTAGCTACAGGACGACTTTTATAATCCAACTTGTTCTGATTCTTTACCATGTGGTTGCTGATGTGCTTAACCACATAGTTATATCAGATGTCAGATTCGGTTTAACTTGATGCGATCTTCCCATACGCTTTATGCATGCGTATATATATATATATAGGCTCACTTACACGGGGGCTAATGCTTTAAATAAAATAGCCTTTACAATTTTTATTGTGATCAAAGCAACAATGCGTCGAATCAATAAGGTAATAGATACACGAGATGAATCAATTATCGAGCATACAAGGGGTGAAAGTTGGATCGTTACTCTAGACTTAGATTTTAGGGGTGAATAGTGTAGGCTCCTGTTGTTACAGGGTACCCCCCCCTCCCGCCACTGTCCGACGTGATATGCCGACATTTTTATCGACTAAAAAGGATATGGAAACGGGAATATTTTGGGGGCCGGGGAAGCGATCCCTCCAAAGCATCGGATCTACAGTATCCGCGGATTCTGAGAGCCGGCTACCACATGGATCACGTAGAAGATTGAATTTTAGAAAAGTAGCCCCAAGTAAACGGGAGACTCGAAAAAATTCTTCTTGCCACCAGAGGAATACAGCAAAGTACTTAATCTTCGCATTCGCGCGTATGCTCTCCGATACGAAAGCAGAGGGGCACATGTACATGGGCGCTCGGAGCGCTCGCCTTGTGTTTGGCCGCGCGCTCGTGTTCGTGCGCGTGCCCGTACGTACGAGGAAGGAAAGAAAAGTGTGAGGCCGCGTAAGGTGCAGTGACCTCCAAAGCTCTCAGAAAGTGCGCGCGCGAGTGACGAGGCGCGAACGCACGCAGACGAGGGTAAGAGAGAGGGAGGGAGGGAGCAAGCGCCTCGGCCAAGGCCATTTTCATGCAGAGCCGGCGTAGTCGCGAGGTAGCCTCCCGGCGCTTTTTAGAGGTACGATACACCACGACGACAGAAGCAACACGAGCAACGTGCTACACGTGTTTGCTGAAACAATGTCGTGCGCCTGGTGAATCGCTCCCTCCTCGCGGCCGTATTCCTTCCTGCTTTATCGACCGGAGCAATTATTTCTCCACGGGATTTTTGCTAAGCCTACGAGAGATCACCTCCGGCAATCCCTCGACTTTGGGACCTTTTCACCATGCAAACCACGCACATCACGGGTGCATATCCAAGGGCGAATGCTGTTTTACCGGCAGTGACCAGCAACCCTCACCCCAATGTCTCTGTCTCTGGCCAGTCCGTTGATTAAGTTAAGTGTCGAGGCTCGTTACGGAAACTGCGACCTTTTTCATTTCGAATAAATAAATCTACCAACCAAGTTTAATACGCTACAAGCTTGTGATTATGTTGGAATTCCTCGTCACGTATTGAAACCATATAATATTATATGGCCTTCAGTAAGTGACCTCACATACCGATCCTATCATCGTCATCATCATCATCATCATCATCATCATCATCATTATTTTTTTATTATTTTATTTTTTTTTTAATTTATGTATAAAAGTCACATGCACTGGAAAGTTTTTTGTATGTAAGAGGTAAATCAATCAGTCCACGAAACGGAATATTACATTGCTATTTCTAAATCATAAAAATAGCCTCTATATGAATGACAGATCGACAATGATTTTTATGGCCTAACATGGAGCAATTTAAAAATAACTACTGATGTAAAAATTACTGTAAACGAACTGTCATTTCTCGTCATAAAAAAAAAAATAATAACTTATTTCCAGTACCAAAGTATATATATATATACATGTTTTGATTGTTGCAAAAATAAGAAAAAAATTAGAATTGAAAAAAGTACCAAAAAATTTATCAAATAAATTTCTGATCGTATGATGTTAAATTAAGAACTCCTTCCAGAAACTGTAAATATTAACATGGATTTATTGTTGCGAACGTTATGACTGAGATTTAATAAATTTGCTCTTATCGTAATTAATAAATACAAAAATTATCATTTTTATTAATTTTATTCAATTAAAGCAACATATTTTCAACTTTATTTAAAATAGATACTTTATCCATATTTAAAAATTAAAGATATGCAACTTTTAACTAATATTTTTAAAAATACAAATAAGCTGCAAATTACAAATTCAGTTTGAAGCTTTATTAATAGTTAAGAGCTATAAAGTCATCATTTTGCTTTACATATATATATATATATATTACCATTTAACAATATACCTATATAGTAATGACACTGATTAAATTTAGTTTAACTGTTCACAAACTATTTAGACTGTTAAAGAAACATAAGTGTCTTATCAATCATTTTAAATTAATTCGAATAGGGTTTTCTTCTTTAAGAATAACTCAATTCATACGTATTTCAAAAAAAAATTTCCAACTGGTATGTTAGCAAATGCAGCAATAAATAAAAATTAATAGAATATAATTACTTTTTTACGTGTCTAATTTATTAAGGTTAAATTTGTTAATTTATTGGTCAGGCTCAGTATAATAAAAATAAAAAGCGAAATTCTACTTATATAATACACACATTTTCATGTAAGTCAAGAAGACAAAGCTTATGAGTTATCCCTACCACTACACTCGTCAATAAAATATTTTTCTGTTACATGCTCCGTGTACATCTTTACCCACTTATGCACAATTCGAATTTTCTCTTTAGCTTTCGCGCACGTTTATTACATTTAATTAGAGAAATCATTCGTGACAACAGTGACACATTATTGTTCCGAACTCTACATTAGAAAAGTCTGTTTTTTATTTAAATTCATATTTGTTTCTTAATACGCGTTCGATTTCATTCTTTAAACCATTCAGAAAAATTCATATAAATATAATCCCACTTTATATATTATTTTACAATCAGCTGGAAATTCAGTAAATTAATTTAATATCAACAAATGCATTATGTACTTTTCAAAGTATTTATTTTTAAATATTTTTATAAACTCGATATTCATTTAAGTATATTTTTAAATAAATGTCTTTAACAAAACTTGAATAATACGCTAATGCGAGAAATCTAAAAAAAAATTAATTTCAAAAGATTATTCTTTATTTATAATAATATTTATAATATGTATAATAATAAATAATACGTTTGCTTAGATTTTTTAAAAATATGTAACAAGAGTGACGATATAAAATTTTACATCAGGAGTAATTACAAAATATACAAGTAATTTACATTAAATGTAAAATACTGGTAAAGTTATTATTTTTTTATATTTTTTATCGCATTATACTTGTTCTAAAACTTGCACATTAAGTAAAACTGGTAAAATATGTCCTACAGGGTGATTAAATTAGCCATTATACGCCATGTAATTATAAATTCAAGTTACTTTTTTATTGATATTATAATATATTATGTATACAAGATGAACAAGATATAAAAAATATTTTATATTTAATTATACGGATAATAGTAATTTGATATTGTGAATTAATTATATTCAGTTACTTTTATTAAAAGTATTTTATAATGCCACGTGTTGAAGTTTTTAATAAAATGATTTCATTCATAAATAAATGAGCTTCTGTGTCTAACAATTAAACAATAATCTGATCGGCATTTTTAGAAGATATAAAATTTTCATTTATGTATATGATTTTTATGGTTAAATTTTTTCCACTACATAATACAATAAAAAGATATAAAAAGTTGAACTCGTTCTCACAATTTACCCTTGTCTCACTATAATAATAATAATAATAATAACAACAACAACAACAACAACAATAATAATAATAAAGGAGAGTAGTGCAAAGGCAGTCGGTCCAGTTCTTAATAGTAATAAAAACGCGTCAAACGCGATACTGTCCTCTTCCCCTTCCTTCGCAGTCGCATTTACTATAAAATTTACTTGAATCTTTCGGTTATTGTGTTCAACATTCTCGCTATTTCCTTCTACATTCTTTGATATAACTTTTTATGTACAATTATATTCATTTATTAAAGGGATGTATATAATAATACGATATTCTTGTTTTTCTTGTTTATCAAGTTTTTATACTAAAGCATTAATAATGTTTGCTTAATAATAAATTCATTTTATATTTTACATATGCTGAATATAAAATACAAATAAGACTTTTTCTAATAAGAAGTAGCGATTCTAGATTATTATTAATAGCAAATTATTTAAATCTATTGTACAATAAAACGTATTTATATGTTGTTTTATGTACTTGATTTTTATAATCACGATTACAATAATAATTATGACTTTTGAATTTCATGTCTTGTTCAAATAAAAGGTATTTACATTTTAGGGGTAATACAAAATTATTATGAAGAAAGTTAGTCTAAAAAATGAATAGTTATTTCGCAATAATAAGAGACATTATACTTATTGTAATTTCTACATATTTCTAGTATGCGGTGGGGAGGAGAGGCCTGCACACATGCAGATACATATATATATATATAGCTTTTGTAATATTAAAAATTATTAATATTCTTAAATATTAAATTCGATAGTATTAAACAAAATTATTTAAAATAGTATACCAATTCTATAATAATTTTCTTCACTTGATAAATAAATTAATTATTACATATATAATGATTGACTTATCAGTCTATATATCCGAAACATAATGCTTAAAAAAGCAAAAATAAATAAATAAATAAATAAATAAAAAAACAGTTTTTACGGTATCAAGAATGTAAAACTATGAACAACGTAATTTTCGAAAGCGGAGGACAGATGAAACTTCAAGGCGTTTTTCAAATAAACGACTCTTGTCTCTTAACACAATGCTCTCCCTATCCCCTTGATACTTCCTCCCTACCTCTTCGGTTTCCTTCGCGACGTCTCCCTCGCCTATAGAAATCCCGTTCTGCTTAGTCCAAGTGGCGAAAAATTCTTCGATCAAAAGTAAAGCGTACGACTTAACGTCCCCCTTATAAGTTAATGTTTTTGAAGACTTTCAATAAATATTCCTACACGTGAGTATCTCGCATTATTTCGAATCCTACTAGGCTTTTTTGTATTCATGCCTTTACTTATATTATATTATAATACATGATGCTTCCTCATGAACAGCATTTAAAAGCAAAAAAATTCACTGTTATACGCATTATTAAATTATATTCATTATTAATGTAAACATGTAATTTAGAGTTTAATTTTAATTATGCGACAATTACAATGTTATAAAATAAAAATTATAAATTCGCTAAAGTAGATTATAAGATATATTCCATAAAGTTTTTCAAATGTCCAAAATAATAATTTTAAATTACGCTGAAAATTACAACGAAGATGAAACCGTAAGAAGTTTTTTTCTACAAAAATCAGTACATTAAAACAGTACATTAAAAAAAAAAAAAAAAAAAAAAAAAAAAAATAAAAAGCCTCTCTTCGTTTTACAGCCGTAAATCTGGTGACCTTTAATGATAGAGTGCACATTAAACGAATTTAAAATAAATTAACTTTTGATGGTATTCTTAAAAGCATTTTAAAAATAATTCTAGCCAAAAAAAAATTATCTCTGGAATTTTATCGATATTAATAATTATAAATAAACAAACATAATTATATTAATTAGAGACCTAAGAGAGCACAGGGGAAATGTGTAAGTACTGCATATCGAAAAACGTATCCATTCTTTTGCTAATAAAGTATTTTTCAAAAATGTAAAACGCTCGTATGAATTTTTATGATTAAAGCACGTGAAATACTAAATAATTACTGAAAATTGCCTCAACGTCACTCTTATTACTTACGCGATTCTGCCGGTGAAAATATTTCTTTAAGCTGTGATTTAAGATAATACATATTTTCTTAAATATACTTAAATATACTTAAATCTAAGGTTAGCTCTTTATAATGAAATTTTATGAAAATCAATTCAAAGATAATTCAACATTGTAAGCTTTCTCATAAATTCCTGGCAATATTTCCTATAACCGAATAAGTAAAAAAAAAAAGAAAGAAAGAAAAAAAAAAGAAGAGTTTTAGAACTTTAGAATGAAGTAGTTCGTGGGAGGACTGTTAATACGTTTGTTTAATTTGTCAAAATGGTAAAATCGACCCAAGAGTCGTTAATTAATGTAAATATTTATCGAGTTCACAAAAGAGAAATATTGATTGAAATTCAATAAAGTTATTATCGCTCAAAGTGAAATAATATTCATCAAACGAATGCTTAAATAATTGTTATTATACATGGTATCGCGAATCAACAATGGAAAAGTATCATTGATTCAAAGATTAATTAAACGATCTTGAAATTAATTAATGAACTAATGCGAGAGCGCGGATAAGATAACCTGAAGAAAAGATGATTATACTTGTTTAAAGTTAGAAAGACGAGTGATGCTAAGTAAACGGATCGTCTCTCGTTCCCCCTCCCGTCAACGCGACACTACACATGCTCAGGCTGATTCAGGTACATGCCGAACATAGTTAATAGCCGTAGGAGATACGGAGAAAGATACTGGGGCTCCCTAAATCTAATGGCTTAATCCCGAGGAGGAAGATGAGATGGATCGAGATAGAAGAGAGGGAAAGTAGTTGTGTAGGAACATTAGCGTCGGCTCGCCACCATTATTCAAAATGGTCCCCGTCAGAGAGGACGCAGCCGAAACACATACACGTCCAATGGATGGATGCAGCGGAGGAAATAATCCGCGAGTAGCTATTGACGATTTTCCTCTTCCCCATCCGTTAACACCCGTGAGCGTGAGGCTGTCGTTGACGGTGTGCGTTCGTCCATCTCTCCTCTCTCAGCCCGCCCGTCACTGTTTATCTCATCGGTCTTCTCTCCCTCTCTCTCTCTCTCTCTTTCTCTCGGTTTCTTTCGCTCGTGCCCGCTCGCTCGCTCGCTCGCTCGCTCACCCCAGCGCCACGTTGCCACATCTCTCGGACCATCCTCCTACTATAGCTCTCCTCTTGTTTTCCGTCGAAGCCCCAGTAGTTCTGACTCCTTTTCTCGTTGTCTTCTTTTTCTTCGTCCTCTCGGCAGCAGCGTATCTATCAATTTAATGCCGTTCCGATTCTTGGCCCGCCGCCGCTGACGCTCTTGTTCTTACATGCGCGCCCTTCCTTCTGCCCCCTAACCCCGCAGCTCTGCCCTCGCCGCAACGGACTCGCTCTCGCTGGCTCACTCTCTGGGTGTGCGTGCGTGTGTGTGTGTGTGTGTGCGCGCGCGACCTTTTCCAAAAAGGCAAACGTATCCATCCATCCTCCGCTGGATGCTGCTCCTGCCCGGGACTTTCCTTTTTCTTTCCCTTGCGCGCGATCGCATTAATCCATAAAACAGTGGCGGTACACGTGTATGCGCTTGTTGAAAGTTCGTTGAATTAATTTTCTTATACGTGCGATACGTGATTGAGATTGAAATGACGCGCACTCGATGCATATTGCCGGGAGAATATTTTCAACGCGATTACGAGGATACTTCTTGCTTGTAAGGAGTCAAGTGTTTCGATGGCTTTTACCGCGCCGCCTTTGAAGTTAATGAGTACGAGAATCTATACGGCTCGTAACATTGCCTCCTTTCTGCAACCATCGATTAGCATTAGCTCCTTTCGTTGTTTTTATGGAAATTTCTTTTTCTTCTTATTCTTCTTATTCTTTATCATTTTTTTTGTTTTTTTTTTGTTTGTATTCTTTTTCATTTTAACGTAAACTTAATCGTCAGCGTCACATTGTCCTTTCAAGCTCCTATTAATAAACTTTAACAATATTTTAATTTTTTCCCCCCCAATAACCATTCGTTAATCTTCAAAATAATTTTTTCCTTATACTCGTAAAGAATGATATATTTGACCAATTATATTTCCATCCATTTTTTTAATACTTCGCAAGTTCGATTAAAAAGCCGAGTCCCTAAGAGTTTCTGCATAGTTAGTGGCATTATGTCAAGAGTTATTACATGATACGTAATTTGTAAAGTTTCATGTAACTAATTTTGCTGTTAAATAAAATTAATGCGATAAATATCAGCATCGAGTTATTTAAAATATTTTTTAACTGTAATTTTTGCCAACTTGAATGAAAAGTTCAAGCGTCAGAGTGCCAAGACTTTCTTCCAAGGAATCGGATATATTTTGAACTATATTAACGTTTATAAAATCTAAGCACGTAAAATCGCGCCTCTTTCTTCACTTAATGGACAGCAGCTATCTTTACTTACGTTGCATTTCTAATGTGCAAATTGAGCGAACTTTCTTACAGACAAAAAAAAACTATTAGCGTGAAAACTAATAATATAACTTTTCATATTTAATAACATTCAAATATCATTTTTGTATTGCAAACATTTATTGTCGCTAAAAAAATAAACGTCCATCTAATGATATACCGTGAAATTATTATTTGGTACACCACACAACACAATTGTTAAAATATATACTTATTACAACAATAAAAAAGAATGTTCACTTTCAAAACCTTTCATATTACACGCTACGCGTTCACACTATTATTTCGTATGAATATTTTTCGTTTTAAATTTATTACATAAATTATTTTCAGGTTCATGTTAAGAGAGTAAGTACATATATTGAAAAACAGAATTAAATGTAAATTACGTCTAAAATATACCTTTATCGAATTCTCATTTAAGAATTCGATTAAATCCATGTACAAACATTCATACACAATATAATGGTTCAATAATTATATTTTATACAAATACGTAATCTAATTATTAAAATATATCAGATTTAGTATATTTTTTATATTATGTTCTTCACGAAAAACCTTTTACGTAATAATACGTAAATGTTAAAAAAAGAAAATAAATAAAACTTAACGTGTAGTTTTTGCCGTTCGGGTATTTAAAATTTTTTATTAGTTGCCCGAAATGATAATCATTACTTTAATGCAAATATTTACTGAAAACATTATAGACACAATTAAAAAATACTTTATGCCTTGCATTAACTACTTATAATAATAAAATGCTTTTTATCGCGTAAATATATCATCAACATTCTTATTCAAATTTAATATTTTTTCAACCAGTAACTCTTAAATTACTTTCATATATTCGAATAGATGTATTATTTATATTTCAAGCCTATAATACTTAAAGGGATATGTACTTATTATTTATTTTATGGGAAAATTTTACGATTTTCAATGGCTATAGTTGAATAGGTGCACTCGAAAAATTCATGATCCAATGCGAGCAAAATATCAGACGATCCAGAGAAAGCAAATTATAGCATGTTGTACGTATATCCTGGGTATATTAAATAAATATATTGCCGGATAACATTCAAGATCAGAGCATATCATTTTTTCCAAGTTAGGTAGTGCTCGTTGCATTTATTTATTTCAACGGTTTTATTCATATATTCAATAAATAAACTATTTATCTACTTATAATTTGTGGCTTTGCGACTCTAATTTTGCTACAATAAAATAATAAGTTATTTTGTATTTAAAAGAGTTAATAATTAACAATCAATGATTTTACGATCACTATGTTTTTTAATAAATATGTTTCGAGTTCTGACACATTGCCAATAATATACATTGAATATTATATAGAATATGGTTATTAATAATTAGATTAAAATAATAACAAAACTATATTTAAAAAATATTCTAACAGACAATGTCTAATGCTAGTCAGGGAATATAATATAAGCTACGTAAAGAAAATTTTCTTTTATTCTTATTAGTTAAAATAAATATTCCAAAATAATTATTATAATATTATAAATCATCCATACTAAATATTATTCTTGGATGTTTTATATTCGGATAAGAGTTTTAAATATTTTTTTTATATTTTACGCGAAATTTTTTTATTTTTTAAGTTTGTGAAATATATTTGTATTATAAATTAAATATTTATTAGTAATCCATAAAGCCCATAACCCAATGTATTTTTGACAATAATAAATGAACCGATGAGCTAATTTTATTTGTAATTTTTCATTCACAATTATTTTAATAAGAGGGAAGTAAGTCCCTACTTGTACGGATATCTCAGCTAATATAATAAAACTTTTTCGCATAGTATTAAAAAAAGCAAATGAATTGATTAATTTGTTTTTGTTAAACAAGAATAATTTGGTTCTTGTAAAATCGTCATTCCATTTGATATTAACGAGAATTCGGTTGCTTCGGCAAATGTGGAATTTACTAATAACTTGCTTTCACAGAACAAATATCACAAAAAGAGAAAGAAAAAAAAAAAAGAATTAAGTGGAATTCAAGCTATTTCGTAGAAAGGTATAGAATTGTATACCCCTATGCTATCCCACATCGTATATATCTCAAATTCGATTTCTAATTTACTTCACTTAAATTGTTTTCAAATTCTAAGAATTTTATATACCGCATAAATATAAACAATGGATATAAAAATTTTTTCTCGTGAACCTGTGAATCAATTAATACGTAAGTCTGCTATGGTGTGTGGGGAGAAAGAGAGAGAGAGAGAGAGAGAGAGAGAGAGAGAGAGAGAGTTTTAAAGCAATTAATTGAGAGGCTGTGTTAATGTAAGAGCAGTGATTGCAAAAATATTGGGTGCTTCTGAAGGTTTGGTCGACTAATGAGGCATTTGTCGCCATAAATTGGCCAAGTTTCGTAAAAAACAAATAAACAAAGAAAAAAATTACTACATAAATGATAGAAAATAGCTTAGACCGTGATCAAGATTTGATTGGCTGATAAAAAAAAAAAAAAAAAAAAAAAAATCATTGTGCTCTTAAAGTAATTAAATTAATAAGGTTTTTCGGTATGAGCATTTATTAATTTGCCTCATTCTTAATAATACAAATAGCATATCCAGGCGTGGCATTTTAAAGCATCGGGTGCGCACGTGTGCTGGACACATTGAACAAATGCGTCGGAACACGCAACGTACTATCTATCTCTTTCTCTTCTTGTCTGTTGTCTCTGTGGACGTCTACCTGCCAGATAGTCTATTAGATTTTTTGTCCCTCCAATATTTATAAACGCTGTTACGGGACGACGGTATTTGTCGGTGCTGGCGAGGAAGAAAGGGGTTAGACTAGGGTAGACTAAGAAACTGGAGCGAGGAAAAAGGAAAAAAAAAAAAAAGAAGAAAAAGTCTTTATCACGTGCGTTAAGTGCATTTAATGAAATGGGAGTTTGTTTTCGATCAATTAACGGAAGCTATCATTTATTGAATTGACAAGGACAATAAAAGATAATTTTATCTGATCCAGCTACTAATTGTGGGGCGTTAATCAGAATAAAAGTCTCGAGCCTCGTCGCAGTGTTAAATATTGCTTGAGAAATGCATTACAGTATTACAGGACGGAGCCTTCGTCGCCTCTTATAGCAATTTATACATTTTTTATTACTAATGTTGGACAGTAATGTGTAGTCATTGCTGCCTCACCAATCAATAAACACGGAGTTGCTCGAGTTGACAAGGTTGACGACTCTTTATTGGAAATTCATTCTTAACATTATTAGCCACTTTCGATGGCATTGCCGGCAAAGAAAGCGAAAAGAGGAGCGTGAGGGGATGGGGGAGGGGGGAGGGGTAAGCAAAAGTAAGTAAGCCGAGGGCAGTAAGCAATTGGACCACGTCGACTCGTCGAGTGCGGTAATTACAAAACGTAAGATTTTTTCGGTACGCATTGATTGGAGCCGAGATGGATCGAGGATCCGTATTTTAGCGCTCGCGGGATAAGGACAACAATAACAGGAGCAGCAGCATGAGCGGGAGCAGAAAAGCCAAGCTGGCTCGTGCGTCATCGTAAAGTCTCTTCTCGTAGTACCTCCTCTCTAGCTCCGACGCAGTCTTTCCACCGTCTGGGCTCGAGAGCTCGGCGACGTTGCCAATCATACCCGCGCGAGCAGCAGCACTTACACACGTGCGCCGAGCGTTACCGAGTGTCCGGACACGTAATTATCACTCATTACCGAATGTACGAGGAGGCACGTCGATGGCGGCGCGCTTTGTAGATCGCATCCCCTCATGCCCCAGGAGCCGAGCCACCCCGGAGTAGTCGGTCGCCCGCGAGCGGCGACTCGCCGACCGCGCGCTGCTCCAAAGATCCCAGCAGCCCGGTCCTCCCTTTCTTCCTCGCCCCGGCGACGAATTCCAGAGGGCTCGGCTGGCTGGCCGACCGGCTACCTGGTCACGATCGTCCCTCCAATACGTGTATAAAAAGGAATCGATCTCCGGGGTAAACGGGCAGGCATCGAGCAGCAGCGGCAACGGCAGCAGAAGCAGGAAGCAGAATCGCCAGCAGAAGCAGAAGCAACAGCAGCATCAGCATCGAGTGCGCTCGGCTGCGCGCCGAGGAGAGCCAGACAGAGGTAGCGGCGGCGGCGGCGGCGGCGGCGGAGCTCTCTTTTAGTCTCTCTGTAGTAGGTGAGTAGCGCGGGCGCGCCCGCGCGCGCCTATAAAAGTGGTAGTCTCCTCGGGGCGTGCGCGCGCTGTTGCCGTATCGACCGGGACGGCGCGCGGGCCGCGTCGGCTGCCGCTGGCGCTGCCCTCGTCCCGGTGGCAGCGAATCGGGCTCGGGCAAGTGCCGTAACTCTCCGACCCCGGCTGTCCCTCGCACCCCCCCCATCCCCACCCCGCCCTGCTTTATCAACGAACTTGGCGCGGGTGCGCGCGCTCGCTCGCCCACGGAAGAGACAGAGAGCTAACTAAGGCCACTAAGACGCCGGGGCGCGCATGCGGCCGTCCAAACTAATTCCCCGACTTCAACGTCCGGCTTTTATACGTCGCGCGTATTTCATTAGGAAGAGAGCGGGGCGCGTCATCGCGACAGCCCGGTGAAGCGAAGAGGTGGCGGAGGAGGAGGGGTAGGTACTAGGGGCGCCTAGACGGATCCCGATCCCGCTCTCGCGCATCCCTGCCCCGCGACCCGCGATACTTCCTTCGCCGCTTAACGGCCAAGAGCAACCTGCTGCCGACCGAGTCCGAGAGCCCCGATGAATTATACGCCGACTATACGAAACGGCTCGTGTCCACTCTCCGGGGGCCGCCTCGCGCGCTCCTCTGTTTACAAAACGTCGAAAAATCGATTGCATACATTATTATTGCCGGATGTGCGAATTGTTCATGGTCTGGATTATTGACCGCTACGGCTACGGACTTTCTCTTTGCCACCCTACCCCTCCTCATCCCCTCTCTGCCGCGCCCCCTCCTCCCGGCAACCTTTATTTACGCCGGGCTGCTTATTTATTCTTAGGTCTACCACCCCCTCCCGCCCCTCCCACCTCACACCAACATCATCTCTCTCTCTCTCTCTCACTCTCTCGCGCGCGCGCGAATGAAAAGACAATGATTGATTCAGCGCTACCGCTACTTACTTCCGCAGCTCATTTTCTCCAATTCTAATGCTAAGTTTAACGTTAACTAAAATTAACGAAGCCGATTATTAAGCTTCAACTCGTCTCTTTATACATTTTTATATTATTATAATGCCCCGCATAGGATCGCCAAGCGCAATTGGCAGATTATCGAAATTAAGTGACCTGTGGCTCTTCTGTTGTAGTAAAGCTAATTATCCTTTCCTCGACAAACCAAATAATAGTAAGTAGCATTTATTAGAAATTATTACGAAACTGTTGATTAATACGAATAATTGTTATGACCGCGCTGTTAAATTCTAATCGTCGAGGGTTAATAAAAGTCCAATTCGTATTTACGATTAAATTATTGATGCTTAATAAAATTATATCACCAGCTTGTCTAATCGGAGCTTATTTTTAAATACAATCAAGACACGATAGGGCAGTAAACGTAACGAACGATAGTAAATGATTCAATGCGTTAAGCGCTTGTACGAATGGAAAAGGCCTTCTTCATTACACGGTATCAATAAAATTCAAGATAAAAAACGACTCCCTGAAATAGAGAATCCAGTGATGAGTTGAAGAAAAAGAGTCTCATCCAACATCGTATCTTTATTACTCCAATTATACGTGATGCGCTGAGTCTGTGGGTGACGGTGACCGACGAGCAACCAAAGTATGATATCGTAACGATGGCTCCGCTCTCTCTCTCTCTCTCTCTCTCTCTCACGGGCCCGGATTCTTTGTATCGGCACAGCATCGCCGGTGCGCGTAAGTTGGGCAGACTCCAATTTTTTTTATTTTTTTTTTTGTTTCGCCGCTTCACTTGGTGGTATAGTATACGAGGCGTGCGGTCGATCACTCTTAAACTTGCTTCTTGGTCCGCCGCGCGAGTCACGGCGACAACTCTTTCGAAAGCAGCCCTCAACCCTCGTCTTGTGGAAACTGCAGCTTCGATAACTCGTGTACGATTTATCCCGCGACGTAAGTAACCCTCGGGTTAAAAGGATTATATATACGGCAGTTGTCCGTACAGAGCTGTTTGCCAATGTTTGCCGGCCGTCTTGACAAATACGAAATACGGGACGGCACTTGTTTAAGCCGCGACTCAATATTGCGGATAAAATTGTTTACAATTAATCGATCGCCCGTACACAAATACAATCGTATTTGTGACGTGGACTTTTCGTTCTTTTTATTTTATTTTATTTTATTTTATTTTATATCAAGTTAGGATTTTGACGCTCGTCATTGTGAAATTGTTAAATGGAGCTACGGTCTTGCCTCTGAAGTAGGCTACTACTAACGAGTACTCGTTATTTTTCCTATGGAAATGATTTGGTGAAACGCCGTACGTCGTCAAAGCCGTCGACGTCGCCGTCAAAGCCGTCGACGTCGTCGTCAACGTCGTCGTCATAATTCGGCTTTCTCGCTGTAACGGTCGACGGGGGAATCCGAGAAATGAAGGGCAGAATTAAAGTTGAGAAAGTCATGATTGTAGCCGGACTCGGACTATTTACATCAAAGAGTACGGAATAAGCCTGGAAGCGGCGAGAGTCTCGGGGCTACGCCACTGTCGCAAGAGACCTGCTGCAGTTAACGAAATTGCTGTTGCATGTGAGCCCGAAACTTTGAGCACATTGTTGTATCGGACAGTCATCCGGAGAGGAAAAGCGCACCGAGAAACTGTGCCGCCTACACCTCGCAACCCCTTCGGGCGTTCGACTTCAGAAATCGACCAACAGCTGATGACACTACGAGCTTGTTATCGCATACGAACGACTATGGCCGTTGCCAGTACCGTTAATTATTGTATTTCTCAGCAATTTCACTGTATGATCGAAAGACGAAGGTAACTAACTGTGGTTAGGTAAAGATGTTTCAAAACAAAATATGTCAACCGCTTTCCGATTCTGCGCCTCGTATCACCTTAATATCTTTTTCTTTCTTTTTCTTTTTTGTTTAATATCTCTCGAGATTAATAAAAAACGGATTTTCTTTTATTTATGCAATTATTTTACGACCCTTGCCCCTGAATTACGTAATTTAGATTTTAACGTAAAGCATCCCAACAAGCAGAGATATTAATTATTTGAGATTAATTCCAATGAACCAGTGCGATAAACTACAAACGGAAGATTTTGTTTTGTTTGTTCTAAAAGAGAATCTGTAATAATGAAACTAATTTACATTCCGAGTGTAGATATATTACAATATGACTAATTAAAATTGATTACAACATAGTACCTGTGTGTATGCGCGTATTAATGTGCTACTTCATTACAAAGATTCATGTTTTTGCATTTTATTTCGTAAAATACCACACCAATCATATATTTTTCATTTCTTACGTAACTTTAATAATGTCTTATTAGCGAATGAAGGCTAAGCAAAATTAGTCTTTATAATCATTTTTATCGTGGCATTTACGTAAGAGCAACATAATGTGCTTATCGATCTTTATATTAAAAATAACAAGCTAAATTCCATTGGCGTCCACCACTGTTCGATCATACGAATTCAATATTAAGTGCTCAACATAAAGCGGGCGCATATTTAATTGTAACCAATGTAACAAACCGTGACACTCTCTATTGGATAATGAATGAAATCGCTCGAGATAAGAAATGACTTTTATTTTACAGAAAAGTTTTTAAAAACTATTCTATAAGTAATTGTACGTGCGATAAATAATTGCGGCACTTTTAGCATCGGTGAATCACGAAATGTGATCATCAACCTTTACGAATTCTCACATCGAGTGAAATATATTTTTTAAACAAAATTCACTTCTTTCGACCAATACCTTTTAAACTACGGAGTCCATCAAAGATTTATGGGGGTAGGGGGGGGGACTTTGCATTGAATTAGTTTTTTGAGTAGTGTCAGTTTAAATATATTAGATTTACATTCTTTTGCGTAGCATACAAATAAGTATAACACGAAGAGGAGTTTCCAGTTGCATATGTAGTATATCAAAGCAAGAATGCGTTAATTTGTAAAATTAATTGCTTAATTCGTATATTTGAAATTTTGAAAAGCTTAATTCGCCAAGCCGAAATAAGTAACGTGAGTATTGTACGCCATACGTTGAAGTCGCTCCTTTTCGAGCCTAACTTTCAAAGAAGTAATATACTCATTTAAGGTACATAAGCCATTGTTGAAAAAAAAAAAAAAGTAAAAAGTAAAAAGACCTTTGAAAGGGGAAAGAACGCTCCTCTCAATACGAATGTACAAATACACTTCACATAAATATCTTTATCCGTTCTAAGGATCAGAAATCATACTTGGCTAAAAGATGCAAAAAGAAGAATGTAATAATGCAGGGATGACCTTTGGAAACTTTTTTGAATATATAAAAAACAAAAAAAAAACGAGAAAAAAAAACGAAGAAGTGTACGCGCACGCGTGGTTCCATTGCACATAATTAGTGCGTATAAAATCTGTACGTGTAAAAAACATTTTAACGAAGTTTCCGAGTAAGAGTACAACAGCTGGACAGACGACTTCATTCCAAAGAACGGACTTATATATTTTTAAGCTCGCTTCAATTGACACGTACTCATCATGTTGCTGAAGCTTCGGTAGAGCGCGGCGGCTCAATCCTGCTCGGGCGATGGGGAAAAAAAAAATCCCGACCAGTAAGAGATCTGCCGTGGGCCTTTGACTGGGCAGTCATTTTTCAGCTCGACGTTTCCCTTTATGGCAATAATTCAACGTCGCGCCGCGTAACCTAACACATACACGAAGGAGAGGATGTCCGAGTTGGCGATACGAGGCGGCAAGCCGCGCAGCCCTAAATAATGCCGTTATTGTGCATGAATTTCGTAATGATTTTAATGAGCCGAGCAGAGCCGAACCTCGAAATTATTTATCAGGCGCAAGAAGGAAACGATGATTAGGCTCTTTTCACTAGCTCCTACGTACGGGTCACGTGCTCTTTTACCGCGACATTTTCTCCAACGGGAGAATTCACGAACGTGAAGGTCCGCGGAGAAACGTTTCTTTCGTTATACCGAGTCCTTGCGAGCCGCTCATTTTACGCGGCTTTCGTCCCACTAAATAATGCAACAAAGTGAAACCAAAAGATAGAAGGCGAAGGCTTTCGTTTAATATAATGCAAAATGAGTTTGTATCTGTAACGTAATTTTACGGTGGAAAAACTGGGCGGTGTAAGTAATTCGTTGCTAAACTAATGCCGCCTGTACATTATTCAAGAGCCGATCTTTATTTAGATAGAATTTATATCCCATTAGCTTTTGTCATTATGAATTAGAGTGGAACAGCAAGAATCGAAATATCGTTGTAAGTAATGCATACTTTTTCTCCCGTCGATCAAAACCATTTACAAAAGCCGCAATATTTAGATCCAATTTCACAATATTAAAGCTAACCTTTTCCCTATCGCATTTCTAATTAGGCCTAAGCATTTTAATTCAGCGACATTTGTTTTTAAGGCCTTAGAATGCAAACAATGAGCTACTTTAAATATCAATCGTCACAATACCGATACAATTAATATCTAATTATTGGCTGAATATTAGTATATTACAATTAAGTATAGCGCTTTTCATTATTTACAGCTCCTGCATGACCGTACAATAAGGCTCTAAATTCTTGCATGTAATGTCCATTAATATGGATTAATCAATAATTTTAAGAAGCATAACGGAACATTGGTCTTGAGATATAGCATAATACTTTACATATACGAAACGCTTAATCAAAAACATACTGTAACGACGCAAAAGTCTGATGAATTAAGATATTCAAAATATCAAATATATAATATAAAAAATTGAACAATTTAATCGTAAGATAAATGTTAATAATTAATTCGTAGTTCGTAGATTATCTTTGAGTACAGGCAGTATCATGTTTATTCAAAATGGTAATACTCGTCTAATAACTCGAGTTAAAGCGCGATTGGTAATAAGAAAAATATAGGATTGATTGGATAATTGGAGATTATACGAGCTGGATGTCGGGAAAGTTTAGATGAAATATACAATGGTAAATTGAAAAGTCGACCTAATTTAAGCTATTAAGAGGAAGGACTGTCTTTTTGAAAACAATAACACAGAGCGCCAAAACCTTTAGCTCCTCTGTAATTTCTAAAGCCAGAATTAATGTATATAAAATCTACAGTCGGTTCAATGTATTCATAATGGAACAAAAGAATCATTTTATATCGGTAAAGTTCGTTTCAGCTTTGAGGAAATGGTAACTCATCGTTAGACACGATTAGTAGTAATGCAATTCGACAATCTAAAACTGATTATAAAAAAAAAAAATTACATTATAGCATGCTCATACATATATATATATATATATACATATTTTTACTTTTGCATAATATCATTGTGAAGTAAAAGTAGAGATAAATCGTTTAGAAAGCATAGCTTTCTAATACGTATAACTTATGCTACCCACAGTCTAGAAAATGGATGTAATAAATTCCATGATCGAGAACTCAGGTTCACGAGATTAAGAAGCTTACATACAGCAGCTTAGTGAATAATACAACAAGACTACAAGAAATTACATTTAATTAAATTAACTTGTAATTACTTGTAAAATCATCCTAATGTTCTCATCACTTGACATATTCTTTACAAGAGTAATTATTAAATTACTTGCCTTTTTAAAAGCACACAAAATAAACAATTATGTAATAAGAGTTACAAATCACAGGGTACGACGTGGTAGAGCAATAAAAATCGTTTCAGCTTATACTATATTTATAGTATTTACTAATAAAAAAATTGTCTTTTTATTAATAAATTATATCAATTTTTTCACAAATGCCCTTATTTTGCTAATGGCCTCGAGAAAAGAATGCTGTATTACCGATAAAGAAGTAAATCTCACCACAAAAAGTTTGAAGTGTCGTGAATGAAATTTCAGATTGAAATCGAATACGTGTATAATATAATTGTAGATATACAATCTTCGTTAAAAATATTTGGTGCTACTCGCACTAGCTAATGCAATGCTAATATAAATCATTAATTCACTCAATGATCCACGTATTGTTTCTTAATTATGTCGATTCAAAGAGTCAACGTTCCTGATTATCTGTTTTGAAAGCTCAGAAGTGCTAAGCGTTTAGCAAACATAACGGATTCGACATAAATAATCGTACTACTTATTTCTGGAAATCGGGGAACAGGGAATCTTGAGCAAACTACAAAGAATGGTTCGCGATTTTTTGCCATTTTCTTTCTAAGGCGTGAATTAATAACGGCTTGTTCGGCATATCGTAATTTCTAAAGTCGCATATCGAGATTATGAGTAACGAAGATGGAGCCGTGATGAACTGGATTTACAGATACATGAAGACGCGCGTCAGGACTTTCCCCTTCTCCTCTGGCTGCTCTTGGTCCATTCTAAAGTAATATAATACGCAAATGTTTACTTCAGTATTTATGAGTCAGTATTGTGCGTGCAGGCACGCAGAGACCGTAACTATAGCATTTTGGCCGCATAGTTAAGAACACCACATTCTCTGACATAAGTATCGCGCGGCATACGTAGTTGCGCACAATTTTGCGGATAATGGAAATGTGCGGGTCATAAAAGCCGGGCACCGGAGTGTTAAATTTTTCGACGATGCTCAACGAATGCAACGAGCGGGAAAGTAGCTACGGCTGCAGACGAGAACAACAAATCATCAAATAATACGACAAGTCTTCGGTAGAGACTTACTTAAGATTTTAAATAATTTTCTCCCGTCTCGCTCTCGTCGGAAAAACGGTCCACGCGACTCCATGATCATGAAATACGAGAAAAGATGTTCCCTAAATAAATTAATTTTACGTACTCGCGTAAATAACTGAAGCCTCTTAGAAATAAATTCAATTCCTTTATGCGATTGCATCTAATGATTAGGGGAGAGTGTAACGTGACGGATGTAGAGCATTTCGGCTGCAATGAAGGTAAGGAATGATGCCTACGATACACGGAGAGCTCCAGTGACGAAGATGCCCAGTGACAGGGAAGATCAAAAGTCGACCGGTATTTATTTCTTCTATATGACAATAATTTGTACTCGATTGTAACTAAATTGAAAAGAATAATGAATAAAATGTATCTCTATTGTGACATGAGATGGCACGCGGAGAGTCTTCGACATCGAATTTCAAGTATAAAATTATCTACATATAACGATAAGTAATACTCCGACTGGGGATACTGGAATGAAAAACTGAGTAACAGGCTTTCTTTCCGTTTCCAATTTCCTTAACGATAAAAATACTGTAAAAGAACTCTAATCTCTCTCTCTCTCTCTCTCTCTCTCTCTCTCTCTCTCTCTCTCTTTCTCTCAAAATAATAGATCAAACGCGCACGGATGACGTAAGCAATAGCGGCTCTCACTTGCAACGCGTCTAGTTCCCGTTAACGCAAGGTGAAGTGCGTCAATTTCCAGCGGCTGATGATTCATAATCGAATAATCAGCGCTCGGGAGATCCCGAAAAATGATTTATTGCCTCACGTCAACGGCTTTCCTAAGACATCCTCGGTTAGAGCTCGCGCGCGCGAAAGAGACGGAGGGAAAGTGAAAAGGAAGAGAAACGGAACGGGAGAATGTATGTGTTCTGGCGCCGGTAGACCTGCACTGGTCGACTGCAACTCGCTCCTCCGATCCGATGGGCAAGAAGTCCCCTTTTAAATGCCACCTTCTTCTGATTTGCATGCCAGCCTCCCCATTCCCCTCCCGCTCCCTCGTTGCTCGCATATACCCGATTCTTAATATATCTTCCTTTATTCTTCTCTTTCGTTTACCCGGCTTTCAAAAATTTCTTTTTCGCTGTACGCTCGAGGGGAATCCCAGTGGATTTTTCGGCAAATACTTGTACTACGCCATATTGAAATTATTCCCGATAATTAATGATGCCGAGGCACAGCCTTTAGCTGTACAATCGAGATAAGTAGTGATTACATGGATTTCGTGAACTATAGTCGCACGACGTCGCCCGAGTCTAATTGGCTCAGACCAAGATCCAACTGATATTTAATACACGGTCTCCGTATAATTATGGAAAAAAAACCTCAATAATAAGATATTTCTCTTATCCCTAAGCTAAATATAGTAAGAAAATCACTTTTACCAACACCTATATAATTAATGCAATTTAAAGGTATTTTATACGAAAATAGGTGGAAGACCTTGTGAAATTGTACTTAAAACAACTCAAATCAAATCACAGTAATTTAAATGTTTATGTGTAATCTTACAAAAACAATTTTTTTATTTATTTGCTGTGAGAGAAGTAATAAGCGCTGGTAGTTTCTTCATTCTCCCATGAAAAGCTACATTAAACGGGGAATATGTAATTTCATTTACGTGTATATTTAAGCAGATTATAAAAATTATTTTGTAGATAACTATATCCTCTCATTAGATATTGTAAGTGAAAAAGAAATAACAGTTTTTTATTTCATGGCCTAATCAGACCTTATGCTAGGAAATTTAAATACGACATGTATACCTACATTCATTTATTCAATATTATCGATTAATGTGTACGTGTACTCAAAACTAGAATATATTCCGCTACATCCAATGCGACACGACATGAGCGCTATAAAATAAAAGAAAAGATAATGAACTCAAGCACTAACCCGTAATTTATAATTAGATTTTAATAAAAAGATTTATTAAAAATGAAAATTCTTTGAATTTTAACGATGGGTCTATATAAAAGTAATACATTAGCAATTATTTTTTTAATGTAATATTTTTTTGCTCGTGTCGAATCGTATTGTGAACACATTTTTTCAGTTTAATGGAATAAATCACAATTAAAATAATTTTTATAGAAAGAAAATTTATGATTTTTCACGAGTGAGTTTAACATCTTCAGATGTACGCATTTATCGTGTCTATTAAGCATTTTACACTTTACGATACATTTAATGAGTTCGAGCCAGAATAGCTTATTTCATAAGAATATAAATCTTTTTGTGTGCCAAAAATTTTGAAGACATAAAAATGAAAGCTACTCAAACATAGATACTGCGGACTGAAATTTGAAAAATTGGTTTTCAAACATAAAGTAATTGACTAATTAAAATGAAATTTCTGCTACGAGAATATTTTTTAAGCGCTACATATCAGATTATGGTATGAGAATTTTAAATATGTATGTCAATGATGTAATAATCGCGCAACAACGTTTAAAATCGAGCGTTTGCAAGAAAAATCGATTGCTCCTTTTAAATTTAACGCGCATGCCGCCTCATTGATTCTAGTTTTTCTTAGTCGATCTATTATATCCCCACCATTATCAACGAGCTTTTTCTCACGCATTCTCTTCCTCTTCCTCCCCTCCCCCTCTCGCTATCGCGCAACGACGGCAAGTCTATCTCTCTCTCTCTCTCGCTCTCTCTCTCTCTCCCTCTGTCTCTCTCTCGCGTGCACACACACAGACACACACACACACCATCGGCTCTCTCTTACCCCCACCACTGTGACCAATGTGCCTCCCTTGGATGACCCTGACCTTGCACCACTTCCGCGTTATCCTCACGCTTAGGTTTAGTTTTAGTCTCTCTAGCTGATATGCACTGTATACCGATTACTCTTTGATCGTTTTTTAAACAATCTTTTATGTGCCATTAAAAACGTGTGTCCTCATAGTTTAATAGGATGTACTATTAGAATGATTATATAATATTTTAAACTTGATTGATGCTTTAAAGCCAGTCCTTCTGTTGATACGATTCTAATTCTGAATATCCAAGTGAGTTAATATCGCTTAAATCATTATGATAGAGAAAACTAAGATTTTATAAATATATTTACGATGATTGCCTAGTACTTGACTCCCGAAAAAAGTTTATATATAATTTCATACTTTAAACAAATACTTTATCATATTATTATTTACACGAAAACTTCATTTAAAAAAAACAGACAAATTAACAAATATATTAAATATTATATTTAAATACTGTGAAAACTAACAAACGCTTTATAGATTCTTGAAACGAAGCTATAGATGGCAGATATTTAGATCCTTTTCTAAAAACATTCGAGGTCGTCATCAGTCTTTAACATTTGAATATTTTATTACTTTATACAGGCTCACCCATTCACGCGCGAGTTAATGCCATAAATAATTTTAAAAAAATCTGTTTTTAAATTAAAATTATTTCTTTTGTAATAATTTTATTTCTCAAGGAATTGTTTTTAAAATATTAATTGAAATAAAATAGATATTAAACGTCCACGTACTTTAATTAAACGAATAAACGAATACTACGTAACATAAAAAATGTCTAATGTTTGAAACTGAATAAAAATAAGAAGACAAAATATTTTCATTTAATTGAAAAGGTATTCAAATTTAAATACATTATATTTGTCAAGGTATCTCGTAGCTTGATATTTTTAACTTTTGAAAATTCTTTTCAACATAATTGTTTTGTTATCTCAGATTGTATTTTTATTTGATAAAACATTATTGTTATCTTTTTACAAAAAACTAGTATTTCTTTTTTAGAATTATGCTTGTATGTTAATTATGCAGATTGAAACACTTAAATTTAAATATTTTTTTGTTACTTTCTTGCTCATACGTATATTTTGAATAATCTCACCCCGCTCCTCAAATATAAACAAAATATATTCAGACTGAAAATTTTGAATATTCCCTTGATCGTAACTCATAATGTAAATTTAACAGGGACATTTCATTAGTTTTAAAGAATAGTAATTTTAGTATATTTCATTGTGTATGAAATAGATAAATATAATTTTAAATAAATAAAATGGGCGGATGACGTCGCGTACTTTAATATAATTTTTACGTAAACATTATTGTACTGATAGTACAATTAGTTAGTTTTAACTAATCACAGTTGTATTACAATATTTACAATTGCATACTTTTCAACTTCTCGAGAAGTAATAAAATTCCGCTCCTAACATATTCCATACACAATGAACGTTATAAATTATTATTTTTATAGCTACTTTACATTCTTTGAAATTTCGAACACAATAAATCCTTCGACTGCCTCCCGGCCTTTCCGCTCCAAAAATGTTAAAACAGACACGTGCTCTCTCTCTCTCTCTCTCTCTCTCTCTTTCTCTCATTCTCCCTCTCTCAGCTCACCCTCCCTTCTATCAGCGTTAATGCTTACCGGCATGTCTATGCATGCGTATAAACGCGCGTGTATCAAATGAAAAAAAAAAGCCAGGCCATGATCTCACGAAAATTGGATAAAATCATACGATGCCGCTCGAATTATTTTCTGTACAAACCCCTTGACACTCAATATCCGACTGATGGGCGCGCCATAGCGTTACGTGTACTTGGCCATTGTTTGTGTTGGGGTTATTTTTAACCGGAAGTGATCTTCCCCTCGCTGTCGCCGGTAGCGCGCGTCGCCCGACTTTTTTCTCGGCAAGCCTACGAAAACGGGACGTTTTGCCGCCCGGCTTTTCAAACTATATATCGATGAACGCACTAGAGTACGTGCGTACGGGTTTTAAGTGGACGCGGGGATCGATAACAAATTTTTGAGCTATTGCTGCTGTTGCTGCTCCTACTCTTGTTAAGGTCGCAACGTACGCTTTTGTAAATTCTTTCCTTCGGCCGGATGACTCGACCGACTATTCTTATTGCCATTTTTCTTCCCACTTTTTCATACTTTTCTTTTTCCATATGAATCGAACGCTTTTCGTGCTCTCATAATAGCTATTTCTTATCAAGACCGGAGAGCTTTTCCTTTATTACGTACTCCTTTCACTAATTTACTTGTTCAAGTTTTTATTTATTTCAAAGAAATGATTACTTTATACCGCTTAACGACTTCTTCTAAATATCCTTAAAGTACTTCGTAATACAAATTATAACAACAAAGATAAAATATTTACTTTCAGCTTCTCGTTTCGTTTCTGCACTTTTTTATTTTGATATAAATAAATTATTTAAAAATAGTTTAAACGTGACCGCATTTCTTTTTTTTACTATAAATAGGTTTCATCAAAAGTCGCTTAAAATTCTAATATCATTTATACAATTCATACAAGAATCTACAACTCTATCTAGGAATATTTAGTACAATTATAGCCAATTTAATAAGCATCATTTACCTATTGTTTCTAAATAAATTTATAAAATATAATTTGTCTTCTATTACAATATTCTAAGTTATAATAAAAATATTAATAAAAGATTTTATATTTTATACATTCCATATAAATCTTTTTAAATTACATTCATTCCAGCTACATGTCTTTTATAGTGTTTTTAATTGTTCTTCCAACAAATAGGTATAATTAATAAAAACAATTGACCTTATAAAATAACTAGTAAATATATAATGGATATGTATATTTATTAGTTTTATTCTGTATATTTATAATACTTGTTACGGATTAAACAATGGAAATTTTAAAAGCACAAGAAATTATATATCTTCATTTCTAATTTAATATATTGACTTAATAAATACAGAGTTTTTAAAATCAATAATATGAAATAATCTCAATTACAAGAATTAAAATACAAGAAGAAAAATTAATAAATATAACAAAATTATGTATTAGATTCAGTAATGAATTAAGTAACAGATATGTATAATTTAATGTGAAATTCAAATGATAAGTATATATTTTCCTCTTTGTATAGAGGTTACTAATATATCTAAAAATAGATTTTATTATAATAATTGAAATAAATAAAAAAATTTCTATCTGGAGCAGCTTTGGTTTTTAATTATATGACTTTTATACTAATTATTTTGTATAACCAATAGTTAACTAACCTGTATCCATCCACCACGAGACGTAACAAGTGTATACAGTTTGTAAAGATCCACTTCCTTTCCATTTACTTTTGGACATTTCTTGAATGTCGTACTATTAAAAAATAAAAAACACAATTAATAATAAGGTTAAAAATATTTATTATAATGTAAATTAATATATGAAAGTGATGAGAGATGTATTTAATAAAATAAGATGATTCAAATTATAATTTATCTATATTTTCACATAGCAGATATTTTTCAACTATACTACATGTATAAGATAATTATAGATCTCTTATCGATTGTAACATTAAACTATCTTTGATGAAATTTGTATTTTTTAATTATTAAAAATTCACAAAAAATTAATAATAATTTACTATTTAATTCTCAATTTTCAATTGAAATACTAATGCTTATAAACATGAATCCAAACACAAAGAAAATAGAATAATATTTTATTGTTTTACAAAATAATTTTATATTGATGATGAATTAGAATATTTTATTATTGATTACACATTTGCAATAAAATTTTGTTTTATAAATATGATTTAATACTAATACAAATTGATAATTCATCAGTTTTAACGAATACATAACCTAACCTCAAAGTAACTATAGTCTTAATTGTTACATTTAATGATATAATATACAAATATAAGATTATTCTTATTCTTATTTAATTAAATTCTTCTAATATAATCAACAGTTAGATATTTTTAAGTAAAGAATTAATAAAATTGATTCAAGCCTATTTCTTCAAGGTACAAAAGTAGTGGCATTGAGTTGTATTTAAGCACATTTAATACTATTCACTTTGAAAATACAGTTTGTTTATTTTTTTATTTATGCATATTTGTTCTTACTCATGTTAACCAAATTTTTATTTAAGAACTTATTTAATTTATGTATTATTGGGGTTATATAAATTTCTGTACCAAATTGGAAAAATAAGATATTTGGATAGTAGTTGATTAATATAAGTAGTAGAATGCAAGTAAAAATATTTAATTGCAAATTTTGAATAAATGTTATTTGTTCAAGTACAAATACATACAGTTTTCTAAGTATTATTTATTAATTCAAAACGTAATACTTAATAGAATCACGGTATTTCTTAAAAGCTATTGTTATTTTTAAAATATTTTATGTGATGCTATTTGTTTTTAAAAGTAGTTTGCTTTAGCTATAATTCAATAAATATATTTACAAAATTATAGTTCAAAATTATATGCATATTTACAAATATAATGATATAATGAAGCAGTTATTTATAGTTGTATTATAACTTTGACATAAAAGTATCAATAAAAATAATATGAGTAAGGACTTCATGGTATTATTAATAATATATATATATATATATATGAACAGCGCCGTTAATATATAATACAATAAGTTTAGATATCTTGTTTTTGATCAAGGTAACATTTAATCTGGTAAGAAATGTCATGTATTATTATGCATTATAAGCATCGACTGGAAATAATAACTTTCATGTATTTCCATAAAGTAAAACTTAATTCTTCTTTTGAGTACTATAGAAATTTGTTAAAGAATCAGATGAAGCTAGTGTATTTGGTACAGAATATAGCATTTATTGCCATTTTCTTAAAGATACTAATATAAATTAAGTACAGATGCAATAGAGAACCAATGAATTGTAATGGTAAGTCTTGTACGATTACAAACAAGTAAATTTGAACGCAATGTATTTTGTAACATTCATGTTTTGAGTGAATGCTCCTAAGTAATAAATTCTAATCTATAAGCTAACAGATCAAGTACGATGCAAAGCTCTGAGTTTGCCTCGCTAAGAGAGCCGAAGCAGCTTCGATCTAGATAATCCCTCACAACTAATCGACCATTCAAGATCTTTTTACAATAGTAGTCGGTGACAATTGAAGAGTGGCACAGTACTGACTGATACTTTGTGTTTAATACACGCCCAAAATGTCGAGTTAAGAGGTAAGGTAATGATGATCTGACTCACCCCCTGGTATCGTGGAAGTGGTGCAGCTCCCTCATGAAGGACTCCCGTAACCGCTCGTAACTGACAGGATCCTTGCTCGTGCTCGAAGACGCGCTCGCGGGGCTTTGCTGCAGGGCCATCTTCTCGGCTGGCGCTGCTGCTACGGCGGCGTTGCGCTGCAGCCTCGAGCGAGGCTATCCCCGCTGTGTCCCCGACTTACGAGTTGCTGTTGCTCGTCGTCGACTCGCGAACCAGCAGCTCGTACACGATTTTTCGCACCGCGGGTCCGGCGTTCTGGTAGCAACATCGACGAGGACGCAAAGGCTTCGGCGGCCGCGCGAAAGCGCCGGACTCGGCCGACATCGATGGCGCCGTGTATATATGCTCTCTATATAGATATACACACGCACATGTAAACACATATATATACACGTACGTAAGCACGCGCAAACACGCATGCACTAATGCGTATGTGTATATATGTGAGGCAGTACGTGTGCGTGCGGGTACGTTTGCGCGTATATATATGCATAAACACGCCCTAACACAGCATTCGCGTGTTTATGTATATATATATGCTGGTACGTGGGACTAAAGGTCTGGATGTGTACTCCCATGTGGCTGCGAGAGAATGTGTTGTGTGTGCCTGCGATAACGTCCGGAGCGATATACAACTAGCCGCATTTTATTTTATTATTACTAATTTTGTCATTGTTGTTGTTGTTGTTGTTGTCGTTGTCGTTGTTCATATTAATTTTTTTTATTTTTTTTCGTACAGGCACACATGAAAAAGAAAACCTCTCTGTAGCGAGAACGCGTACGAATAGAAGAGCTCGTACGTGATCCTACTTGTGTAGGTAGTTTAGCTCGTAACGTTCTTACATGTGTATGTATGTCTGTCTGTCTTTCCCTCTCATCGTGAACGTGTTCGTAAGTGTGTAAGTTGGTGTGCAAAGCGCGTACGTATGCGTATGAGCTCGCGGGTGATGCCGTGTGCCCGTCCCTGTCCGTGTGAGTGGCTGAGCGCGTAAGTGAGTGTGTGTGTGAGTAAGTGAGTAGCAAGCGAGCGAGCGAGGGAGCGCTCGCGCGCTCGTATGCGTGCAACTGTTGGAGCGTGTGGGGGAGGAGGGCTGTGTGCGCGAGGGTGTGAGGGCTCGCGGTGGGCTAGAGGAGAGGCGGGATGGCTTCGGGTGTTTTAGATGTTGTATGGATGTACGAGAAGTAAGTAATGGCAGCAGCTTACTGGTGGGTGTAAAGTCGCACGCGCGCACGTACACAACAGGCACGGTTCACTAGCACAAACACTGGGGAAGCCGAGGCACTAGGGCGGCAGCAGCTCCCCTCCCGCGCGCGCTCACCCGAGACAGCGGGAGCGCGACTACGCGAGGCTGCGGACGTCTAGCGTCCTGAAGGAGACGGGCCACCGGCGCACACTGTACCGAAAAATCCGCGGGCGGACGAGCGGGCGCGCGCGCACTCACGCACTTACACACTAGAGTAGGCGTGATGGGGAGTGAGTGAGTGAGAGACAGAGAGACAGAGAGACAGAGAGAGAGAGTGAGAGTGAACGAGCGGAAGAGCGGGAGAGCGAGAGAGCGGTCGCGCGGAAGCGAGAGGGACTGAGAGAGACTACGAGAGAGACGAAAAAGAGAGAGAGAGAGAGAGAGAGAGAGAGAAGGTAGGGAGCTTGGCTTGGCGCGTTTCCTTTGCGCAGGGAACACAGTAGCCTTTCGATCGCAGCGCACCGAGTCTTGCAATGGGATTCCGACTGGACGGCCAGGCGGTGAGACAGCGAAGCTACGAGAGAGCGGGGCCGACGATTGGCGGTGCTGGTGGTGCAGCCGTCCCCATCGGTGCTGCTGCTGCTGCTGCTGTTGCTGTTGTTGTTGTTGTTGTTGCTGCTGCTGCTATTGGTGGCGACGGTGGCTGTACTTGTCGCCTCCGTAGCAATAGTAGTAGTGTAGTAATAGTTAGCAGAGAAGGCGGCGGCAGCGGCAGCAGCAGCAGCAGCAGGAACAGCAGCGGTGGTAGTGGTAGCAGATATAGATATAGATATAGATGTAGATGTGGTGGTGTGGCGATCGCGGTGGCGGTGGCGCTGGCAGCGACGGTTGGCGGGTGGTGGTGGTGGTGGTGGTGGTGGTGGTGGTGGACGGCCGTACGACCGAACGAGCGTGAGCGAGAGAGTGAGAGGGGGCGGGGGGAGAAATACACGGGGCTCGTCTCTCCCTCCCTGTCGCGCTCACTGGCGCTCCGAGAGTCCGCCGTCTATTCGGCCGCTCTAAACTCGATGAGAGATCGATCCTCGCACCTGTCACGTACACGCGCGCTCATCCGCTCGAGTCGCCGCGCTCGTTGTTGTGCTTGTCCTTCTTTTGTCGCTGTCGTCCCTTGCTCCGAGCCGCGTGCGACAACGTTTGTGCGACTCGATGTGGCGGCAAACGCGTTAATGGATTCGGCTCGGGCTCCCGTATATACTTGGCCGCGCGAGTGTATGTATAGGTCTGCTGCTGCCAGACTCTTGCGTTTTTCTCTCTTTCCGGCGAGCGCAGCGCCTTCCAAGAGAAGAGCAAGCCACCTCGCGGCGACCGTTTTTATCTCTTCGTCGCTCGTATACGACGACTCTCGTCGTCGTCCCCTCCCCTCCCCTCCCTATCCCTACCCTACCCTACCCCCCACACTACCTCCCTCTCACTCGTGTATTAGTTCCCTCGGTCGCAGTGACCACCCATCCTTCCTTACTTCCTTACTTCCTTACTTCTATACTTCCCTTCCCCCCCCGTCTCCCCGCCCAGCCTTCATTTCCCGTATTTTCCCCGAGACCTCCTTACGTGCCTCCTTACGTGCCTCGTTCTGTAACTGCGAAGGAGCGGCGAGATCGGGACAGTGAGGAGATCGGATGTGACGACCATATTCGCAATTGCTTCTTTTTCTCTCGAGGCGTCCACCTCGCACTACGTGAGGTCCCTCTCGTCGAGGAAGTGTCCTACACATGTGATGCGGGCACGTCGTCAGCATCTGTGTATTACTGTTGCGCGTGATTCCGTATCCCTCCTCCCTACCCAGCTATGTGAATTAATTACTCTGTGCGTATTGCGTGTACTTACGTCCCTGCACGCAGTCACTGAGCGCGGTACAGTGCACGGCAATGTTAAAATAATAATTAGAATAGAAAATGATGTACGACGGCCTTTCAAAGTGATATTATTACATGCCGGGAACATGTACATGACCCATCCGTGTAATTCTCTCGCTCCCCGGTACATTCTCTAGTACGGAAGAACGCATAATTTGCAAGAGCTAGAACGGCGATACGAGGAACTGTTTGTTACATACTGCTTCGTTAATTGAGCCCTGAAGGAGAGGTCTCTCCATTGGTTCCTTATTATAATATCACTCCCATGCTTTGTACAAGATGTCTCTCTCTCTCTCTCTCTCTCTCTCTCTCTCTCTCTCACTTTTGGCTGGCTCTTTTAATCGGGATTCTTTTAGCGATCGTCAATCACGCTCCGAAGAGTCCGAAAGGAGGATGTTCTGTAACCGGACCTCTTCCTTAGCCCCCGCTCCCTCTCCCGTCTCCCCACCCCCGGTCGTCTTACACGCAACCGCGTGTAAGCATTCAAAAGAGTGTGTCGCGCGCTAAGCCACACGACGAGAGAGAGAGAGAGAGAGAGTGAGAGAGCGAGTGAGGGGGAGGGGGACGAGTGGCTAGACAGTATGTATATATACGTCGGAGCGGGTGTCTACCTCTCACTTACCGAGTAAGCGCACGGCAGTAGTTAGTAGCCAGTACTGTGTCCAGGACGCGCTGCGTAAGTCCGGAGCTGTAGCGGGAACGCGCGAGAGAGAGAGAGAAAGAGGGAAAAAGTGAGTGTACCGAGTCAAGCAGTTGCTCTCTCGCCTGACGTGTGATCGTACATCAAAATGGCGGACAGACGGCCAAACTCAACGAGCTGGATATAGACGTAGTTGGGTGCATGGACAGTGACCGCTCAGCGCTCCTTTGGATGAGAATGGGGATTGGGATTGGGATTGGGTTTTGTTTGGCGGCGGTGGGGGTCAGGGGGTGGGGGGTCAAGCCCAGACAGGATCGAGCCTCTATTGCCCGGCTCGCGCTTCTGTCTCTCTTCCGACCCCCTCCCCCTCCCCCATCCTTTATCCCGCCGATCCATGCCGTTCAATCCACCCCTCCATAGAAACCACCTTGGGAAAGACTCGTCGGCCCCATGCCTCGACTGTTACCCGGGAACCACTGCTGACCCGTAATGCCTCGCAAAAAAACCAAGAGAGTCGGGGCTTATCCTTCCACTTAGCGGCTATTGTCTGACCGCTGAAGGGTTGAGCACCTGGACGATGGAGGTGGCGGTGGAGTGGCGTGGTGGCGAGGGGGCGGAGGAGGTCCCCTTGCTTCTTCTTCCAAGCACTACGCTGCGATTATGTTCATTTATTTTAGAAAGTTCGGCCGCTCTCGATTTCACGTCCTCGCTCTATTACGATACGGCATACGATACTTACACTTTTTACCCGTCGATTTGCATTTCTCCGCCTAAGAATGCACCTCACCACCGCGTGCGAGGAATTATTAATTGCACTTAGGACGAGAGCCCGCCACTGATAGCTGCCCTGTCCCAATCATTTTTCATATTTTACAGGCTGTCGTTTGCTCTCTTATCCGATTCGTTCCGTTGGCATTTATTCATTGGCAACTTTTCCACTTTACAAAATAACCGTATTATAAATTCTTTATAATTTAATCTCCTTCCGATGCTAATTATTCCCAGCGAACCACAAAAGCCACGCCTTTGTCAATCAGCTGCGTCGGCCTGCGATGCACGACAAAATTGCATATGCAATTCAATTCAGTTGATAAACACGACTAAAGGAGTAATGAGAAATATTGAAATTATTCATCACAATTTTTAACGTTTTCATTTATTAAATTGGACGTTAAAATTGAAACCCTTTAGATAAAATTACTAAAATAAACGTTATTGGCGAGGCAACGGGCTTATTAAATTAAAATCCATATTATTATTGTTATTGTTATTATTATTATTATTATTTTTCGTTTTTTTTAACAGCATTTTATTACATAATTTTACTGATTTCTCGTGCTTTAATTCACCCGTTGAATAATAAATGAAGCCGCAAAACTTGTGAAGAAAAATAAAGTTTTCTATTGTCAAAACTGCTTTCTTAATATTAATTGAACGAGGCGCGAATGAATTACCCTCGCATTTCCATTTCCCACAAGGTATGCCAAAGAGATTACAACCCCACATTGGTGGTAAGTTGATTTGCGCCTTGTCGGCGTTTTCCAATTTGATCCTCAGACCCTTTTATGTGGTCGTTTGTTCTTTTTTTTTTCTTTTCTTTTTTTTATAGGTAGTAAGTAAATTTGGTAGTTCGGTCTTGATTCGACAGCATTAGCAGAGCATCGAGTATTTAAGGAGTAAGAAGTTATTAAATAGAGAGAATTGCATTTATTATTTATTCTACATTACGAGGGTCCCGTGCTTTATCAACATATGTTGAGAACCGAATTTAAGCAACCTTTTATGCGCTGCTAATACTTTACCAAAGCCATATATAATAGCTATGGAACTTTACACGCAGATTCCCTTTTACTTATTTATTTGTTTCTTCCCTATTAATTTTGTTTTTTAATTTGAAACAGTTTTATTTTAGCGATAATTAATATTTTAATTCGTTTGCCAAAGCAAGTATTATTATCTCTACATAAAATATATTTTTATTATGAATCAAAACACAGATATTTATAATACATACATACACACAGGAATTTAACTTATAAAATAATGAAAATAATACGTACATTAATAAATTTTCATTCAACATTTCAATAATTAATTAATTTCTTGTCATAAATTAAGGCGTTTCGTTCTAAGTAAATGGACAATCCTTAATTATTAGAATTTTTCATTTTTCATGTTTCTGAAGTTTCCATACAAACTAAACTATGCATAAACTTTATCAATATAATTTAATTATCTATAATGTGTTTATTATCTATATAAAAAAAAAATTGAGTCACAGTAATACTCTAAAAACCTAAAATACCCACCATTTGTTGATGATTATTTTTGGAAAGCAAATAAAATAAATATGATACGTATTTAAAGAGACTTATTATATAACTATTCACTACCATCTGTGAATATTTTCATCTATATTTTTAATTTAAGATAACTTCTTTTTAACTTAATTATAAATGTTTACCATTTATTTAAAAATATTAATTGTATTAATGTTAAATTATATATAATATCCAACGTTATAGAAAATAAGAATAAATTCATTTTTATTTAATAAAATTTACTAAATTTATTATCGAAAGTTCAAACCAATCTTTCTATTAATTATATTCGATTTTGTGCTTTCATAAGAGATTATTACTAAGATACTAATTTCAACGGGTTCTATTAGTCTCATTAGATAAACTCTAATAATTTTTTTTTTTTTTTTAAATAGCATGAATTTATTTTATATCTCCTAATAGATGTATTTTTAAAATTTCTAAGTCTTATTCGTCTTATTAAATCGCTGTGATTTTTCTTTTAGCAGTACTCACTTTGATAAAAAACATTATAACAATAGCTTTCCACTTTTATAATCACAAAAGTTTTATTACATTCATTGGACCAGTAAAAGTATCGTTGTTAGTAAATACTATTTTAGTAGAAAAGGTAGCCAAATTTAAAACGTACGCATGTTCAATAATTCATTTAAAATCCGAATTTTCAAATTAAATTATTATACATTTCAAACTACATGTATTTTTAATAACAATTGATCTAAAAATTTAACTGATCTAAAAAGTCTCTGTTTTAAGATTTAATGTTACGTAAAGAATTAATCGTATTTTCAAAAATTACCTACAGTATAAGAGTTGTAATTACATTGTCAATTGGGATTAAACTTCAGGATTGATATCTTTTAAGTACCATTTAATCTCTGAATGTTCTAGGAATCTAGTCACGATACGTAAGTGTAAGTATATAAGTCGTCTCGAATCCAATTAATGGTGATCAAAAATAACATTTCCTCTTACGACATATCTCATCGCTAAATGTCGTTTTATTTTTCTTTTATGACCTTGTATCCCAATATCCGTTGCACATCCCTTTCTTTGAATTTTCCCTAATAATTATCCATACGCAACATACATTTTTTTTTTTATAAACGCAGTTTGAAATAATTCTATTTTCAGTCTCGTATATTCTATAAATGTACAAAACTGGATGGTGTCATTGAAGCGTATACCCACTGAGAGCATAATAAATGAGATATGATTGACATAATAAGGGTATATTCCATCAGCAATAAAGAGCCTCAGTCGTATTTTACTTGGACTGTATTGACGAACATTAATTTTATGGTCATAAAATTTATTTTGTAAAATATAACGCGTGTAAATAACGGCTATGCCATACTAAAAATTTTAATATTCTGGAAATTTTTGAGCTAATAAATAATAAATAAATATTCTTCTAATAGATTAAATCGGGTATTGATTTATCATAATTGGATTTAAATAACGCAACCTCTCTGTTTTATGTATTTGTATACTATATGAGATTTTAAGAGAAATACAGTAAATACATGAGCTAATTGTTACACAAACAACACAAATCGTAACTATCCATTTTTTTCTTTTCTTTTTATTTACAATCTGTCGGCTGCGTTACGTGGATATAAATATTGACTCATGCATTTAGCACTACTTATAAATAATTCTAATTCGGTCTATTCGATCTGGGAATTCTGCGCAGACGTGTAACTCGCAAGATTATAGCTGGCTCATTTACCTGACGGATTTGGCTGCTCGAGGTGCTGGAGTTGATCGGCGCTGCCTTGAATGCTTCAAATATATACATTTTATGTATTTGTTTAATTGCGAATTATATATTGATTATAAGTAAGGATAAAATTTGGTCTTACTTAAGGCGTTAGATATCATTATAGAGGTAATTGTTTAAATTACTTTTTTTTTTTTTAATTTTTTAAATTAATTTCATAGTCACTATATCGTAAGCAGATTGTTAAATAAAAACCGGATACTTGAATTTTTGAAAAGATTAATTTGAAAACTTTATTATTTATTGTATTTCAGGAAGTAGTTTGAGTGCAAATAAAGCAGAGTAATTAATCATTCAAACTAAATAAGTCGCGTTTTAATGCGGCTGTTTTAAAATTATTTATTAATAATTGATTTTTCATTGCTTTTGTTTATTCAAATATTATTGTAATTGCATGCTTTTATACTAATTAATATGAATAATTTCATGGTAATTCATTAATAAAATTTTCAATTTTTTGAACAAACAATTTTATTGATTTTTCAACTGTTTTATATTAAAATTAGAGTCAAAATTGAAATCGTTTTTATTCACACTCTTGACAAATTGAAAGTACTTTATCTTAATGATATAATTATTACTAAATCTTCATGAAAATCTTCAGAAATATAACTGCCCTTATTGAAAGTATTTAATCAATTCCTTTCTTTTATTTTTATTATTTTATTTATTGTGATTATTACGATTTTCTAGTTAATTAATTTAAATAATAAAAAACCGTTATGGTTATAACTTGAATTAATAAATGTTTTTGCCGTGTATACTGTATTACCTTATTAAGTTTATACCTTTTCATAATTACTATATAATTTCGATTTATGCACAATTCTTAATATGTTTTATTATGAGCCATATAATGTTTTGTAATAATCTGACATGTAACAATTTTCATTTATTAATTGTATAATAATAAAAATATATTAATTTTTAGATTTTATTACAAGAAATATTTTTATTATATTAGTTATTAAACTTATTACTTTTAAAAAAATGTTATTCGAAAATAATGTATTTCATAATTAGTTTTTCTAATTTCAATGATTCTCGTTTATAAATACGTTTGTTCCAATAAACTTTTAGAATTTCTAGAGGAGAATAACGTGTTTTATTAATTAATAGAATGTAAACAAATAAATAATTTTTATTAATGAAGAAGACAACGAGAAAATTAAAATATTTTTAAATTTAGAATCTGTAAAAGTGTAATAGATTTAATAAATGAATATTTTGAATATTTTAATACGTATTAATAGATTCCGATTCAAAATTTATAGCAAAACTAAATTTAATGAATATTTCTACAAATTGAAGTTTTCTTGAGTCAGTTATTTACGGATATCGAAGTTAAATTTATTCTTGAAAATTTTATTGCCGTCAAAATTGAAGTATTGTGGGTATATTTTTATTTTTTCATTTTCTATATATATTATCTAAAGATCAATAACATTAATTTTATAATTAATATTATTTTAATTTTGTAATACATTTAACTGATTCACAGTTGAATGTATTTAATAATTGCAAAATATAAACAAGATAATATGTTACTTATTCATTTATTTCAACTCTTGCATGCAAGTTTATGTGAATATAAAATTTTTGAATTTACATATTTCAGAAATAATAAAATTCTGGTCAAATAAATAATACTTTTTAATTGATAAGCTTAAGTTACAATATTGATTTATATCAGTAATTATAAGTAATTACAAAATTCTTTACAGCGTTCTTAATTTAAAACTATATGTAAATGGATCATATTTCAAAAGTAATAGTTATTTATTATTATTGTTGTTGTTGTTGTTGTTGTTTTTATTATTATTATTATTATTATTATTATATTAATTGATGTATTTATTAATGTTATTAATAATAAAAAAATTTTTTAAAAATCAATAATTATTGTAATATTAATGCAATTGTATATAATTGATCTAAAATGAAATTCGATACTGAAAGTGTATTTTCATTATAATATTTATATAATATACATGACTGTTAAGAAGTGTTTTATATTAAAAACTGTTTTACAGCTGTGTATAATGCATTCTAGAGGTCGCTAGCTTGTGGATTCGTTATACGTGAAATCGAGCTATTATCTTCAATGGGTAACAAAGAATACTATAATGGCTGCATAATTTTTTACCTAGAGAAATAAAATTTAAAAATTAATGCGGACATTAATGTTACAGTTACCTTTAGTTTTTATATGTATATTTTTATTAATTAAAATTATTTATATTTATTCTTTAAACGCTACAGTAAGTTCTTGTGCACTTATTAATAAGCATTTTACCGTTACTAAATTAACATTCGATTAATAATAAGATGTAATAAATTATAACAAATATCAGATTAATAATGAGATTGTAATCAATTATAACAAATATTAATATATAGATAGTTTAAAGTAAATTTTATAATTTATTTAAATGGCAAATTAATTGTACAAATACGATAAATTAGAAATAAAAATGTTTCATATTTTACGAAAAATGTTATAAATGAGTAATAGGTAAAATAATAAAAGCCATTATAAGATGTTTGAGTTTAATTTCAAATATTTAAAAAAACATAAATGAACAATGTGTGATTGATTCGGGACAATAAAATATAAATGCTATTAAGCGAAACATGAAACATTAAACTTTAAACAAGAATTATTATTTTAAAGAAAAAAAAGGTGTTAAAGTCTACGACCTATTTTATTTTATTTTATAAAATATATCGATTACTTGCACCGGAACGGATTCACAATTTATGCGATAGCGACCGCAATGAAATTCTTTTATAATTATCATTACTTTATATTGACATTGTACCGGATAAATTACGTCTTAGTTATTTATCTTTCTAACTAGAAAGGTATGCAATAAAATTTTTTTATAATGATTTGAAATTTAGATTGTTTCTTACCGATTCACGCTACTTCATTAATTACAAAGTATCTCCTTATTTTACGTTATTGTATTTTTGCTTAAACAAAAAAAAAAAAAAAACAGCTCAACATCTCGAATCCTGATCCCGACAACGTGTAATTTATTTATTACTTATTTAAAAAGCCTTTGAGCATTGAGATTCTAATAATACATAACTTTTTATGTTTTTGTTAGTTAACTTTTTTCCATTGGTTTGATAATAAGTATCGAAGTAATCAATGGCTTTAATATTTTATTTTTACTTGTTTATAATAAATTTAATAACGGTTAGAAGTATTCTACCATTAAACTATTGGTTTCAAGTATAAGCTCACGACGTGACAAAAGCATAGATTTTTTGGCAAGAATAATATTTGGGTTAGTCTAGAAGCATTTTAGGGTCAAAGTACCGTCGGTAAAGCAGCGTCTTTATCATTAAAATATTACCTTCCGTTTCTTTTTATAATTATTGAAATGCACTGGATTTTGCGTAAATAATAACAAGCATATACACTATGTTTAAATAAATGATCAATAAAAGACAATTGTGAAGACATAGTGTTGTATATTTCTTTTTTTAAATAAACTTATGTACGATTTCAAATCAAGCAAAAGTAATATTAAGAAAACTAATGCGTCTAATTTACTTTTCACAATTTTCATATTCAATTATTATATCAGAATTTACAATAATTGTCAATAATGTTACGAAAAAATATATATGGCATAAGTGATATTTGTTTTTTGAATATCATAATGTTATATAAAAATGATAAGAGCTAGTAGTCTGTTTATCAAAAGTGGAGTAACTTTCCATTATTTTTCATTAAAGGTTTGAAATCGAGTCTTTATTAATGAAGGATATTCGCGGCGAACTTCAGAGAATTCGATTGTTCGATGTAAATCGTTTGCGAGTGTAAGTGTAAGTGTAAATATCGACATTGTGTATCTCTGTCTCTGCTATTGAGTCCGACCCCCGGACGGTTAAAGCAATAGAAAGGAGGGAGCGAGCGAGAGAGAGAGATAGATAAGGAAAAGAGAGAAATAAAGCGAGGGAGCGCTAGTCAGCTAGACAGTGATGGGCAATCGAGCCTGAGATATAGTAGCGCAAAGCGGAACACATATACATAAGAACTGTAAATTGAAGAAGGCAAGGAAAATGTCACGGCACCAAAGTGTATAATCGGAGCAACCGCTCCGATACAATAAAAACTCTAGTTCCCGTATATTTTCGAATTATAGGCCTAACGTGACATACGTGAGCCAGAGTATCGCTCGGTTTTATCATATTTTCACTGGAGAATAGGGCAAAACTATTAACGATAATGCCACGGTAAGTCTGTTTATCATAGCATCTGCCTGTGTAATGTAAGATTGTGTCGCTACTTATCAGCGCGAAAAAATGTAAACAAGTCGAGAAGGAAGCAGGAGCTCAATTTACTCATTCTATTACGTTTATGCCCTATATATGTATATGTATATATATATATATATATATATATATTTACGTATACACGCAACCCACCTACACTCGTCCGTACTCTCTCTCTCTCTCCTTCCTCTTCCCCTCCCACTCACTCTTTCTCTATCTGGAGATATGGCTTACGTACTCTCTTCTGACACTTTTGACGGTGAAGTTTCCTTTTTTGGCACAACTTTCTCAGCCACGGAAACATTACAGCTTGTTTCCTTTTGTAAGAAAGTTGACGGACGTAGTGCATTATTCGCTTAGCCTTGGATTAAAAGGCTTTATTCTTAACTTATATTCCCGTTCCAATGTTTAAGAAAGTGACCAGTTGTTTTTAATTATGTGATAGAAAATTTATTTTCCTTTGTTCAATGTTTAAGTGTTGTGTTCATAAAATTATTCCTTAATTCATACTGTTTTACTTTCACTATTCTGTAGGTGTCACTTTAGTATATTTAGAAGATCTTTATTAATCAATAATAGATGTTGAAGTACCTATTTGATGTGAGAATGCAAGTTGCTCTAAAATGGTAACTTTTCAAAAATAAAACTTTACTTTATCCGACAATGAAAATGCTTATTATTTTAAAAGCAATGATATTGACATTGTGATTCATTAAAAAAAAATAAAAAAAAAAAATTAAAAAAAAACAAAAATGAACTAATTTACTAATTTAAAAAAATTAAGAAATTTTAATTTCTTGCAGATGTCAAGCTATAATAGAAATACAACTGCTCAAAGAAGAGCAGCGGTGATAGATTATGAACGTCAGTTTCAGGAAGATTTGGAACGAGCACAGGCCTTAAGTTTAGAAAGCCTAGCTTTGGAAAAGTTTAAATTACAGAAGCAACAGACGCAATATGGCAAAAACTGCACACAAGAAAATTACAATAGCCAGACCTCGAGTTCTTGTGTTAATAGCACTATCAGTAACAGCTCGGAGACTGATGGATCCATCAATGAAAAGTAGGTTTACCCCTAAGACATCATATGACAGATATTAAAAAATAAGGAAAATAATAATTAATATTTTATTTTCATCGAAGAAACTTATTCATTGTTTTGATAGATTTTACATATATAAATGAATATGAATGTTTTGTAAGTTGCTATTATACAATTCATATTTTATAAAAAAATAATTGATTTTTTTTTACCTTTAGTAAATTTCAACTGAGAAGTAGGCCTAGGCCTGGTAGCAATACAAATCAATCTAGAAATGCAATGATTGTACAAATACAACCTCCACCAGTTCCATGTCGAAGAAATTCAACGGCTAATCAAAATCAATCGACTGACTTAATTAATTTTACAAGTCCTGTTAAACAGGATAGTTTAACTGAATATTGTTGTACCCCACCACCACTACCTTTGTAAGTATAACCCAAATCGATGATTTATAATATATTATTCATCTGTATATGAATTATAATTGTCAAGTATAAATTTTTGAGAGGTCAATAATAAATTTAATGTCATTATCTGTATTCAGTTATTACTACAATATTATATAAGTATTCATTATTATATAATAAGTTTCAATTTGTAATGATATAATATTTCTTTAAAGGGTAATTATTTATAATGAATTAACATTTAATTTTTATATGATTTAATTTATCATTTATTTTTAGAAATTACTATTTTCCTTATTAGTAATAATAATTCGAATACTTTAGAAAATCAATAGAGCCAAAATGGGAAAATCATTCTGCATTAATGAGAAAAAATTCACGCGTTTCAAGAAGCAATAGCTCAGCAGCTGCTTATCAAAGGACAGATTTTAGGTATAATTCAGCAGTACCAATACCAGGGCCTAAATCATCAACTGCACCATGCACGCCAGCCACTCCTGGGATTAGCCCAGTTTCATCAAGAGCTGGCAGCATTAGCAGTAGCAATAATGTACCTGATATTGTTCCACAGGTAATACTAATTATTAAAAATAAAGAAGAAAATAATTAACAATAATTAAATAATTATAGGTAAAAGAAAGTAAACAATTTTGTTACTATTTTAAAACATTAATTTTCAATAGATTATGATATTAATAATAGATATTTTAAAAAGATATTTATAAAATTTAAAAAAATTTTTAAATAATGTGTTTTATACTACAAATTTATTATAACAGCAAATCCAATTACAATTTTTTCATTAGAAGTTTTAAGATTATTAGATAATAAGTTATTTAACACAATTTTTTTATAATTCCAGCTTTCTTGGAATCCGTATACATTTAGAACTTATATTCTTCAGGTATTTTAGCAGTCCTTTGCACTAATATCATTTAGAAGTTTGCTGTAAAAAAGCTTATCATCTTGTAAAATAATTTACTTCCATGTTATTTTATTTTAAATTTATTTTATCATTTTTTTCCTGGTCAAAGTCAATTTTTTTATCATTTAGTAAACATCTTTAAGAAATAGTTTATCCATACGTAAAGATTATAAAGCATTATATAAATAAAATAGCATAAAGTAATCAATAAGAATAACATTGTAAAAGAAGTGATCTTATTTCATTTTTAATGTA
Source organism: Ceratosolen fusciceps (assembly GCA_018883505.1). NCBI lineage: Eukaryota > Metazoa > Arthropoda > Insecta > Hymenoptera > Agaonidae > Ceratosolen > Ceratosolen fusciceps. The sequence goes on from RCIC01000005.1 coordinate 5,830,657, forward strand.
AAAACAAATATTTAATGTATATAATTAAAAAAGTATATTTATTATAAGTGAGTGAATAATATTTTTAAAACATACTGAAAGTATTTATTCATTTAATTGCGAAAAATATTATTTGATAATAATAATAGGAAAACAATAAATAAATTGAAAAATGTTTTCACAATTGTACACATTCAAAGATAATAATAATATTTGTAATACGTTTGAATTATTTTACTGCTTTCTTTACTAATAAAAATTTCCGCTAGCGTCGATACAGTATCGATACAACATTCTAACTATGAATAAGAATAATTATAGAATATAAATGTAATCATAGCTTTATATAGAATAAAAATATAATCATAGCTTTATCATAAGAGCATAGCTTTAAAGGGGATAGAAATAATATGAAATATGGGTAAATACAAAAATTTTCTTAGGAAATTTAATTATGAAATTATTTTTATAATTTGAATCATAATTGCTATATATTGTACATATGTCATTAATCATCTTGCTTTAAATTTCTTTCTTTTTTTTTTTTTATTGTAAAGCACATGGGGAGGGGAATGCTTGTAATAATGAAGTTTCTAGAAAAATCGAGAAATCGATGTCGCGTTAGAAAACTGAATTTTTTATTTTTACTTATGGATTTTTACGGAAAGTCCATTTGTTGAAGAAATCCGGGGATACTAGAAATTATTTTCAAAATGTTTAAAACGCGATTTCGAAAGTTGGAAATACAAGCAGAGCTTGAAAAGTCAAAGTAAATATATACGATGATAAGTCAACGTAATTTTTAATTCCATCTCGGACTTCGACGTGCATAGTTCGCTATTAAAAAAAAGTTAAACATTTACCTTACCCAATAAGGAACAATTAAATAAATAAATAGATAAAATAAGTAAAATTTAAATTATTACAATAATAAAGCGATGATTGTCTTGGTCAAGTTCATTAGCTGCAGTTTCAAGACATCTTTTATAACAACGTCCGTTTTGAAGATTTTTTTGTTAATTAACAACCGAATCTATTTCTAAGAGATAACTCTAGGTGTTATATAAAATTTTACGAATTTTTTCAGATACCACCGCTACCATCGAATTATCGACCTACGATTGCTCCACCTCCACCGGCAAATAAAAATCCTCAACTCACGTATTCGGCCGACGAGGGGCAACTGAATGTTTTGAAAGTTATAGAAAAGAAGCCGAACAGTAATCTTATAGATCTAACTGTTTTTGAGCACGAGGACAAGTCAAACGTTAGAGTTAGTGTGCTCGAGGCATTTGATCCTCTTCTTATAAAAACATTCAAGGCCGATGATAACAAGGAGCATGTTGCTATTAAAGATGGTAACAATGGTAAGTTATAAATTGATGATTAAACATTTTTCTACAGAGTAATATGAAACTTATAAACAAGGCTGTTAACTGATGACTGATTATCAGTCAGAGCGCAAATTGCTTGTAATTTGCAGGCATAAAAGTTAATTATCTTTTATAAAATATTTAAAACATTCTGTATATTTTTTTTAATATTAATTTTTGCAAATTATGTGATCTTCTGTATATAATGTATATAATGTATACAAATATAATATCAGTTAAGTGTATTTATTAATTTAATCCCAATAATTGAACATTGTAGATGCTGAGACACAAATTGAAGGGACCGTTTACGATCCTTTTGATCCATTTGATTATATGTACAGTACAACTGAAACAGTTAATTCTGATCCGGTTTATGCAGCTGTTGATAAATCTACAAAATCACCTGCAGTTTCACCAGCAGCTCCCCCGCCACTGCCTCCAAGAAATTCATCAGCTTGGAATACAATTGAAAGACGAAGAACTTCTTTGGATCGAAGGGTAAAAAAAACATTTTTATACAAATATACTTCTTTATCTAATTACTTTGTTGGCTGCAAATATTGTAAATTCATCCGCAAAAATAATCAAGAAGCCATTGAAGTTTGAAAATAGTTTGAACTTTTTTCTTAAATAAATCAATTAGTTCAGTAAATACATTTTTTTTAATACTGATAATTTTCATGCAGTGGATTATATAGTATATTTTATTTTCAGCAAAAGCAGCAGACTAGATTGTATGAAAATGTTAATGTAGTAAAAATTAGAGCCTCTTTGCACGATTGTGATTTATTAGCTTTTCATAAAATGGTTAAATTAGTCAGAGGTATTTATTTCAATATTCAGCTTTTAACCCAAATTAATTAGAAAAATTTAATTTTAAAAACGAAATATTTATTTATTAAATTAAATTTCAGGAGATTTTCTTTTTAATGATTCAAGCACGAATATTGGACATGTCGTTAGTCCAATGATGGAGAGTTCGTATCCTGAAAATACCAGTATAAAATTAATAGTGCACTCTAAAATGTTGAGTGATACAAAAGATAATACCCCGTCCATATCTTTTACTTGTGATGGTAAACATTTATTACGAACTTTATAATATAATAATAAATATTTTTTACAAATGTAGATGTTAGAGTTGTAGATGAATACTCAAGTTAGAAAATTTAATTTATTCAATTTGTTTTAAAAAATGTTACAGTAGTGAATAGTTGTTGAATGTCAATAGTTATTTATATCATAAAAAATAAGTTTAATGTATTAATTAAATTCTACTTATTATAACAATATTGAATAATTTATATTTTAATGATATGGCTTTTTAAAGATAATTGTAAAAATGAATATATTTGTTCTTTACAGTAAATTGCAGTATTGAGCACGTAATCCTTAATGTTGCATGTTCATTGGAAGACGAAGATACTGTTAAAGTAGAAAAATACTGCCTTAGAGTCTGGGGCTTAGCAGAATATCTTGCTCCTAACACTAATATAGCCCAGTATGAATATGTTCACCAATGTATTAAGTTAGAAAAAGATATAGAACTTGCAATTGAAACTAAAGATCAAATGAAACGTTCAATTGCCAGAACAGTAAGTTGTATAAATAACTTTTAATAATAATGAAATTACTCTAACTCTAATGTATATCTATAATTTATAACGCAATAAACATTAAGCCTATTAATTCCTTTAAGTTAATATTAGCTGTTAATTGAAATTTTATTTTATTATCTTTAGCTTCAGGATGATAATCGTGATCAGTGTCTTAAATTAGAAGATATACTGCCAAATGAGCCACTGCAGCCGATTTCTTACGATACACTTCTTATTTTATTAGGTAATTATAGTCATTTTATTAATTTCTTATAACTTTTATTCATAAATCGTTAGAAGTATTTATTTATTTACGGTAATATTTACGGTTCCCAGATAGTATAAGGAACTTAATATTGCAAAATTATTCGTTAACGCTTATTAAATTTGTAGAAACCGTTGAAAAGGAAATGGAACGAGTCGAAAATACAGCAGCGCAATTAGCAACATCAACTCACGGGTCGAGTCTGCTTCCTCAGTTACAACCCCGTGGAGTTGTGCAAGCTGTAAAAGCAGTTTGTGCTTTGATGGGTAACGTTGAGACATATGAAATAACTGAAGCCGTAGATAACTTCGTGAACGCTTGCTGTAAATTCTTACCGCAAATACACACAACGAATATTGAATGTAAAAAGCCAGAGATTTTACACGAAGATGGCGACTATTCGGTTGTAACATTAAGAACAAAATTTCCAGATGTAATTTCATCTCATTGTAATAAAATCAGAGATGCAGTGCAGGACCTTGTAGAGACGTATTGTCATGCATTTAGAGTTGATTTTCAACTTAGTAGTCGAGGAGAGTACCCTACAAGTAAGATTAATCAAGTTACCTATAATATTAAGATTTCTATATTTTAGGATTATTGTCTATTATTTAAGTTAATATATTTTCAATGAAAAGTGTTATGTATTACCTATGTTATTAGAAATTAATAACTCTAATAGCTACTAACTAATAACTAATATTCCAGTTATTTAGAATTATTTGCTTTGTATTTATGTTTTGGATAATCAAAAAGCGATTTTTATTTTTTACATTAATATTATAAACTTCGTAGTACAGAAAATAGTAATTCAAATCGATAAGTAAATTATTTTCATAATGTATAATTAGGGCTTCATATGTTGAATTGACATAACAGTTTAATATGTTTTTAATTTAAAATTTTTATAAAACTTAACATTTTTGCAGATACTTTAGTTTCTTCACAAGTTATAGATACAGTGTTAGTGAGAGTTGGTGCATTACACAGATTGCCTAGTGCATGGAAGCACGATGACTACATTGTTGCAGCACAAATTTTTCATGGTACAAGACCTGTTGGAAATCCAGTTCTCTCTGAGCCCATGACTGTCGGTCACTCTAATTTCTATCCTAAGATTTTATTTAATTCCTGGTAAGCCGCAGTATAATGTCATTTTCCAATCGATGTTTTGAAATATTTTGTAGTAATTTATAAATTTACATATAAAATATTATTAAATTAGGTTGGAGTTTCGAGGAATAAGTGTTTGTCAAGTACCCAGAGAAGCTCGATTAGTACTTGTTGTTTACGGACGAACTCAACAGCCAATCGATCACGAGCAAAATTCGTCACAAGGAACTATTGAAAAGGAAGAACTTGGTTGGGGAGCAATTCAGTTCTTCGATTATGATGGGTATAGATTCTTTTTTAGAAATTATATAAATAACACACGACCTGCGCTATTTGACAAGTTTCTTTAAAATTAATAATTAATTTTGCTTAAAAAAATATGCTTTTTCATTGTATGCACAATATTAAATTGCCTCACATAGAAATTTATTTAGAAAATCTACTATTTTTAGGGTAATGAGCCAAGGAAGCTTTTTCCTATCATTATGGCCAGCAGTTGCGGATAAAAGATTAGGTCCTGCGCCGGCGCCAGGAATACATCCGCATGGAGATACACATCCGATTATTGGTCTAGAACTTCCAGATTATGGTGGAAAAGTTCTGTTTCCTACGGAATTTCGAGATCACGATATTGAGTCTCTTGATTTCAACTCATTGGATCAAAATACTCAAGAGTTGTTATTGTACATTGCAGAGCAAGATACTTTTTCAAGGTAAAAATGCTTTTTATGTCATACATAGTAGGATACATAGGAGAAGTAATAAAATTAAAAAAATTATACATTTAAATCATTGTAAATATTATTAATTACATTTATGATTTTATAATTGATTAGATTATCGTATTTGTCGTAGTAGTTTAATTATTCAATGTAAACGATATTTTATTACTAAATTCAATAATTTTAAACAATTTTTCAGGCCACCAGTTGACGAACGAGAAATTTTATGGGAAAAAAGACATTATCTGCATGAAAAACCAGAAGCATTACCAAAAATTCTTTTAGCAGCTCATAGCTGGGATTGGGCTTGTTTACCTGATTTACATGCTTCATTACGTGTATGGCAACCACTTCCACCAGTTCAAGCTCTTCAATTACTTTTACCATGGTACATAATACCGAATACAATTTGTTTACTTAACATTAATAATACACTTTATTTAATACATTAAGTTTACTACAAGAGATTATATACAAAGTTAACAAATATTATTAAATATTTTAATGTTACATCCTAATCAGTGTGGTTGATACTAATCTAATTGGTTTCTTTCGTGCCATTGATCTGAAAAGTTTTTAAAGAATGAGGAAGGTGGAGCTTAAATTACGTATCAATTCATAAATTGATTACTGTGAATGCATTTAAGTGCACTACTCTATGATGTTTGGTTTTAAGGCAACGTATCGATCGTTACCATTATCTTGGACTATCGATAAGTATCCAGTGATTATTAATTAGGAATAGCTAATTGCGGAGCTATCACTTTGAAATATGTTCACTCAGTTAAGATGCCGAGATAACTCTGATATTGCAAATAAATTATAATCTGATTAAAAAAATAATTTAAATTAGAATAATAGAGATATGTAATAAACGTAGACATAAATGTTTTTTTTTTTAAATATATTTTTACATTAGCCGTATTATTTATTGTGATATTATTCTTTTTCAAAACAAGAAAAAACTACTTTGCAAAAATTATGAACATGCATTTCTAATTTTAAATAATTTGTATTCCTAGTACAGTAGTTAAATAATTTAAACATGTTACACTGTTTTAATATTTATATTTATAGAAAAAATAATTATTATTTGATTCTAGTTATTAAGAACACTTTTACGTTTACATTTTCAGTAGAATTTATTTCAGACTAATAGTTTAACATTATTTTCAGTTTCCCAGACATGAAAGTTCGAGAAATGGCTGTTAGTCGAATAAGAGATCTTACTAATGATGAGTTGGTTGATTATTTACCTCAGTTACTTCAAGCATTGAAACATGAAACTTATGAAGCCTCTCCATTAGCAAGATTTCTCTTAGAAAGGGCTTTACTCTCACCACGAGTTGCCCACCATATTTATTGGTTATTAAATCAAGCTTTACCTGGCCAAAGTCCACAAGTACGTGATTAAGAGTAATATTTTATCAATGTATCTATTATATTAGAAATCTAAATTAGTAAAAAAATTATTGTAATTAATATTGTAAATATTACAATTTACAATATCATAATATCTGATCCATAACATTTAATTGAATTCTTTTTATTCAAAAATACATTCCTAATATAATTAAAAATAATTGTACTTTGCTTTATATTTTTAGAATTCTTCTGAAACGTCACCTCAAGATGATAAAAGTTTAAGTTTTGCACGGTATCACAGAAGATTACAGCTAATGCTCCGTGCATTACTAGCAGTAATTGGTGATGCTTTACGAAACAGTTTTCTAGCACAACAATTTCTTGTCAAAGTAAAAAAAAAAAATACATTTGTATTTACATTATGTTTTATAGGAGTGCTATATTCTAATCAATATAATTTTTAGAATTTGCATGAAGTAGCAGAGAACATAAAAATAACCAAAGAATCGTTAAAGGTTGAAGCATTAAAGGTCGGCCTACAAAATATAAATGGTCAATTACTTGAAGATGAGGGAACGTGCTTACCATTATCTCCAAGTCGTCAAGTCATTGGAATCAATGTCGCAACTTGTTCTTATTTCCCCTCTTTTACATTACCTCTTAAAATAAACTTCATTGGATGCGATAATGATATTAGTCCTGCAATTTTCAAGGTTACATTTAAACTAAATTACGAATAAATAATAAATCTTAATTACTCATTAGTTAAATTTAAACAATAAAAGTGTTGATTGCCAATTAATTTAGACAGATGCATAAAAAATGTATTGAAAATGTATTGAAAATGACGTTAATTACAGCGCACATGACGTATAACTTCTCGCGCATAAAGATAAATTTAATTATAACTTTCTTAATACAATAGAGCATAATAATAAAACGAAAATTTTTTTATAATCTTTTCATAATCTGAAATAGTTATTGTTTCTATCACAGGTTGGTGATGATCTGCAGCAAGATATGTTGACTATTCAAATGGTCCGTATAATGGATAAGCTTTGGCTCAAGGAAGGCCTTGATTTAAAAATTGTTACTTTCGCTTGCGTGCCGACGGGTTATAAACGAGGTATGATAGAGATGGTTACAAACGCAGATACTTTAAGAAAAATTCAAGTAGAGTTTGGTCTTACTGGATCATTCAAAGACCGTCCAATAGCCGAATGGTTGGCAAAGCACAATCCTTCAGAGCTCGAGTACGAGCGAGCCGTCGAAAATTTTACAGCCTCCTGCGCTGGATACAGTGTCGCTACGTACATCCTCGGCATATGCGACAGACACAATGACAATATTATGTTAAAGACTTCGGGACATCTGTTTCACATTGATTTTGGTAAATTCTTAGGAGACGCCCAAATGTTTGGAAACTTTAAAAGGTAGGCTTTTCTTTTTTTTTTATCCTAGCATTTAATCAATCGTGATCCGCAAGTACGGGAAAAAATTGCAAACAGTAGTTAAAATTAAAAAACGGGGGCAGGGTCGCTTCACCGTCCTGGGCGAGCTGGACACCTTTTTCCTCGATCTCGCGCTTTTCGCTGTCGATCGTAGTCGACGTCTGACCCTCTACCCGCCACTTTTCCACACCCAGATCCTAATTATCATTTTCCTCGCATTCGCTATCGTTGGCCAATGTCGCTAACCGCTTGCTTTTCCTCTTTCGAGACATAAACCGCGGTTAATTCGCGCCTCCCCCACTTCACCTTCCCTAAACGTATATCCTATACCTTTTTATCCAATTTTATCCCACGAGCTTACGAATCCAAAGCAAATGAATTTAAAATGCACAAAATAAGCAATATGTATTATTGTATATTATAAAAATAAAAAAAAAAAAAAAAAAAAAAAACAATGCATTTCAGTCGGTATCCTTAAGTTGAAATTATGTTTAAATTTAGGGACCGAACACCATTTGTATTAACATCTGACATGGCCTATGTAATTAATGGCGGAGATAAACCATCGGCGAAATTCCATCATTTTGTGGAATTATGTTGTCAAGCATTTAACATTGTCAGAAAGCATGGGAATTTAATTCTTCACTTATTCGGCTTGGTAAGTTCATTAATTCAATTGTTTATTAATCAGTGATTTATTTCATTTACACGACGTTCTTCAAATATATAATTCGTAATCACGAATATTATAGTAATTTCAAAAAATTGGTTTGCCCCAATTATAAAAATCGGCAGGACAATTATTACTTCTTAATATTATTATTATTATTATTGTAAGAAATAATTTTCAATTTAAATAGCCTCAGCAAAACTTTGTAAGGTCTATTATTGATAAATGTTAATCTGCAAGCAAAGAATAAAAGCTTTCAATCAGAAAAACGGGAACTAGACTTATCATTACTTTTTTTTATCTCGGCGCCTGAAACGCAATTACCAACTGTTTGTTTTCACGCAGTAGAATGATCATTTGTCCTCTCAGTTTAAGCGAGGTTACATCGCAAGGTACAAAGAAAGTTCGTAAATAATATCATACCATGGATTCCTTAAAAATAAGTCAAAGATAAATCAATAAGTTTTACAATCAAATTAAACGAATCAAGTGCAGTGACATGAGAGTTAAAAAAAAAACAACAAAAATGTCTTATAACTAATGGTATTTCTTTTATTTTGAGTACACGAAAGGACTCGTGAATATATAATTTTGTATACGTTCGAGATAAGCGAAGAGGCGCAATAAAGAATTATACAAGGATTGTTTGACTCATTTTTTAAAATCTTATACGGCGACACATAGAGAGAAAAAATATCTACGATGTTTTATTACTCATTTTAAAGGAATAAAATAAAATTATACCACGATCGTTTCGGTTTAGCATATTAATAAAAATTAAAGTTTTCCTGAAGTTTTAAGCTAAACGTATCATCATAGGCAAATACGGCGAATTAAATCAATAAAATTAACATCTAATAAATTTAGCGATAACTCACCGAATGTTTTACATGGTTTCGTAAATCAACCCAACAAAAGCTCCAAAATATTAACACGAGGAGAGCCACGTAGCTCTGAGAAACTCGGAAACCATCGATATTATGTCGGCAGAAAATTTCATCGCTTAAAACAATATCAATAGCGTGAATAGTCTTTACAAAAAAAAAAAAAAAAAAAAAAAAAAAAAAAAAGTGTGTGGCGTCCTTTACTATACTTTCGAGGAAGCGAAGAGTGAGTGAAATGACCGACTGTACGAATGCGCAGATGACGTCCTCGGGGATACCGGGGGTGACGATGGACGCGGTGAGTTACGTACAGCGGGCGCTGCTTCCCGGGCAGACGAATCCCGAGGCGGCCGCGACCTTCGCCAGGATGATCGAGAGCTCCCTCAAGAGCTGGTTCACGCAGTTCAACTTCTTCCTGCACAACCTCGCACAGCTCAGGTTCAGCGGGGACCACAGCGACGGGGAATTGCTCTCCTTCATTCCGCGCACCTACACGTGAGTTAATCGAGCCCCAATAACCTTCTTCCTTTTAAATATTTCCACACCAGCAAGTGATCGGCCAACGTGACATCCCTTTGCAGAATGCAGCAGGAGGGACAATTGACGAGTGTCCAAGTTCATGGTTACCAAAAGAGGTATGATCCAGAAAAGTATTACATGTACATTCTCAAGATTCAAAGGAAGAACCAGACGGATCCGGCTTACCTCTTCAGATCCTATAAGGAATTTTGCGAATTCTATCAAAAATTGTGTATACACTTCCCTCTTGCCAAAGTTGCCAGGTAATAACTCTTTATTTTATTTGTTTACCCCCCCCCTCCCCCTCCGTCTCCCCACCCTTTACAACCTCCACTAACGTATTTGTCAGTTTTTTTTTTCTTTACGTTTTTAGTTGTAAAAACTACAAACGCTTCCTAAATGGCTTTAAATAATTAAATAAAATTATTGTTAAGTTGAGCATCAAGTATTATGTTATTGAATGCTGTTTGACTTTAATTTTTATTTCTTTTGCATTTCCCTTGAATTATAAAAATAATTAATTTACAAATACAGCAGCGCTTATATATACTTGTGTATATATAACTTATATAACTTTGTATACACTTAACGATATGCTGTTCTCGACATAATTGTTATATTTATTAAAGAGACTGAATTGAAATTAGCCAATTAAACGAGCTGTTGAAAATATTACGAAATATCTCTACTGCCAATAATATTAAAAAAAAAAAAAAATAAAATAAGGCCTGCCATTAATTTATTTTAAATCGATAGGAAGTTTTCAATTAAAATTTCATTCTATCCCTCGATGATAAATGTTAATATTACAAATAAGATTAAAAATTATCTTTTCGTATATCTAAAAATTATCGACATTCTCTAACGAGAATGATAATAATGTTAAATTAAAATGAAAAATCAATAGAATCTTACAATTTATGTATTATGAATTATTTATTACGCAATTGACGTATAAAGATTCATCAATAAATATATATGTATAATGTATAGCGTTATCATTTTGTATTACTTATCAATTTAAAACATATTTTTTCGAATCCGCCTCGTGCGCACGAGATTTTGCATTATCCATTTTCATTCGCTAATATTACCGATGTTCCTGTTTCGCTACCATTGTTGGTATCGTTACTTTCGGCTTCACGTTCCTTCTTCATTGCATCCCAGTAGCTCAAGTGTTTAAGTGCCCGGTAAAATCCGTTACTCTGTGACGTGAACTGCGTATTCTTGTCAACGCTGAATTTCTTTTTCCCGTACGTTATACCCATTGTTTACTGCAACAGATTTAATGAAATTACCAGATAATACTTATCTGGGACTACGTATATTTTTTATATGTATTCCAGTTGTTTTTTAATTAACATTTTAAGTTATAACGAAACAATTTTTACACCATTTATAATCGTTATAAATCGTTTTTAATTCAGTCGGGACTATTTACATAAATCGCACAATTCTGTTTTATCACTAATACATCACTGCGTTTGACGTACAGAACGATTTCAATAAGTAATAAAAAAAAATTCTTACTTCATATGTGAAATATGAATTTCACATGCAGCTTGAGTTTTTATCAGTTTTCGCACTCTACTTTTAAAATGTACACGTTTTATCTTCTTGTTATTTCAATCTTCTTTATCTAATCAGGTAAAAGTATCTTATCGTACATTAAAAGAAAAGAAAAGGAAAGAAAAGAATAGAAAAGAAAAGAGAAGAGAAGAAAGGAAAAAAAAACAGAGAGAAACGGTTACAATTTAAGGAATTTTGTTCATAAATTTGTATTTTTGTTATTGGCAGTCATCGTCTTAAAATTTTCAAACTTAATAGTAATTATACAAATTTCGTAATGAATACATACCTGTTTACAGTTTACCCAGTGGCATGAGTGTTGGCCGGTCGAATATTAAGCAAGTTGCCGACAAAAGACGCGCCGATATTCAAAAGTTCCTCTTGAGCCTTTTTAAAATGGCTCCCGAAATTTCGCAAAGCGATCTTGTTTATACATTCTTTCATCCGCTCTTGCGAGATCAACAAAACGCCGATATACACCTTCGAAAAGTTAAAGGTAAAGGAAATTCGCATTTATTTATTTATTCATTTATTTATTTATTTCCAACATATACTTACTTACTTCATTATTATTTTTTAAATGACTAAATCTCAAATTATATTATGATTAATGAGCTTTGTTGCTTAATTTAATTAAATTTCTGATTCAAGCCCTACAGTATTTTTTTTATATTTTTTAAATTCCATTATAGTAATAAGTAGACTGTATAATATTATTAAAGAACATGTTCAAATAATTATTTTTAGTTGGCAATTGGTGGGCAGAGAAAAAACTTCAAGAAAATGTCCAAAGTGGTCAGGTTAAATTGTCCTTACATTATACACGTGGAACATTATGCATTATGGTTTATCATGCGAGAGGATTACCAAAAGTAGCAAATGTACAAGAGCCTAATACTTACGTAAAAGTGTACTTGAAGCCTGACCCAACAAAAGCTACAAAGAGAAAAACAAAAGTAGTTAAAAAGAATTGTCATCCATCTTTCATGGAAATGGTTAGTACATAGATCGAGTTGCATTTAGTGAAGCTTTTGTAGAAATTAATTACATTAATATAACGTATCTTCTTTTAAAAATTATTTTCTACACTTTTTATTCTGTAATTTATTGTAATATGTTAGTTACTACATTATTCAATATACATGATGCTTACAGGAATTCAAATTAATAAGTATAATGATTGAAATTTATTATTTTACTACTTATTTTTCAATAAAATTTGTAGAATTTAGTATGTTATGAATAATGTAATTATGAATGTTTTATTATATGTAATTGATTATAAATATTATTTGATCTGATAATAGTTGGAGTATCGAATGCCACTAGATGTAATTAAGGACAGAACTCTTGAGGCAACGATTTGGAATCATGACACTCTTCAAGAGAATGAATTTTTGGGCGGAATTCGTTTACCACTTAATCGAATTGATCTTGCAAATGAAATTATCGAATGGTTTCCGCTGGGCGGCATCCGATAAACGATTAAATGAACTGGGACAAATAATGTTCGTTCTTTTAATGATAAGGCTGTGGTGAGATTTTCAAGATTATGATGATAATCGATTGGTAGTTTTTTTTTTTTGTTTATTTTTATTTATTTATTTTTTTTTCATTAATATCACCGATACGCACAAAAACTGAAATATAACAGTTAATTTTGAATATTATTAAAAAAAATATTTAAAATGCATAGTCTTCGTTTTTAACGCACGATTTTTGACACATTTTACATATATACATATATTGATAAAGTGCGAGCTACTTTAATACTTAGTGAAGATTTAGAATTGTGCTTAAAAAAATAGAAAATTATATACTGGAAAATATTTCAAGTGTTAGATGAAGGAAGGTGATTTTTACAAGCTTAAGTTCAATTAATTTATTCGAAATGTTTTGATTTCTTTTTTACAAATATTGATTATGATTGTATATAGATTTTATTATTAAATTTTTAACTGCTACAGTAGCAGTAGGATTGTTAGTCTAATATTAAGACTGCGATTATAAGTCCAAAAAGCGATACTTCTCTCTAATTTTTAATCTTTTAAAAATATATTGCCCAAAAGTATGCACATCACAATACCAAAATATTCTTGAGTTATAAGTAACGTAGCCTATATTTGTAATCTCAAAAATACGATTTATTAATATATCTTAATAGTAAGGGAAGAACATACCAAAGTCTTGTTAAAAATACAGTTTTTATATTTTCTCAATTATTTTAAGAGTTCATGTCTACTCATAATTTTAGTATTTCAGTAAAACTGATATAGAAGTTACTTAATTCTATCATCTTCAAATCAATTTTAATTATTTTAATTATGAATTGTATTTGTTGGATTTATTTTGTACTTTAAGTATGATATTCCTTCACCATCTTTACTTATGAGTTTTTACTATTAAAATCACCATTTGTTAAGATTACTTATTCGACTTATTAAACTGTATGATACATTTTGTTAGAAGGAAGTTACTAATATTACGTAAAGCTGTCAATCGGCATACACTTAATCATTACAGGAGACTACGAAGTGTGAGGCTAATGTTATTTACTTCTAATGTCTTGTCATGTGATCGCGGAAAGAGCTTAATTTGATGAAATAGGATACTATTGTTTGCCAAATCTGATCAATATTTAAACTTATCAAACCATGGTCAATTTGCTACAATACAATTCTTGTCCTTTCCTTGGATAGGGTTAGTTGACAATACTCAAATGCATATATTTTTCATCTGTTGCATTTACAAATAAGAAAACTTTTATTTATGATGTTAGGTTAATATTTATATTTTTGTGACCAGATTCAATGTGAAAAAGACTTTAAATAGTATTTTCTTGTATAAAAAGAATCATTTATTTTTATATTTTTTCACATAAACTTATTGGCAGTGATAATTTATTAAACATTTTTTAATCTGCTAGATAAGTTAACTGCGTTACATACTTTTTTCTCAGGTTTAATAATGTCTTAATATGTATATATATTTCTATATAGTCCGAATTAGAAAGTGAAGCTTCTATCGAGTATCCTTACCTTTTGTTTTTCGATAGTCGTCTTTGCACTACATCATCAGGATTTTTGCCCACTCCCGCTTTTAACAATTTTTTATTAACTAATGTCAGTTTGTATACAGTTACCTTCATCGTCAATATAAATAATAAGTATTGTTACAAAGGATGCATTCTATTAGGTTTTGGTATCGTAATGAAAAGACAATCATCTTCTTCTAATTAATAGGATTACAAAAAGCAATGTGATTTACAAGGGTGTATAAATTATATTTTGTTAAAGGCAACTCTTTAACAAGATGAGCCTTCCTACTCATTAGTAACTTGGAAAACTTGGAATTAATGTTTTTATAGATACTGAAAAGAGTAATTTTCAAGAATATTTTTACTGTACGTTAAATGGATATCAAAGTTTTGGCCAAATCGCATGCATGTTTTTATTTTTAATTTATTTATTCATAAATAAATAAATAAATAATAATAATGAGTATTTCAATATTTTAAATGAAATCATTTGGAAGTGTGTAATATTATTGTTTATTATTATTTTTTAATTACTGTATGCTTAAAATATCCACGTTTTTGTTAAACTGTTAATATTTTAAAAATAATGATAATAATTTTTATTTATGATCCTATTATTATTCACACTAGACATGACCTCTTATAATTGTTAAGCATACTTATAATGTTCACGCAAAAACTTTATTGAGGCATATAAAGCTATTGAAGTAAAATTAACCATGGCGTACGAATATTTTGAATACGTTTCATAAATATTGTGTTTTTCAAGTTCATCGAATCATATAATTAAAACAAATAATAAAGTTAATTGTATTAGATAAGTAAAAAAAATTGTTAATTACAAAGGAGGACAAAAAGCCAAAATTGCAACACTAGAAATTATATAAATAACCATATTAATAAGGATAATGGGATGTTTGGATTATACAAATCAGATTAAATTATACAAATAGTCCAGCATTCTACTCAGTGTTTTGTAAAATCAATGAATATGTTGTGTATACGAAATAATGTAAAGGATTAATAATCAAATTGTTATAAACATATCGTTTTTCTTGAATGAAATTTGAAAAACTTTGTGTAACTGAAAATACTATATTAAAATGAAAATTATCGAATAATTAGCAATATTTTTTATATTTTTCTTTCTTCCGTAATATAAAAATTTACAAGTAAAGATAACGTATATTTATAAATTTAAAATGATTTTTATTTTAAGTTTAGCGTCCTTCTTCGTAATTACACGACAATTATAAAACCGGAAGGTATACATGTTATTCGTAATTATATAATAATTATTGTAATAACTATGAAATAACTTTTTTTTTTATAAACTATTTAATGATCTAGATATTAATTTTGAAATTTTAAGTTACCCTGTATATAAATATTTAATAATTTACTTCTATAACGTTGTATCTCTTAATGATTTTTATTGTAACGAATGATCAATTTCATCTAATACTTATATGCAATTTGTAATATTGAGAAATCATTTTATATTCGCTATTTAAGATTTTTAATACGGTTGGTATATTCTTCCCTAAAAATAATTATTTAAACCATATAAGCATATGGTCAATCATTTATCTAATTTATAATATTATTATTTTTATAATCATTATTATCATCATCTGTTCAATATTAATCGATTAATCAATGTTTTAACCGAATGAGTGTTTAATTTAATTTCTTTTCACAATTGTAGTTATTTCTCTTTCACTATTATACTGATACTTTATAAAAAGTGTACTTTCTAGCATATTTTTAAGTTTTTGTATTTTCGTATTTAGAATTTTCGTTCACGCAACAATCACTGCTCATTCTCTAGAGAATGCTTAAATCAAGTACTACATGTTACAGATGAATCAGCAAATGTACTGTTTCAATAGTAGTGTAAGAGTATATCATATTGATGCTTGATTATTACCTATGGTACTTTTTTTGCATAAATAATACAATTACTTCACTTATATTTTTATGTTCTGTATTTTAGAAAATGATTGCAATGTAATATCGAAAGTCACGATCTTTTTAAATTTCAGCACTGATGTTTTGACGTAATAACAATAATAATGTATGAGTTAATAGAGAATCGTTTTATTTTTAAATCAATAAATTTGCTGGTCATTTTGTATTTTGAACAAATATAAAACAAATATAAAGAAAATATTTATTATGTACTTTTATAGTAAATATGCGTTATTGCGATGATTGTCTAGTAAATTCATTGTGAAATATTATTGTTGTATGTTCATAATAAGCTTAAAATCTGTAACGAAAATAATGAAATATTTCTGTTTACAAACAGATAATAGTTGAAATAAATTTAATTATACTGTCTTCAGGCTACAAATTATTTTATACTGGCTATAAGATAATATTGGTTCCGATTATTAAAATAGTTTTAAAAAAGTAATTAACGTAATATTATAGAAGGTATAACGGATTTTTTACATATCTGCTATAAGTATAATATTTTATTATTATTATTTTTTTTTTTGTACAATATTTCAAGTTATTTACATATAAAGAAATGATATTAAATCATAATTTGTACATATTATATTAATGAATTAATTGCGGTTGTTTAATTATTTCAAGAAAACGAAGTTGTACTGATAGTTTTCTAAATTACATTAGCACAATTGTGATTAATAGTATTTTTTAAACGAATTTTATAAACTTGCAAAATATTATCAAAGGATTATATTTTATAGTAAACTTTATATAAATCAATTAAATTAACTTTATAGGGAATCTGTTATTTTTGAAAATTTCGAGCACTTGTTTATGAAACTTTATTTGCTTTTTAATGCAATTTAATATATATATATATATATATATATAGAAATATATAGAAATAGACTATGCATACATATGTATATAGTATATAGAAATAGTACATATATGTGTTTTTGTAATGAATGTGTCATCACATTTCAAACTTATAATTTATTTCACAATTAATTTTAAATCTTTAACCTTTAGTTCATTTAGTTCACAGTGCTTCACAATCGATAATTATTTATTTACAATATAATTATAATATAGTCTTCTAATGATAACGGGCTTTAAACAAATAATAATCATATAATTGGTTAAATTGATCATCCATTACTATATTCATAAAATTAAGATTCATGTTATTTTTTTTCTTTTGTTTTTGATGTTAAAAGATTTTGACGGCAAAATATTAAAAAAATATTTTTGAAGTTTTTCATTCGGCGCTTACAAACGTAAAATTATAAAAGCGAGAACAAACGAGGACGAAATATATTTTTAAAAGATTTTTTAAACGTGTTTTTAAAGCAAATTATTGAATGTAGTCAATGTCGCCGCTTTGATTATTTACAATTGAGAATTTAATTGACCGACTAAGCCTGTGCAATATTGCATTTGTCCGAATCTATCGAAATAAAGAAAATAAAATATATAAGTAAATATTTTTTGGATCTTAAGTCTTCTTTTTAGAAACTGATATTTTCTAAATATTATTATTAAGTGAGCAGAATAGTTTAATTTTTAAACGTACTTTTCTATGAGCTTATTTAATTGTGTGCCGTTGTTGTATTGAATACTGAACACAATATTAAGATATATCATATTTTAATATTTCAAGATTTTTTAATTTTATTATTTGCACTTGGCTTAAGAATATTTTTATTAAATAATAGTTCGAGCATTAATTATGTTTCTACCCTTCTTTTTGTTATTGTAAATCCATGCGCGAATTTTAGCAGGAATGTAACGAATATTCACGGCCGGTATTATTCAAATTATCGATAATTCAAATCTATCGTTTCCACGTTCGCCCAATAGATGGCGCGAGTTGATTACATTTCATGTATCACATGAAATAGAGAAACATCATTTTTAATAAAGTAAATTATTAAAAAAATAATAATGTATTATAATATATACGTTTTATTTATTATTGATTCAATAATATGAATTTTTACGAATTGTGCACCGTTATATTATAATTTATTGTAATGTTATTATAAAGTGTGTTCTCAGAAAATTGAAAAATGTTATTATCTAAATGTATACTTTAAAACATGTGATATTATGTATAAGTTAAAATTTGACAGTGTTGAAAATGAGCTCATTTATTATAATTTTACTTTATATTAGTTTCTTATAATATTTCTGTTACATTAATATGTTATTGGTATTGTTCCATTGAATAATTGCCAGCGTGGTAAAATTAATTTCAAATTGATAATTAATTCAATTATTATTATAATTTAAATTTTATTACGTCACTAATAATGTACATAACTTTTCTTTAATACATATATATATATATATATATATATATATGTAATTTTATTATAATTTATTAGTTAGATAAATATTCATTGAATTCTTTAATATCTACTTAGAAATATTCTTCTATACTTATGTATTTGTAAGCATTAGATTTTGACGATATTATGAATATAATATTCTATTTTGGAAAATTAAGTTGTGTATGTGATGTTTGATTGATGTACACCGTAATGTTATATTGGAAGTGCAAAATCAATATAAAAATGATGCAAGTTATTACATTTTTTTTATAAATTTTAAAAACAGACTGATTACTTGTAAGAGATAAAAAAATTTTTAATCTATACTACGCAATAAATGTTTTTCATTGCTGTGTATGTAAAAAATTACAAAAAAGTATATATTATTTGAAAAAGAATACAATAGCGTTTACTTGAAAAAGTTATTTATTTTGTTCATAATGTTTGCCAGAATAAAGAGGATTGAAATTCTCCCATCCGTATTTTTAATATTAATTATAATAGCGCGTAATAAATGTATTGGAAATACATTAAGAATTAACATAATTTAGGAAATCGACAAAGATTTGTAGAACTGGTGGTGAGCAAGCAATTGGAACAGTGTATTTTCGTAGAAAAATCCATATATTTTTCGAATAAAGCCGAGAACGGATAGTTGACTGCATTCGTGGAATTCGAAATACAACGTAACCTTTCCTTTTGAAAATCGATATTGCATTACGTTCTATTGAGCTTCCAGGTACATTTTAATCCGAAGGAAAGAGAAGGAAAAAAAAAAAGAAGAAAAGATCAAATCAATTTTTATTCGTAGAAAATTTCTGATTTTAAATGTATTATTAACTTTGACAAAGATTTTCCGACTTTTCAATTTAATATGTTAAACTAGATAGAGTATAAAAGATTTTTACATTTTTCCTCCTGTTTTATTATTATTACTTTTGCTCGCCTTTAGTAATATATATTAGTTTGAAAATTACCGGAGAAAGTTAAAGAGACAGAAGAAGAAGAAGAAGAAAAAAAAAAAACATAGAACAGGAAAAGTTTTTCATTAGCTCGATCTCGGAATCGAGCTCTTTTTCATTAGACGTATGACAATTTCCGCAGCAGCCGAGACGTCATTAGCGTCAAGGCGAGTCGCCAATCCTTTTGAAATGCACTCAGAGAAAATGAAATATACATCTTCTGCTCAGTCTCGAGTATGGATTATCAATTAAGTATTTGCATTAATTCGTCAAAATCCAGACTCGGGGGGGGGGTGAAACGCTGCTGCACTTTCACGGGACGGGACTGGGGCGGGGGCGGGGGCAAGGGAACAGGAGATGGAGATCTGAATGTAAGAAATCTGAAAATAAGATACGAAAGACAGATGCGGGAGAAGAAAAAATCCATTCATTCGGAGAGCGATTCTTAAACGAGGGACTCTTTGGCATTGAAAAGCTCTTGTGATTTTCGCAAATACCGTTTAATTGGCAGCAAGACGAGACGAGAGGAGACGAGACGAGAGGAGACGAGACGAGTCGCGCAGCCGCATTGGAAAATCTCTTCCGGCCGATCTTTCACCGAGGACGAAAGTACAAAGGGTTGCGATCACCGGATCCCAACTCGAAGCTCGAGTCGAGGCTCGCGGGCTTCCACCTTTAACGAGATTAAATCGTCTCGCGATTAGGTCTCGCCTATCGTCGCAGGTGAATCGCCCTTCCATTTCCATTGGAACCAGTAGGACAATGCGATTGTACCTCCCTCCATCTCTCACTCTCCTCTAATTTCCATCTCGCCTACCGTTGACAAATAAATAATAATAAGGCGCGCGCACGCACGCACGCACGAGCCTCTGACGTTCCTCGGTGCCGCGCCCTCCGACGTAAGATCTTGTTGGATTCTTATTGAGCCGAAGCCCGTTATAGGCCGCAAGCCATAAAAGAGCCACTCGAATGGTAGAATTATTATTTTCGCATAGTTGTCGGGCTTGGATCATAAATGCGCTGGCTCGAGGCTCGCCGAGAGATGAGATCGCCGCCCTCGGACCAACGGACCCCGAGCTTTCTTATTCGGCCCACACAAAGACCCTCGATTTCCCTACTGCGGGAGCGCGCGTGCCTTTGATATATCCAACGGGAGGGGCCTTTCCCGCCTCACTTTCCTCCACTTCCTTTTCTTACCCCAGCCTCTCCCGTACTATACGGGGCTTCCTCCCCCTTCAGCTCGCGAATCCTTCCACTCGCCCTTGTTCCCGTTGTCGCCCTAGCCCTCGAGTCCCCCTGCTCGGCCTGCCTTGCCTTCCCTTCCGAGCCGTTCGATAATTACGCGGGCCCTCGCAACGCACGGAGGCGGAGGGAGGAGCTCTGTCACCATCAATGTGACCGGACATTATTTTTCGGGGCTACGGTGAGAAGAATTATCGTAATGGCCGGTGTCCGAGAGAAGCCAACCTCCGAAGGATTCCTCCATGCCAATGAAATCTCCACGTTCTGGAGAACGGGGTGGCTCCTTCTTCTTAGAACTTTATTAACCCTTCTTCCTTTCAGAAAATTGGATTTTCCTTATTTTATTATCTCAGTAATCGAGCTCTCTCTCTCTCTCTCTCTCTCTCTCTCTCTCTCTCTCTCTCTCTTGGTAAATGCAAGCGGAGTCGCTGATACAAACAACGGGGAGGATTCAAGTAAGGAGCTCGTTTAAGGAATGGCCAGGAGCGCACCGTTCAAGTGGTGTCGAATTGTTCGTACGAATGCGACAGAGTTCCGGAAGATCGAGCCTCGATGGGTGACGGGGGAAGGGCTTGTCGAGGAAGAGCCGTGGCGAATGGAGCAGTAGTGGCCTGTCCCCATTTATCCAGTGGCACGCTCATCATCCGATCCGAGTGCCAACTCTTTAGTCCCGATTTCGCACGGGCGTCGAGGTCCCCGAATCCCCGACGAGGGTGATTTCACGCGTCGACGAGGAGCCGCGATTGACTCGTCGGTGCAGCCCTTTAGAGAGAAAACAACATATCCATTGTCCTCTGGATTGGAGAAAATCCGGGCTCGAGTCAGTCCCGGTATCTCATCTCACGTATTTACCCCGCTGGAATTCGCTAGTTTGGAAAATTTGCCGTGAGAAGGAGGATGAGGAGGAGGAGGAGGTCGAAAGGCGCGAGGGGTGGGTGGGGTGGGGTGGGCAGGGCGGGGAGGGTCACCAACTCTCAACGCGCTCGATTTCGGACCGGAGCAAGACCGGAGGCGAGACTTTGAATGGCGGCGATGGCGGTGGCGTGGTGGCGGTGGGGTGGGGGGGGGACCCTCGAGGACAATGGGGGCCGGAAAATGGAAAATCTCGGCGGGCCGCCGGGGTCTCGATCGGCATAATTATCTGCGTCGTTCGAGCGTCAAAGCAGTCGACTCACGCGCCTGACGATCCATCTCGGTTAAAAATGCTTCCGCGAAAGTGTCCCCGAAAGTGCGGCTTCGCATTGTCAGGCCACGGACTCGACACGTGTTCCTCCTCGCCACACACAGCGCAAACATCGTCGCCCCCGGAGTTTAAAAAAAAAAAAAAAAAAAAAAAAAAAAAAAATAGGAAAAGGAAAAGAAAAAAAAGAAAATAAAGAAAGAAAAAGAAAGGCTTGAGCCCCGGTCAGCGGTCGCATTAGCCCGGTCATTATCGCCATGACGGCCCCCCACGAGAGAAAGTCCATTAATTTCGCGGGGCGAAGCGTAGGCGGGGATCGGCGGCGGGACGCGACGATCCCGGCTGCTCGCTTTCACCTTCGTTTTCACGCGCCACCGAGTGAGCGATCTTCCCGATTTTTCGCGGCAAATGCTAATGAGCTCTCTCTGAGAGTGGGCCAGGGCGGGGGAGGGGGCGGGAAAGCATTTCCGGCCTCGACACGCTCTTCGTAATTATGTCGTCGGGGGATGGGACGTCGTGCCTTCATTGACGTCCGTCTTGCTCTCGGTCGAGCCGGCGAACTCCATTCGAGCCATTAACGACCCCGACCCCGAGCCCGACCCCGACCCCGAGCCCGACCCCGAGCCCGACTCCAAGCCGGACCCCTTCGATACTCTATCGTCTTCTCGTCTCGTTCCGCGCTCGCGAAACAGGTGAAAGTCGAGGGTGTTATCCGAGCGAGCTTGGCTGTGTTAGTGCTACCGGTGGCGAGCAGATAGCCGGGGAAGTATGAGCGGGACGGAGGCGGGGTGTGACGGGGAGACAAAGGGAGACTGTCCCTCGGCCGAAGGCAAGAGAAGAGGAGGGTCTAGGAAAAATCGCGTGATCTTTTTACGAGCCCGAGTTTTTTTTTCTGCCCGCCAGAGTGAGAGAGCGAGAGAGAGAGAGGGTGGGGGCGAAGGAGCGGCGAAGGAGAGGAGCGGAGAGGAGGGGGAGGACCTTAACTCACCGGGAAATCGGGGATCATTAGGTCGGAGGAGAGACAGAGAGGCCGGTTGACCCGAATTTCAAGAAAAGCCGCGCGCGCATAACGCAACCGGGGTGCGCGCCCCAATGCACCGACCATCGTCCAAGGTGCATTCCTCCGGTGGGCAGATGGCCGCTTTTCACGCTCTAGAGCCCCTCTCTTTCTCTTTGAAATCGTACGCGCTCGCACAACTCGCTTCTTCATTTTTCATCTGCTTAAGCCTTATTTATCGATCTCTGACTTATCCTCTTTTCTTATTCCTCCTCCGCCCCCCCCTTCTCCTACAACTCCTGCCACTCCTCCCTCTACTCCTGCTCCTCCTCCCTTTCATTCTTACCTTTGCCCCTTTATTTAATGGCGAACGCGATTTGTCCGAATTGTCCGGAGATGTCCCAGTGCTGCTTTTACGCGCTTATGGAAAACTATTATACGTTTCCCTGTTCCTCGACACGGACCTATTCTTATAACCGATGACTTTCCCGCTTCCTACGCATTCAATAAAATACTTTGAAAAACACCTTAAGTACTTTTTTTCACAAGTCTCGTACTAAGCGAATGTTTTCGGACTTCATTATTCGTTAACTTTCCCCGAGTTATGAAGACCTTCATTCCCGACCTCTGCTCCTCCACTTCCTCCCCCCCATCCCCCATCCCCCCCGTATCCCTTTACATACGTTACGACAAGTAATTGTTCCCAACGACGCTTACTTAATTGTCACATTACTTGGCAAGTGCATCTTTTCGATTCAAAGCTAAGCGTAAATCGGTAAAAAAAAAACGGTAATAAAAGCTTTACAATTATTTTCATTGTACTCAGTATGCCAATAAGGTATTTTATCCCCACCTTTTTATGCTTTTGGAATACGAGCAATAGAAAGTGAAACTGAGTTACGACCAATAAGGGTGAAGAGAGTCTAGCCGAGACCAATAATCGCTGTTTATAAATTTTACAACATTCGCATGAACAATAGCAGGAACACAAACGAGGAAAAAGGGAAGAATTGTTTCTTCTTCTTTTTTTTTTTTTAATAGTACGATCGGCAACTTCTGGGATATAAAATCATAAAACACGAAGAATACGTATCCCGTGGACTGGCATAATGGCCACGGCCGCAAAAAAACGATCCCCAACAATAGTACCAGAAAAGTGCGAATTTTCGTGGCGGCGTCACCTTGAACTACGGGGAGGCGCCGCTTCATAAAAAAAAAAAAAAACAACAAAAAAAAAAACAACGCAAAGAGACGAAAAGAAAGTCGTTTGTCGTGGAGGAGGAGGAGGAGGAGTAGGAGTAGGAGCAGGAGTAGGAGGAGGAGGAGGAGGCTGAGGAGGGGCGGGGCGGGGAAGAACGCGGGAGCTCGGGACTTTCTTCTCCGAGGTAGAGGGAGGTAGGGGTAGGGATCGTAAAAATCCTCCGAGTGATCCTAAAAAGCCCCGATCCGTAAAGTCATCGAGTCATGATCTCCTGCGGTCACCGCGCGCTTCAAATTTATTGCGCACGTCGTAAAAAAATCTGACTTCGAGTCAGGACCCTCGCAGGCTCGAGAGGGAAATAATCTATTTGGTGTATTGCCCTTGTGTCGGGAGTCTTGCTTCCACCAAGTCAATGAGATCAGGTGGGATTACGCGTGTCAACGCACACTACAGAACTTTCCACTTTACATTTTTAAAGGATTAACTCTTTCTTCATTGTTGTCCAAAGAATTCTTATTACAACTGCTGTTATTGTTGTTGTTGTTGTTGTTGTTGTTGTTGTTGTTGTTGTTGTTCTTTCAATGACTCGTGCGAATTTATTAATGGTAAGTATTTGTTTACGTTGGCGCAAATTCCATTTGCACGGAGGCGCTTAATCATGACGAATTTCTATTTATCGTAATGAATTAACTCATTGATTATGCGTAAATTGAAAGGACAATGAGAATGAGTATTTGTAAACTAGTCTGGGTACAATTTAGTTTTTACGTACAAATTTTTCAAGCCCAAAGCGTATCAAAATATTGGCAGAAGATTATTCCCGCGAATAATTATCACGATAATAATATTTTAATTCGTTGAAATTCTAAAGTGTACTCGGCTTACCTCATATATTTTTTTGGATAATTTGTCATAAATTCAAAGAAATTTATTTGACTTTACTTATTAATATAATTTCTATTGAAATTCTGGTTAATTATCATATTATATGTGTAAACTCAGCTTTAATTGTTGTTAAATCAATAAAGAGATGCATTTAAAAAGCAGGTGTTGAATTGACAATCGAATATTATTTATATAAGTTATTTCATCCAATGAAGTTGTAACAATTATATTTAATCGTCTAGCCTGTATACAAGCGTATTCCATTATATTATAATTTCTTTTATTATAGATAAATATATATATATATATATATATATTAATAATGTAAAATTTTATAATCATTTTTTTCTATTTCAAAGTGTGTCCTTAATGTGAGGTCTCAATACATACGGATCAATAACATGATTAATTAATTCTTATAAGGAATTATAAGATTTTAAAATACTTTTACTATTATTTCTTATTCAATTTATTTTCTTCGCCGCTTATCGACGAGCAATTTATTATTTTATTCATCATTGTTGCAAATATATCGATGTCGTTTGAAGCTCGTCGTACAATGTCGTTATAGACGATGTAAACAGTTTTAAATTATTAAACGACATTGGGGGAGGGGGCGGCAGAATATCTTTATAGAATTTAAAAAGTAATTAGAATTTAATCGAAGTAAAGGGCAAACGATGAAAACATATACAGCAAACGTATTCACGTGTATAAATATATGTTCTTTTGTTTTATAATGTAAAGATTAGTGAATAAAAAATTCTTATGCTTGTAAATAAAATTTTTACAACTTACAAAATTTGAACTGAAATCGATGAAACTGAAATTTGTAATTATTTTAAACACGATACGTTATCATTGTTAAAAATATGCAAGTCGAAAGTATTAAATATTATAAAGTATACAAGGTGCTTGTTTGGCTGGCTATTCATTTAAATATACGTTAATTTAAAAAATTGTTTGACCGTAATGAAGGCTTTTCAATACTTTTGTACTTTATTTAATTTTACATTAGGTTTACAACGCTTATCTTAATATAACAATAATACAAATGATTCGATAGTGATTAATATGCATTAATAGCTTAATACTTGAATACTTGATGCAATTTTAAATTATACTCTAATATTTATAAAAAAATACAATAACACGATGACCGGATATTAATTAATAGATATTAATATACTGAAGGAATTTTATAATAATTTGTATATACATAAAACCACGTATGTAGAAGGAAGCAGCCGTCGACGTATTAAGAATCGACGAAGTTGTTTCGAAAACAAGAATAATAATTTGTTAAAAAACAAATAAAAAAACAAATCGTTTGCACAAGTATGAAATTGTCTAAGAACGGGACAAAGATTAAATTAGTTTTTATGATTAAAACGGAATATAACTATAGTTTAATGGTTTATTTTAGTGAAAAATATTAAAATTTGTATAGTCCTAAAGAATGTGAGATACCGCCAGGCAATATATGCGCGTATGAAAAATACACGCGTCTCATGTAATTATTGATCGAAACTTAACAATGGAAATGCTAAAAAGTTTTTTTTTATCGCAATGAGGAAAAATCTTAAAAATAAATAATATTTGTATTTTTTAGTCTTTGTTTTTGAGCATATAAAAGTGTGGGCATTATTTTAAATTTGATAAAATAACTGAAAAGGGGTTTTTTAGAACATGACAATTTATATATAATATATTTCAAAGTAAGCTTATCGAAGTAAATTCTCGAATTCTTAACATATACTATTATCTCATTCGCAAGGATAAAGTTCTTATAAACAATAATGCTTATTATAATTTGTCGATTATAAATTTAAAAGTATTCCTCTCCTACCTCGGAAATGCGACTTGAAACTGTACTTTTCTTAACTCAAAGTATATTCTGTAAGTAAGGGAGTACAAAGAAATTGATTGATTGAAATGCTTTAAATCGTGGACTGAGCAGGGCTCGCTAAATAAATATAACCGGCAATTTTTGTAACCAATTTGTGGAATCTTGTAGGTGTCGGTGCAATGGTGGGCGAGAGGGTGAGACGCGCGAGAGATAATGAGTTCCCATACGTCGTGTCAATTAAAATAATAAACAATAGGAACAAGGAGCCGGAAAACGATCACGGATGCACGGGGACGGTTCTGTCAGCGAAAGACGTTTTGACGGTTGCCCACGGCTTCGAGGGGGTTCCGATGTTGAAAATCGAGGTCGTCGTCGGCTCGACGGATATACGTCAAGGTAGAAAATATCACCCCTTCGAGTTGATAACCTACGATTCGTGGGTTAAAAGAAAGCGGAATAGAATGCAGTCCCCGAATAACGACATTGCCATCTTGAAGGTGAGTTTTCATAGAGATTTCATGCTTAAAGGAAGTTCCAATGTTATTATTTATTAGCGATTAAGGGCGTTTCAGATAGCCGAGGCATTGCCCGCGTCGATTAGAGCTCCGAATCTGCTTTACGTACATCACGCCGATTTAGTCGGACGGGATGTCGTCACGGCAGGTTGGGGCAAGACCATGGCTAATAAGAAGAGCAGGTACATGGAAACCATGACCGTGCAAATCTTGTCATCGAGAGAATGTTATGACAGGATAATCGAGCTCACAGGCAAGCCCTCGGTCTTGAACCAAAGGTACATATGCACGGCTGCCGTACCCTTTGCATTTTTACGCACGGTAAGTGAACCCGCTACAACACACACACATTTATACATCGTGCGCGTCAAAATCGCGCAGATCCTCGCGTGCGCATTACTGTACGAAAACGCAGTTGAATTTATAGTATTTCCCAAAGCCTAGCACTTAATAATTAACCAAAGTTACAAAGTTCGTGGGGTACCTTGAACGATTTTATCTCTTTTACGTCCATTCGGATTTAATTAAAAGATTTGCAACAGTTCTGTGGTCTCTGGAATACTTTAACCGTCGTAATTTTAAAAACATAAGGAAAATAGAGCTCGAATAAGCTACAAAGTTTTCTTTAGAGAATGTTATTGCCAATCAAGCTGTTACTGCGGTCGGAAATGGATAACAAGTTCGGGCAACAAGCTTTAAATTTGCATTGTTACGGATTAAATCTATCAAGCTCAATGTAAAAATTATTGAACTTTCGAACTACGCACATCAGTGCAGGTCTTATAATTCCCAAAGATTCCTTATCGTTAGAAAAATGCGTTTAAAAGAAACAATATCGAGTTTACATTTTCAAAACAAAATCATAAAACTTTGTAAAACTTAAATTATTTACCTCGTGAGCATTTTGTTATTATTTCTTTGATAATACCATACCAAAGGCAAAGAGATTCTTGTAATTTTTTTTAACCGAATTTATTGGTTTTTAGGGGGACAGCGGTGGGCCACTGTTATTAAACGGCCAGCTTTTAGGGATTAATAAAGCCTCATCTCCATTGCGTGAAGATCAATTTAATCCAAAAAAAGTAAACATTCACATTTCGATTTTTCCCTATAAAGATTTTCTTACAGACATACTGCCTTAGACTGACACTTACACTGTACATTATATAATTAATACGAGAACATTCTTTTGTTTATTTAAATAAATCTATTTTTACAAATATTAATAAATATTTCATTGTATATCCTTATTGCAAGTATTATATTAAATTTATTCTGAAATCTTGAGAAATTTTACATTAACCGTATCATGCAATCACTATTTATCAATACCAATTAATATTATATATCATTAACAGACAACTGTATTCCGAAAAAATAAGAACATTTTAATAACCATACAGATAAATATAAAATAATGCGGCCTTATAATATATAATAATAATATAATAAGAAATGATAAATAATAAGTGATAAATTAATATTACATCTAACAAGATTATTATAAAAAGAATAAGATTAATATCAGTGATAATATTAATAAGATAAATAACGCTAAATAATAAAAAAACGACTGCTAACAACAATAACCAATATGTCTCATATTATTAACATTATGTTTATTATCTATAATGAGGTTTAGACAAAGTTGAAGTTAATTTTATTTTATAATAATTTTAACCATCATGTTTTTAAAAATTTATATGGATATCATTCAACGCGTGGTATATATTTCTAAAAAATTTCTATCGTAAATTGATTTAAATTAATTTTTAAAACATGTATAATTCTTTAAATATTTTATAAATAACTAAAAATAGTTAATTATATTATAAATACATACATACATATATATATATATTGTTTAGAAATAATAAATATAAATAATTCTAGTATAAATGATTATTTAATTTTTAATAAATTTATTGTATATTTCTACAAAACAAATAAAAAGACTGATAAATAAATTTATTCATTATTATTTTTGAAAATGAAACAAAATACTTTTTATTAAAATAAAGTAATAGTCTTCAAATTATTCTGCATGAATTAATTAGTAATTAATAATAGGAGAGTAAAATAAAATTAACTTCTTAATGTACTTATTATGATAATTGACAATAAATATTTAAAAAAATATTAACGAATAGGTATGCGCAGAAGCAAAGGCCATTAAAAATAAAGAGCTGTTCTTGTTTCAATATGTAATGCTATAATAAGAGATAGACATGGGATCGAATGATACAATGAGCTGCAAAAAATTTTATTTCGAGTAAGTAATAACTTATAATAATGCAGGTAATAGAGAAGAACTTGTGTTTGGTATTTTCAGAAATCGAAGTTCGAATGCAATACGGTACAGGGGAAAATATTTTTAAGAAAATTGAATTCTTGCTTTATTTTTGATTTTATTTCATTGTTATAATTACTTCCCAAATTAATAAGATACGAATTCTCACAAATTATGTATAGAAAAATACAAATTTGTCAATGCGTTCAATTTGTAAAACTTTATACCTGAACTCAAGTTTTTACTCACTATTGCAGTTTCTCATAATTTTATATTAAAATATTAAAAATTTATAAAATTTATACATTCCTTTTTCACGTAAAAAAAAACATTGTCATTTAGAATTTAATTATTTTAATGGTTATTTAACTAAGTTAGATAAATAAATATGTATTTTTAATTAATCTTGAGCTTGAGCTAGAATATTTAAATTGCATAAATTAATAATTAAATTTGTATCTTGGTAATATCAAAAATCTATTTTTTATGCAAAACATACCTCATGCTTCAATAATTATCGTAGAAAAATATTTGTTTTGTATTCATTAATAATTAATATTGACACATTTACGTTATACACGTTAAATTTTCTTCTCTTACATGAATATTGTAATTTGACATTAATTTTTTACCTATTTAATAAATTATGCCACTATCAGATAACATTCATATATATATATATATATATTGCGTTCAATTTATTATTACCTTAAAATCAAAGACTATTTTATATCTATGTAAATAAAGCGGATGTTTTTTATTCTGCCGCTACGTTGTATTACATGTAATATTTTTATTTTTAACCGACGAAAGAAATATTCTATTTGCACTTGTAACTTGAAATAAAATATTCAATGAAATATAATTATCGTTGTTATCAATGGTTGAAATTTATAATATATTATATTTAGTTTAAGCAGTATACAGACGATGAATCTCATTAATTGTCTGGGGAACTGTAAATATTAAATAATAAAGAATACCATAATTTTCCTTATAAAGACAGTATTCCATTTATGATAATCTATGATAAATAATTTACTGCAACAATACAGCCCCCACTGTTAAATCACGGAAACATGTATTTAAATAAAAAAAAAAAAAAAAAAAAAAGAAAAAAAGAATAACATATTAATTCAACATCTGCACTTATAAAAGTGTTATTTCTAGTACAAATGTACGCCGAAAGGTATTACAATTTTTTTCGTATTGTCATTATTTTGATTATTCTTATCTTATATGTAGAGTCTGTTTTGCTTCTTGAATACTATTATAAAAAAAAAAAAAAAAAAAGAGTAATTGATAATACAACAAGTTTTAGGTGACAAAAGACACTAATTTATTGTAATACATTAAATCAAACATTACGTACAAATTTTTCAATTCTATTGCCCCTTGTATATTAATGATTTAACAGAATGAGTAAAACTGATAAAGTGTCGTCCAATTTTATGATTTTAATAATGCACAATGCAGACAGTAATCTTGTAGTTTAACTATCAAGAGAAATTTTTCTATATTTATTTTCAAGAATGTCCAGCAATTAAAGTTACGTATTAATCTACGTATTTAGAATCCGCGTTTCTACGGATAAACATCTGTCTCGGTAATTTATTATTTATTAAGATAATTAAGGTTATTATAATTAATTCGATCGCCTAATATATATATTGATCCATTGATTTTGTTATACTTAAGAATTCATTATTTTCTTCTAATCAAATCATGGTTTATTGTATTTAGCATTGTAACTTGATCCATTTTATACGTAAGTTTATATTTTTGTATACTTGTAACATTGTAAATGAATTAAGAATAGCCGCGTATTTATTTTAGAGCAATTCCCGATAAGAAAGGTCTATTTAAATGGCATTAAATTATTCATAAGTTTTACTCTTCGTATATTTTTCAAAGATAAACTAATCCAACAGTGGTACTGATTCAATCAGATAAGTTTTGATACGAAACTGATACATCGTAATAATATGTAGATTTCTTCGGAATTCTTAATAACAGTCATTCAATCAGATTATCTCCATTGGTTCTCATTTACAATAAAAGACTATTGAATTCATAATATAATACAGTTGCTCCATATTTCTTTTACGCAAAGTGTTTAATTTTTCATTGATTTATTATTTTTCAATAAGAAAAACTCATTTTTGTTTGTTATTCACAAAGTTCTTCAACATGATTATGTTTAACGGGTAATAGTTTCTTTTTTTTAATCTTATTTCTTTATCCTTAGCTACATTATATCGAAATTTTCATAATCAAAATATACATTATTTAAAAAATTTAACATATAAATTAAATAAAATCGCGCCAACGACTTTTTTTACGACCTGTTACTAACACTTAACACTTGATAAAAATAAATCTATCAAATTGTTCTTGTAAAATAATCTTTTTCTGTTCTTTTCTGACTTTTCCATCTTTACTTTACCGATTTAAAGATTTACTACCTCTCCAATTGCGTGTAGTGATTAAATAGTTTATACGTTTCAAAGCATGTATTAATAGTTTAATAAGCCCCAAAAAATATAGTTCATTTATTTCTCAAGATCATGGATTTCTTACTAAAATTACTTAATAATAATTTCTAACTACAGTATTGAGTGTAATGTAGTTTAGTAGCTTTCTATTAACATAATCATTGAAGCTTCGTTAGAAAATTATTATTATTTCAGGGAATTTCGATCGTAATGATTTTATATACTTTTAAATATATTTTTTAGCGTCATTATATTCCTATTGAAAGTTTGTAAAGTTAAATATGACAAATAAGAAGAAAAAAAAAATTATATAAAAACTATTATTTTGAGAAGTTTTATATCTAAGTATAATGAATAATGTAATAAAGGTCCACGTAATTGAAATTTCAATGTAAATTTCACGTAAAACGTACGGTGTGAGTGATAAACATGTAGATTACTTGATAATAAATAAAATACCATCTACGAAAATTGGAGAAATCTAATACATTGTATCCGATTAAAATCACATGTACGTTCGAAACAGACTGTTCAATTCTTACTTAAACATTGTTGTTCCATGAGCTTACGGTTAGTAGAGACAAGTACGTAAAGCAAAGTAAATACATTGAAGGTTTAAAAATTTACGTTAACCCGTCTCTATAATCTCACGGCCACGTGAAAAACATTTAATTAATATTTTATAATAAAATTAATGAAGAAAATGAAGGATGAAAAGGTTATTATTCACGTAATCTATGATTTCTTGTGTTTTAGCCCCCTTTTACGAATAATTCTATTTTTAACTCCAATCGTATTACGTGAGTATGGAAAACAATTATTATTAATAATAAAACTTTTATCGTCTAGTTGGAAAGATTGCGTTTTGAAAGACACCGAGTGCATAATATTATTTTCAATATCCAATTGGTAATTATATCCTTTTAGAGGTGGGATTGGCCTCGTCGTCGCCGCTAATTGGTGAATCCGTTAGACAGGCAGAGGGTAACGAGTTTCCCTTTATCGTTCCCATTAAGTTGATAAACGATACGAACTTGGAGCCGGAAAGCGATTTCGTCTGCACGGGTACGATCGTTTCTAAATGGTACGTGGTGAGCGTGGCTCACGGGCTCTCGCAGTTACCGATAAATCGCTTCGAAATCATTGTCGGCTCGAACGACTTGAGATCACGGAGGAAGGTTCGCTTGACGAACTTCATAACCTATGCGATGTGGGCCGAATATAAACAAATAGCCCTCGAGCGTTCGGTCAACGACATCTCCCTCATAAAGGTATAATAATTTACCCTTTGTCTTTCCTTTGTCTTTCCTTTGTCTTTATGTGAAATTAGCCAACGTAATGTAGCCTTGATGCGGATTTAAGGGAGACTCCTTCTTAATAACGCGTGCGATCCCAATGCTCAGGTAGCCAAGAAAATACCAAGTGCTATTATGCCGGTCGTCGTATCGGCAATGCCGCTCCAGAATCTTTACGGATACGAGGTCGAGACCGCTGGATGGGGCAGGACCAACGTTAATTCCCCGTCTCGCTATTTGCAAACCGTATCCTTGACGATTATGGAACCGGACGAGTGCGGACGGAGGATCGAAGCCTTAATAAACCAATCGACCGATGTCCACAATACCTTTATATGCACGGTATCGAATCCCCCTGGCTTTTTGCGCAGGGTGAGTATCGCCTTTACCTCATTCGACTTTGTTATATTAATTAAAAGAAAAAAATTCCCCCCTCACGACTATTTTTTTAATTTTTTATACATTACATTTATATATATATATATATATTGTCTACATGCGTAATGATAATGATATATTTTAGGGTGATAGCGGCGGTCCCTTGCTGTTTTATGGCCAACTTATAGGAATCAATAAAGGGACTTGTCCGTACGCAGAGGATAATTTCCATCCCCATAAAGTCAACATTCATACGGAAATTGAATTCTACAAATACTTCATTTCCGACATTATAAACAATTTTTGAATGACGTTCGACGCTCCTCGCGTATCCACGAACTTTCAATCGACTCAGAGATCTCAATATCCGACATTTTGTTTATTATTATTATTATTCCCATCGATCCTCCTTATACAAACGAGTGTATTATCATTATCATCACCATCATCGTTATTATTGTTATTGTTATTGTTATTGTTGTTGTTATTGTTATTGTTATTATGCAACGAATTCACAATACCGTACAAGGGCGTGCGATCTCGTTTAATCTTATTCGTTTCGTTACAATGTTCTCCTAAAGCGTCCGTTATGTAAATTATATCATAATTACGAGGATTAAACGTACGTCAATCTAGAGATTACGAATTAATGGAAGAGCTAGTGAATTTTCTCGGAGATTCCGAATTTTGGCAATTCCAATTCCAACCGCTCGCAATAAATACCCAAATTATATTTGACAAATATTAATTTTTTGGCCATTCAATAGTTATCGTTACAAGCTATTTAATAATGTTAGACTGTATTAATTGCTGTAGATTTTACGAACTATGTAATTTTAATGCCTCATTGTATATAATGTGCATTGTATATTACTACATCTGTAATTATCAATCATTATTAATTTTTATAATTTCTTACATCATCGCGGCGATTTTGCTCTTAATAAAATATAATTGTAACGTAGTGTATTATTTGTATATTTAGTAAACAATACATTCTGTACAATATAAATAAGAGGGATGGTTTGACCTAATTCATTGTTTGCAATGTAATGCGAATGTTCTTCATTTGAAAAAGTCTTCATCGCAGTAGGCGATCCGAGATTTTCTTTAGCGAACAAGAACAGATTGTTTTATATCGATATTTTAATTTATTATTACGATATATGAAATACTTTCACAAGCTCAGTTTCACGATCGCAGCAGTTATCGTGGAGATCAATATTTTTTTTTTTTAACATTTTAACGTTACTGTTCTCTTATTGATCTTTTCCCGTAAACCTCTTAATTTCATTTCTGTTTATAGATCCTTATTTAACCGATAAATTTGTTGTTTGCTCGCGACAAAACTAAAATGGAAGTAAATACACGGCTATGAAAAATTTTTTATTTTATAGTTTCAGCGAATTGGCTTGTATTTTCCATTTTTTTCTTCTTCTGTTTTTATTATCAGTGGTAGAGTGGGTGAATAAGTAATATTTGCAAAATTTTAATTCATACGTAGAAGTTATTATTGATTGGCGGATTCATGGGAGTAATAGGCACTGTTCAGTAATTAATAAGAATAACGAGCAACTATTGACATTAAAAACGATTATTATTATTATTGTTGTTGTTGTTGTTGTTGTTGTTGTTGTTGTTGTTGTTGTTGTTGTACGTGTAGTTTGTGTACGTACGAGGGAGAGGGTATACGTGAGGGCATGGTTCGCAAGTGTTGAAGGGTATTGGGTTGCTCTGAAGGTTATTGGGTTTTCGAGGGATTACCGTAGCTCTATTTCCAGTAGCTTGGACTATCCATAGCAGAGAGAAACGCCCTTTTATTTCAATTCCACCGAAATTGCGCATTAAGGGGCAATTGTCAAGCGCGGCTGATTTCAGTGTCTCGCTACCGTGAAATCTCTGTATCGATAGCATTGAGGGCCGAAAGTGGGCGTTCACAAGAAAGATCCTCGGCGGCGACGCTTGAGCTTAGTCGCCGTGAGCGCCAGACGGCGAACGGACGAGAGAAGAGAGGAGGTGGGGCGGGGAGAATAGGGGGAGGGGGAGGGAGTGGGTCGCGCGGACACTGGGGCGCATCATCCGCTGGACGCAAATCTCTCCCCGGCGGGGCTAAGCCGGCACCCGCTCCCCCTCACGATGGCCGATGTTTGCAAACTTACGCCGGTCCAGGCAAGTGCATCAAAGGAACCCGAAAAGGCTTGCGGCCCCGTCATCTCTTTAACGCGCCGCTTAAAGGACTCGCGCTTTACTCTCGCTCCACGGGATCCTTTGAATCCGAGATTTTCCTTCACTTCTTCGCGGCCTTTGCGAAAAAACACTTTGAGCCAGTGCGCTCCTCTACAAACAGATGTTTTCCTACCTCCCCCCGCCCCCTTGCCCGGCCGAGATTAGATTTTTCGGATGCTTACGGGTGATCCCTGTCGTTAAGCGGTGCTTCCTTCCCCTAGGTGCACCACTACCACCGTCCCCAATGCACTTCTGTTATCCCGTATTTTTACTGGACCGAGAAACAATCCCCGTCCTTGGCTTAATTTAAACACGTCTCGGCGCTATTGGCACGCTTTTCGCACTTCCTATTTATACTTCCCGTCAACTCCCCGAATCCCTCAAATTATTCTTATTTGCCCATCGAGCGCACGCGTTCCCTTGCGCTGTAATATTCTTCAGCGGTCCTTTCGTCACGTTGTCAGCCCGGCTGACTTTCCCAATTCCTGATTCAGCCGTCAAAGAGTCCCCCTTCCCCCCCAGCCCCAACCCCAATAACCCCCCACTCCCGTCCCCTTACGACAGAGAGGGTCGTCTCTCTCTCTCTCTCTCTCTCTCTCTCTCACACACACACACACCGACGAGTACGAAAGAAGGATTCGGCCCAAGAGTTGAGAATGTAAGAATCGAACCGCGGCATCCGAGCGAAGCCTCAGAGAAGAGGGAATGCGATTGTTGCGTACGTATTTTCAAATGTAATTACACGGCATTGTAAATATGTATAGGCGCGGCTAGTAATTCCGGCAAGGCGAGCTCGCATGCATGCATTCATTCCCTCCCGTATGCACAAAGCGCAGGCAATCGAAAAGCTGGAGGAAAAGAGCCTCGGCATCTCTCATTCTCTCTTCTTCTTCTTCTTCTCTGAATTCTTTGTCCTCCTCGGATGCTCTCTATGCTCCGTCATTGTCGGATCGACTTTTTTCCTTGGCTGCACATTTATCTTGGACGGATTGTGAGGCATGCGAGCGTCACACCTCGTTACTTAAAGGGGTTCGGCAAATTGGATATTTTGGATTGGGCCCGCTCAATCGGAAAATTCGCGATCGCAGTCCGAAAGCCGACTTTGCTTTCGTCGCCGCCGCTGCCGCCGCCGTCCCTCCTACCCCCTCCATTATGGAACTTTACGCTCGGATGATCAATATTTTCGCTCTCGGCGCTCTTCTCGTTAAACCGGAAATGTTTGAAATGCTCGCCATATTCCATACAATACAGTCGCTCTAATGTAAATGGTATTACATTTTTGTCAATTCGCTTTTACCCTTCACGAGAGTTAACGTCAAATTGGATTATCAAAGCAATGCGAGGCTTGCCGCTCCTTACCTCTCCCGCTGCTTATTATTATTCCTATTATTACTATTACTATTATTATTATTATTATTATTGTGTTTAAATATTCAATATTCGTAGATCAGTAGGTTGGTTGGCTCACTCGCGCCATCACGTCTTACGGCTAGTAAGATAAGGGTTTTATTTCGCTATAAGTCGCTAGAACGTTACGGATTATTCGCAAATTTCGTATTCATAAGGGAAACGTGCAATTAACAAAAGCGATACGAGGGTTAAAAAAAAGTCCCGTTTCGTAAAATATCGGTAAAAAGCGGTGCGTATTTGCTTGAGACTCCGCGCTAAGCTACGGATATCAATGTCGCGTTAATTGTTATCCTTGACTGTAGGAGGCATGGGGGTGAGGGGGATGGGGAGAGCTTTCCGGTCGTCTTCGAGGAAAGAAAATTTATCGAGATGGTTTTGAAAACGTGAGCCGCAGCTCTTGAGATGGAAAATAATGGCTGAAACCGCACTTTGACCTAAAAAAGCGAAGGTTTCATTTTTAGACGGAGAGGCAGGCTCTTGCGGCTTGTTTTCCTTTCCCTTTCATCGGGATTCCGTCCCGCAGGAAGAACTCGCTCTTTCCTCAGGAAGTGTTGCGCATGTGTAGACGAGCGGAGTAGCACGTGAAGCGACGACGATACATGAGAAAGGATCGCAAGTGGACCGCCGCTGCCCCTGCTCCTGCCCTTGCCCCCCCCCACCCTCCATAAGCTCGTTTTCTCAACCCCCCCCCCGACCGCTTTTTTCTTCCGGGTCTCTTATGTATACGGACACTTCATGACCCTCTCAAATCTGTTGATCTTGGATTCGTGAGAGTGGCCGATACGTGTTTTCCTCTTACTCCCATTTCTCACTCCCTCTTTCCCCCTATGCACGTTTCTCCTTATTTTTCCACCCCTTATGTATCTTAATTTCTTAGCATAAATGCACAAATGTTTTTACTGTCTCTTAACCAGCCATTATTTATTACGGACTTTATTCGCCCGCTGCTCGATCCGTCAGTTTCTATTATTGATTTTGCCATATTTATATTAGGGAAGTAAACACATTTTTGAATTATAACATTATATTCTTCTTTCTTCTTCTTCTTCTTCTTCTTCTTCTTCTTCTTCTTCTTCTTCTTCTTCGTTACACGGGTCACGACGCATTATGGTAATTCGTACATTTGACCGGAATGCTTCAGTCTTTTTACACAAGAATCCAAAAATAAGATGAAAACATGGGGCGTTGCAATAAAAGTACTTTGTGCAGCGCTCGTAACTGCAACCCTTCGTATAAAGTGCACGAAAACTGCCAGAGATAATTATTTACAATTGACGATAGGGAAATAAAAATTCAGGCATCCGGGAGAAAAGCTCGAGGGCCCGGCACACACTCGGTGGGGGGGGGAGGGGTGGCTTAAGGGCTAATTTGATAGATAGCGGTTAGTTTTTTTCGTACGCAGCTAATAAATAACGTCGGATTACTGAAAATAAAGTACATTACGCGCTTAGGAATGTAGGCCCGAGCCTATAAAGTATGGCCAGAAAAAAAAAAAAAAAAAAAAGTGTAGTAGCGAGAGAGGCGCGATGAATTACGGGACCTCGAGTCTTTATCTCTTCCCAAGCGGTTTTTTTTTTTTTTTTTTTTTTTTTTTTATCATCGTCGAGCCGTCGCGACGTTATTCGGCTTTCCCTCGACATTCTCACACTCGTCGTACGGATCCGCGACGCAGTTGCCGTTGTCGCTCATACGACCCTCGGCTCACCCTTCGCATTTTTTTTCTTCTTCTTCCATCCTCCTCCCTTGTCCGGCGTGCCGCAGGGGCCTGTATAATCTATACGCGTGCAAGTGTACGTATCGGACATCCGCCCCTGCGCCCGGCAACCCCCACACTACACGAGCAAGCTTATATGCAAGCATATTTCCACCGCCGAGATGTCTCCTCCTGTCGAGAGCCGATCTCCACTTCCTACAATCCGAACCCATGTAATAGAGCGTAATGTCGTAATGTCGACATGGAGATGAAATTATTTTCCAAGGAAAATAATAGGGAGAGCTTCGTCGATGGGACTTTCACGGGCGTGCCTTTATCATTTGGAAAAGATTTTAAATGTTTGTTCAACTGCGCGTCTAATAGCCTTTTTTCTTTTTTTTATTTTATTATTTTTTTTTTTTTTCATCTCCGCGCTTTCGAGATAAAATTAGCGGCCTGAGAGGCTTAAGTCCTAAAGCTTTGATACCGATTTATGTCGTTTCCTTAATTACGTCGAGTCGGCCAGGCTCTGTCGATCTCCGCTTAATTACGCGAGAAAAAAAATCGAAAAAACAACAAGGATTTTTAAATCCCGCCTCCAATGATCGAACTGCTCTGAGATTCGTCGGCATTGGAAGCCGACAGATAAGAGCCCCGAATTATTTATTACTACGAGTGCATATCTGTTATTTAATCTGCTCGTAATAATGGACATTTTTTTAATAAGAGGACAATCCATAATGAATTGGGCCTTTTTTTTAAACCTTTTTTCGTGTAGAGTCCAAGGAGATGTTGATTAAAGTACCGTGTGTACGTGTTCTCGTTTTTAAAGATAAAGCGGGATAAGACGAAGGGAATTTCGGGCGAACAAATAGAGTCTTTGAATGGGTATTTTTTCATTAAAGTAGGAAAACCTTCTTGTCAAAATTGTTCAGCCTCATCCTACAGTCGCCAATAGAAAAGCATAGAAAACCTGCTTAGTTTCTCATTATGAAATGCCGACACAAAGGCGAACTTGTTCCTCTGCTTCATAGTCTTTTCCCATCCTCTTTATTCTTCGGTAGCGATAACCGGAAAAACTCTGAGCCCCGAGGAGGAGGAGGAGGAGGAGGAGGCGGAGAAAAAAGTGGCGCACAATTTCGATTGAAAATCACTTGCTTGGCGCTATTATTTCCCGCCCGTTGAAAAATGCAACCGATTCTATTGTCAAAGCATTTTCAGACTTGCGGTGGATGCGCCCGACTGTCTTTGGTTACGCGTTACTTTCCCATGGAGATTCCAGTTACGCTGCTTAAATTCTAGAATTACGTCATTTAACGTCGTTTTTCACTGCGACACAATTTCGCTTTGTACATTCTTACAGAACACAATGTAGGATCTGCAACCAATTGCTGGAATCGCACTGCTACATTCAATTATTTATTTATCTATATGAACCGTAATGCAATGCAGTTGCTTCGCATTCCCTCTATAATAACAATATCATTAATAATTACAGATTCTCATTGCGTTGAGTGTGTATGTATCGAAGCCGCCCCACCCCACCCCCGATGCAACTCATCGACAACCGTTATAAATTAGCGATTAAAAGCTAGATTGTATTCTTACGGTGTATGGTATTTGTGAAAATAGAAAATCGAAACGTCTTTGAGATTGAAACCAGATCGGCAAAACGGATAATTGAAATTAATTTCTACAATTAAATAGGAAAAAGGTAAAGTAATTTTCTTCTAATTTAGGAATTTTAAACGAAACAATTTTTTTTTTCTCTTCTACTACGGAAACTTGTATGCCTGTATATTCGACCGAACCCGCTTTACTAACGGTCCGCGTCAAATTCGAGCTCTGTACAAGGCCACTAACGTCTCTCTCTCTCTCTCTCTCTCTCTCTCTCGTTGTGGCTGTCGCTGTCGCTCTTACGCAAGGCTCATAAAGATCGTAGGGTACGATAGTTAAGGCATACTTGCATCTCCCGTCTTCATTTAGACCCGGCTCACCTTCTTCCCTCTTTACCTTCTAATGTCTCGAGGACTTGCGGCAACAGAAGAAAACCGACAAGCGTTTTTCTTTTCTCGTTTTTTAACTCTCCCTTTCCCTTTTTATAATTTTTCTTCCTCTGTAGTTAGATTAT
This sequence comes from Ceratosolen fusciceps, assembly GCA_018883505.1. Classification (NCBI taxonomy): domain Eukaryota; kingdom Metazoa; phylum Arthropoda; class Insecta; order Hymenoptera; family Agaonidae; genus Ceratosolen; species Ceratosolen fusciceps. The sequence goes on from RCIC01000005.1 coordinate 5,872,249, forward strand.
TTTGGCTTCATTGGCTTCCCAATGAAGAAGCCATCGCGAACAGACGACAGAACAATCAATGTCTTATTTTTCCCTCTACGCATCTATCCAAGATTTATAATTATTGAACAAAAGTACACGAAGAATTAAGTACAAAGAAAATCAAGCGAAATACCATCGGGGTTAATAATAATAATAATAATGATAACAACAACAACAACAACAACAGCAGCAGAACCGTTTGAAATTATATCGCGCAAAAAGTTCATTAGTTGAACGGTAACGCGGACAATGATTCACAGTGTGTGTACATGCCGCACTTGCAAAATGTCCTTCAGCATGCTTGAAAGGAATTATAATCACTTAATTTTAGTTTAATAATTGCGCCATTAGGCTAATTTTACATGTTTTTTACAAATTCTGATTCAGTCGCGGATATTTTTGAACATTACCTTGGTTCAGCAGGTTTCAGTTGACAAAATGCCACGTCTATGCCAATGAAAGCGATGATACGCATTGCTAGACATACGCACGCACATGTGTATGCATAGATTTGCAGAGTTACGTGAAAATGTGGCAGTACGTCATGGCCATGAGGTACGTCCGTGCCATCAATTAAGGAGCGCGAAAATCAGGGAGGTGAAGGGGAAGGAATGGGCCAAGGGGTTCCGAGAGTTCCCTTAACGATCAGGATCCGACTTGAAATGGCGAGGTTTTCGCGATCTCTTGGAGCTCGATCAATCGAGCGCCTCTCTAGCCCCTCTCCGTCCCCCACTCCAGCCGACGTAGAGCCGTTGGGAGGACCCGACCCCTCACGACAACCTGTCACGACATGTCCCCGATTGACAAGCCAATCTCTTATTTTTATCCGTCCTCATTCCGTAAACATGAAAAGGGTGATTCTCCGTCTACGGCTACCCCGAGCCGTATTTCATTACCTAAGCTGATTCATGATTTCTTGGCTCGATCCTTCTACGCAAACACCCTTACCCTCCAAGCTCTCTGGAGCAACATATTGTCCTTCCATTATTAATAAGCTTGATCTGTCCCGGGTCGCGCCATTCCCCTCCCTTACATTAAATCTCCACTATTCTATCGCTCCCTGGTAACTTCTTCATCTGCATCGCTCATTAGTCCCAGGAAACACTGGCCTTTTTGGAAATTCCAGGTACGCAGGGTACAGCCGCTCGAGTAGCGAGACCCGCGACAATGGCCCGGGGTAAATTACCGGGAAGAGCTGCTCGGGCGGGAAACGCCTTATCTCCCGAAGGAAGCTGCGTCGAACAGAGCGCCCGTGGCGTCGCGGTGGCGGCGAGGGGGCGGCGGCGGAGGTCGGCGGTACGAGGCGAGGTAATGGAAGAAAGGAAAGCGCGTCTCGCATGTCCGGAGGAGGTAAGGCCCATCTCCGATCTGTTTGCGGACAAACAGCTCCATTTCTCGGCGGAGGCCGGATTAAAGGATTAGAGACGAGCGCACGCCTGGCTGGCCGGTAATAATGGACGAAGAGCAGCGGAGAGCGCGATCGGTAGCCGGATCCGGGACACGCCAATGCCCTCTGTTTCCCAAACAAGGATTTAGTTAAGAATTTGCCGCGATGTCGCTCGTACCCGCGATACGTCGCCCTGATATTTCGTAAGGTCTCCCCCCCCCCGGATTTTCCGGCTTTAACGAAACTAAGCCAACCTCCTTCCCTCGGCCGTCCCCACCCACGACGCAGCTCGACGGCTCGACGTAGCGCCGCCGTGGGCACGCGTGCTCCCTTTCATCGGGTCTCGGGTCCGGTCTCGGGTTCGGACGAGCTCCCGCGAGCCCCGCACCCCGTCGCCATCGTCAGCCATCGTCAGCCACGGCAGCGGGGCCACCCTTGCCGATGCCGTTGCGATACCTGATCCGGGCGGCGACTCGACGCGACCGCTACGAGTCCGCTCGTCCCGTCGACGAGGTGCACGAGGAGTCGGACTGGCGGCAGTCGCAGGGAACCATACCTCCGGTACCTCCCTGGGCCTCGGTTTATTTACAATTTCCCTTGTGACGCGCGAACGGCTCGGAACAATCGCAGCCCCGAGCTCTTACCGCAATTTTGTTTAACCAACATCGTCTTCCGCGTTAAATCAAGCACGATTTCCTCCTCCATTGTTCAGCAGCTGACAAAGCAAAGGGAGACGCCGACGGTGGGCCTCAAAGCCTCGGATCCGGACACACTCTGCGCAAGGGCAGAGGAGGGCGAAGGGCTCGATCGCCTCGCTAAAAAGCCGTAGGAAAACACGCTGCGGGTATTCGAAGGGATCCGAACGGCCCCTACCTTGCCGCCCCCCTCCCTCCACACCCTTCCCCTTACCAACCTAGCCGTGCAGCGGTTCGCGAAAATCCCGGTGCTGGCGAACGTAATGACCTTGTTCGGAGCTAATGACGATCCCGCGGGGTACCGCGAACACGGCAGGGCTCTACTGGAGTGCGAAATGCGATTCCGTGGGCGAGTGGGAGTGGGAGTGGGAGTGGGAGTGAGAGTGGGAGAGGGACGGATCGTGAGATATGATCGAGCCGAGGAGAGTTGAAGTTTTAACGAGTTAGGGAAGCGGACGAGGGATCAGCCCTATTTGCGAATTATTGCATTAGTCGCTAAGCGCTTATGATATTTTCCACGGGCTCTTCTTGCTCTTGCTGCGCCTGCGATCTCGATCGATTACCGCTCCTTGATCTCCTTAGCTGGACGCGGCGCTCCGGCCCCGGGATCTATCTCGTGAGCGCGCTTAGCCGCTGTCCTATGCGCTTTAAAGCATCCCTCGACGCTTCCCCCTCCGCCCCACGAATGGCACTTTTCGTTCGTCTCGACGTCCTATTACCGACTAAGACCATATTACCAGCTTCGGATCGTTTTCAAATTACGTCTCCGCCGAGGCTGCTTTCACCGCCTTTCCTAAAACTCGCCTAATTCTCCGGTTACTAATCCACGTGGTAACGATGTCCCTGCTCCCTTATCAGGGCCAGATCAACCGATGCCAATCCTTCCAAGTACCGCTGCCCGAGTCGCGCTCCAAAAGCTTCTCTATCCAACGTTCCCCCATTACGTTTTAAGGTTTACTTTTTTACATTACTCTTTACGAATTCTTTAATGGACGAATTTCATAATGGAAAGTCTATGGCTATATGTACAAAGTTTCTATATACATACGAACTTGTATACCCACCTCCCTCTACTCTCAATTTAGGCTCGAAATTGTAAATCCTTTTATAATTCTCACGAGTTTTTTGTACAGTTTCGAAGTAGTACGGAACATTCTGTGTATGCAATTAGAATACATTCCTTTTCACGGGTTATACGCACAGTGTGCAAACATCGTTAACCTAAACTACGACCCACACGTAGCACTCGCGCGGTCGATAAAAATATTTCAAGAATTATTAATTCACTTTTAGACTTTTTGCGAATTCTTATCGCCGTTACCACTTGCATAGACGAATTTTATCTTTGCATCTATAAATTAAATCTACAAATTACGCAAACGCCCAACTTATTATTTGCTCATGCGTATTTGTTCTTTGGAAACGTCAATTCCTTGTATTTACATAGTAGTCGCCTATTACGCGAGTAATCTCTTTATCTTTTGCAGAAGGTAAAATAAACTCATTTGTCATTCCAACGAAACGGTAAAATCTTTCCACTCTGCGAAGCGAATCCTGAGCCAGTCGGTCATACGAATAACAACAACAACAACAACAACAACAACAACAACATCAACAACAACAATGATGACGACGACGACGATGATAATAATAATAGAGCGATAGTCCGCTCGTTTAATAGAATTACGTACATCCAGGAATATTTGGGATACGCCTCCTACTGAGGATTAAGCATCGCGTTATAATTTATGTCGGAGTGAGTACGTGGTGATAAGGAGCGCAATTCTGAAAGCTCGTTGCCCGTAATAACGGTTTTTTTTTGAATTGCAAGCCCGATCGAAGCATACGTCGAAGTACTGTAATGCGGTTAGTCGTTGATAGCGATGGGAGGCCCGCGTGTGAAGCCAGGGTGAGCTAATTAAATGATCAGTTGAAGTTGAGGATTGTCTGGAAAGGGGCCTGTAAAGAGCGACGGGACTCTTTTTGGGGAAGAAGAGAGCGCAATGACTGACTTTGTCATCAGCTGGCAGATGCTCGCCTTCTCGCATTGTTTCGATAAGTTTTCCGTGTCGGGTTCGCATAAAAAAAAGAGGCCGCGCGTGCACGGAGGGACCGACTCCGAGAGACAAAATAGAGGATTAGAGGAGGTGGAGGCGCGAAATAGCGGGGGGAACGGGAGAGGGAGGGTGGAAGCCACGAATCCTGCTCCCCCGCCCTGATAACCCCAATAACCCACCCCTTACGTTTCCATATTTTTAACTGAGCGCGTCGACGTTTTTTGCTCCGACAGTCTTATTTGCTCAGGCCCGCGACTCGCCCGAGTGAGAATGAGCTAATGTGATCGTGGGTCCGGGGGAGGGGGGTGAGGGGCGCCGAGGAGTCACGAAACGAAATACAGAGAACGAAAAAAATGTTATCCGTGGATGGGTAAAAAAAAAAGGGGGGCATTCGTTACACGAGCGCGTGACTCGCGTGCGATTTAAAAATATATATCGGGTTTCCACGTTTGGGAAAAGTCAGGCTCTCCTGTATTTTGGAAAGGTGCTGCGCCTTTCCCCGTCTCTGTCTCTCTCTCTCTCTCTCTCTCTCACTCTCACTCTCTCACTCTGCGACTCCCCCTTTCGTTCGATATATTCTTGTTTTTAAAAGCGAGGGCGGCGGAGTGGCTTTTATCAGGCTCCATGCCTGCCCGCTTTTACGAATAAATACGAGACTCGGCAACTAATTGAATGTAATTTTTACTCCCATGGCTTTTTTCCCCCGCCCCTTCTTGTAAAATATTTGTTTTACGAGCTCGATATTTCCGAGCTCCTCCTAGATAAAATCCTAATTTACGTGTTCGCGGCCCGCGAAAACATCATATAATATTATATCATTTTACGTATTATCTTGCGTTATGTTGTCGTTCTACGTCGAGATGCATTCGAATACCTTATGAATTCCATGATTTCCCAGGTCGTTTTAGCGAGTAGCCGGATCGAAGGGCAAGAGGGCCAGGCGAATCCTTTGTATGCGAGACTAAGCACAGCGAGTATTGGAAACGATTAATTAACGGGAAGGAATAAAATGAATTTCACGTGTGCAGGAAATGCGAGGCGAGGAGCGGCTACGTTGCTGCTACGTGGTGTGCGGTATTATTGTCCAGTAAATGCCGTTGACGGATTGAAAAGTCCTCCTCGAGTCGTATGATTTTGAAAAATGAAATGAAAAGGAGAAAAAGGAGCATAAGTTGTAAGTCAAAGAAAGGTAATGCAAAGTATTAATACGTTATTTTGTATTGACCAGTCATAACGTAATCCGAGTAAAAACGATCGAATTTCGTACGTTGGTCGCCGTTCACGGACCTCCGAGTTACCGGAATTATTGTAACGGGATCTCAATCTCAATATTTTGCCTGCCGATTACGTATCGGCACCGGCTCTCCATATTATTAAGCGATATAAAATGAGGGAAGCATCCCCAGGCCGTGTCTCGGAGCGAGCGGCCGATCCCCAACGTTGAAAGGTCCAGCTGCCGATGAAACCCTTGACCGTGTCCTCGTATCCGCGCTCATCGACAGTCCGGTCATGGGAAAAAAAAAAAAAAGATTGGACAGCCAGGAGGAAAGGGGGAGTGGCAGCGAAGGGGACGCGCGACGCGGGCTGACCGACTGCGGACCCGTTCAGCCTCGACCCGGTCGATTAAAGCTCCGGTCGCTCGGCCCCTTTTGCATAAGGCGGCGCACTTGCGCCAGGGCTGCCACGGCCCGTGGGCCACACCTGGCGCCGCGGATCCACGTCCACCGTCACGATTTTCACCGTGGCCGCTCTCCCCATTTGTGGGACTTTTGACCAGCGCGGGCTCCTTAGGCCGGGATCGGCCGACCCCCGGCCTCGACCCGCGGGCTCATTGTCGTCCCCGCTGCCCCGGGCGTGCACATTGTCCTGCGCGTGGACAAAAAAATTTATCAATCTTGCCGTGGCGCGCCTCCCCCCCCCTCCGGGGGGCCCCTACCCATTATATACCTACGGTAATTTTACGAGAAGTTCGGCCGGCATGCGGTAGCGAATCGTCCCCGTTGCCCTGAATCTGGAAACCGGAATACAGCCTCGCCCATTGTCCGACCGCAGAAAATTAAAATGTCAAAGGTCACCCTCGGGGCCTAAGTCGAGAGGCCCCGGTTACGCTCTCACGTTCATCCGCCCGTCCATCCTCCCGTCCATCCGCCCGTCCATCCGTTCATTCGCTTCGCTTCATTTTTAATATTTCCTTAATTCGGATATGGCCAGGCTAGGCTTACTGCCGGCTTACCCATCTCATGACCTTCAATCTAAGGTCATTGTACAAAACTCGGGCGAGGCTCTCCCTACGGGAATTTCTCCTCGAGCGTTATTTAAGAATTCCGTAATCGAATCCGTTTTGGCGATGCTCGCTCGCCCGACGTCGCCCTGGACCCAAGTTGGAATTCGTCCGAGGGAAATTATGAAAATTTTACGCGCACAAGGTACGCCCGGAACGCGGCCTCATTGGCTTAATAAAGAATGGAAATTGCGTCATTACAATTACGCGCTCGCCGCATACCAATCCCACTAACTGGCATTAAAAATTCCCCGGCCTAATAGAATCACGTCAATTGCATTTTTTTTTAGTCTTTTGTTCGTGGCCTCCGGGCGAAATGAGTTCTGAAACGAGGAGAGCGAGAGAGAGAGAGAGAGAGAGAGAGAGAGAGAGAGAGAGAGTGAGAAGGAGGGCGGAGGGGCGGAGAGGAATTCCCTCGCGGGTCAGCTCCCGGCATGCTAAAATGTAAAACTTGGAAAATTCAATCTGGACGGGAGGGTGGGAGGGCGCGTTAATTGCGCGTCTGTTGTCCTTCCATTAAAAATTTCGATCGAGCCCGTACTCTGAATAAAAAGCTTCGAGCGTCCTAGCTTCCGTCTCCGGTCGCAGAGCTCCCTCCTCCCCCGCGCCACTTGCGTACGTCTCTCGGCGGAACTTTCTCTCCTTAGATCTATCTATATGCTTGCCGCCGCCGCCGCCGCCGCCGCAGTCGCGCTGAACAAGACAAGAGGGTCGTCAGAATCCCTCAACTTTCTCGTTCGATCCTCCCTCTATCCCTCCGATCCCGGCCCAAGCCCACTCTCTCGCTCTTAATTTATACAGCGTTATCGGGATCAGCGTAGAAGGGGGAGCGGAATTTTAATTACTTTCCTGGTTCGAAGCGATCAGCGGAGGCGCCGGTAATATCACTTTAATCTGAAAGCTTCGCGAGCCGCTCCCGAACTTTTTTCTTCCTTCCTTCCTCCCTTCCTCTTTGTTTATTTTTATCGCGCGCGCCTCCTCTCGATGGAGAGAACAAGTAGTTACGGCCGAGGCGTAATAATTCCATGCCGCAAAAAGATTAAAGAAAATTCGAGCTCCTCCCCGAATCTCCTCGTTTTAATCGCCACTGCTTTCGAGCTTTTGAGATACAACGAGGGATTTAATATTTATGCTTATTCCGAGCCGCCCTTCCGGCGGCGGCGGGTGGGGGGGGGCGCCTATGATTTATCGTTAAAATTTTCTTTTTTAATACTTCGTTTGTACAATAATCGCGGGCGCAACTACTCGACACAGCCAACGCAGCCAACGCAGATTAAGCAAACCAAGAGGCTCCCTCTAAATATTTAATCCAATAGTCCGCTAATATCACGCGATCGCGTTCCTTTTATATCCTACCCGTGTATCCTTTTCATCATTCGAAACGAACTTTAAGATAATTTATCCACGTGACGGCCTGCCAAATCATCCTTACAACAATCTACTTTAAATGTTTATATATATATATATATTGTGTGTGTGTGTGTGTGTGTGTGTGTGACGTAGTATACGTAAGAGATGGACGAGCATGTAGGGCGAGTCATTAAAAGGAGCTTGTCTGCGGATATAAAAGCTACAGGTAAACTATTAACTTGCGTCACGTGATCTAAGGGAGGAAAAGAGTCCTGTCCGGCTAGAGCGAGCATTTCGTTCGTTATTTCTCCCTTCGTATTTGTGTAACGAGAATGACCGGCTCGTCAGTAATATCGAAGTCAGAATTATCGACATAACGTATAATCGAATTAAAGAAAAGAAGCAAATAGCCCGAGACGTATAATAATAACGACCTCGAGCTTGCAAAATGTTTGGCTTACGATGTATCATGGGATCGCATGTGTTGGTGCCCACACGCACGGGAAGTACAACGCACGACTCTCGACGGCTCACCCTCTTTATTCGTCGTGCCATTGCGATTGTTGCCAAAGCGGATCGATGCTTTAATCTTGGAATCCGTATCCGTGTACGTGAATAATATCCATACGTGCGCGTACGTCTAATGGACAATGGACGTTTATTTGTAATATGTCATCGGACATTTTGTAAGGAAGAAGCAGAAGAAAAAAAAAAAAAAAAAAAAAAAAGAAAAAAAAAAGAGTATTAGAATTATCGGCTGGAAAATTGATTTATATATCTTTTATTCACTTTGTGTAAGTCGAATTGATTGGAATACACGTAAAGGAAAGCCTCCCTAAGGATTTCGTCGCGTAGCGCCTCGGGATCGGGAAATTTGTTACAAAATTTCTGAATACCTTGCTCGTTGATAACTTTTATAGCCATTAATATCTTACAGATAACTCTCGCAAAATGCGATATTTTTTTTAACCAACTTTGCTCGTCTTGAACTTTTTAATTAAAAGACCTGGGAGCAATAAATTTTATCTCTTCGACTTTAAAATGTTATCCTCAGATTTCAAAGTTATGCCATCGCCGCTGCCGCTGCCGCTGCCGCTGCTCCCGCTACCATCCCCCTCACCGCCCCGACGCCGCCACCTAAATTACTTTTCTAAATATAGCCGCGGATAAATTTGCAATTTAAATAAGCGGAAGGAATTAAATTCCTTACTAATTCTTCCTGACCTAATATTTACCTTTAACTTAACTTTATAAATTGGATTTTCGAGTGTCAAGTTTTCTTTTTAAGTTATTAAGAATTCTAATTGCCCAGCAGCCCTTATGTAAAATAATAAACTAGAGAATTTCTATGCGTTTCTAAATCGGCATTATCGAACGTTAGACGAAATATGTCTTATTACAAGTACGTAAACGCGTATACCTCGCGTACACATGCCACTCGGGTTTTACAAAGATTGAAGCTAAAAAATCTATTTCGGAATCCCGTGATTTCGAGCGCGTGGCGTTTTAACGGTCGTAATCTAATGAAAAGGTGCGTGCGTGCGTGCGTGCGTGCGTGCGTGCGTATTTGTCATGCGCGGCTCGAGAGAACGGACAGACTCGCTTCTATGCAACGCACCTACAAGGCAGCCTCTGTTCACTTTTCCACCCTGCACCTGCGCAAGCGCGTAAATCTCCGGATAAAGTACTCGGGGTTTTTCCATGACTTGTTTGCTTTCCTTTAGCGAGTTCGCAGGTGTTGCGACTGCCTCTCGGCCTAAATTTTATCAAAGCCGTCAAAGCGATTGGGGATCGTAGCAGCAGGTATAGCTGGGCGGGTAAGTGCGCGGGACGGAGGGGTCGGCGAAGCGGGTAGGAAGAGGAAGAGGGCACCGGGAGGAGGGACCGTAGGACGGAAGCCCGTGTCCTAGATGTGCCGCTGCTCCACGTAGACAATTGAATCGTATTGCTCGAGTCGAGAGGCGACTTATAAGGTGTCCTCGAGGCGAACTCCGCGATCGGCCGACGCAGTGCGGCCAACGATTCGGAAGTCTTGGAAGCGTGTAATCGGAATCCGGAGTACGAATTTGACACTGAGTCCCGTTCGATTTTTTATGCCGCAGGGACGATATTTTATTAGACATCCCGAGCCAGCTCCTCCCTTTCTGGGAACCTCTAGATTTAATTACCCGGGCCTGTATCCTCAACCGACTCGGATTTTTAAAGTCTTCCTCTACGTTTCATTGGGATATTCGACAATTGTCGGCAAATGAGAATTTTTTAGAATTTCTAGACTCTTATTCCCCAAACAACTGCTAACTCATCACTGTTCGGTTCAATAATACAAGTATTTGCAGACATTTTAAATATTCATCAACGCGGAAGACGAAGCCACGAGTTAACGTTCATTATTTTATACGACATTACATGTAAATCCCCAGCGAATGAATAGCGGTGCGATAGGATAATTATGCTTTATTATCGAATAAAATGGGATAGAGTTGTTGTTTTGTTTTTGAGGAAAGCTAATGAAACGGGAATTTTGGGAAGCGTATTCCATCGAGTTTTCTTAGCGGATAGTGCGAGCGTTAACTCTATTGATTGATCGATCCATGTCTGATCACAAGACGGACAAGCAAAAGCTCTCGTAAACAGCTCTCGTATGATATTTCGAATGATGCAGATGATCGCTCATTGTTGTAATGGCATGTTGGCTCCTTCGAAGGCGGATTTGCGGATCGGAGGCGGAGTTTCCCCGGTAAGCATACGACCTCGATAAGGAGGACTTTTATCATGTACAAGCATCACGTCGTTGTTTTAATTGAAGGGATGTATTATTCGCTCGGCTTCGGTTTATGGGAACCTGTTGAACTTTCACGGGACTACGCAGAAAATGGTATTAACTTAGAGGTGAAAAGGTATGGAGGGGGGGGGGAAGGAAGGTCGAGGGACCGAAAATAAACATTAACTATCTGGTATTGGATTTTAATGAGTTTGACGCATCTGTCATTCAAAGGAGACCATTAGGGTAATAAATGGATTCGCGGAGCTCAAGTACACGAGTAGTAAGTACATCCGTAACACTAATCGTCGTTATACAAATTTGTACTTTCCACGTTTGAGTTTGCCGCGTGCGATGCGTCCTATCCCCCTTTTCTCTCCGCTCTCTCTCTCTCTCTCTCTCTCTCTCTCTCTCTCTCTCTCGGACACACTCGGTCTCCCTATATGCGTTCGCGCGAGGGCACGATTCCTGGTCGAATAAAAATCTTGAAAATCGTAGGGGCCCGTGCTTTTTCGGACAAAAGTAAGCAACTCCTGCCCGAAAAAATCAAGATCCACTTTTGCATGAATTCATCCCTCGCCCCTTGCCGGGGTTGCGTGCAAAGGAGGATCGGCCGGATATATTTTTCCGGGAAACGGCCAAAACCGGACAATGGACCAGCGGCGTCAGGTAAGCCTCCCCCCTCACCGAGCCCCGCTCCGCCATCGCTCACTTTGAATACGCATAACGATCGGGCATTGTTGGACCTTTGACGGGCCCGGCTGCCCCTTGCTCCCTTCACCCTTCCCCCCCGCGGACCCCCCTCCCCAACCCCATGCCCGTCCAACCCCACGTCCGTCTCTTTCCCTCCTTAACTTTATCTTTTTTCGGTCGGGTAAAAATAGGGACGGAAAGAAGAAGGAGAAAAAAACGGTGCGGACCCGAAAAATTGCGTGGACGTCGACGCAACGCATTTTCATAGCCAAGAAAGGGGGAGGGGGGGAGGGGCCGTGCGTTGGTCCGTACAGCGAGCGGGCGGGGCTGGGTAGACGAAGAGGGGGGAGGAAAGCGGGCTTGAAAGGGATACCGGCCGTTCTTTGAGAAAAATTTTCAGTAATTTCTCGGAGATTTTCTCTCTTTCTCTCTCTTCGTTTGTTTCTTTTGATTTAGTATTACTGATGCATCTCCGTTCCTTCCTTTATATGCCGTTCGTTTACGAGGACAGTTATCGATTTCGAGAGTCAAAGACGGACTCCTTGCAGCTCTCGGTGTGGGAAAGACGCGCAGTTAGTCGTTCCTTTACGAGCCCCAAAGGCTTTGCGAGAGAACAGTCGTGTCTCCCTATTCCTTCTCCTCCTTCTCCTCCTCCTCCTCCGAGATTGAGCATATACGTAAAATGATATAACTTCGCGGGAGGAGAGTGAATTAAAGGACCTCCGCTTTGAAATACTGATTATTGGGAGTAGAATTAAAGTCTTGGAGCCGGGGTTAGTCGAAACGAGTCTTCTTGGTGTCCGTAGTCAGTGATTGGAGGAATTCGTTGCAGCAGAGGAGTCGTCCGAGAAACCATTAATCGCAGCAGCAGCGAGGAATAATGAAAGGGAGCGGAGAGGGGGGGGTCGACGTCCCGTCAATTAAGCGTAATGAAAGAAACAAGGGAGATGAGAGAGAGAGAGAGAGAGAGAGATAGAGAGAGAGAGAGAGAGAGAGAGAGAGAGAATGTAAGGGCTCGTAGGGATTTTTCTCGTATGTGCGTGAGAGCGCGCGGGATCTACTCGTCCGGGTGGAGGAAGGATGGTTAGGGGCGAGCGACCAATGAGCGCATCGGTCAGCTTAAATAGCTGGGCTAAATGCGCGGCGAGCCCGCGGACACGTGGAGATACTCGGCTAGCCGATAACCCGGTGGGCGCGTACCGGGGCTGCGTCGCGCCCCATTTCATCCCTCCCGGTGGCCTGCGAGACTTGCCCGCTGCGCCAAAGCTGTTGGAGCCACCCTGGACACGTCACTTGCCCATAAATAGCCTCCCTCCTCTCCTATCCGACCACCATCGCTTGCTTACCTACGCACTTGGCACGCTCTTTATGTCTTATTCCTCCCTCTATGCAATGCTCTATGCTCTCCCTCCTAGGGGAGATGCGCCGATCGCGCATACGTACTCCTAGCTCCTCGGAATCGGTCGAGCAGTCAAATCTCGCTTCCTAGTCGCTCTTAGAAAGGATTCGGAAGAGAAAAAAAAAAAAAAAAAAAAAAAAAAAAAAAAAAAATCATCGATAAACATTCTGGGTTCATTTATTAATAAGTTTTCTTCCCCCTCCAGGACTTCGCCGAGGGTCGTTTACTGCGTAGAGATCTGACGAGGATAAAAAGTTAGCCTTGTATTTTCATCGCGATACATCAGAAAAAGTGATAACCTCCAAAGACTTTCATCTCGATCATATTGTCATTAAAGTTCCTTCGGCTTGGATATATACGAGTCTCGTTTCCCTCAAAACGCATTATCCATTCTTTGTTACGGCCAATGTGGCAACTCTCCTCTCTCTCTCTCTCTCTCTTTCTCTCCCCTCTCTCTCTCCCTCTCTCTCTCTCTCTCCTCTCACATCGCTCTCTCAATCAGCCGCACGTTTCTGCTTCATCCATTCTCTGTATCCCCGCTCTGCTGGTCCCTTAAGCGTTACGTTCCGAGTCCGAGGGTCCAAGGGTCCGAGGAGACATAAGCTTATCTCTCACTCTCTCTCTCTCTCTCTCTCTCTCTCTCACTCCCTCTCTCTCGCTTGCTCGAAGGAATTATAGTGAAACGATGAAGGGTCGGTCAAGATCCATCACTATCGGCCTTTTTTCTCTCGCTTCTCCCCCTCTCAGCCTCTTTATGCTTCTTACCACATGGCTGCTCATACTTTTTGCTTCCTTGTAAGTGTTTCTTTTACTTTAATATCAACGTTTGATCGGGGAAAATAGTCAAGTTTACTTTCGTCCCAAGACTTTTCAGCTTTTGACCATTAGCCATTCCCATAGAACGTACAACATACAGCATCCTTTGTATTTTCTCCTCATTACAGATCTCTCTGCCTATGATTTATTAGAGATCAAGACAAAATACGTTTCAGGATGAAAATCCTTTTCAGCTTCATAATAATTATAAATATTTTATGAAATAAAAAAAAATGTCCCTCGTATCCTATATAAAAAAAATATTGGACCTCTTTCGCGGATATTCATTTTCTTCTCGCTCTCTCTCTCTCTCTTCTCCTTCATTTTACTACATTGAGGTGAAAGTGTCGCTCTAACCGTAGCTCGGTCTTTCTTTGTACCTTTTTTAGCCCCGATAACAAGATCCAGTCGAGGCCATTTCGTTGCTCTTCAGCTGTTGGCAAGAAGAAGATACGTCGGGGTAAAATTAATACCAATAGAGGACGTAATTTATGCGTGAATGTATTGTTTATCTGGAGAATTGAGGCGCGTGGCGGGCGGCAAAGCGTTGTACGACCGCGGGAACATCAGATGCGCATAATAGTGATTACTCTGTGCGGGGCGTAATCGAGTAAAATCTATGGGAGAGCGATTTTTAAAAGACAAAGTTGAATAAACCGGCGGCCGTGCGATAAGGCTTCCGACCCTTGAATTACGGCGAAGCTGCAGCCAAGGGCTTTTAAGTATAAAGCTGCGCCCGCGGGCAGCCTCAATTATTCAACGGAGAGACTAAAAAAGAACGGGGCGTAAAAAAGAAAGGGGGAGGTAGAGGAGGAGGAGGAGGAGGAGGAGGAGGAGGGGGAGAGAAACCTTTTTAGTCGTTCGCAATTTTTGTCGTCCTCCCCTCCCGCGTCACGGCTAGTGCTCCCGGCGCCTCGGCTCAGCGACTCAGCGCTTTCCCCCCTCCCCTCCCCCCTCCTCCTTGTCGCCATGATTGGCTCACTTCCGACCACGTTTTTTCCCTCCCCCGCAGAACTTTCCTTATAATGCATACGCTTTCCTTTTAATTCTTAACGCAAATTGACGTCCGACGCCGATTCTCGTTATCCTCCGACTCAGGACCATCCGTACCATCCGTACCATCAGTACCACCCGTACCATCAGGCATATCGGATATAAACAGAATTTCTCGGTAATCTTAACCAGGGATCGGCTATTGTTGCAGAAATATCTTATCTTACGTTGCTCTTCCTTCCACTCTACGTTCCATTTAATCGTATTTCACCGAAAATGCAAATCCGCAAATCGAGATCAATAATACTTATACTCCTAATTAATCCCTTAGGCATTACATATTCTTATGCTTATTTACAGACATGTCATACTTCGACAGTTTAAACACGTATGAGTTAAGTTTTATATACAATAGAACAGTGATTGTTTAATCGATCGGCCATCCCCTTATCTTAAAAATTAAATCTTGCATAAACAAATAATCCTCGGATGCTTTTGTAAAAATTCAATTGATATTCAAGAGGCGTTTGAAAGGAAGCTTTGTATTATTTCCAATAAATGACACGATTGGTCCGCTTAAGTATTATTAATAAGTTAACTTGCTCGCTTGGCAGAGAGGCGCGACGTTGTATCGTGAATGTACGACGTCTCGTCGGTGTCCTCCTCGTCGCCCCCACTCCCCTCTCCGACGATAATGCCGACATCTACGGAGGCGGTTAGTATTTTAAAAGAAAAACGACTCGGAGGCATATAGTTTATCTCGCGAGTGGGAGAGCAGCAATTTTTTAAGCAGCCGATTATTGACAGTGACGCATGTAAAGGAACGATTCGACACGCGCGACCCTTAATTTTTTAATCCATCACCTTCCTATTCCGTCCCCTCGATTTCCAGCCCCGTCGGCCTCCCCTCCCCCCCCCAGAATCATTTCTTTTAAGCTCCCTCGATGCGAGCGACCGAACGCCGTAGGATCTTGACGCAATTACGCCTACGGCATCAAATATGCATTCCCTCGTTACTCCCCCGACAAGGAGGTCCTCGGTCCTCGGTTCTCGGTCCTCGGTACTCGGTCCTCGAGGTCGGGCCGAGGCTCCTACCCACGGATATAAACCGCTAGCCAACGTCGCGGTGTTAAAATCTCTTAAAAAATTTATGCCCTTCTGTTTTGCTGAATACGTCGTGCAAAGCCTGCGCCGATAAGACAGAAACGGAATCGTTTCTGTTTTTTCCTCCACGGATTATTAAAATTCGGCATTTCCCGTTGCCCGGACCGTCTCCACGAAGCTCAGCCACAATATTGGGTATTGGGACCCAAGATCAGCGTACGTAGACTTTGTATCGTCATCGCTTTGATCATTTAATTTTACTCGGGCGAGTGCCCGATCTATCGATCGGCATCCCTAGCTCCCGTTCTATGCAATTAGAGCATTATTACATGACGTGATGCATTACGCTTCTATTGAAAAATTCAATAGTCTAGGCGAGTTTGGCATCGGTTATAAGCCGCAACGAGTTCGACGTTCTCGCCTTGCCCCCTTCTACCAGTACTTCCGGCCGAATAATATCCGAGCTGCAATTAGGAAGCGAGTGGAGAAGTTAGCCGCGTATCGTGAAAGGAGAGCGATTGTTAAAACAAATATTAGACGGGAAATAAAGTATCGGCTGTAATTGCTCGTAAGTGAACGCGTCTGCATAAATAAAAGGCGCATTGTAATGATATAGCGCGCGGGAGGGAGGGGGCGGGGGAGGAGAGAAGGCATGAATAATAGAGTTCCGAGTAAAAGGAAAGTAGAGGATGGCGGTGTAGAAGGCGGCGGTGCCTCTCTCGGCGGGTGCTTGGAGGGTACGGAGGGGACCGGCCGTCTATGAGAGAGTGAGTTAGAGAGAGAGAGAGAGGCGATTTATATTGTCGCTCGAAGGTCGCGTTAAAACTTTGCTCATCGGCCGAAGCCCGTCCGATTTATAAATTTTTTATGCAGCAGGGGGCGTGTAGTCGTAGTTGCCGCCCGCGAGAGCAAATTGCGCGGTCTTGAATTATGAAAGGCTCGAGAGTCGACTAGAGCAGAGCTCGGGAGACTAGATCCGCGTTGAGAGCCGAGGATTGCGGGGCGCTCCCTCCGCCCCTCTGGCAAAGATTAAAAATCCCTCGTCTCGGAGCCGGCTTCCCCTTACGTGACCCCTTCTCCTCTAGGTTCATCGGGAAAGTCCGGCTCCTCGTGGTCGGTACGTGGCCTGGCTCGCCGATGGCCCAGCTCGTACGGGCACCTGCGCATCCGCGTATCCGCGAGCGGTGTCGGGTGGGTGGACGACTGGACAGGTCGTCGCTTCCGGCACAAAGGCCAAACAAAACATGCGAGAGATCGAGCGACCGAAAGGGTTGATTGGTCGCACCCGAGTGCGCAACAATGGCGGTACTTGGCAACTACACACTGCGCGGTCACCGCAGCCTCTGTTTTGTATTTCGTGCGGCGTCGGTCGCGGTTAAAAGGGTTATTGGGGGAACGGCCGAGGGCCCCGATTGGCGCTACGCGAACGGTTGAATGGATGCGAATGCGCCTCCCGGCGAATGGAACGCGACGGAGCTGTCCTCGAGAACCCTTTGGCACTTGTAACCTTGCACTTCCCCTCGGCCGTATGTGCTGGAAGCCCTTTTTCTGAAAAACCCTTGACTCCGGCCTGCCCTGCCCTGCCCTGTCCTGCCCATAAAATGGCCGATGAATCTCACTGAAACGTGAGAAGCGTAGGTTAGTCGAGTCATTAAGTCAGTAGTAGATGTAGTGGATCGTCCGGCAGGTGCGCCCCGTACAATATACGTCGAGATAACGTTTAACAAGTTTTGCCCAACATTCTCACTCCATTGCTCCATTGCTATTGACCTTCACTTATCATTTGCATCCCTCCTTACTTTAATCTCAATCAATCGTCTCAACTTAGCGTTATCGGTGCAGTCGAACGAGACCTGACTTATCGACTGAATACCCGCGAATCGCTGGTACTTATTGTATTTATTGCTTATTACTATCGTCGGGCCGTTCTTGGGATGAATAATGATTATGACGAATGTTGCCGGGCAGGGTAGCGGATGCGTGCCTGGGGGCCGGTAAGGGCGAAAAGTGTGCAGAGGGGGGGGGGCAAAAAAAAAAAAATAATAAATGAAAATAAAAACGTTGCGCGCGTGCGATTGATAATGGAATAGGAGTCCTGGTTATATTTCGGTCAATAAGGCTTCCCCCAGGTTAGAAGGAGGTGAAAAACTGTTGGCGGAGTCTCGAGCCACATGAAATATGCCCAGCCGTCAGTTGGAGAAAATTAAATGTACGAATGAACGTTTAAACACGGGTATTCACCTGGAGCGGCCTGATTTATCGATCGGCGCCTCGGTGCAGCCCTCGGAGAATATTCATATACATATGTATATATATATATATATGTATGTATAAAAAATGTATGGAAGAGGAGAGAATAAGAAAGAAGAAAAAAGTGACGGGAGGATGGCCGAGGGTGAGCGGTGAGTAAGTAAGGTCCAGTAGAGAAAAAGTGGGCCCAAGGAGAGCTGACCGACGGTTGCTGGCACGCGCTCAGGGCCCCAGAAAAACTGGCCGGGACTGCAACAATGGGCCGCGCCTATCGAGTATAGAGATAGAGAGAGAGAGAGAGAGAGAGAGAGAGAGAGAGAGAGTGATTGTGGGAGAGGGGGGAGGGAGTCTTAAGTCCGACTTAGAGACGCGTGGCTCGCTCGCGCGGATTCCCGTTTTTTCCGTCTCTTTTTTCCGTCCCTCTCGTTTTTATACCTCCGTATGGTCCCTCTGGCTTCGGTACGCGGCAGATGCGGGACCCGCGCGCTACACAATGAGCCGCGCACGCTTCATCGCTCCTTCTTCTTTTTTCGAACACGTGGACTCTCGCGCTCCTAGACTCTCGCGCCCTACCCCCATCTCACTCTCTCTCTCTCTCTCTCTCTCTGTTAACTTTTTTTTTCCTACTTCATGCACGGGACAGCCGCTGGCCGCTCCTCTAGCCTCCGGCTACCTTTTCCCCCCTTCAGGAGGGAAAGCACACGAGTGAGAGAGAGAAAGAGAGAGAGAGAGAGAGAGACAACTGGTAGGACGGCCGGCGCGAGAGCCGTTGAGAGCCTCGTCTGCGGTTGCGGGAGACGGCCAATCGGTTCGGACCGTTTTCTCGGGCCTTGGCTCTACCCTCCCTAGATGATAGACCTGTCCAAGATAGCCTTGCGCGCCACGGCTTTACCTAATATCGATCCGTCCGTGGCCTCGCTCCTGCCGGACATGAGCGACGACCATAGGCCGTTATTATCCGTTTTTCACATATCGCCCTCGACCTCCGCACGTGGAGATTTTTTCCTTTTCTTTCTGTCCCTCGTCATATTTACGTTGTCGGGTAAAAAGAGCGAGCCCTTCACGTATCCGCAGCGGTCCGACGATACTTTCCCGCTTCTTTTGGAAACGAGTATGTGCGACTAGTACGACTACGAGTACTTACGAGGCAATTTAAATACAACGTATATATATATATGTACGAACGAAAGCTTCGCGTGTTGTCGATGCCGTTTCAGCCCAATAAGCATCTCTCATCTTAAGTAGGAGGGAGGGGAGGGAGAGAGAGTTTGATTTCAGCGTTCCGAGTCACGGAGAACTCTTTGATCCATAAATTCATAAATCTGTGCAACGTACAAGTATAATAAATCAGAAAATCCCTTGCTCCTCCTTGATCTCTCTTATCTCTTCCCTTTTCCACGCTCATTGACATTTCCTCGAGCCGGGGATTAAAAGACTCCCGAGAGGGGAAAGCTCCGTGCCCGAATGAAAATTGCGCATGTGGTCGGTTAATTTAATGTTTCCTTAAATCTGTAGCGAGCGCTCATCTGGACCATCTGTGATAACCGACTACGTCGACTCGTGCTCGTATTCCTTGAATCCCGAGTCCGAGTCCTACTTCCACTCTAATCTCCTCTTTTTTCTTCCATTTCTCTCTCTCTCCCCCTCTCTGAACGGACTCGGAAGGGTGTTCGAGAGCGGTTAGGCATGACGCTAAACTCGGTCGACGTATGGCCACTTTCGGCAAGGTTCGCCCACAAAGGAGTAAAAAGTGCGTTGGAGGCGACCGATTTAATTTCCAGCCGATTTACTGGAGCATTTACTAGAGGAGCTTGTGGCCGGGAGGTACGGACGAAGACACGACGAGGAAACGACGAAGAGGTCCTTGTTTACGGAAACTTGCGTTGAGAAATGCGCGCAACAGGCTGACCTTCTCGTTTTATCTTTCTCGTCTCTCTTACAGACAATTTGCGTTTTGAGAACAGCGAGCGGCTTCGGAGATAGATGCCCGCCAAGTGAGGACGTAGACACTCGACGCAAGTGCCTACCTTGACCCCGAGGAAGGAAACGGTCGGTCGGCGGCTGTCCTAGATATCGTTTGCCCCGTCGTCCTCGGCCTTTCGCCAGGGAAATTGCGAAAGAAATCCGTAACTCGATTCCGGATATCCCCTACATCTGCTACTTCTCCAGTCGATTTCCCACTTGGATTCCCGGCCTTTCATAACTTGATCATACGCAGTCGACTCGTTAACTCCTTGAGTTTAACGACGTCGCTTATTCTTACGATTTTTAATAATGCCTCGAGGTATGCCCGTGGAGATTCTAAGCTGAGCAGAGTCGCCGCAACTGCGGGAAAGAAAGTTTTGGCTTAATTGAATTTCATGGTCCCAATTAGATGGGAAAGAAGAAATAAAGAAGGAAAGAACTCGAGGCCGCAATGCACATTGCCTATAAATTTCAAATGTATGAAGATTGTGCAATTAAGCGTGCTTAGGGAGAGGAAAGTTAGGAAGAGAGAAAACCTAAGGCATTTTCCATAGCATGGAAATTGAAAATAATAGTTCCTCAACTACATGAATAATCATTTAAAGTTTCTTCTAAATTATTAGCGACAAAGCAGTTAGGGAACTCCAAATAGTAGTGCCCTCCCTACCCCTCCCCCCGCGTACCCCCGTATCCCCCGCGTACCCCCGTACCAACAAAGCTCTTTCACGTAAGGAAAGGAAGGAAAAATTCTCTGATGTCTGGGTGGAGGATAGTTGTCGGGACCGAGCGACGCGATTGTTAAAAACAATATGTTGGAGCGCACTCGCCTCCACTCCGACATAGTTGGCCTTAGAGAGCGGGTGAGGAAGTTTCGCAGCTTAAAAATGCAATTCGAGGAACGAAGCTGCTCGAGTGCTCGAGTGCCGTGGTGGGGGGGGGGTAAACCACAGGGTGGATCGGTCTCTCGATAAACTTGCCGTCGTTTATACTTACTTGGATGAATATTCATGGGCATAGTCCGGCCGAAAATTATAGTTTTCCCTGAGTTTGGACAATCGTACGCAGCCAACTGTGAGGTACAGCGTAAGTGTGTCGGTGAGGTGGGTGTGCGCGAGTGGCGTGGGGCGAGGCTGCGAGGCGACCCGACGCTGACTATCTCGCGGCGGTGGCCTCCGAGCCCACGAAATCACTCGTCGCCGTAAATTGAGGATCGCACGCGAGCCTCCGCCTACAAATTGCCGCTTATACCGATGCATCGGATTTATTGAGCGGCGCACAGGTGCACCGACGACTCGATAATTGCACCTGCGGACTCCGATAATTCGTGATCGAAGACAGCCGAGAGACGCTTCGGGCCCTTCCCTTTAACAGCTCAATCTCGCTCAATTGATGTCCGGCGCACGACCCTCCTCCTCCTCCACCTCCACCTCTTCCTCCTCCTCCTCCTCCTCCTCCTTGTTTTATTTAGGCTCGCTCTTTTAATACTCCCGTCCCCGACCCCGCTCCGCTCACGCCCATCAACCCTTCACGGGGATTAAGTACCTGACCGAAAGCTGTAATTATTCGCTTGCGCTCCTCATTATCCACTTTATCGTTCTTTTCATTTGCGTTTGCACTATACGGAACCGACCGCATTCGAGTGCCTTTGATTCCTTTGTACGACAAAGGGGAAAAGGAAGGTGGCAGCTAACCCGATTTCGACGTCAACTAGCTACGACGAGTTATTTGTAGATCGTGCTCAGATTCGGCCTTGGTCGCCGATATTTTATTTCTCCATGCGCCACGTGACCTGCGTTCGAGACATTAGCAAATTTGAAAGCATGATTATCCGGGAGGGGGGGGGATTTTAATGGCTTTACGTCCTTAAGGTTATTTGAATAATCCTGGTTTGCCACGAGCACGATGGCACGAGCCGTATTAAAAATATCATTCGCTCGGGATCGACAATTTTTAATCAAGTGGGTCGTGATCCGCCCCTCTCTCTCTCTCTCTCTCTCTCTCCCTTCCTAACGCTAAAGCGTTAAGGAGAGCAGATGATGTCCAGTGGGGCCGTATAAAACGAGCAGTTAGCGTCCGGGAATGCCACAAAGCGACCGGTAGGAAAGCTCACCCCACTCGTTATGAAACTGACTCGAAAATGCGATCGTTAGGAAAAAATCGTTCGCCTATAAATTATAAGTGTCCGGGAAAGAGAGAGAGAGAGGGGGGTGAGGAGGGGGAGGAGGGGAGAGAGAGTCAGAGGCGCGAAAAGAAGCGGCCCGGTCACGGGCAGCGGATTTATTTATTTATTCAGTCGGAGATCGCGTACGTTGGCCAGCCTCCGGGCGGACCGCGAGGGTCCCCCCTGGCCGTACGAGGTGCGCGCGCGCGTGCGCTTTCGGCACAAAGGGCCCACTTAAAATTCATCGGCCAAGGGCTCGCTGCATTTCCCTGCGATTCCCCACTCCCGTGTAAAGGGCCTTTTTTCGTAGATCCCCGGTCCGCTCTCGACATATGCGAGCCGCGCATTGTTCGCCGGAACCCCGCGCGCGCGCGCGCGCACACACACCTCGTACTGGCCGTTTGCATTTGCCGCGCGTAATAATTATTGACGGGAGGCGAGCCGCGCGAATATCGGCCCCCCACTATAGCCGGACCAAAGAAGCCAATCGCTCGGGGTCAATAGCGGGATCAGCTACCGCACGGGTCGTACCGCAAATTCCGTACGTTAGCTATATAGTAAGTACTATGCATCATCCGCATGGCCAACGCTCCTTCCTTATAGCATCGAATTTATTATGCCACGGATATTATTATTGTTTCGCGACGTGTATCGACTGTGACGAGGATTCCTTCGATTCGGCAAACTCTCACAATGACCAACCGACAAACGCCATTGTCCACTCGTTCGTTGCTCCTCCTAATAAAATTCTGTCCTCCACGGACAGCAGATCGCTCATACTTCATTTATTTCCTTTCCCTTCCTCGTTTCCCCTCTTATCTAAATATGTATCATCTATAATCATGGGCTGTCGGTGTCAATTAATTCGCTAGAGTTTCAGCCTGACGAATATTTCGCCAATGCTTCTAACGAGAATGGCTAAATTAGCCGTATTTATTCGTATTTCTTGGTTTATTGGGGGTGAGGGAGGGAGGGAGGGAAGAAGTAATTTCAAAACGAATGTTAACGTTGAAGTTTTTGAGGCGAGAGGGGGGGAGAGAGTTGATTTATTGATACAAATCTATATATATATGTATGTATGTATGTATGTATGTATGTATGCATGTATGTATAAGCATACAAACGCTTGATTAGTACAATACGGCGATGTTGGCGTAAGAGTGACAGACTCGGAAGATCTGTAGTAGTAATCCTTGGACATTGTTTACCGAGCCGATACGACGGAGTGAAAATTCGATTCCAGCGAGGGAGAGAAGGTGAAAACCGAATGCCGAGGATAAACATGGCGCTGCACTCGAGTAGCGGTGACCCTTTATTTGTCCGGGAGGAGGTAAAATCCCATTGGAAACTACATTTCCGTGTAAAGAAGAGAGCTCTGACAGTTTCCGGCACGTAGTGGGAACGAGTCTTTTCCTGTTTGATCACTGGTCACCTTAATGGCACGAATTGTACGAATCCTAAGGGATGATGGATGATGGATCGAATACGAAGGCAGATCTCGGGAGGTCCATTCCCGAGCCTCTCTTAATCTCTCTCTCTCTCTCTCTCTCTCTCTGCTCTCTGCTCTCCCTCCCCTCGCCAATGAAGCGCCAAAGTCCTAATACGAGAAGCGTGTAATTCGCGGGCTCTAATAAAAATATGGCCATCGATCGAATCTCGGCCTAATGAGATCCGAATAAACTTCCCTCTGATGATATTGGGGATGATCCGCGCTCGCCTTCAATCTCGATTATTACTCCTTATTATTACTTGTGATGTAACGTTTATCGAAAGCTCGCACAAAAGTCCTGTTTCGAGCTTAATTTAAATTTATCATTTACTCAATATTTTCCATAGAAGGCCAGACAAACATGTTATTCTTATTAATTTTCTTGGCTACCGCTTACCAAATGCATCGCATCATAGCGACATTATAGAGCCGAGGCAAGTGTAATTAATTACAGCCCCGTTCTCGTACTTTGAATGTAAAATAACTATTAAGCATTAGTCAGCGAGTGTTTTTGTTGCATCAGCTCACCCATACATTAATATTGGTTACAGTTGGTAATGTACATTTTATTTGTTTGCGCGGTTTGTTTTTGTATAAAAACACATTGTTCTGTCGTTTTTGCAAAGTCATATTTGAAATTGATACGCGGCGGTGGTAGAAAAGACGCGAGTCGGTAAATAAAATCGCTGTTTTTGAAAACCGTCATAATTGATCGACGGATGCTCTCGAACGTTCTGAATGAGCTTATTGATCGACGAGTGGCTTTAACGAAAGCTCGAGAAGCTCGAGAAGCAGCTTCGACGTTTTTCTAAAATGAATTCAAGCTCCCCGTTTTGTAAAAATCTGCGAGCGTGGCCGGTTCATGCTCGATCAGATGGATCGTC
Source organism: Ceratosolen fusciceps (assembly GCA_018883505.1). Taxonomy (NCBI): domain Eukaryota; kingdom Metazoa; phylum Arthropoda; class Insecta; order Hymenoptera; family Agaonidae; genus Ceratosolen; species Ceratosolen fusciceps. The sequence continues at coordinate 5,896,555 of RCIC01000005.1, forward strand.
GAGTCGAGTCGGACTCGACTGTGAGATCCACCCATCGGATAAGCCGTGATCGAGCACCGGTTATCCGGGACATAAAGGACCACCAGCTCGCACGAGTGCGTATTTAAATTTCAAGGCTCAATGAGGGATTTAATCCACTCAATGAGGGAACGTTCGCACAAAGCTGCGCGTTGAAAGATCAATAGAAAGACCGATGGCATTGGGACCGATTAAGTATTGGGAATTCCTTAGGCCGGACCCTATTACCCTAATAAATAACTCCTTAATAACGGACCTGGAGGAAAATGATGAAAAAGCCTGGCAGGAATAATCGTCCGGACCGATCGATCAGCCTCTCTCTCTCTCTCTCTCTCTCTCTCTCTCTCTCTCTCTCTCTCCCTCTCTCTCTCTCTGTGCGTGCCTTCTTGTGCGAAAGAGATCAGCTACCGGAGAAAAGCAATAGAAGAAGCTTTCTTTTCTTTTTTTTTTTTTTTTTTTTAAAGAAAAGGCTTTTTTTCAGGAAGTAAGGAAGGATGGGGGCGGGAGAGGGCGCGAGCACGAGAATCCGGGAGGAGGTACTCCCGCCCAGTCGGGGAGTCTTTGTACATGGCCTGGAAAACCCTTTCGTGCGGTGGTGGGGAGGGGGAGGGGGGATGCCGGACACCGGATGCCTGGCTTTGTTCGAGGGGCCGGAAGGTTTCGGACACCCGGACAAAACGGATGGCCAGCCACGCCCGGGGCGAGGATCGATGGATCTCGTTAGCGAGTCGCTCTGGGAACGATTTTCGCTCTGATTTTCGGCGCTGGACCCGGTTTGTCTGGCCCGGTCCTTTGAGCCCCGGGATCTTTTTCCCCTCTTTGAGTCACGGAATGCGCGAGTCACGCTCCCGAGCACGAAACGGATTTGGCTCTTTCACGGATCGAGCGCCCTTAATTGTAAATGAGGTAGGATAATTGCACGTAAAACGTATCCGTGAGTGGCCGAAGCCTTTATCTCGCCGATTCCGTGAATCGTCGCTTGTTCACTGATTCGTTCCAGGGAAAAGTCCTGCGCTTATCCGAAAACCGTTTGATCGGCTCGAGTTATGTAAAATTATTTTCCTAAGAATGACTTTAAGCTTTTTTCCGTTAATTGCTTTCCATTGTACGCCGCTCGAGCCTCACAAAGCTCAGACAATAACCTTTCCTACACTTCGTGAAAGGTCATCTTCACAATCTTACTGGTTACTTCCTTAGTTTCACCCTACCTTCCCCTCCGTCAGCCCTATACATCCAATACCATTAATTTACTTCCTCGATAATCGTATACTTTTTAAATTTCTTAAATTACGTAAGGGTATTGTAAGAATAATGTTGAAAATCAGTAACGTTCAATCTATAAAAACGTATTGCCTCGATAAAATCCAATTTACTAAATTACCAATGTCCAAATTACTCCGAATTCTAATACCCTGGCGTCGAGGTGTTTTATTATTTTGTTTGCAGACTCGAAAATTGACATTCCCAGCTTTGCAATAATTTATTTACTTGCTCCGTTTGACATATCACTTACTAAATTTATGAGAACTTTAAGCCTCAAGAAATTTTAATAGAAACAAAAAGCATTGTTAGTTCAATAACACTATTTAATATAAGGATAATTAAGTAATAATCATTTAATATAAGGATAACTACGTCATTACTTGTTTGATACTTAAGTTTTGTCAAGAAAAGTTTAAAATCCAATTACATGATAAAATTACGAGGGGGAAGGTAGATTATAAATAAATAGCCATATCATAGATGAAACAAATGAATAAGTGTAGAGCGGGAATTTCAAATAAATACATAGAGAATTTATAGTTAAGCATAGTTCACTCTAACAATTAAAAATAAATTTCATCGAGTTTAATCGTATGTTGATGAGTAATGACATGCTGATTCGCTGAGTAATGTAAAGGAAGAAACATTTGTCAATTTCCATGGTAAATACATGGTTTTCCTTCAACTTACATAATTTTATTTTCCATTTTCGCTGGGAGTCTTAGATCGAAGGATAAAACTTGACATAAAGACATTTCGGGAATCATAAAGCGAATGGGATTCCGACATGAATCAGAATATGATATTTCAAAGGAAGATTTTTTCGACGCGCTATTAAAGGAGATCGAGGCTTCGAATGGATTGAAAGGGTCAGGCTTAACGCGCCCTTTCCGATGATTCTGGCAGCTTTTTTCTTCTCGACGCAGCCTACGTCGTTGTGTATAAATTTATTATTTCCAAATGAATTTGATTTCCCTGGCATTCGATGAGAACCGATTGGTATTATCGAGGAACACAGTATGGATGGTTGGCGGACTCTGGCCCTTACGTAATAATGGGGAGAATCTTCATTTGAAGAAATTCGCAGCGTATAGTGGTTGGTACGGCTTGATTGAAGGAAAAACCTTGGATTAATCGATTGATCCGGATTTGGAAGAGTCTCGTTATTGCCTGTTAGTAAAGCCGGCTCGATCGGCGCCTTTTCACCTGTTTCGGACTCGGACCGAGGAGGTGTGAATATCCGAGCAGCTGGTCGCTCCGTCAGGTTTTCACACGGAAATAATGAGAGAAATGTGACTTTTCCTAAGGAAAGTAAGGAGAATGAAGGAACGGTGAGGGGTACATGCAAATAATCCCGGTCGACTTTCCACAAGATTGTAAAAGGGAAAACGGTTACGACTGTGGCGGTGCTCGTGGCTGTGGTAGGGGTAAGGGCGAGGAGTGGAGAGGAGGGGGAGGGAAGGGGAGCGGGGCGGGCACGGGGAGGGGAGGGTCGGGAGAAAGAAGGGTCCCCCTTGTTGCACGTGTGAACTTGTCGCCCGGAGCCCTCGTGGCACCGAGGCCCGGAATCGCGCGCTCCACCTGAGGGAGGAAATGACTAGACGGACCGATATAAATATTTCTCACACGTCCGTGGGTCGGGGCCGCATCAAAAGCTCGACTCGTCGTCATAGGTGTTGCATGAGAGGATATAATAATGCAGGTCTCGGTGGAATGGCCCGCGCCCCGACCGTACCGGGAGAGAGCCGTCGATATTGAAAAAGGAGAGAAAAGAGTGTCCGAATGCGAAATTCCGAGTCTCCCCGAGTCTCCCACGTAACCCGTAGCCTCCGCTTTCCCCATTCTCGGTAAGATCCGCACCCTTCCACCGTCCGTACAATGCCCGGCCCCGAGAGAATGGGAGAATGGAGGAGCCCTGCTGCTGCTGCTGCTGCTGCTGCTGCTTCTGCTGTTGTTGGAACGAGAGAGAGAGAGAGAGAGAGAGAGAGAGCGAGAGAGAGCGAGCGAAAGAGTAGAGGATGACGGGATGATGGGTCGAGTCACACCGAGGAGAGAGGGACGACTCCTCGGCTCAAGAGAAACGCCGTGGGAGTCGATACGGTTTACATAATTCTCCCATGAGCCGATCTTATTGTCGTGGCGGCTCTCGGCGTCGGAATCGCGATACTTGCGAGCGGCTCGTCCTCTAGACATCATGACCGGGGGCTTCGAGGGCCGATCATTGACGCGTCGCAGGGAGGACCCTCGCAGCACCCCGCCACCCCCACCCGTCACCACCATCGCCACCGTCACCACCATCGCCATCATCACCACGACCGCCACCACCACCACGACCGCCACCGTCACCACGACCGACACCACTAGCAGACAGCAGCCCTTTCACGAGCGGGAGCGGGAGCTTATTCCATTTATTTTCCCCGGCTGGCTGCCAGACCCGAGCGGGACGCGTCCCCGAACATATCCGTTTCTCTTGCATGCGATTATTATTTCCGCCCGGCTCTTGGAATTGGATTTTTTTCTTTTTCGTTTGTCCTCCCCCGCGTCAGTACTCCGCCGTCGTTCGACCTGACACCCGAATGGGAATGGGTGAGCCCTATTGTACCGAAAAACCTACCCGGAGGCTCCACTTGATCCGCGGATCAGTAATTTCATCAGGGTTTCAGGTGGCGAGCTCAGTTGCTTTAGGTCGCGCGTCCATTGGTCGGGAGCGTTCGAATAAATTAATAAAGGCGGGAGCTGCGGGATCTGCTCGGCTCGCCGAAGAAGCCCTTCGGCTAATTGGTCTAAGACTAAGGACGACCACTAAAGACTACGACTAACTAAATACGCAGGCGTAGTCGTTTTTGGGCTGTCGCTGGTAAGGTCGCGCCCCTCTCCGTCTGCCGGCAGACGAGCTCGTTAACCCTTTGCTCGGCTCCTCGAGGCCCGGTCACGCGGTTTCGCCGGTGGCCATGGCAACGACACGCAACCCTTCCATTCCGTCGCGCCCAGACCGGAGAGGCAAGTGAAATTCCCATTGTCGAGCCCTCGACACCAGCGCCACCCCCTCGATTATTTGATATAACTGGCATTGCCGGTCTCTCACGTCTCGGTCTCGGCTAATGCCTGTGGAAATTAAAGTCGTTGTCCCGGGGAATCGGGGTGGCGATCGGCCACCGGGAGTCGGCGGGAGGACCTAGTCGACGGGAAGAGCACCGCGTTCCGCTGCTTAATCGGCCGGCTCGAGCTTAAGCATTTATTCTCTGCTCCAAGCCATTAGAGAGACAGAGAGTGGGAGAGAGTGGGAGAGAGTGAGTGGGAGGGAGTGGAGGAGTATCGCGCGGCCTCCTCGGCGAGGTCATAAATAAGCGGGCGACGTCTCGGAGCAATCGAAAGTACGGAGGTAATAAAGCGGGCGGGACCCTTGAGAAGTGGCGCCGCGAATGAAATAGCCGGGCACGATAAAAAATGAAGCCGACCCCCGAAGCTAGCCGGGGCACATTTTGCATCGGCGGAGCACGCCGAGTTTAATAAAAGCCCCCCGAGACAAGTCGCCCCGTCCCTCGACCCCCCTGCCCCCTGCCCCGTACCTCGTCAACCGATCGATATACCGGAGCCTGGCAACCTGCGTGCTGTCCCGTAAAAACATAAAGCCGAAATGACATTCGATAATCAGCCACCCCACCGCCGCCCCTACCGCCGCCCCCACCGTCGCCCCCACCGTCGCCCCCGCCGCCGCCGTCATCCCCCCAACCCACCCACCCATCACCATAGCGCTACCTATCCGAATCTTATCCCGCATTCCTGTCTATCGCATATATGCGGGGGCGGGGGGGGCGAGCAGGCTGGCTGGATGTTTTACTTCCCGGCTCTACTCGGGCAAAATAATTAAAGGATCCTGCGTCGAAAATGTATTTACTCTCGGATTCGTTACAATCGACGGGACGACGTTAAAGTGCTCAGGTGCAAGAAAGCAGAGGTTTCACGATAAATTCTACGGTGTTTTTGCACGGTGAATGGCGAAATGAAAGGTCCTTTTCGCTCAAGAGGCTCTTCCGGAGCAAAGGTAAATATATATATATATATATACGACGGCCACGAGGGCCCGTTAAATAATTCGTTTAGCCATCATTAGACTACTCGAGTGCCATTCGAGGCAACAATGCCTGCGGGGACCGAGAAAAATATTTAATTAGCCACCGGCCTCGGTCGCTCGCGTTGAAAGGGCTTCCGCTTAAAGACTCTTCTCCGACAGAGGCAATACAGGGAGAGAGGGGGGGAGTGAGAGAGAGAGAGTGAGAGAGAGTGAGAGAGAGAGATGGGGGAGGAGGAGGAGGAGGAGAGAGGAGGAGGAAAGGGACCCGGGGAAAATGCCTAAATATCGGAAATCTTCGAGACTCCTCGCGCGACCATTATTATCCTTCCCACGGAGGCCGTCGAGGTTACAATGGAAATCGGCGCATTTGAATAAATAAGCGCGGCTCGATCGTCGCCGGATCCGCGCGACAAAGCGATCCTGTCAAAATATGCGAGATGGGCTCCGGATCCAGGCCGGGACCTAACCGATCGAGAGTGCGAAAAAAAAAAAAAAAGAAGAGAAAACCCTTTTCCGGGGCAATCGATCAGGGCGCAATATGCAACACATCGGACTCGCCGATGTTTTCTGAGATAACATCCGACGAGACGGGAATGCCTTGCCCGATACGCTTCCCAAAAGCATTGAAGATTATCTGCCCTGGGCGCCGCTGTTCAGGGGCGACATCTCCCGGACGCTCTCGGTCCCCACACCCGAGCGCATCGTCGAATCGCCGAAATAAGGTGGTCCGTGCGTAGGAAGAGCGATTTTCCGAACGATTGACACGGCCAGTGGTGTCGAGTCGTCGTTCTAATTACTAAAGCCACCGGAGCTCGTGTCCTAGGGTTGGCAAAGCCTTGAAAAATTTAAAGAAACGAAAGAGAGAGAGAGAGAGAGAGAGAGCATTTGCCCCGCGTAATCCCCGACTGCGGGGAAATAGAATTTGGAATTAAAGGGCGGGGGGGGGATATCGAGTCGCGAGTAAAGCCCGAGTTTCCCCGTGCGTCCTCGGATCCCGCTGCCCGGGATGAAAAGAAGAGGAGCCGAGAGTTTAATGATATTCCTGATTACGCTGGCACGTGGAGTCGCGGAGCGAAGAGCCCGGAGCGGGAGGTCGAGGGCGAGGGTGAGCGCCGCACCCTACTTTACTCGCTCCACCCCGTTATGTTATTCTTCCCCTTTCTTTCATTTTCTCGCTGCCCGGATTGTCCCTCCCTCGTTCCCTCGTTCTCTCTCTCTCTCTCTCTCTCTCTCTCTCTCTCTCTCTCTCTCATCCACCCGCCCCTCACCCTTCAGCCCCGGCGGCCCCTCGCCGAGCGGGCTCCGCATAGTTTGGCTTCTCGCGCGCCGTCTTATTTCGCCTTTATCGCGCCTCTCTCCCTTTTAATTTTTCTAACGACTGAATTCGTTATTCTAAACTCCGTTCTGCTCTCTTGGCCCGGCACTCACGTCGCATTACCCCGCTATACATATAAGGCCGCATGTAAATACTATTGGGAATTCGAGCTTTATTCATTCGAGTTCCATTCGAACGCGAGGACTCGGGGGGTGGATGGGTTGGGGGGGATGGGGGGGCTTAAGCGATTTCCTCGTGAGCGAATCAATCGGTTATACGAGCGCACGGCCGATACGCTTATTCCCTATGCTTTTCTACCCCTCCCCGTCCTTCTCTATTCCTTTCTTTACTTTCTTTAACTTTCCTTTCCTTTCCTTTCCTTTCCTTTCCTTTCCTTTACTTTCCTTTCCGTTACTTTACTTTACTTTACTTTCAATTTGTTGTTAATTTATGCAGACCAAGGGAATTAAAAAGCCTTGAGCCTCGAGAAGCTCCTCCATTTACTTGTCCCTTTACTTCAATCCGTCGATTAAGATCTGAAATTTCTAATTTCTATTTAAATAATCGATTTCCCCCTTTACGTTCGGCCTATAAGTTTCAAAATCGTTCTCGCTATCGCGACGGAAACGCAGCTAAATTCTAAGAGGTAAGTAAGACCAGTAGTAGGGCCGGTTTTCGGAACGATCGCTTTCAAATACATTCGCTTTATTATTTCCCCGCTAATCCAGCAGTCAAAAGAAATTATGGCTAGACACGAGACGGGGATAGAGTGAGAGAGGGAGAGAGAGAGAGCAGATATAAAAAGGAACAACTATACAAGATAACGTTAGTGTCAATAATTGGCTGGAGCTTTCCACCCTCGTCCCTCCGCCCCGATGAATATTAACGGAGCGGCGATATACGGGTATAATATGCACAGGTTATAGAAGTCTCTGCCTCCTCCACCTCCTCCTCCTCCTCCTCGTCCTCCTTCTCCTCCTCGCGTAAAAAGTATTGATTTCTCAGAGACGTGATGCGAGAGGGTTGAAGATGCGCGCGAGCCACCCCTGGCTATTAGACCCGACGCCTAAACCCTCTATCTGCCGCTATATTCATCATTTCGAATGTTGTACTCGTGGTCGGCCCCACATATTTTATATTCTCCTATTTTTCTTTGTCTACGCAGCGTCAGATTTCTCTCCCCCCCCCTTCCCGTCGCTATCGATGTTTCGTCAGTACAAGATCTTTCATCTTCTTCTTCTTCTTCTTCGTCTTCTTCTTCTTTTTCTTCCTTAATCTGCTTATACAGATATTTTGATTCGTCTTACGTCATAAGGCTTTAACGGAAGTCGGCCTAACGCCCCGTACATTCGGCTCAGTATACACTCGATGACTAAAAACATATAGAAAAACGAACGGCTTGGAGTTTATTTGCTTCTCCGGCACTTACGACAATACTCATTATCATCCTCCAGTATTGTCAATTACATAACGAGCAAGCAGAACCGTTATAGCATCACGTATACCTGTATTAGCGTTTTATTGTATTGGCAGTGGCGCAGTTGAAACTGGCTTTTCTTTACTCGATCCTCATCTTATCGGCTCTATTTATCTTCTACAGGCTGTTTGATTCCCAGGCCAGATTAGTCTTTATTAAATATGACAAACGTTCGTCATTTTTATCGTGTACGTGAATATTTTCAATAAACCAAATTCAATGCAAACTCCATAATTTCAAAGCCAATAACTCCATAATCTCCCGTAGCTTTGATATTCAACGAAATCTCGATCGTCTTGCGGATCGTGATCTATTCATCAGGGGACAGTTTACTTGGTTTGCCGAGTAATCCTACTCGTTGAAACTACGGAAATTACTATTTATATTTATATTATTATTATTATTATTATTATTATTATTATTATCTAATAAATGTCTTGGGGAGGAAGAATTGCCAGAAAGTCGAATGAAAGTCAATTTGTCAAAGTAGAGGAAGGAGAAGGGGGCGAGAGCCGTTTAATTAATCTTTAAATTGAAGATTGTAAAGTTAAACGGGTGAATGTAAACGGGCTATATTTACTTGGACGTACGGGCGCGGCTTGGCAGACGAAGTTTGCAAACACGTTTAAGGTTTATTTGCGTGCACAACCACTGCAGCGACCATTACTACGACATTGCGAAATCTCTGAAATTCGCTTTGGACCTTCGGTGTACCTTCCCAGCGAACTTACGAGCCATCCGCTTCTCAAGAAGGGATCTCTCTAAGGAACGCTCCGCGGGCTAAGGGGAACCGACGTGGAAACCGACGTGGAAACCAACGTGGAAACCGACGTGGAAACGAACGCGTGGAAACCGACGCGGAAACCAACGTGGAAACCAACGTGGAAACTGCCTCCGAGTTTTCCGAGCCACGCGTATCCCCGGCCGCGCAATATCTAATCGCGTTTACGCAATTTCATTACGCGTGCCGAGCCGTGCCTGCGGCAGCTAATTAATGCGACGCCCGACATATTACTCGAGTATCTCAAAACGTCCTTCAAGGTCAACAATCGCCTTACTATGGATATGCAACACATACGCTTTCTTATACATTGAAATTAGTTGTTATTATCTGACATTGGCATTGACACATTACCACACATGTGCGTGTAAATATTTATATTTTTATCTGCAATTTATTTGAAGATCTCCCCACGATCAAATAATTTTATTGTTATAAATACAAAATTTTTATATCCTTGAGAATTTATTTTCTTTTATTACCTCATCGTTTATCTATATGCTTTTCACATAAATATAATTTATTCCCTTTATCTTTACAGGCTTTTGTTGCATTAGAGTCATGAAAAGACCGAATGAAGATTAAATAATGAATTACGTATTTTAATTGCAAGTGCCTACGATCCCGCACAGAAACAACACGTTTCAGATGTACGCTAAATGTAACTTATACGCTAAGAATAATTCGTTTCATTACGTTCACACGAACTTGGAATTTAGCCTTTACATTGGGTGACAAAACGCTAAATTATCTAACGTTATTATATTTCTTTCTGTTACGTCACTGTCGTGTATCATTGTTTTATTTATTACGGACGGTTTGATGAATAGCGGGTATTGTCTACTTCGGGATATTGCAATCGAATCGAATAAACAAATAAGAGCCAACGCTGTAGACGTTAAGTTTTCCATTGGCATATATTCTTGAGTTTTAATTCGTCGGTTCAAAAACTTTCACGGAATTAATGCCACGGAATGTCGGAGCTTTTCGTGCGCGTCTCCTTTTTATAGATAGGTTCACATTCTTGTTGTATCGGAGTCGGGGAAATGGCGCATGAAATTCGGTTATCCGGTATCCCCTTGGTTCTCCCAGCGTTGCCTACATGCACGATCTTGACGAAAGTAGAAAGAGCCGTAAGTAAGGTTCGCCCGTAAATCTCGAATACGGGGGTGTGATTTACAATAGTCGAGGAGATGCGGGGCTAAAGGGACGGAGCTACGCGCAACGTTTGTGCAATTCTAGAGCGCTCGGTCGTATCTAGCCTTCGTATTTACCTGGACGCGCGGCCTCCCAGGTACGTGGGCGAACCCTCGTAAATCTTGTGCGCGGGCGGGCCGATTAGCTTGGGCTCGCATGCGCAATTCCTACAGAAACTGGAGCAGAATTCCTTTTGCGAGTCCCTGCGAGAGACACGCGGTTCAAGGATCGAGGTAAAGCAGCGGCGTCGGCGGCGACGGTTGTTTGTTTAGGTTATTGGGGTGCGCGGCTGGTGCTGCCACCTAGAGCTCGTCCTACGCAACCGCACCGTCACCACGCGATTCGAATAGCTTTCCGCTCGTTTCCTTCGGGATTACTCGAGAATGGCTCCTGCCGCTGCCCTCGCTCCTTTCCGATTCATTTATTATCGACGGTCTTTCATGCGCCGACATGTGACGGCATGTTTTAAAAAGCTGGCGCAACCAGCGGTTCTTAATCGTTGCTCTTTCGATTGAAAATTCGAAAGGGTCCGGATCCGATATTCATTCATACCTTTCATGCGCGGCTCTTTCCTGCCCTGCTTCATGACCTCCTCCTCCACCTCCGCCTTTTCAATTTCTTACTTATGATTTTTAAAGAGTCACAATCTCCACTACTTGGTCAATATCAAATTAACGTCAAATTAATGTCAAATGCAATTCGACTTCAATAGCCTTTCCTTACCTTACCTAATAACTAACGTCCAGTACAGAAGCTTATACGTAATATAAGAAGAGGGGGAAAAAATAAATAAATAATGAAAACGCATGCTCGATGAAATTGTTCGTTACGTTTGAGGAATCCGCCGTACAATCGGAGGCTTATATTTTTCCGGCAAGCTCACATTGTCCGTGCCCGGGTGGAAGGGAGGGGTAGTAATATGGATTTTTTGGAAAATCCTCGAAAGTGTTTCTATGCTTTTTCCTTTCTCTTCCTGTCTCCTCCTCGAAAGCGTTCTATCTTTCCAAAGAGAGTGGGAGGACGCATTGTAGTGGCGTTGCTTGCATAACACACAGAGAAAGAGAGAGAGAGAGAGAGAGAGACGAGAGAGAGACGAGAGACGAGACGAGGGCGCACGAATGGACGGACGGACGGATGGACGGAGGCGCGCACGCACGCACGCACGCACGCACGCACGCATGCACGTACGCAGGCAGGCAGGCAGGCAGGCAGGCAGACACGCACGTAGAGGGTCCGTCGTCGGGAGGGAAAGCAGGTATAGGTGAAGGAGTCCGGCGAGGGGCATGTAAAGAAAAAACAGCGATTAGGGTAGCGGGGGCATCGGCGGCCCATCGGAGAGCGGCGAGCGAGCGCGCGCGAGAGAGAGAGAGAGACAGAGAGACAGAGAGACAGAGAGAGTGGGGGAGATAGGTAATGCCCAGGCGTTACGGGTCGAGTAAAGAAAGGAGCGCTGGACGAAGGGTTTTCGGATGGAGGCTGGGAAGAAAAAAAGTTGTCGGGCCGAGCGAGGAGCAGGAGCCTGTTGCATATAGCGCGGGGGATGATGAGCGGTGCGCGCGTCGAATAAAGACGGAGGGAGGAATCGATCGGTGGCGACGGCGGCGACGGTCGCGGCGGGGCGAGGGAGGACACAGAAACCGATGCCGAGAGAGCGAGAGGGAGCACCGGGGAGAGAATAATAAAAAAAAAAAAAAAAAAAAAAAAGGAAAGACGCGCTTGTAATGGGAATTCCGCAACGTGGTGGCATTGTTCGAGCAATATCTGAGGGGCTTTGTCGGGCTCTTGGATGCGCGTCTCCGATGGAAAAATTGCCGGGATATCGCGCGGAAGGATCTGCCAGTGGCAACAACATCTGCGCGAGCTGAGGTCAGCCTCGGACCCAGTGGTCTCAGCTCGATTGGCACTCGAGTGCTTTTCCTCAGATTGTCGGCACGTCGGCACGTCGGCCTCCCTCTCAGTCCTCTTCCCTCTCAATGGCGATGGGCGCGAGCGGCCCCGGGAGGGGTAGGGCCGGGTCCGTCACTTTTTCCCCCCTTTCGGGGCCATTCCTGACCATCGAAGCTTGATATCATAATAATTCATATCGCCTCTCGATCGAAGAGAGAAATAATTTACTGCTCGTCGTTATAAAGAAGCGATCACATAATTCACGTGAGAAGAGCCTGTGCTGCTTAGCGTTTGAAAAGTGAGACTGATCTTGTAGATGTATTTGAGAGCTTAGTCGGGAGTGATTATTAAGCGGGCGATTTCGGTTATTCGAACCCGATCGCCGAAGATGGAAAAAACACGTGCGAGTCGAGCCCGTTTGCTTGATTAATAGCTCATTGCTTTCGTGCCTCAGGGTCACGTGACGGGCGTTCTTTCTCGGTACTGTAACCCAGCACTATCGCAACCACTTTTAGTTTAGGGGTTAACACGCTCAGGCGATGGATAATTTATAAAAATTCTTTAACGGAGACGTCTAATTCACTAAATGTCTCCGAGTAAGGATGATTAAATGAACGTAAGCAAGACTACTTGCCTATAAATCACAAAGTACGCGTGAGAAAAGTAGTGACTTTTACAAAATTTATAAATTTAAAATTTAAAATTGTATATATAAATATACGTTTCTACGAAGTAGCGATTCCCGTTTAAAGGGGGGAGGGGGAGGGGTGGCCAACGGGGAGGATCGCGCGGGCAGAGATTTCGATCGATCGAGGAAGAAATAAGTCACGCGCGTCCAAGTGCGCGCGTAATTAGTAATTCCCGCGGAATGGAGAAAAATGACAATAAATAAAGGAAAGTAGGTAATGGAGCGTCGGCTTCGAAGAGAGAGAGAGAGAGAGAGAGAGAGAGAGAGAGAGAGAGAGTAGACGTAACGGATTCTTTGGATGTACGTATGAATGGCGTAGGGCGCCACGTCGGAGGAGAGGGCTTTGGAAACTATGCGCGCCCGGATGCGCCGGGAAACCCGAGACGAGGCTAATTTTCCCGCGCGACGTAACGCGAGAGCGGACGAGTTTTTCCAATTTTTCCCCGCGCGCCGTGGAGAATGGGAGCCTTTGCGTACGGGAGGGCATCAAAAACTCGGAAAGGACGGGCCGCGGCGCGCGGACGGGGGGGGGGGGGGCAGGTGGGGCAGGGAGGAGGGCCCCTTTTCGCCGGGGAGGAAAGTCGGCGAAATGGGAGCGAAAGGAAGTGTCCGAACATGCGGAAGCGATAACGTAGCGGGGGACCGGACCTCGACACGTGTTACGTCACTTGTTGAGCTACTCGTGATTCCTTTTCCTCCGCCCACCTCCACCCACCTCCACCCACCTACCCTTCTCTCTCTCTCTCTCTCTCTCTATCTCTCTCTCTCCCTCTCTCTCTCTTACTCTCACTCACTCACTCCCACTACGACACACGCTCCTTTACTTTTTGAGGCTCGCGCGCTTTCTTTTCTTCTTCTTCTTCTTCTTTTTTTTTTCCCCTGACTCGAGCGTGAAAGTTCAGCAGAGGCTAGCAGCTCCTTTTTCCTTTCCCCATAAGCGTCCCTAAGTACTCTGGCGTAAATCATTGTTACTTTTGAGCGACTTCCAGAATTCGTCTCGAATTATTAAAGTAGCCCGACTTCGTTTATACGAAATCGTAAAACAACTGCGGGAGACTTTCTACCGAGACTGGGACCGGACCCCACCATGCCCGGCTTTGCAAAAAAAAAAAAAAAACAAAAAAAAAATATCGTAAGTAAAAAGGACGTCCACGACATTGCACATTAGGACATAAACGTGCGCGTTGGAATCTCGCTCCTCGGCTCAATTACCATTAGAATTCATTTGAAATTCTCTCGGGTGTACGACAATTATTCGAAAATCTGCTCCTGATTGCCGAGCGGAGCTGCGAAATACTTTTGCTCGACTACGGTTTTGGAAGGAATTCGTTCGACAAATTGAAAAAAATAAAGAGGCTTCGGTAACGTCCATCGAGCAAATTACGTTATTATTGTTATTGAGTACAGCTTAAACAATGTTACAGCTTAAGAAATGTTAAGGATAATTTGTACGAGCGAATGAGGTTAGAAAGAATAAAAAATTAAAAAGGAAGAATTCCATCCTCGTGCTGCTTTTAAATTTTAAATTTTCAAAGGAAAAACGTTTTGCCTAACCCGCGGATTCACAATATTGTACGAAGGAAGGTGGGGGGGGGCGCCGATATAAAATCGGGACTAATCTCCGACGCAACGACCTAAATCGGTTCACTCGTAGCCGTTCAGAATCGTGCGATGCTCCAAAAGAATCGGAAAGAGGAAAGAAGGAAAGGACGAGGACGAGGAGGAGGAGGAGGAGGAGGAGGAGGAGTAATAACAACAACAATAATAATAATAACAATAATAAAGAAAAAAAAATAGAATAGAAGAAAAAGAAGGAAAAACGCTCGTCCTTACCTGATTCATTTCATGCCCTTACACTCGCCCTCCCTCCACGTAGTAATCGCTCTCATTCAATTTCTCGCTTAGCACTCACCCCCCCTCCCCCTGTGTCCCCCGTAGCGGTCGTGGCCCACTTCACCTCAGCGACGCTTAAGAAATCCGACGTACGTTGCAGCGAGATTTTAAGCGACCTACCGAGGCGCACGGGGCCAATACCGCACGGCGTCCTAATATTTTCAAGAAAATCACCCCGGCGTCATAGCTGCCGCGTCCGTCCTCTGTTAGCGTCGCCGCGGGCGCATCCTTCACTTGGGCCGCGGCTGAGTTTTATAGGCCCGGGGCCTGGGCCGTCGATCGGCGCAGGAAACGAGTCCCGTTTAAGAATGATTGAGACCGTGGGCCGGCCCCCCCTCCCTCCCTCCCTCCCGCCCTCGACTCCTCGCTATCACGCCTTACACGTGATCACGGTCCTTTATCATCCGAGCCCTCCGATTAGACGAACCCGTCTCCGTACTAACTAATTCGCTGCGCGTTGTTTTAATTACCGTTTCCGTGAATTCTGATGGAAGGGGGGGGGGAGGCTTAGTTCTTAGTTCAGCCAGTGCCGGATCCAGCGAGTGCTTGTCGCATTGCACTCTGCAATCGTTTTAATCGATAGCGGGGAGATTTATTATAAGTTGGTAGCACGTCTATACGGGTATGGTCGCTCGTAAGGGGGCATTAATCGAACGAGGCTGCGGACGCTCTCCGAGCCTCTATCGGCCGTAAAAAAAAAGGACGAAACAAGGGTTAGAGCGTAAGAAAGGATCGGAAAAGATCCATCGGGATTTATCGTGCTCGTTTCGTCGTAAAAATTCATGTTTTTGGCTTCTTGAATTTCCTCGAATTTGCAGCCACATTGAGGGGACATTCTATTAGCGGTGTGGCGGCGGTTCGGGGTCGGGGGTAGGGGAGGGTCGGAGAGGGCGGACACTGTAGGCCAGGCTGGACGAGGAGGCTAGACGAAGATAAAGAGTCCGAGAAAAGAGGAAGAGGCGAGGCGAGGCCGTAGGAGTCGTAAAAGTGTTGCGAGTACGGCTGTCAAGCCGAGTGTTATAATCGAAGATTAATCGCCACCGCCGGTACAAGGAAGAGCAAGAAAGGCCAAGAAAGGGCAAGAAAGAGCAAGAAAGAAGCGTTCAGATGCACGGTGCACGGGGATGTAGACGTCGAGAAAGAGATCGGACGGCGCATTATGAGAGAAAGGAGCTCCGCGGGATTGAGAAAATATATGTATATTTACACGGGGTGAAAAGCTAGAGAAGAGTATCGGTGGAGTGGGACGGGGAGGGGGCAGGGGGGACGGGAGATGGGACTACGCCGTTACACTTACTACCACCACCACCACCGCCGCCTACCCCCTCCCATCCTTTATTCAGACTCCTTTATTCTATCGGTCGACAATTATTCACACATTAGAGTGAGAAGAATTTGCGATCCGAGACCGTCCTCGTCTGCCCCTCTTCCCCCTGCCCATTCTTTATTACATCTCATTCGAGGCAACTTCGATCCTCTTTTCATGTTTCATGTTCAGGGCTTCGTTCAGCCTCGAGCTCTCTCTCTCTCTCTCTCTCTCTCTCTCTCTCTCTCTCTCTCTCTCTCTCTCTCTCTCTCTCTCTCAGCGCGACTACGTCGACAACGTGACACGTTCGTCTTCTTACTTAATTATTATCATTAAGTATTATTTACTTGCTGAGGCGCGAACGGAGTAAGATTCGTGTGTTAGAAATCACTGTTTATGGATAATTGCTTGATTTATCGAATTCTCTTTCGCAGTAGGATAAGCAGCGATAAATTTGTTTGTTTGTTTGTTTTTGTTTTTGTTTTAGTTTTTTTTTTTAAAATAAACACGTCGACGCGAGCCTGTGTGAAGGTGCATTCGGACAGAAAACATGCGCATCTGCTCACGGCACTCGTTACTTTCGAGGGTCTATGTAATATTCAATTGGCCTTTAGCCGATCGGAGCGCTCGCTGACGCTTTTCTTTTGCTTTCATCGGCCTTCCATAATCTGCATTATTTCAAGTGCATTATTATCGTTATTCCTCGGCCGTTATTATAATCTACCACCCCGAGCAATAATGCACCTTCGCGAAAATATACACGCTCGCCCGCTTACTCGTGAACGGGCGGTGAGGTGTGGGGCGGGGCGGGGTGGGGGGGGGGCGGGGACGGGGGTCGGGGACGGGGGGCGGTTGTACGAAGATGGTCCGGGGACGACGAGTTGACTCGTCGTAAAAAAAAAAATGTCGTCTCGAAGGAGATAGAGTCGGGAACCGCGAGGCTGCCGAATTTATGCCGAACGGAGCCTTTACGCAAACACCGGCTCGCTCAGGATGTCCATCGGGATCAAAAGGGAAAAGGGGCGCCGTGGGCACCCGGTATAGCGGACAGGAGCGCCGATTCGCATATAAGTCTGTGTGTCCCACACCGCACAAGGGCTTCTCGCTCCTCGCTCCTCGCTCCGGTCCAGCCAGAAACACAGCAGATCAAAGGTCCTCAAAGGAGACGTCGCGCCAAGGACCTCCTATGGGCGTCCGGTGCTGCTTAGGATCTCGAGCCAGTAGCCAAGGGACGTTAAAAAGGATATAGTGCCGGCTGTTACGTAAAAGGCTAAAGGCCGCTCTTCCTGGAAGGAGGGCACATAAAAGTTCCAATACATCACTACTAGGCACATTTTCCGGGGGCGCTCTTTTTTTTCAGAAAGGAGTCGAGCTCACATGCACGCCCCGACTCCCCCTCCTCACACACTCTCTCTCTCTCTCTCTCTCTCTTTTCTCTCTCTGTCTCTCTCTGTCTCTCTCTGTCTCTCTCACCCTTATTCAATGCGTGCGCCCGGGAGCCAGTGAGTGTGCCAATGGGGTGAGGAGCCGCGCGAACAATGAGCGAGTGCGACGCGGGCGCGCAGCATCAATATACCTATATACCGATATCCCCCCGCATATTTGCGTCGATACAAATGACGCGGCACCTTCTGTCTGACCCCTTATCCCACCCCTCTTCTACCGCCACGTATTCGTGGACCCGTCCCCCCGGATTTCTTCTTGGCGCACATACCTGACTCGATCGGGCCGAGGTGCATCGAATGACCCGGAAAAACCGGTGCGATTTTTTTTCTTTTTTTTTTTTTTTTCTCTTCTTCCTTCGACGTAGCCTCCCCCCCCCCATTCACTCGCAGCCGCGAAGAGGACACAAGCTGTGCCTGTTTTCTTTGGCTTTCCTTCCAAGTGCGCAGGGGGATTTCTTTGAGAGCTCGCTCCCTCCCTCCCGCCCCTCTCCACCACCACCACCACCTCCTCCTCCTCCTCTTCCTACCGGTTGCCGTGGCTATCCGCCACAGCCAGCGCCGCCGACGCCGCCGCCACCGCCGCCATCCGCCATCCGCCCCTCTCGGACGTTACAGTCGCGCTTTTCTTCGATCATCGGAAGAGTCTCGGGATCGACGAATCGACAATGACGCCTCGCTCTCTCGATCGACGGCCCTCACGGGCCCACCCCACCCCCTTTTCTCTCAGTCCCATTCATGCCATTGAGGCTAAGGACGATTTTTCGAGGATCGGGGGAGACGGGAGAAACTTTGGCACTTATGTGCCGCTATTATTGGCCGACCCCTGGCCAGACACGTAAATACACCTTTTCGAATGAACGCGATCGCCTGTGCGATCTCCCGGATTTTCTTCGCCGCTTTCACTCGCCGACGCTTTCCTCCATGCGGGATTCTTACCTAATGCCCGCACGACGTCTCAGCGGAACGCTAATGATTAATGAATAACAAGGGCCCTTTCACTCGAGTGTGATAATGAAGGATAATATATCATTGTAGGAAAATCATTGAATCTGTCTCGGTAAACACGAGCGCGCTTCCCGTTTCATTCTCATCCCCCTTCCCGGCCTTCTCTTCCTTCGCCTTTATCCAGCGGACGGAAATTTTTAATTTTTACCTCGTATCCGCGTTTCCTCACTAGTCCCCCTCCCCGTAGCTTTATACGGAGCCCGTGGCCTTCCATCCGTCACAAAGCAACATTTAACAACAACAACAACAACAACAACAACAACAACAACAACAACATTTAACAACAACAGGAACAGCAACAGCAAAAACAGTGATAATAGTAATGATAATAGTACTTGGTACGTGGCGTAGGACAATTGTGAATCATAAGTAATTCGTGAAAGGACAAGACGAGCTAGCAGCTCCCTACGTAGCCCATTATAAACGAAAAATTTATGTAATTCACGTGCCGCCACTCGAAATCACCGACTGCAGCAGTTGCCCCGTTAATCCAGTGGAAATTACTAACCTAACTTCCCTTCTGGCTCGGAGCAGTCACTTCCGAAACAAAACGAAGCATACGAGGCAATCGCTTTCTTCATATTTCCAAGCAGTGGCTAAATGTCCTAAAATAAAACTCGAGCCTGACGCTTAAAAAAAGAAATGTGCCTATCGGTTTAATTGCCTTTCCCGGGGCCGACGATGCCCGACGACTTGTTGATTGCTGAGCTGCAGCTTGTCCCCTTGGCTCGGAGAGGGAGGGCGTTATTAGGCGCGAGGCGCGACAAGTACACTTTTATTCGCAATCGAATGGAAGTAAGGAATCGTCAGCAGCCGTTGGACATGTATGGGGCACGAGCCCCCTTGTAATACACGAATCCCCATTCGAGTGTTGGATCTCGGAGTCTCGGCGGAGACGGTCAACTCGAGGAGTTGGTGACGCGCGACACGTCGTCGTAGGTAAGCCAGGAGGAACGCAGCTGCAGGTTTCGACCCTCAAATTTTCACGCGTCACGGCCTCGCCGAGACATACGCACACACGGGCGCGCGCGCGCGCGCGCGCCGAATCGTCTTCTCCTTATGTATAATGGACCGCGGGGATATAAGGGGGAGGGGGAGGCGCTGCTCGCTCGGATGGTCTGCCTATGAGGGGTTACGTCTTTATACGGGATGCGACGGTCGCGTGATTTTAAAATTCATGATCCCTGAGACGTCGAGCGCTTTCTCCTCTTTTTTTGCGGGGGGATGACTTTGTAATCGGGATTTACCGTCCAAGGTCACGGGGCCGGCTCGGAATTTCGATTTTGCGGCCGATGTTATTTAAATAGGCGTCACGACTCGCGACGAAAAGCCACTTGGATGCTGCACACCCGGAACCTACGTAAACCCGATCTTCCACCGCGTCTACCTCGCTTCCGCCCCTCACGGGGACACGCACTGGGATTATCATCGTTCTCTTTCAGCGGACTACGCGAACTCGGGATGCTGGAACTTCCACATTTCCAGAATCCCGCTCCCGGGCTTTTTACCTTCCCCCCTTACCCCTTCGCGCTTACTAAGCTCTCTATACTTCCCACTTGGCTCTCGTTTACGATCGCGCTCCCGTATTGTCGGGAAATAGAGGGAGGAACTCGCTCCTTAACGAAATTCCTCGGCGAAACGAAAGTACAACGTCGCGCCTCTTATCCTCAAAGTTTTGATTTTTCCAACGGGGCTCGGCGTCTGAGCGCAACAGTCGTTTTGACGCACAAGGACGTAAAAATAAGAAACGAAAATAGTAAACAGTATTTAAAGTCAGAGGGAGAGGATCGGGGAAACGGACCAGTGAAACGGAACGAGCGTCTTGAGATGGGCGTGATCGGGCGGTGGCTGGGCGGGAGAGAGGGAGATGGAGAGAGAGAGAGAGAGAGACGGGGGTGGGGTAGGGGGAGCTGAAAAAGGTCGTGATGCGCGACTGACAGCCGGAATAAATATAAAGCTACGAGGCGCGCACTCGTACGGCATTGTTGCGGTCTCTCGATTTCCTCCGGGCCTCCTCCATCAGCCTTTATCCGCCTCCCTGCGATTCCCTTTCTCCCATTGTTATTGCGCCGAGGCAACGATTGGCCCACATACACCTACTCTCTGTAGCGCACACGTACTGCTCGACGTGTTTTTTTACCTTATTTTGTTTGACGCGCGAGCCGCCGGAAAATTCGTTTCCGGTGACGGGGAGAGAGGAGAGGCTGCGGCCTCCTGGACGCGAAATATCCCGGCCAACACCAACACGTGGCCCAAGCGGACCAGTGACTCCCAGAGAATTGCACCTAATCGGAGTCTAGGCCTGACGAGGCTGTCATGTCTGCAGGGACATTTCGAGACCGTGAAAACCTATCCTTTTTCGAGGGAAAAAATTCGAGGGACCTTTTCCTCCTCCTTCTCATCGATTCGTTAAGCTTATAAGCGCGATACGATCATTTTACACAGACGGCATTCCTTCGTCGACGTTCCTGCTTCGCGACCAGGACCACGATTACGCCGCTGTAGAATAACATTTTTTCGCGGACCATTCGATCGCAGTAGATAAACGATCGCGCCATTTCCATCGCGAACCCCACGACTCGGACGAACGCATCCTTGCCTTATCCCCTGTTTATTATCCCTCGATTGCATTTTGAATTATTTCATTAGACGTGCTCCCGTGGATACGTGTCCGAGTCGACTACTGTCCGAGAAAGGGAAAGGGTTGTCGATTTACGAATGGAATCGCAATCGCAATCGCGCGATTCGCTTAATTCCTAACTTAACTAAAGCATTTAATCAATAGTCGACGGAATGCTCTGGGTAAAGTGCAAAACTATGTGATTTGTTTAATACATAGAGCTTTTAGGCGGAATGTAACGTCGATATTTCGCATGTGGCCTGCGCGCATATTAAACAAACAGCGTGTAAAATATAGAGCAGGGCATGTGAAACGCAATTTCCTAAATCAAGTTGATTTTGAAAGGAGGTAATTTTAGTTGAGGGAGAGCCGATTGTGCGGCGATTTACTCGCAGAGGTGACAAATGGAAAAAAGTAAGGAAAGAAGGGGGGGGGGTAGTGTACGTCAATAGACGGAGGCGAATCAGCATAATCGCTCACCGACAAGAACATCCCGAGAAAAATTGCAACAAATGCCAGTAGAGATTTGGGAGAGTGAGCGGCTGCTCGGTATTCCAAGGACGCGAAAATCCTCTGGCTGAAAGAGAGCGGCTCTCGCGAAGCGAATGTTAGGCAGCGGAAGGGGTGTGGGAGCGGGAAGGCCGGAGGGGGTCGGGAAAAAAGGGGCCAAAGAGACGCGAGGCGAAGTCGGGTTACAAATCCCCGCGAACAATGGAGTCAAAAAGCCAAGGTAGAAAACACGAGTTAAGTGGGTCGGGAACGGGAGTGGGTGGATGATGGTGGAGGTGGGGTGGGGAGGGGGGTCGTCACCGGATTGCCGACCGAGACGGCCGGTAAAGGGTTAAGTAAGTAGCCGAGAGAAAAGCGGGGCTCGACCTCCTAGTGTGCCCTTAAGCCAAAGCGGCGCTCAAGGGGTTAGGCCCCCCCCCCCATTACCGGGCCCTCCTACTAATTTGCGTCCCGAGCCTTGACTTTAAGCCCCTGGCGCGCAGTCATTCCCCCGACAGGTAGCCAGGCCGCTTTTTCCCCTGGGGCCGCGGCGCCGCGCGACTTACCTCTGCAGGTGTGCCCGGGAATCAAGACGCCGGCTAATGACGTTTCCGCCCGTGAGGCGATTGCCATCGGAGGATCGGCGCGATGCATCGGGAAAACGTATTGTTTTTGCGGGGGCGGCCTACCGGGGGGGGAGTGATTCCCCCGACGCCAAGCTCTTGAGGACCTTAAATATTTTCATTCTCCTCTCAGGCAGCTAATTACTTTTTCTTCTTTTCTTATTCTCTCTCTCTCTCTCTCTCTCTCTCTATCTTTGACGCTCCGTTAAGACGGCGAAGGACTGTTTTCAGGTCTCTCTCCTCCCGCCTCCCCCTCTCATCGCAATGACATCTTTCGATCGCTCAACCTAATTACTTCGGTTACGCAATTGAATGACTTGGGCAACAAGAGATTACTGGCTAAGTAAGTTATTCGTGACGAAAAGAAGTATTTTTGTGAATAAAATAGAGAGGGAATAAAGTGCATAGCGCAGTAGAGGCCGGAGATTATCGTATTTGAGGAAGCGTTTGTTACATTAATTGTCGATCTCAGGTGATAAATGACCCGGTGATTGGGTAATAATCCGAAGGGGGTTGGGTGTAGCGTTGGGTAAGGTCGGGCCGATAAGGGAAGGTCCGAGGTGTCGGGCAAACAAGAGCGACTGGGTAAATAAAACGGCGGGACGGGTGGAGGGGCGGGAGAGGGTCATTATTCGCCCAGCTGCAGCTCTGTCTAAGTCTAAGGAGCCAAGGAAAGTGAGAGCGAGTGCGTGCGAGAGAGAGAGAGAGAGAGAGAGAGAGAGAGAGAGTGAGAGGGCGAGCGGAGAGGGGCGATGGGGAGGGGGGACAGAAAGGGCGCGGTACGAGCTCCTTTTGCGTGCAGCAGCGAGCGCGGCAAAAGGGATGCATCTCGAAAGAGTGATGGCTTCCTTTCCGACGAAAAATGCGCCCCGCGCTCCGGTTACGTCGGGATCGGCCGATGGACAATGGCCAAGGACCCGGAGCTCGTCATTACTCGCGGGTGTCTCCCGTCCACGGAATCTTGGCGCAAGGACGCCGGGGCTCACACGCTACTGACGGCGGGGGACGATACAATTTTTCCTTTTCGACAGACACACGCTTTTTCTTTTCTTTTCCGGCGATCTCCCTTCAACCCCGCCCCCCGCCCCACTGCAACGGCCTCTTTCTCCCTTTACCGATTCAATGTTGCGTGCTTATCGAGCCGCCCAAGCACCGAACTTCCACGAAAATCACAAGGGCTTTTCTCGATTTGCTTTTTCTTCCCTTCGAGAACTCGTAGCTTCCCATTCCCTCCCTTTCGCGCGCCCCCCACTTCTCCCCACCCCCCACGCACGCACTCACTCACGTAAGCACTCACGCACGCTGGACCGGTCCTTTGGTGACGTCTTCGTTCCTCCCGACCCCGACCCCGACCCCGACCATTGTTTCTTTCCTACTTTCCCTTTGTCCCCTCGATGGGCGCGGCTGCTGGTCAGCCGTCATTATTGCTCTCGTTACGTATTCAAGGGCCCGGAGCCAGACAACGAAGCGTCCCATCACGTGTGCTGCCACTGTTCCTAAGAACATTGCCTCCCGAGCTCGAGAATTCAAATCACGATTAATAATTTAAGCTCGCCTCGCGAGAAATCGAACCTACCTTCTTATCTATTAGCGGATGCTATATTTAATTTTATTCAACCTGGACTGGCTATCCTGACGCCCTGACGCCCTGACGCCCTGACGCCCCGACGTCCCGACGTCCCGACGATCCGTTGGATCGTTGCGCGAGAGACGGAAAATCCTACGCAGCGCTCGGTTCGCCTAATTTATCGCGTCTGCTAAATTATGATTTTTCCTTTTTGCCCTTTCTTTTCATTCTTTTCTTTTCTTTTCTTTATCGCTTTATAAAAGTGAGTGTAGTGGCGCGGGCTCTGAATGAAAGGAAAGCAGTTGGCGGCGATTAGATAACATCGGGAAAAGCACGTCGCGATAATAATCCGAACAACGGGTAGAGAAGTTTCGACGGTCAAACAGCTGCGGATGAGGGTGAAGAGCAGAGCAGAGAGTAAATAATAATAATAATGATAATAATAATAATAATAATAATAATAATAATGTAAAAGAAGGAAAGAAAGAAAGAAAGAAAGAAAGAAAGAAAGAAAGAAAGATAGAAAGAGAGAAAGAGAGAAAGATGGAATGAAAGGAAAAGGAAAATCAAAAGAAGAAAGAAAGGAAAAAAAAAGGAGAAGGAAAACGTAGTAAATAAAACCAGTACATTATGTTCGACAGGTCGCCTCTTCTTCTCGGTCAGTCTTATCTCTCGGCCGTCTTTTTTTCTCTCGGGCGACATGTATCTCCAGTTGCTCCCCCCGCCCCGCCCTCCCCTTCCCCCGCGCGGGCGCTCACCGTCGGCAGCCCTCGGCCGGTCATCGGAAGCCAAAGCCGCGCCGCGCTCAATGTTTTTCCACTCTTGTCTTTTCAATGTTTTTCACGGTACTTTCTCGGTGGTCGAGTTAGGTCAAGGGTTGCGACGAGGAAAGTTGGCTGACGCCTCGGGCCCCGTCGCCCCTCCGACCAATAAATTAGGCGCGCGTCTCCTCGTGGCCTTTGGGGCTTCGGGACTCCCTTACAGAATCTTGCGCGCGCAACCTCAGCACCGGATGGATATGGACCGCTTGCACTTTGCAGATACTGAAAACCGAGAGCTCCGGGAATTTCCGAGGACCGGGTCTTTCTTCTAATTTTTTTCCTTCCTTTTTTTTCCTTCTTTTTTTTCCTCCTCCTTCTCCTCCTCCTCCTCCTTCTTCTTCTTCTTCTTCTTACCCCCCCCTCCTCCAGACGAACTTTTAAATATTTTTCACTCAATAAGTGCTCTATCCCCAATAACCCCTCTATCCTCCTCCCCCCGCCCCTCCCGCCAGCCCTTCTTTATTTCTAACTTTGAATGCTTTTTGTCATCCGAACGGAGGCCCGTACGTTTCTCATTCAATCTCAGTCGAACGCGGGTTAAATATTCAATGTTAAATTTTTTATTATGAAAGAGGTCCGAGGTTTTATAAGGTTCGGAGGTCAGGGTGCATCCTACCGACAGCCTACCGACACCCTACCGACACCCTACCGACACCCTACCGACAGCCTACCGACCAAGAGTTTATAAAAATATGGGAAGCTCAATAATAAATGTCCCCTGATCGCATTATCCGTTTATACCTTTTTTTTCGGCGGATTCTGAGGATTTCCTTCTGATTTATCCTGTCCTCGTTTTGCCTGTCCTTGGAGCATCAGTCCTTGTTTCAGTCGCGCGGAGGTGCAGATAATAAAGAAGCGCGCGGCTGCGACCACGTCGTTACCTTAAACGTCGCTCGGTTAATTTGCAACGGTACGGAAGCGCGGTACGTTGGGGGGGGGGGTGGAGTATGGGAAAAAGATCTTTGCTATCGGATTGTAATTGTCAATGCTCTTTTGAGGGGAGGGATTAGCGTTGAGTGACACTTGTGATAAATAAAGACACGGATGGCGGTGTCGGGGCTTATTACCGAGCGTCGGCTCCTTTATGCACGAGACGTGGCAGCGGCCGTGGGCTACGCTTGCGCGTCAAAGAGATTTCGCGCGGGGGGAGGAAGTAAGTAAGTACGTAATCGGGTGGCGAGGTCAGCGTCGAATCGTGAAAGAATTCACCGGCAGTGAAGGCCAAGTGCCCCCTCGCCATTGTGAAATCCATCGGTGGCATCCGAGGAGCCACAAAGGCAGCGACTCGATAGCGAAATGCAGGAGTAGCGGGGGTGTCGTGAGGGACTCCGCCGGGGCCCGGGCTCTTTAGAGACGTAATAATGGCCGGTGCGCAGTGGCGAGTATCCGCATCGGGGGTGAGAAAGTTCCCTTTGAGCGGCCGCTAATGGAGCGGCTTCGTCAGCCCCGCGGTTTCATTGAGAGGTGGCAGCTCGTGAAACGTGATCAGGGTTTACAGGGTTTATCGCCCGGTAGGCGGCCACGTACCTACGCCTTTAATCCGCCTACGCGCTCGCGCGGCGCTCTACTGGACATCGGAATCACCTCCACCCCCCTCCCCCGTCTCTTTATTCTCCCCCTCTGCCGCAATAACCTCAACTATCCTCGACCATCGCTTATCAAAGATTTTTAACGGCAATTTCATTTCCAAATCAATATTATTAATAACCTACTATCTTTCATTTATTATTATTTGTATCTTTAATAGTCCTTAGTCCCGTAGCTCTGCCAGTAACGACTCCGGACTCGAGCTCCGGGTTCTCTTTTCAAGTAAAGGCGTTGCTAAATGACGATTAAATATCGCCGGGAATAATAATATCTCGTAGGTAATCCCGCGGCCTAAACAAACAAAGTTTCGCGCTCTGTCATTCGAATTGACTGCTCCCGCATCATCCACCCCCCCCCCGACCGTCTCACCCTTCTCACGCCCTGATTTTCTTTTACGCTCTGTCGGGGGGTATTTTCGCGCTGCCGCCGACACGATTACGTCATAAAGGACTCGTCAGCCGCAAAGGAGATTTACGCTCTAAGGGGTTTCATCTCGGTGCACCTCCACCACCACCTCCACCTCCACCTCCACCTCCACCTCCACCACTCCTCCTACTCGTCTAATGCTCTTTCCCGGCCTCGTCATTGGTCCGACTTGTTGGGAAAGCAAAGGATTAAGGAATCTCGCGACGCCCCGAGGCGGATTAAACTTTTTTTCTTATATACACGAGCCGATCGTCTCAATGGAATCTTTTTCCCTTTCGCTCCAACTATTTTATTCTCGGCTTTATTTATTATTACGATACACGAGCTTACGCACGGAGAAGACACTCGGGCGATTGCACGGGGAATTAAAATTATACCTAATATTGTCGAAAATAACAGACGTCGCGTTGTTAAACTCTTCTTACGCGTCTGGTATATGTAGGGTTTGCGCTTGGAAATCTACCGATAAACTTGGATAGAGAAGAAAAATTATAATTTCTTGTGGATTGAACGGCGATCGTGAGCGAAAAATAGGTTAAAAAATTACCTTTAATCATCAGTTGAGCTATATTTAACGAACAGCAGTTTAAATATCATTGAAGTCGTAGACCCAAGCTAGAAAGTATTATAATGTATTATTTATAATAGATAATAGAAGAACTTTATAGATAATAATCATGATATAATATTGTAAAAGTTTAAAAGTTCTTAAAAGCGCTAAGGCAGTAAAAGGATAAAAGTGCAGGGAAACCGGCCGTTACGTAGATTTAAGACTTTGATGTAAATCGACGTAACTTTAAATGGTTGGTTAAGGGCAAACAGGGGCGGGGGAAGCCCCGTTGGATATTTTTCAATATTTACAGGATCATAATTAGCCTTTAGCAAACAGTTCCCCAAACATCTGATAAGTAACGTAAAAGCGTAAATCGCAAGCTGCGCCTCCCCCCCCCAACGTTTATTTATAAGATATAATAATAAGAACAGCAAGAACAACAGCAAGAACAACGACAATAACGACAATAATAATGGGAGTAGCGCCCTAACAAACAGTTGGAGCTAAAAATGTTAGGATTCCGTGTCCCGCAGCGCACAAAAGAAAAAAAGGGTGGGTGCAATAAAAAAATCATGGCCGTTATGGCTGTGGCCAGGTAAAATTAGAGACGAGAATGGGCCGATAAGAATCGCCAGCGTCTTCTCTCTCCTCGTCTCTCTCTCTCTCTCTCTCACTCTCTCTCTCTCTCTCTCACTCACTCTCTCTCTCTGTCTCTGTCTCTCAGCCGGTCGCAGTTTACTTAATAAAAGGGAGGATTCCCAGCCGTGACACGTTTGTTCGCGCGGAGCTGCGGTCAATTATTGCCGCGCGTACCCGCTCCTTTCGGCTTTATCCTCCCCGACTCCTCCTCTTCCACTCCCCGCCCGCTCCCCGTTGCACAACGGCGAGCAGTGCCGGGCCGGGAAAGAGAAAAGCTCGCGCTGAAAACAGAAGGCTCGGGGAGGCATCAGCTGCGAGCCATAAATTTCTTAGCCCTTTTCTTGGTCAGCGACACAAGTCAAGCTCGGACTCCGTCTGTCCCCCACGTTAAACTCTTCCATTTCGTAATGGCCTCCCCCCGCCCTCCACCCTCCCTAGCTGTAGCTCGGCTACCTTCTCAGTCTCTTGCCTTTTCTTGCCTTTTCTTGCCTTTTCTTGCCTTTCATGACATTCGGAAGTTCCGCATTCGGAAAGATTGAGTGTCTGTGTATCCTCTGCCTAGGTACAGTCGGGCTACTACGGTCCCGGCTGTCCATGTCCCCGTACACCCCCCGTACCCCCTGCCTCCCCCGCCCCAACTCAATCCGACATTATAGATAATAATTTAAACCTTTACATCGACTCCGAGGCGTTTTACAAGAAAGAGATAGGAGTGCAACTCATTCGGAGAGAAAAGTCATTCGCGTGGCTATGAAATTATACG
Organism: Ceratosolen fusciceps; assembly: GCA_018883505.1. Lineage (NCBI taxonomy): Eukaryota > Metazoa > Arthropoda > Insecta > Hymenoptera > Agaonidae > Ceratosolen > Ceratosolen fusciceps. Next base: position 5,924,993 of record RCIC01000005.1, read on the forward strand.
TTCCACACGTTATTGTACTTCACACTATTGTCATTCGTTAATAAGCGCATCTACTGCTTAATCAGTAGGAAATAGTAAGAGGATGTCTTCGATAAAATAGAACTTGAAAGGAAAGAAGGGACACGTAATTTTATAATAACTGTAAGGAAATTTTTGGAAAAGCGTGAAAGTCTTTTAGTTAAAAAAAAAAAAAAGAAAAGAAAACAAAAAAAGAAGAAGAAGAAGGAGAAAAATGTAAGAAGGAGCTCTTGCGTGGGACTGTACAGTAAAAACATTCTGTACGGATAGGCTTTATAAAGAAACAGAAGAGCAACCGAAGGCGTCGGAGCTGAGTTATGACGGCCCGGTGCAGCTCGTCTATAACCAAGAGCGCTACACCCGAGAAAAGCGTATAAAGCCGCAATAGAATAGGGGTTAGGGGAGAGGAAGGAGGATATAAATGCTTGCCCCAATCCTTCACTTGATTCTATCCACTCTTTTCCTTCCCTCCTACAAACGTTTTGACTTTCCTTTAAATGGGACTCTTTTTACCAAAAAAAAAAAAAAAAGCGAAAAAAAAACCTCTCTCTCTCTCTCTCTCTGTCTGTGTCGTTCTCGTCCCTCCCACCGCGTTACACATACGTAACGAGTGACTTATAGGTCCGTTAGGAGTACGCGAGGCGTGCGTGCGTACCAGTTTACGCTCTTGGGGAAATATACACATCGACGCGTTTAATGCTCTCTTTAACGCCGAGCTCCCAATGATCCCGGCTTTTATGATCGATGCCAGGATATATATATATATATGTATCGAACTCGCTTTACGAAAATCCTTTGAAAGGCTCGCGCTTTCACAGCAACTCCGTTCCCATTATCATTCTCTTTTTCTTTGTCCGATTCAATTCTCCTCTGTTTATATCGCCAATAACGCTATCCTTCGGTATCCCCCCGCGCCCTGCCAGATTATAAATAAACGGAATCAGTATCAAATAATCCCCCAAGGGCAATCGATTCGGCTAATAATTAACACTTAACACTTTCATTCTTGTCGGGTATAAAACTCAATTATCATATATCGAATGTATTTATCCCTCGGTGTCCTGTCGGCAAGCGAGAGCTCCCGTCTACCGATATTTTCCAATTTTAATAATAGTAATAGCAATAATTTCGCCTCGCCTTTAACCGATACCATAAAACAAAAGATTTCTTAAGATTATTTATCGTAGTTAGTAAATATAGTAGCGGCTATCGAGCGAGCAAATACATTTGTATGGAGAGGGGAAAAGGTATGAAGCATTTATAGGGGAAAAGCTCATATGAAATATGAAAAACTTAATCCGTATCGTAAACGGACCGATTGCGCAACGGAATTGTTCGCCCGACAAGGAATATACTTGGTAAATATTTATTTCAGGCCTAAATTTATGTTTCGCAACATAACCAGCGGGGATACTCTGGACATCTTTTTCCAAATTTCGACCCGAGTTCCGTCCGGGATTCTATCGGCATTCCCGATACAACAAGATAACGATTAATGTACGTATATATATATGTACTAAGATTAGACGATAATGAATTAGGTAAGTAGTTGTAGGCTGTGGATTGGGTAGCAGCAGGTGACGAACCGATTGGTAATTGCGAGGGAGTAATCGATAGAGGTGGCCGAGTCGAGTCGAGTATCGCTACAGAGGGTGTATGGGGTAGGGGGGGGGACGCGACGGAGGGAACGCGACTTTATTTTTACGCGTTAAAGAGTACTTAGTCGATTTATTTATTGACTCCGAGCAGCGGTTCTGGTATTTTCGTAGGGACATTGGGAAGGTATCCTTCCTTCCTTCCTTCCCCGGGCAGAATTAGAATCGTGAATGGGGCGTATGCGCGGGAGGAGGGTATCGGGGCCACAAATAGATACGGAGTAGTAAATAAATAAAGCGCGCGCGGACTCCGGGACTATAAATCCAGAGCCGTGCACAAGGTTTCCTTAACGGAGCCGCGCCGGATTTGTATTTCGAGAACGTCCCTCGCTTTCCCGGTAGCTCAATTACCCTTCTATTTTACGAGCTCGGCGCGTGTTGCACTCGAGGCTCGAGGATCGGCGACGGGACCCGGGAGTGGCTTAAAGGCGGCGCGCCTATTATCAATCCTGGGCTGAGACAAAAGCCCGGGGCCGCTTAAGCACCGGCGTCGAGACCTTCGTCACGAACTCAGGATTTTACGGATCTTTTCCGGATTTTCATTCTCCCTCCCCTCCCCCACAAAATATGTTAATGCACTGGCTGCGCGAGACTCTCTCTCTCTCTCTCTCTCTCTCTCTTACCCCCGCCCCCCTATGCCTGTCTCGGCTCCCGTGATTTTCCGAACATTAACCGTCGAGCCTCGGTCACGGGGACCCGCCACCCCCTTATCGCTCGGATGATTTATGATTTTCTCGGACGCGGGAGTTCGACAGGTGGAGGGGGGGGGTGGAGCGGGCGATGTTTCGGCATTCTCCTCCATTATTGAATCGATAGGGTCCCCTTATCGTGGAGCTATCAGGAGCTCGCCGAGGATCGCGTGACTTATTTGCCAGCGGAACCAGCGGACGTTAAAATTCTTGATTTGAGGATCCCGAGTGTAGCCGATGATCCATCGATTAGGACTCGGGCACATGCGGTATTAGTGAAGAAGACGTCGACGGGGAAAGGATAATTATCGGGGGATGATGGCCTCGGCTCGCAGCTGGAAACCCGCGCGTCCCGCTCCACCTGTCCCTTCAGTATTCTAATCCCGTCCCGAATGCGCTTTTACAAAAACTCTTTTCACGGACTGCGGCGGACCGAGATCGGGGCACATAGATCGGGCCCTCGATACCATACGGCCCGACAGTCTTATTTTATCCCCCCCCCCACCCACCCGGGCCCGGCACACCCTCCACTCCCCCGATCGCCTACACTTCTAACCGGACGAGTTGATCTCTCGACTCGGCGAAAGCTTTACGAGTTATTGCCTCCCGTAATATGAAATCACTTGCCGATTTAAACGGGACTCGTGCATGGAATACGTGGAACCCCTCTGCCACGCGGCACCCTCGCCCCCCCCCCAGGTACTCACTATTAGAGACGGGCCTCGCCATTTATTCGGGCACCAGTCACGAATAATCCACAGCCAGCGTCCAAAAGTATTTTTAGGGAGGGCTTTAATAAACATTGTCAGCTTCCGACCGCTCTCGGGGAAATTCCGAAACGCTCGTCGGCCATTCATCTAAGAGATAGTAGAAAAGAAAAAAAAAAAAAAATCGAACGACGCGCAGAAGTAAGTAAATAAGTAAGTGATCCGTGATCTAGGGAGAAAGCGAGAGAGGTACGCGCGCGCGCGCGCGCGCGTGCAGAGGAACGAGAGGACCGGTTTTCCCTCCAATTCGTCCTTCGATTGTTCAATATTTTCCCCCAAGCGCTCCCCGCTACGACATCTTTGTCTTTCCATCTCCGTTCACCCGCGTCTCGATACTTATCTCCCTTGAGCTCGTCTCTCTCTCTCTCTCTCTCTCTCTCTCACTCACTCACGCACACACTCTACCTCGGAGTTCATCTGTCGCATTTCATTATCTACGAGCGCAGGCATTCGTGAGCCGCCCACGTTCCTCCCTAACCGATCGTAAACCTAATTTATGAGCGTTTTAGTAGCCGCGCACGCGCACGCGCACTAGTCCTGCCTCTCGCTCAAGCCTCCGACGCTCACAGCAACTCGAGCAATATTCAAACGGCTTGTTTATAATTTTCAGTAGCGGAGGTCGTATATAGAATTTAGAAAAGCTTAGAGGCCGTCTTTCTTTTGCCCATCGCCGTCCACCTTGCCCAATAACCGCTTCGAGTACGCGGTTCTATTTGAAGCCACCAGCCATTGGCTATTTATACATTGTTTAAAGACAATGTCAAATGTATTTGTTCGTAATTCTCAAACAATAGATGCTCGCTAGATGAAATTTACACAGCTTGTCGGTAATTTGTAATTGCCGGTATTTCTGTTGTATAAAGTATTGGCCGTCCAATTACCGGCAATTCATAAGTCTGGCAAAGTATCACAGATAAACACGTGTAACGTCGAGTTATTAATAAATACGTGTATCAATGTCACAATTACGCAAGGAAATTACTGTAAAAATAGAGGATATTTATACACTTAGAGGTAGAATAACGCCAAAGAATAAGGTAATCGGCTCGTTATCGTTAGATACAGTTAAGCATCGGATGCGATGTCGAGTCCTTAACGAGTGACATCGAAGCGCCTGTTTATAAAAGCACAAGTACCGTCGGAGGTACAATGACGTAGAGCGCAAAAGGTGAAATAAAAATAGTGCGAATGGGGTGGAAGACGGCCGAGCAGATAGGACAGATTGTAAAGGAGTAGGAGTGAGCGGAGTGAGGCGTGAAGTTGGTAAGCCACTTGAGTCAGCCCTTAAACTTCTTTATTAAACGGGATCTCGTAATAATTACGTCTCGGAGGACATGCGCGCGGTGTCACGTGTCCCGGATAAAGGGACTTTGTATGCCGCGTGGGCGACATCTGGCCGCGGAGGCTTTCTCCTCCACCTCCACTTCCACCTCCACCTCCTCCTCCTCCACCTCCTATCTATCGGCGAGGCACAGCTGCGTTAGTTACTTATCGCTCGTTAATAAGGACATCCCGAAAGGGCCGAGGAGCCGAGAGGCCACGGGCTCTCTTCTCTAATCAATGTCGAATAATACCGAGACCCGGTGCGCCTCCCACCTTCGCAGCCCACCACGTAAAGCGGCGGCGGCGGCTTTAATCGCCAAAAGCCTTTCATCGCGACTGATAGCCACTCTTTCACGCTTCGACTGCGCCGTTAATTCCCCCCGCCCCTCCCCCGCCTTTTTTCCATATCCGTCCCTCCATTTCTCCTCTGTCCCGCCCGCCTCGCCCCTCGCCGAATCTTCGTCCCCTCGACTGCTTTACCGGGAGATAATCCCGGTGTCGCTCCGGGACGAAGGCCCCTCTTTCCCACTTTTAGTCCCGTTCGATTAGAGATATAACGATTTTCGTAACGTCGAACTCGAATTATTTTCCCGATGCTCCCGTCGGAGTTTCCCGGAGTTTCCATTTCCTCCGAGCCGTACACGAACAACGAGACTATAAACCCTCGCATCGCTCTTTCGTGCTTACGCAGTAGGAATACTTTAAAGAGGAGACGTAGCCAAGGCCAAGCGGCCAATAAAACCAGTGCTTTTGTTTATTAATTAACGATTACGGAGTCACGGGGGTTTTTTTTTGGTTTTTTTGTTTTTTTTGTTTTTTTGTTTAGTTTTTTTATTACAATGGACGGCATTGTCAGTCGACAGTTTCAAGTCGAGTCCTTACGTTATTATGGCAATATAATATAATTATATTGCCTGCCTCGTCTGGCGCAGCGTTAAATGGATTTTAATGGATCATCCTCCCCTCGAGGAAGGAGCCGCGCGCTTCCTCAGTGACGAGAATCGGTGTTGAATTCCAAATGAAGGGAAATTAATGGGCTCTGAGTGGTCCCGGACGGGGAGGACCTCGTTGAAAATTTCGGTCTATCGGTAGCCGCATTGAGCTGCCTGGATCAATAAAAAAGGATTAAGGATTAGGATCCTTATCGGTTCAAAGCAAATTTTCGAGCCTCTACGCCGGGGACTTAAAAAGTTTAAAAAGGAAAACACGGCGCTGCGCACATACGGATCAGCTATCGTGGAAAGTGGGATCGGGGCCCGTGAATTCTGGGAGGTTTCATCGCTCGAAAGGTGATCCTAATCTAGGATATCCAACGTCTGCGCTTAACGATTGCTCGCATGGTCCACCGGAGCCAGACACTGCAATCCTTTCGGCCCCGGGCCAGGCCCCCCCCCCCGATGTTTTCAATTTCTCCCTTCCCCCCCCTATTTTTTTCTTCTTCTTTTTTCTTTTTTACCCCCGAAGCTTTTCTTCGCGCTGGGGTAGGTAGAAAACGGCGTACCTCGCGAGCGAGAGAGAGAGAGAGAGAGAGAGAGAGAGAGAGTGGAGAACAGGAATGTGTGCACTCGCGAGCGCTCAGCCGGATGATTACTCGAGAATTTACTATAGCATTCCTGGAAAACTCTACGTCCCTCCCCCTCCCCTACCACCAGCAGCATCAGCAGCACCAGCAGCACCACCACCACCTATACCACCACCACCCCCCATCATCAGTTCTGGATAGATCATGGGAATTTTTATTTCTTGCGTAAGCCGGCGAAGCCGTCCCCGTCCCCGTTCCCATCCAGTCCCGGCGCAGGTTGGAATACCTTTATCCTGGATTTTGTCCATCAATAGCATTTAAATTTGCTAATGGGAGGCTTATTCTTATCCACGGGCCTCTTTATTTCATTCACCGGGCCTGCATTGTGCGAGCCTTCTATTTTCTCCTTTGGAATTCTACGAGATTTGACACATCGATTCATACTTTACACCCACGCGTACATTGTAATCATCATAATTTGTAAGTAACATATATTATATTCGTAACAGTTATTGTAATACATCATAATGATGTTGGTACATTAGGGAAATATATCGATTGATTTTCATGAAAATTAAATCAGATAGAATATTAATTTAATTTGGCCTCTACTCGATTACTTTTGATTTAAAATACAAGCAATTCAGCTCGAACTAGAAATTTTGTGACCGTCAGAGGGCGACCCTCTGATATAAGGGTAGTAATACATTTTTACTGTCATTTGAAAAATACGTATTAATCACGTGTGTGAGGCATATGGGCTTGGGCAGCGAACCCTTTCACGTGAGTAATGACGAAAGCACATGCACATTTTCATTAGAAAACGAAGGACCCGCTTGTATTTGTTCTTTTTTTTTTTTATATTTTTTTTTATTTTTTAAACGAGATCAGACTCGTCGTCAATCAACCCCTTATCGTAAAAAGGAAAAAAATGACGTGAGAAAGCCATTAGGAATTGACAGCTCTTGTATGCGCGTAAAGAGTTGAAATAATTTACCGTATCGGCCAAGACATCTGCTCGCTTATTATTACTTTATTTTAATTTTATTTTCTTCTTCTTCTTCTTCTCCTTCTTTATGTTTCAAAGCAGAAGGGATATAAAATGGTTGTACAACGTGCCTTTTGTATCAATAAGCCAAGTGAAAATTTTTCCCATTCAATTCCTTCCTTATTCTAAGACATTTTTAACTTTCTTTTCTTTACAAGTTTTATTACATGATGATGCCAACAAATACTGAATCCACGATAAAGTGTTACGATCTATAAAAACGTATCGTACAGAATCTTTTATGTAAATCTTAAAGGACATAGAGACATTTATGCTTACTGAATTACAAGCTCCTCCCCTATCTAACTAATGACTTTGCATTCCGAATGGAAATTTAATATTCAAATACGAATTTTAATCCTATTATTTATTATATATACATATATATATATTTTTTTTAATAAGAAGATACGTAGGTATTGTAGTCCGTGCGTTACTACTCGAGATTACGTCCCGATAATGATTAAACGATTTTTGAAAAACCCCATGGAAATTGTGCTCGTCCGATGGCTGCGTAGGATAATTTTAAAAAAATGTCGCGAATGACAAATAGATCTAGAAGTATATTTTATAGGGCAATTATAAAATTATAATTTACTCCGTATAAATTATTAATCTCTTTGTACGTAAAAGAGGGGGAGGGGTTATTGGGGGGGGGAGAATTTAATACGTTCGGTTAAAGAATAAATAATCTGGAAGAATCTTGTAAATAGTCCGACATCAAGTCCAATTAGGCAACACGTTATCTCAAGGACAAAGACAAACCAAGAAGAAGGAAAAGAAGAAAGAGTAGATCGGCACAAGGAAAATCCATAAAATGAAAATGAACTGGACGCTTATGCTCCCGGCCCGGGACTAGGCTCATAAAATCTATTTATTTAAGTATGTGTATCTGGCGTGGAGCGAAGGATAATGAAGGGCTCGACAAAAAAAAAAAAGACCATTAGTTCATTCTTTGTATACGCTGTTGAATACGTAAACAACGTGCATATAATATATAAAGCGGGAATACGTTGGAAGGAGCGGGGAGCGTTGTTCCCGAGGAAGAGTATCAATCAAGAAACTGGGTTTCGTGGACGCGTGGCTGCTGCTGCTGCTGCTGCTGCTGCTGCTGCTCCTCCTGCTCCTTCTCCTCCTCCTCCTCCTCCTTCTCCTACTCGATACACGTCATTGATAAATGAGGGCTGTTTCGGTTACATCACTAGGTCCGATCACCCTTATTTATTATCCCTTTGGTCGCCCCTGCGATTAACCCTAATTTCAAACTAGCCGCTCTTAGGACAATATAAACAATTTACTAAAGACTCGGAGCCTCGTCGTTTCACGAGCGAACGGAGAACTAATCCATTCTCGAGACAAACTACTCTGATTTCCTTCAGCTTCTCAAGAATCTTCGATCGTTCGAATAAATATTTGGCCAGTCGCTCGATAGGGCGAAAACGCCAATAATTAACGAATTCTTCTTTATCGAATCGCTAATAACCAACAGATGGATGAAAACTTGTAGAGTTCGAAGTGAGGGACGAGAAATTATTGACAAATATTGCTTTGGCGACAGGAAATCAAATCTTGATGAAATTTCCTGTCTTTCTTTCTTTCTTTCTTTCTTTCTCTTTTCTCTTTATTCAGTTTTATATAAATTATATACATTTTTACGATTAATGAAAGCGCATTCGTAAAGACTTTTATGAATTTATGTTGGAATCGTAGGAGTTGTTAAGAATTGCACGATTTTTATAAAAATAACACGTTGGGCTTTATATTTAACAACGTGATGTCGACGGTCGTTTCTCTGATATGAATAGATCTATAATACGCGGACTGATAGTATTCTTCATTAAACATAGCGATTAAAATTACGTTTTTCAATGACATGTGAGTACGTCCGTTAAGAATGTCCTATAGAAGCTCATGTCTATGTGAATATTTATTTTCTCTGGATGAATGGGTACTTCTGGAAACTGTGCTGTCGATCTATTAACACCTATAATCTTTCCGAGATGTGTAAGCCGGGTCCTCCGCTGTCTCCCTGAAAGTAACAATCGATCCACAAATACACTGACACTGACTCTGGATAATGATATTGACAATATTTGTCGATCATAATTTGCGTCGCAGCGAGCCGTTAATTAAATGGGCAGTACGTTCGATTGATTTTAACAAACTCGTCTTTGTAAGCTAAGGGTATTGATGCTTACTATCGAGCTTACAAAGACGAGTTTCATTGCATTCCATAGCAATATTGTTTTGCCGCTCGTATTTACCTTTTGCATGAGGACGTGCGGATTAGAACGGCTGCGGATAAATCTCCGATCGACGTAGGCTCTCGATCCGGGGAGTATGCCGATCGAGTCCTCGCATTCTTGGGTCGATAAGCCGGCCTGCAATCTGAGCTTCCGCTCCGTGATAAACGATATCTGTCAGATTGGACAGAAGGCCGAGAGCGGTAGTAATAAGCTAAAATATATTTTACTCGTTATAAGGCCTATAATGAATTCTCATAGTTCTCATAGTTCACGCGTAAACTGCTAAATGTATATTATATATATATATATATAATTTACTCTTGTGACAGCTATGTCATTGGCGACAAACTGAAGCGATTCTCTTCTCGTCTCGGTCCAGTCCAGTCCAGTCCAGATACGTTTTCCACCCTAAAAATGTAATATATATATATTGGCGTGCCTCGAGTTATTTGAGCCGAGGAGTATCGCTACGCCTAGTCATTTTTCATCTGCCAAGCAGTGTTGGGCGGCTAGAAAGTCCGCGCAAATATGATTGTACTCCGCTCGTCTCGAATTGGTATTAAGTCGTGTCAGGGATACAAACCTGCTATTGCTTTGGATTGGAATATTGCCCACCTGAATCGTTTCAATGTTATTGTTTAAATACGTTTAATTATTCACAACTCCCGAGGCCACCAATTCACTGCACCTTCTTTTTTATTATTACTTTAATCGTTACAATTAATTATTTCTAATTGATTCTTCCATATTGCCTTCTGTCCAACGAAAATTTAATCCATCTAATGTTACTTACGTTATTTCAATTATTATTCGTATATATATATATTAGGGGATGCAAGGTATTATGACCATACAAAATATAAATTATAATATTACCCTTGATTTATATATACGTTGATGAGTATAATGGAACAGATTATATTTCATGGGCAATATCTTTATTAAACTTGCCGCGTAGTATTGGGAATCGAATATTTTTACTACTTAAAAATTAATATGCACGGATCAAAAAAGAAATGGAGCCTTAGAGACATGCTAAAATAAAAAAATAAATACGATACTATCGATTTATGCATGCACGTGAAATAAAATTACAATGAATATTTGTTTAATTGACACGAATTACATTATTATTGTTATACATAATAATGTTCGATGTGAATTGTGATTAAATGCTAACTATAATCTACAAGTAGATTATTGAGGTTATTGGCTACGACAATTCATATATTTAGATTTTATTATAAAATAACGGAGATGTTATTGTTTGAAATTGCATACCCATACGTAATTCTACATTTTGCAAAATCTTGCATGTAATTACCAAACACTTTACACAAAATTTTAAGTACAAGAATAGAAAATAATATAAAACAAGGTACATGAAATTACAAATATTTTTCAATATCTCTGTCAGATTAATCGTGGTTATGAGAATTTGGGGCAGTTACATCGAATACTAAATTTCTAGAATTCATTCAAATGTTATATTTATTATTTTGTAAACATTTGAATACATTTTGTTCTTCTTAAAACCATTAATAATTTTGTCATAAGATATTATAGAGTTTTTCGAAAAAATGTACGACTAAGTCATAGATTCCGAATTTTATTATTTTATTTTAAAAACGTAATCTCATACATAATAAATTATTTAACACTGACTAAACCCTAGTATTTTATTAAAATGACTAATACATTTTCCATTTTCTTTCACTGCTTATGTATATATATATATATATATTCTTATGTAAAATTCGTTTTAACATCCGTAATAAATGTTGTATAAAATGAGACACTTATATGGATGTTTATTTTGGAACTGTTATCATCGATATTTGGACACGTTGATCTATTTATGCCAATGACCGTCCCTCTGTATATAAGTGGACCTCCGCTATCGCCCTACAAATAACAAAAAAAACCTATTACGTATCACAAGAGTAATGTAGATGTAAAATTTAATAAAGCTAATGAAATCACACGTTGTATATAAAATATTTGAATATTTCAAAGTTGAAACGAGCTGCGGATATTGCGTTGAAAAGGTCTTGTTATACAATTTGATTATTAACTGAATTCGCAATAGTTTAACAGATTAAAAATAAATTTTTTTTTTTTAATTTCAGAATCAGTGTTTAGTCACGATGTTTCATAAACATTTCATAGCACTGGTCCCCATCAAGAGGTTGCAGGTCATTCTCAAATATTTTATTACGCTTAAAAGCAATTGTGATTTTATTAGCGAGACGAGTCGATTTTTATCGAAAAGTCCTCTCAGACTTATATTATTTCTAAATAAAGTACTTCTATAAAATATAAAATTTAATTATAAATAAGAAATCGGAATATTATATTGGGTACAAATTCCTATGTTTCTATATTTTAATTATATTTTAAAGAAAATTTTTAGTACCAAGGTTCTTACATATATGGATAAAAAAAAAAATTATTGATCGATTAATTATTGTAAAATTATATTATAAAATATATGTAATGAAAATGTAAAAGTATTATGTGTTTCATCAAATCTTTTCAAAGTGGCTTTTATATTGCATTTTCAAGCGGTTTTAGAGCGTTTCGAGCATTATAAACAGATGTATATTAGATAGTGGATCAAGTATTTAAACATACTTTATTTGTTCGTCTAAGCAATAATACTTCATTTTTAAGAATTTACATTTAGCATTTGACATTATTATTCTAATAGTATTTCATAATCTTCGTTTACAGTTATATAAAAATACAAAAGTAAGAAAATTTTTGCTTTTGTAAATTTAGACATAATAATCAATCGAAATTTTCTGTAAATTATATTTGTAATTAATATCATATTTATACATAGTTTATATAAACATATTCATACTTATTTAGTTAATTTATGAAAATAATAGATTTTTTTTTTTATTACATTTATATCAAGATTTTATCTAACAAAATTTGACCTGAAATTTATAATTTTGATTTTAAATTATTAAACGATTGAGCCGAACAATTTATTTGTTCTACTTTTAAGTTTGTATATCAATCGGATACAAAGTAAATGCAATATAAATGCCTACAAAGTTAAGAATCCAAGAATCCATTGCTTAAAATTACTTTAGACGTATTTTTTACAATATCGTTATAAATTCTTATTATTATTATTATTCACAGTATCATTAATGCAGCTTGTTTATGTACATATATCAGATAAGATTTCTCCGCAGTTCATATCTCTGACTGAGAAATGTAATATAAAGCGGATAAAACTACCGAATGATGTATATATACGTATATACATAAAGAATAGTTCTTACGTGCTGTATCAATCCAAATGGCGTTGTGTCAGTGCATATGAATTTCGAGTTGAGCGAAACCGTCTTGCCGACGGCATTTTTAATTTTATTTTCGCAATACTCGTTCGAATTCACTTTTAATATCGCCTTTTCCATGTGCCGCGGATTCAAACCATCATTCGATATACCCCATCCAGCCACCACAACGCTAAATCCAACAAAATCCTTCCCAGGTAACGGGGAAACCTTGGCCGGGGTGATTTTATTGGTAACTGCTTTGGACAACTGAAAACATTAACATTTCCAAGTAATATAATTTTCAAGTAATGATAATTACGTTGGACGTATTCGTTGCCAAATAAAAAATTTCTATTACTTTTCATTCATTGTAATGAGATTGTCCGTTAATGCCGAGGTATTAATTTAACGTAAGATATTTTCATGCAAACTCTTGTTCAATATAAAATTATAATTTACCCTTGCAATGGCAATGTCGTTTAGCTTGTCTTCAAGAAAATATTTCCTTTTTCGGGCCCACGTATTGTACGATATCCACCAATTAATGTAGTGCATTACAGCAGTCCGTAGATCGTTTGAGTTGACGAGTGCATAAACATTCGTGGTCTCCTCCCCTTCTAAGCAATGCTCGGCAGTCAAAACATCTTGCAGCGATATAAGAGTTCCCATGCAAATATGGTTTCTTTCTAATGCAATATTCTCATTGCCATTGCGCATCAAAGATACGAGAAAGGAAAATTCTTTTTGCTCCGCCTTTTCAACCTTTTCTCCAATTAGGGCTTTCGCGTGCGTCAATATACAGTGATTGTCTAAAAAAATATTACTTTTACAATACGTGAGGTGAACAATAATATGTAAAGAATGGTGAACTTACAAATCAAAATGCAATGACCAACGAAAAGATAAATTTTAATCGACATGTCAATGGTGCCGATGAAACGAAATTATATGTAACAAATTGATTATTTTAACATACGATGTATTGGAATCAATGCCCTTTATTACTTTTTTTAAAGGAATTCAATCAAGTGAAGTAATTCAATTCAGAATAATGAAATTTCTTTATGAATCGTCTAATTAAAAATACAATATTTGTTGTTGTAGTAACTATCTAATAATGAATACCATTCAATCGCTGTAATTATCATTACCCATGTAAATCTACACATGTATTTATATACATATATGTGTGTATATATATGCAATATCTGATTTATACAAAAATTCTGTTATCTTCAAGGTTATTACAACAATATTTTTATCTGTTTATTCATTTAGCAGTTTATGTTGCTCCAGAGGATTAAATGATAAATATTCTATTGTCATAAGATTTCTAAAATCTACGAAGGTTATAATAACGAACAAATCTGTTTTATAATAATTACGTTTTAAAGATTAATCAAAATATGCATTGTATGTTTGTATTTTTATTTAATGCAAGCACGTAAATACATATGCCTATTATATATATATATATATATATATATATCTAAATATGCACAAAGTTTAAATAAATAAGTAAAATTTAAAATAATTAAAATTAAAACTATTTCAAAAAATTTAACTTATATAAGTTTTTTAAAATAAATAAAAAAATTTTTACACTATTAAATAATGATGACTGGACATCGTATGTTATACTACTGGTCATCACAAATATTTAAAACATTTGATTTATGTATCATAAAACGTATATCTTTCTAAGCTGTAAAATGTTAAACCATAAAATAAATTTCAATTTATATTCATTCATATAAAGAAAATTTAAATAAGAGCTCATACTTTATTTTATCCCTCCGGAAGTGGTTCGGAAGTAATTGTCGTTTACATGTATTTTTGCTTGAAATATTATTATTTTATTATAATAAGCAGATTAAATTTATGTGACTTATTAATTGAATCTATAAAAATCCTTTATTTATTTCTCTATTTTCTTTTTATGCTAACCGCTTTCTTTATAAGTTACGGTAATATATAAAAGGAAGAAACAAAGGATGAGTGACAGAGGGGGCGGGGAATTAATTGGGAGAATATACGAGTTAGATTATTATCATTACAACAATATTACATATTTGTTTAATATATTTTCTTTACTTGATCAGAATAACATTATTAGTTATTATTTAGAATGTATTTAAAGCGCTTTACCGCCTTTATTTTTCTTTACCTTTATTAAATAATCGTATAATTACAATCTACACTTCATTCAGATTTGTAATTGTCAACTGTATTTAATTTAAAGGCAATTCTTAAGTAATTATATCTGAAATTCATATTGAATTAATATTTGTGTCATTTATCTGTTTACTTTCAGCTATAATCCGGAATTTATACAATAAATTCGAGTTTTTTTTTAATGTAAACATTAAATAAAAATGGAATTTTTATTTAAATTAAAAACTCGAATATTTTTTATGATACGGAATTTTGCGGTATTACTTTATTACTTGTAATCGAGCTTCTCATTACCTATACTATATGAAAATAATATATCGAACCAAAAAATAAAATAAATTTGCTACATTATATTTATTATAAAAATAATGTATGATAAAAATAAATACGTTTTTTATACGAAATATTATTAATCAAAAGTACTGTAAGGACTTGATCGAAAAAAATTGAGAATCGGTCGAATATATATTTATTAACATCCTTTATAAAGATTTTTCTTCGTAATTAGTAATTTTTTAGTTGTAATTAAAAATAAAAATTTAATTCTAATTTAAAGTATTTTATCTATAACATATTATTTATAAGTTATGTATACAATATTCGAATAATATTTAAATACTTTATATATAAACGAATTATCGGGTTATAAAAAATAATGTTAATTATAAAATTAACATGTTGTAAATGTTAATTATAAAAATAAATAAGGTAAAAGTCGTAGGAAAAAATTATATACGTAAGGAAAGGTTATTCGTAAACGGTAAATATACGTGAACTAACACGTGTTAGAAAATAAATTTTCAGCACATTTTACAGTCGATCGATTGCTTTTGATAGTATTGTCTATATTTAAATGAAGGAATACTCCTTTTAATGCGAACTTCTTATTGTTTAATCTGCGTATTCATAATGGAAATCATTTCTTGTCACGTCGGCAATAAATGGTCTGTAGATGTTAATGCTCGTGTGAACATTAACTTTCTCTGGATGGAAATTACCGACTCCGAATGGACGTGTATCCTTATGAATGGCTATTACTTGACCCATGGACAACAGAGGTCCGCCGAAATCACCCTGAAAGGTAAAGTAACGTTCATAGTTATCCACTTACGATTTCATAAAAACATTCAGTTGGAGAAAATTTAAGATCTTTAAATGTATTTATATATATATATAAGAAGAAGATGAAAGGAAGCGATTTTTGACCAGGATGTTTTAAGCTTTTTAAAGGCATAGACTTGTGTGTGTGTGTGTGTGTGTGTGTGCTGTGCTGTGCCGCGCAATGATGATTGACTTGAAAGTAAATTCGCTTCCTTGGATGTATAATTAGCGTTTAAAATTCGTATAAATCCGATGCATGAAAGTACAGTTTGTCCGATAAAATGAATAATGCTTACGTCGTGGAGTAGTACGAAAGGTTGAGCGGATGTACAGAGTAATTTACTGTGTAAGCGAGTTCTGTATCCTTGGAGAGCTGTTATTCTGGATGCACATATGTGATTCGTTAATACTCTCACTCTCGCCTTGAGTGCAATATTCGATATTCGGCCGTTATTTGTCCTCCCGTATCCTACCATCACAGCCTCTGTGTCATAAAAGTTTGGCGCGTAAACAGGAGAAATGATAGCAGATCGAATTGGCAGATCGATCACATCGCTCAACTAAAGAATCAATAGAATCGATGAGAATCGCTTGTCCGGCGCGATAGACGCGAAGCTTCATAACATTGACAAATATTCGTCAGATAATAATAGATGCTGAGGTTCAGTTAAATACCTTCATGACAGCGACATCGTTGTCAAAGTCGGGGAGGTCGATTCTTCTTAAATTTGCCCAGTCGTTGTAATTCAACCACCAGTCTATGCCGTAGGTCGAGCCGAAAATTAAGGTATTCGTCCCGGCGACTACCATCGTTTCGTTCACCAGTCTGTTTTCTATGCATTGTGCAGCAGATAAGACGTGCAGAGGCGACAGAAGCACAGCCGTGCAAATGTGATCATTTATGGGCACTGGATTGCGAACGTTCCGGTGCATAAGGGATACAATAAATGAATATTCGTCTGGTTCGGTTGTGTAAATGCCTCGCCCGATCATCCCATTCACGGAGATCCTTTCCACCCCTAATCAACAGGAGTAGACGTCAAGTGCTTGAGTAATAATTCAAGATAAACCATTTTCTCACTCTACGTTTATACTTACAAAATATTGCGCACAATGCAACGAGTAGGCGCACACTGAGCTCCATGCTAAAACTAAATGTCTCATGAAATATACACGTTCTACATTATTTCTGACTTTATTCATAAGTATCTTAGATTTTAGAAATTTGGTAAATGCTCTCCTCGTGCATTTCTCAAATATCCAAAGACTTTCTCTAATTCAATCGTAAGTTTAGATTATTACAATTGCAAGTGGATGAGAAAGATTTAAGGAAACGGTAAGCAAGAGGGGCGGGGAGGGAGGGGACGTGAGCTCGCGAAGGACGTCAAATGCCAATATTTAATCATTGCAGGTCTGACAATTGTTAAATTTATATAGTTATTAACAAGCTTCAGGTGATTGACGTACATTTATTATAGCAATTAAAATAATTGTTAAGCTATCGCCGATAATTTAACATTTAAGTAATATTAAATCAATCATATTGTAGTACGAATATACCATTGGCAATAAAAATTACTTGATATTATCCAACTATATATATTTATATATATATATATTTTTAACCTAATATAATTAATTAATACGAATATGGTTAACTGTTTAAAATTTACATGACACGCACATAAATTACAGTAACTTAGAAATTGTTTTAAAAAATTAAAAAATTAATATTTCAAAACGTGTCGTAACTACGTCGATTTATATAAAAAATTTATTTACCTTACGCAGTCGAATATAACAATATTTACATTTTATTATAATTGGTTAGATATTTCTTAAATATTAATTAAACAGTAAGATTTACCTTTGAAGGCGAAGCAATTATACTAACTAGAAAATTATTATTACTGGCCTACTTAATTTCTTTTATTTTAATTCTAATACTAATTAATTATACAACTGTGTGCAACGTATTACATTATTTGCTTTAACTAATAAATTATAAATGTGTGAATTATACTAAAGCGGTTAAAGCAATTGATCCTCATTTATACCCGTTTTTTATTTTTAAAATTTGATTCGTTTTTTTTTGTCATTTTTATCAAATTGATTAATATGAGTATTAGATTTTAAGATTTAGCTATGATTTATACATCCTTATTAAAATATTATGTAAACATTAAATTATTAAAAAAATAGATAACTTCAAGAATATTTCATTATTCATGTAGGATTGAATTTTTGAATCCTTGATAAGTAGACACGTATCGTTTAAATTCTAAATATGAAGTTTTCTTTTTCTATTAGCTCTTTCCGAAGAAAATTTTTATATTTTAAATTATATTATAAGTACAAATGAGCCCATTTTGAGTTTACGTAATAAATTTGCGTCATTACATTAATCCTATGACTTATATTGAATAATTGATAATTAAATTTTTTTTTTTTTTTTTTATATAAAATCAATTCGAAGGTTTTATTTTAGTAAAATAGCAGATTATTTGTATATTATTTCTTATCTGAAAGATAGTACAGTATTTACATAATATAAGAAATTACAATTTCTTAAAACAGATTTTAAGTCTTTTTTATTTTATTCTTTATTACAGCTATTATCAAAAGTTTACTATTCGGAATACTTCTTATTAGTACAGCATCTATCAGATTATTCATATATGTTAATGAGAAACATTTTTTTCAAAAATTTAATCATAAGATTAATAATTTAACGTAATCACCTTATTTTTAAGATATTCTAAAAAAAAACAGTATTATTTTAATAATAAAACCAATCGAATTTTACATATCGACTACTTACATAAAGATTAGCTAAATCTCTTTGATATATTATATTCTCGTTCACATTCAAGACGCAATAAATATCAGTGTGTGAAAATAATCTAAATCAATATAAATTTCTAAATTGGTTTGCAATAATCTGACATTAATAAATTATTAACTAAGGATTAAATTAATCCTTAGGTAATGGAAATGTATATAAAACTATTAATACATATGTTTGAGTATAGTAACTAATTCTATATTCCGTTTATAATTTACAAATACTCTATATCATATATGTTAATATGTCAAAATCTCCTTCTACAATTTATTATATTAAAGAAAAAGTTTTCACGAAAATTACTAGGGTATGCATATATACATACATACTTACATACATACATACATACATACATACATACATACATGTGTGTATGTATGTATGTATGTGTGTGTGTGTGTGTGTGTGTGTAAAGATATTTTAATTTTGGTACAGCCAATGAATTTCGTATGAATAGCTGGTTATGTAGAGTCAATGTGAATAATGTAACGATCCATTTAATAAGTCATATCTAATACGAAACAGTTAAAGAGCAAAGTGAATGAGAGGAATGAAAAAGAATATTGCAATTAAAAATATTCGTCTGCAATATTAATCAGAGAAATCGAAAATATAAAGAGAATATAAAGAGAAAATAAGTTGAAAAGGTACGTAACAGGCTGCTGTAGATAATATAATAAAAATAAAAAAAATATTCATCCTTTTTTTAATAACATCGATACTGAAATGAATAAAAAGATGAAATATTTATTGAACCGCTATAAATAAGTTATTAGAATTTAATTCTTAGATAAAAATGTTGTTTATAATTGATATACTTATTTCTAAATGTACGTGTATGAAGAAATTACTAAGAGTTTTGCATTTTGAAACGATTCTGAAAAATACAATTTTGTGTAATGATGATATTCTTGCGTACGATCAACGTATATTGGCGTATGCTTCATGTATTTTATGAATTTCTCTTAATTTACTAATGAGCTTATTTTTACGTAGCATAATATAGTAGTCATAGTTCGGTGACTTTGGAATTTTAAGGATGGAATGGAACGTTCCCGTATTATTCGGAATTTGCGCGATATTTTGTAAGTACGAATAAATGTACGTAGGGATCGATTGAAAATATAAAGGGTATTTTACGTTCTAGGTGCGCAATCCGACTTTCCAGCTGTCAATGCCATCGTGGGTGCAAATGTCAGAGAAGCACGAAATGGACAATTCCCTTTTATCGCATCTTTTATGGATTACAATTTAGTTAATACAGACCCAAGACGTGATCATATATGCACTTCCTCACTAATCACAAGAGTTAATGTCCTAATAGCAAATCATTGTACTTTCGGCAAACTCATTAACGAGACTGCAATCCTCGTTGGTACCAATAATCTAAATCATGGACGTATACATTTCATTAGGTGGTGGATTAACTTTAACCAATGGTCTTTTTATAAAAGACATCATCGCGTATATCCAGTCAATGATATCGCCGTTATGAAGGTTAATACTCTTCATTTGTATCCAGTCAAGCGTTTCTTTTTGTTTTTTTTTTGTTTTTTGTTTTTTTTTTTTAAACAAAATTCTATAAATTTTACTTAGTTTTATTTATGGAAGAATGGCATGGTCGCGGGGTATGTGGGATAATTTAATGAAAACTTCTGCAATCGACAACAATTAAATAAATAAATAAATAAATAAATAAATAAATAAATGTATAATAATTTAAATCGGCAATCAAGCCAACATATATATATATATATATATACATGTATATATAATATATAAAGTGAAGATATATTATATAGTAATGCATGTATAAATTTGTATTATTAATAATACTAACGTTTTTTTGTTTCTTTTCTTTTTAGTTAATTCGTCCAGTAGATGATGATATTGTTCCTGGAGTACTATCACCGCTCACTGTTCCTGAGTTATACGGATACGATGCAGTCGTGGCAGGCTGGGGAAAAACGATTCACAATGAAATGCCTCTTAATATGCAGACGGCTACCTTGAGATATTTAACGAACACAGAATGTGAAATTAGAGTTCAGAATTTAATTGGGTCCCCAATTGAGATTCCCACGCGATTCCTCTGCACTGCTGCATCACCATACGTAGTGCTAAATTACGTAAGTATATCAACAAATCCCGGCATGCTAACTCACACTTTTTATTACGTATAGTATTTTGGTTAATGTGCGTATTATAAAAGCAGCTGTATGATAAATTTCTGCCTGCATGATGAATCTACAAGTGTAATTCAGCTCAAGCTTATGTTAAATATTGGTTTTTAGGGAGACAGTGGGGGACCAGTTATGCACAATAACATGATTACAGGTGTGAATGAATTAACAATGCCATTCCCGCATTTGACTGTTCATCCTGGAAAAGTCAATATCCATGGAAGTGTTGACTTCTACAGAGACTTTATCACAGACGTTACGAGAAACGACTTCCAGTGGTTTTCATAATGACAATCATAAGTTTTTGTTATATATATATATATATATATATATATCATTCGGAAAACGCACACAAATACGCATACGCGTATACAGCTGTTTTTATAAAGCAGTTTAATTAGTGCATATAATCAGTCAAAAAGTGCAATGGACAATATTTTAATATATTAAATTTAATGTATGTAATAATGAATATTACAATGTTGAAGATTATAAATACATTATTGTTGACCTTTGAAGATGAAATGAAATCTTTAAAATTGATTTTCTTAGATAAGAAAATTAATATTTGATCTATTTCAAATTTCTCAAGTTTTTTATGCAAATTAATACGAAATTAATTATAAAAATTAATATACTACTCCATAAGTAAATAAATGAATATAAATATTTATCATTTGAAATTTCATCAGTACCAGCTGAAGGATATTTTAAATATTATTTAGATTTTAATTTTTTTTTTTTTTTTTTTTTATAATAACATTAACCAAACTTATATGTCAAATAATTCATTCTTACATCATACTTTGTTATTGATAGTGTAATTCCTATTTCGAATTATGTAATGCCCCTAAAGGCACGATGGACTTCTGGTACCGAATACTATGGAGAGTCTATTTTATATGTTTTAAGTAACAATTTGGTATAGTTTTGAATAAAGCCATTAGATCTATTCTGATGCTATTACCTTTATTTGCAGACTAGTTAGAAGTAAAAAAATTTAATATTAAATTTTTATTTTCACCATTTGATATGCAAAGACGTATAAAGCTTCGAGTTTCACAATATACAGTCCGCAAACTGAATACAAGCAATTATATATTTACTGTAAATTATTTGTTATTAATTCTATTGAATAACTTATATTTTTAATATTAGCATATTAAATGTAGCTTTTATCCAAGTATTAAGTAAATGCCTTTTTGAAAAAAAAAAAAAAAAAAAATTATGAAATAAGAGGAATTATATCTTCAATAACATTATTAGCGTATTATTTTACTTAATAAAGTTCAAACATTAAGTGTAACTTGAAAAAATACAATAAAAAGTTTATTAAATTATCATTTTCTTAATATCATGGAAGCTTAATGTATCAAAATTGTTAATTCGATTTTGTTTTTCGTATCCTATGTTTTTAAAATTTGATCTGATAAAGGCATTTCTAGTTCTTCAAACATTATTTTAACTATATAAAATTATTCAATTACCTTATAGTCGTTATCAATTTTCAGAATAGATTAATGTTTGCTTAACATTTTTAATGAATAATCAAATACTGATTATATATAGTGTAATACTTAGGAAGACTTACATTGTCATCGAATTATAACTGATAAAAATATTAAGTTTTCGTAAATAAGTTACCAGGTATAAAACACGATCGATTTTTTTAAACATTTTATGTAATAATCGACCATATAACTTATAATTAAATAGTAGTTTAAGAAATCATTCCTCAATAATTCTGAAGGTAAGCCTTTTAAGTTAATTAGTGCCTACGAAATTTATACACTTACGCACGTATATATACATATACATACATACATACATACATACATATATATATATATATATATATATGCATGTATGCATGTATGCATGTATGTACGTATGTATGTATGCCCGTACGTACGTAAGTGCGTATGCGCGCGGATGTATGGGCGTGTGCGACTATGGGTCTAGCCGTATTGGATTTGAATAAATAAATAAGCCTGCTTTTTAAGCCCGAGTGATCGAGTCAGATCTTACATACGCGTTCTGTTTATATGTATTTCCTGTTTAGCGTGCTTCAGCTGATCCGGTTACTTATTTTATCGTTCAGTCATATGTATACAGCTTAATTGTAAGAAATTTATAATTTTTAATAATCAAGCATTTGAAAAATATCTTATTTAGATAGAAGGGCTGAACTAGTCTGACGCTGTTGATTGCTTAATAAAAAAGTCTTAAAAATCTTAAGCCAATATTAGTATAACGATCGTAAATACGTAAATTCCGTTATCCTTGATGTTTGTAAATAAATTCTTGTCGATTTAAAACTTTTAGGATGAAATTGAATGTTCCCCTCTTTCTCGGCATCTGCGCCGTATTTTGTAAGTATTTTGTTGCAATCATATTTATATTCATGATCGACGAAGTACCAATACCAAAGTACCAACAATGCCTGGACTCCCTACGTTTTAGGCGGGTGGTCGAGTTTCCCAGTGGCCAATGCCATGCTCGGGAGGAATGTTCAGCAGGTACCCGAAGGACAATACACCTTCGTCGCATCCCTTATGCATTTTAATTTAGAAACTGAGAACGTCGAAGAAAATCACATCTGTACCGCGGCGATCTTTAGCTCCAAGGCCGCTTTAGTCGCTGCGCACTGCATCATTCAAAGATGTACCAGCGAAACTGTCGTCGCTGTTGGATCCGTTAATCTAGCCCATGCTCGGAGATACGGCATTGCCTGGTGGATCACCTTCATGCAGTGGTCTGAAATGAGACAAAGACGAACTGTGTACACAGAAAACGATATTGCCGTTGTGAAGGTGAGAGCCGATATTCCCTGAATATCGGATTGAAAGAAGTACAGTAAATGTAATCTATCCATAAGTAATTAATGGGAATTAATTATTTTAGCTGAGTCGTTCACTAGACGAGAATATTATTCCTGGAGTCCTGTCGCCACTAAGGAATCGGGACTTCCGGAATTTAGATCTCGTGATCGCTGGCTGGGGTATCACCGCCAGCGGACAAATGGCCAATACCATGCTAATGGGCCAAGTCAAGGTTTTGCATAATCGTGACTGCGAGGAAAGGATGAGCAGGTTGGCCAATCACAGAAGGACAGTTCATCTAAGATATCTATGTACTGCCGCCGATCCCTTCATACTCATTAACCGCGTAAGTTTTCAAATTACAAATTTCCCCCATCGAATCGCTCAGTAAATTATTGAAACTGAGCCCTTCTCCCTATTGTCTTCTCCCTATTATCTTACACGATACAGATATCCTTCTTATCGACGACATACGACGACAGTTACCGTTATTTAAGATAATTCCCATTATCCCTGTAATATTCATTCAACAATTTATTTAACAACGCTTTATCTCTCTTTACGAAAATCACCCTTATACATAATTTAGTATTTGAGTTGCGTAACATTCGGTACTCTTTCCAGTACCTCGATTTTTCTATTAATTCTATACACTCATTTGCATACCCAACCTCTTTAGAACAGTAAGTTCATCTTCTAAAAGCATGACTCGCTTTTTTTTTACCTTCAATGCATTTTTCATTGGATCCCAAGTAATTCGGTAAGCACTATGAGCACGGGAAAATTTTTCATTGCACACTGCGACCGGATTTGCATGTACTGGATCTGCTCTGAGCGACAGCTTAGCATTCACATTCGAATCTTTGAAACGAAAGTATAGAAAATAAACAGCTCGAGACATTGTTTTTGCGCTATAACGTTGTTCTAATATATTAAGAACCATTTTATCAATGGAAAATTATCTATAATCAATGGCATTCAAGCCGTTTGATTTATACAAGTAGACGGGTAGACTTTTTCCGTAAAGCATTCCGAAACGAAAGCCAATATTAACTTCGTATACCGTCCCTACTACGTAACTTCAGGGTTTCGTTAACGACACTCAATCAGTTAGATTTTCAACTTTTAAAATAATAATCGTTCATAATCATAAAATCTTAAATTCATAACAATAAAGGTATTGGTTCGCTTCCAGTTTCTAGTATTGATCCATCTTGTTACAATTACCTCAATCTCATTATAATATCTCATTGGCATTATTAAGATCTCCGATCTCCGATTTAGCATTGATTGATCTGGATCGAGCACATTTAAGCATTTTTTTCTTTTCATATCTTCATTAGACCAATCATAACGAAGATCGTCTCTTCATTTCAAACGAAACCACCAACTTTTTTTTTTTTTTTTTTTTTTTTTTTTTTTTTTTTTCTCTTGTCACCTCTTCTCGTCAATCTCTATTACGGCCAAAGGCTTTAACTACGAAATAGTTAAATTAAATAAGTTGGACACTGGTAGAAAAACTCTTTCTCAGAATTAAAAGTAACTAATGTTTTATGTGTGGTTATGAATTACGATCGTGCCGTACAAACGTCATTCCCGTAAAGCACGTGTTTCCAGTGAAACGTATCATATATATTTATATCCTTGAATAGAGAAGCTTGTGTTCAACTTGAATAAACCTCTTTATTGAATAAATATGTTTACTTGAAACTGAACAATGTACCTTAACAGAAGCGATTTAGTATTATTTAAATTATACTTATTTGTTCAATTTTGTTTTTACAACTCGTGGATATATTTACATGATGTATTGTTTTTTTAGGGTGACGATGGCGGTCCGCTTATTTACAACAATATGATTGTGGGTATCAATAAAGAAAGTGCTCCGCTAGCGTCTGTGCCGAATCACCCGGAGAAAGTTAATATCCACACGGGTATTGAATACTACAGGGACTTTATTGCAGATGTTTCGAGCAATGATTTCCGGTGGCGTTAAATAATAACCGAAATGAAATTAAAGAATACCAGTTCGGCCTCGTCAAGCAATAATTTATTAAGTATAATTTACATTTCTTTTATAAATTTTATTACAGTGTATGTAAAAAATATAATTATAATATTGTAGAAGTATTGTTAATGATGTACGTTTTAAAAATTATTGAAGAAATGTCTTCATTTAAAAGCAGTTTAAATGCGAGAAGGTTATTGTACTTCTGGCAAATTGACAAACATTATTGTTATTACGTTGTCGATATTATTAGCAAAATGTAAAAATATTCCAAGAAAGATTAGCCGATTGTATTTATCGCATAATGTATCGTATATTAATGTATATAATAAGACTTAGTTTATAATATTTTCATCTTATTATAATTAATAAATAATATTTATAAAAAAAAAAAAAAAAAAAAAAATAAATGAAATTATATGGAAACCGCAATATTTTATCGATATATGTGTGACGCATACGCAGACGTGTGTAAAATGCTCTTTGGAACTTCTTACGGCAAAATTAACGAAATCATTCGGATTCATGATAAATAAAATGTTTTTATTCATTTTTACTAAAGCTTTGTGTATTTATTACAAATTTACTAACTCAATTTAAAGTAATTTTCAAAATTTTATTTAATGTGCGATTTAATGATTAATATAATTTTTATAATAATTTAATGAGCTATGTTATTTCTTTTTTAAAGACACGGTGTACTACGTTAATAGTTTTTATATTAATTAAAAAAAATAAAAAGAACGAAAACGCGTAGTAAATTTTCGATAGAAAATCTCCTGTAAATCAAGTATGATCGTGTGCAATTATATTTTATTTAAAGTTAAAACTTGTTTAAAGTAAATGTTAATTTTTATTTTTAAAATTATGTAATTATTCTGATTTATTTTATAATGTAAATAATAGTGATTTGTCTACGAAGAGAATTTTCGTTGTATTGAGAAATATTTCGCTGCTTTAATTCATAACGTTTAGCTTCCTGAATATATTAAAATAGTAAATATATATCATTATTTCAGTTTATATGCACGTATATTATCTTTCACATATTGAGTAGAATAATATATATATTTTTTACGAAAAGACATATTAAAAAATTTCCAAAAAAAAATATAAATTACGTTTGTTAGAAATTATTAATATTACTTTAAATTAATTAAATACTTACATTTGAAGAATCGATATAGTATAAACACTCGTAACATGATAAATAATTTATATATCAATAAACGATATATATATATATACATATATATATATGATAAAAATATTTATTAAATTACATACGATATCTTGTTAAATATTAGTTTATATATGACGATCTTATAACAATTATTGCTGTTTCTAGACGATTTGTGTAAAGTTTAATGTGAAAAAAATTCGAATTCAAACGAATTTCGTAAAAATCAAATTTCTAAAAAATTATTAAATTCTTCTGTAAAAACTTAATGAAACGATACAAAAAGTATCATAGAGTCTTTCAAATTTTGTTATAAAGAAAAGTCAAAAAGCACATCTCGAAACATGAATTCTTAGAACAAAGATATTTAGAAGTAAATCTCTAATAATTAAATAAGTAGTATTTGATTGGAGTGAAGGTGTAAAAGAAAGAAAAAAAAAAAATCATTACCGAACGATTAATTACTATAATCAAATATGCACTATGAGTCACAGAATTTATACGAGCAAGATAAACTTGTTGTTTGAATTTGGAAAAGCACGACGATGTCTAATTCGAAATGAATTGTTCGTGAAGCATATGTATATAAATTAAAATTGAAGCGTGTTTTTGAAATACTTAATATATATACATACATACATATATACATATATATGCCATATTCTGTCATAATTTTTGGAATATCACTGGCAAATTGTCTTTGACTAAATACTACTACATCATTGCTAAGTACATAGAATATAAGATTATAAGCAATGAATTAAAGACTACAAATATTATAATACTTTGAAAAACAATGTATTTAAATCTAATTTGGGCATAATCTCTCAATATTCATATATTTATTTATTTATTCACAATATAACCACTTTTATTACCATTAATTTTTATTTTTAGCATTACTTTATTTTACTTTGAAAAACAATGTAATTAAACATAATTTGGTGATCATCTCTCAATATTCATATATTTAATTATTTATTCACAATACAATCACATTTATTATCATTAATTTTTATTTTTAGAATGATGCTTAACACTTTCTTACGTATTAACGTGTTCGTCATATTATGTAAGTAAGCATGTTCGGTAAAAATACATTAATAGTACACTTACTGGCAGGTAAATTTTAAATGTTTTTTTCTAAACACGTTTTATTTTCAAGGTATTCAGTCTAATGTTTTTATAGCTAATGCTCTAGTAGGACAAAATGTTAGAGAAGTAACTCAAAGACAATTTCCTTTTGTCGTATCTTTCATGGATCTCGAATTACAAAATCCTAACCCCGCAGAAGATCATATATGTGCTGGGATGCTCATTACAAGAATTCACGTTTTAATGTCCGCACATTGTAACGAGGGTAAAAGTAAAAACGATACAATCATCCTCGCTGGATCGGATAATTTGAATTACGGGCGAATATATAGAATTCGTTGGTGGATTAACTTCAACGAATGGGCTAATTACAGATACATACATCTCCGACACCATATGAATGATTTGTGTATCGTAAAGGTAATGAATTCAAATTTATTTAAATGATTTTATAGAAATAGAGCACGTAATGATAGCGTCACTGGTTTTCAACGTGTTTTCAAATTTCCAAACCAATTATCGATCTTCTGTAGATAAGTTATCTTTTAAAATATAATTATTATTCATAATTTTTCGATAGAATATATTTACAGTGCAATTTAAGGAAGTTAAAAAAAATGTACGCAATGCTAGAAATAATGAAAACAAACGTTAATGTAAATAAATGACCACGCGGTCTTCGGTAGATAAAATATAAATTAACATTCTAACACAATTTTTTCTGTATATATATAAATAATTGGTATAAATATGTAAATTATAAAATATTTTATGTAGTTAGAGCGCGAAGTAGCTCGTGATATTCCTCTTGGAGTTCTTTCACCGTTAAAAAAAAGGAATATCATAGGATACGATGCAGTCGTGGCAGGCTGGGGAAGAACAATTCGGGACGAAACACCTCTCGTCATGCAGACGGCTACCTTGAGGTTTTTAACAGATAGAGAATGCGAAGTTAGATTGAAAAATTTATCCGGGCGCGACATGCCAATGCACAAAACACTTTTATGCACTGCTGCCACTCCCTATGTATTACTATCTCTCGTAAGTATATAACATCTTCCACTTTCAACGAATATTTGAAATTAACGTTAATGTGAAATCATATGCAGTTTCCTGCATATAAATTCCCTCCGTTATAGTCACCCACATACGTATTAAATATATATATATATGTAATATTAAATACATTAAACGTATATTAATTAACACTGATTTTTAGGGTGACAGTGGTGGGCCAGTTTTGTTAAATAACATGATTGTGGGGATAAATAAATCTAACGCACCCTTATCGGCAGTACCTATTCATCCAGGAAAAATTAATCTGCATACTGGTATTGAGCATTACAGAGACTTTATTGCAGATGTTCTAAAACCAAATTTTCAGTGGCACTAGAATTAACCTAGAAATTAATCTAGAATCATGAGCAGTATGTCTGCGTTCTATTTTATTGCTTAATGCTTAGAAAAGCGTTTGAATGTCTCACTTTGAACTGCTAATAAATCTTATTTCAATTTAAGATGTTATATTTATTTGCTTGAAAATTTTTCTAAATTAACTATATATAGATATATATATATATTTTATAATGAAATTATTATTGAATGTAATTTGGTCTTAGTATAGTTTGAAGTAACTAATAAAAATATATGCTTATGTAAAAATTTTTATTAATTTTATTTCCTATTATTAAAATAATTAAAAATCTGTCCTGCAAGGTATAATTAATTATAAATGTACATAATTATAAGATATATAAATACAAAGAATAAGAAGAATGTTTGTTAAAATGTATGGAAGAGGCTTATTACACTTTTATAATTCTACTTGATTCAATTCGCATACGATTTTCATGAATGACACTAATAGAAATATGGTATGTGTACGTATACACATGCGTATGTATATATATATATATATGCACATCGTATACAGATTTATACCCGATTAAAAGAAATTATATTAATAGAATATTCTAAAAGATATTATATAGAAAAGGAATAACATTCTTAAATAATTAGTAATCAGGCATTAAAATTAGTTACCGAAATTGCTGCTTGAAATATAGAAAATTGAAAGCACGTGAAAAAAAAAATTATAACACCAAAATTCAGTTATAAATTAAACGAAGGAATTAATTCGAAATCTCATATACAAATACATTTGGAGAACGATTATTGAAATCAGATTAGTTAATAAACGCAGTTTAAAATTTTTTTCCAAGAATTCGACTGAATGTATTTTATAATACTTAAATTAACTTAAGTACATATAATAAATAAAGTATAATAATTTTGTAAGATATTCTTATTAGTATAAGTACTATGTACTTATTATCAATAAAAATATCAACCCGAAAAATAATTTTAAAAATACTTTTCTAAATAGTTTTAATTCAGTTACAGATAAGACATATTAAATACTCAAATAAAATTAATTTTTTTTTTTTTTTTTGTAACTCTATTATTAATTTTCAATTTCATGAAGGCAAATATAATATCATTATTTAGACAAGAAATAATATAATGTAATCGTATTTGCTTTAATAAAATAGATATATTAATTTTTAAGAATAAGGCTTCTTTATGATATTAAGAAATTATATATAATTATAGAATTTATTTAATCGATATATGATCTTTTTTAACATAAAAAAAAAAATTGTTTTGTGTATTTAAAATAATGTGATGAACTAATCCGGGCTTCTAATTGTACAAATTATATTTTAATTTTATAAAAAAGAAATATGTAAAATAAGCAAATAGAAAGTGTAATAATAATAATTGTATAATAGAAAATTATAAATTATAATTACCTTCTTATAGAAAATGAAAAATCCGAATTCTATGATGTATTTTCAAAGCCTTACATAACTGTACATAAAAGCTAAGATTAATAAGTATTTTTTAAAAATTAAATAAATCCTATCTTATATAAAATCTGCTAATACGTATATGTTTGACAAATGAATGCTTGCAATAATTAAAATCATAAAACTTTACTAATAATGAGAATAGATATATATAAGGACTAATTCTATTTTTAACAAATACATCCATTAGAATTTCTAGAACGGAGTTTTACATGAAAAAGTAAGTCTCCATTTGAATTATACGGATTTATATTATTATATGATACACGTACGTACTTAGAAGGTTATAAATCGTTATAGTGACTATTTTTAAAAAAACTTAAGTTTACAAATATATTGAAAGTAAAGCGAAACTCTATCGGAACAAAATTATTTTAAATGACGGTACTATTAATTACATTGTTTGTACGACGTAAGAATATGATTGTGCGGCATCATATTTATAATATATACAATTAAATCGACATATTATAATAATTTTCTTTTTAATAATTATTACATTAAAATATCAATTAAAATATTACTGTGAAATATTTATAATTTTTTGTTAATAAATATATTTTTTAATATTACTTAAATTTTAATATTATTTAAAATGTTTTATAGTTTTTAAAAACGTATTTAAGTATTATACTTTTTTAGCATGGAATTTAAATTTCGATTACTGCTTCCCTTTTGCATACTATTTAGTAAGTATCAGTCTAAAGTATTAAAATTGTATATTTATTTATTTATTTAATTAAATTATATAAGTCATTTTTTAATTTTATAATGTACTATTTTATAGGTATACAATGTAACACTCCGTCTGTCAATGCTATGATTGGAGAAAATGTTCGAGAGGCTGATGTACTTGAAATACTTTACGTAGTATCATTTTTGGAGAATTATCCTCCATACACTAATCCTTTAGAGAGCCATTTTTGCACCGGTACGCTTATATCAAGGCAACATGTATTAAGTTCGGCACGTTGTATAACATATTACCGACACAACGAGACCGTCGTACTTGCCGGAACAACAAACTTAACTTATGGGGTCTTTTACTATATAACATGGTGGATAAACTTTGCGGAATGGTCTAATTATAGACATAGAAACACTTTCTTATCTATAAACGATATTAGTATTTCAAAGGTAAGTTTTCCATAAATTGTATTCATTCGAGTTCGAAATTTCACGATAAACTAAAATCACAACAATAATAATGACAACTACAACTAAGACGACGATGATTACAATGATACTAATAATATGGACCATTATTTAGCTAGATAGGCTAATTGAAGATTATATTCCGCACATATCGATTCTACCTTTGCATAGTGAACGTCTACCAGGAAGAAATGGTATGATGATCGGATGGGGTGTAGGAAATAATGGACAACAATTAGAAAGATTACTAATTGGTGAAGTGACGATCCATACCAGAGAACAATGTGCTCGTAGAATTTCTCGGCTAGAACAACGAAGACTCTCAGTCGATTCGAGGGTTTTGTGTTCAGCTTCAAATCCTTTTACATTGCTGCAGGAAGTAAGTATTACCATATAAATTCTAGTTAAATATATATAAACAAATACGGAATCATTATACAATTCAATCTTATGAATTATTTAATTTTCAAATTAAAAAGATAACTTTCCTTTTAATAAAATTCTTACATATATTTTCACAATATATGTGGTTTCATATTATTACGAGAATATTAAACAATTAATTCTAAATATTATTTTCCTTTCAGGGTGATTTTGGTGGACCACTTATCGTCGGAAATTATCTTGTCGGCATTAATAAAGAAACGCGCCCATTTACAAACGAAATCTTTCATCCCGAGAAAGTTAATGTTCATGTGAATGTTGACTTTTACAGAACATTTATATTAACTGCCACATCTGATGAATTTTATTGGATAACTTCATTTTAATTTATTGCCTATAACTATCCAGATTATGCATTTTTATTTACCAGATTAATATGTACATGATTATCTTTAACTTCAGAAAATTAACGTATTTATTTTGTCCCACACATAAAATTTATTCGTAATCTTAAAGACTTTCTTATCTGATATTTAAAGAATAATATTACGTAAGGTAATGTTTTAAATACAATGCAATTATATATACATTTTTTTTGTATCGTTTGTTTTTGATTTTATCATTACAATTCATATATATTCTAATTCATTTAATTTATATAAAAAGGGAATGGGTATAGTCGAATTGTAAATTAATAATTATCACAAAATTACACGAAAAATCCACTAGCTTATGTATGATGTGTAGGAAACAGTTTCAAGTGAATGATATAATTTTGTTTTTGTTTGGAAACGATTTGTATGTGAATAAACATTCTGCTAACCTGCATCCAGCGTTATTTTAATTCATGATTTTAAAAAACCGATTTTCTTTAATTATTATTCAAATGGAATAGATATAAAAATAAATAATAATAATACGGATGGTTATTAAAGGATAATGTTTGATGGTTCTATGCCGATCGAACAGAATTTGTACGATCTAGATCGAGAATGAAACGAAATTTATATGCCTTTCGTATAATTTGATCATGAGATTGATAATTTGTAGGGAGAAAATTAAAAGTAAAAGTAAAACGAGCGTTTAGCTGTCAGTGTTATCGTAGATTTCAATAAAATCGTAGCCATTGTGGATTTCTATTTGGTAACAAATAGTTGATTATGAAATGAAAGAACAAAGTGATAAGAATAATAATGAACTTTGTACTTCTTAAATAGATTGTGCTCCTATAAATATCTTTTTAATCTGTGAATAAATGCATTGTGTATATTTCCAGATTCCAAAAAACTCTATTTCACATAATAAATGCTGTATGAGCTCTTGTTCTCCTCTGTTCGATTCTTGTAAATTAACATATCACGACACCTTGCCGTCCGCCTCTAAATTAATGTTCAATAAAATTTCGAACTCTTAAGGGATCAGCAAAAAACTTTTATAAGTACTTGGAATTATAAATGATGTGTAGATAAGAATAGATACAAATACTTCATAGATAATATTTTTAAAACTAGATTGTTAATGTGATTGTTTTTAGAGGCTCAAATATAATATAGTTGCGTAAATATGAAAAGGAATACATTTTAATCGTATTTGCTAAATAATGTAAAATTGTACATTAAGACAAGCAATGTTACAAGCTCCAAAACTTTATTAAAATGTTGAATATACTTATATGTATATATATATATATTATATATATTTATCAAATGATCCTTGCTTTAAATTCAGGGAAATTTTAAATTAGTTTTATAAAAAAAAATATGAGGAACTATTTATTGTAGACTAGTCTGAACTCAAATATATATGTGTAATCAGTAAATATAATGTCATAAAATTATAAATTTATAATAAAAATTTAAAAATTTTGAATCCCTCGAGGTCATAAAATAGTATAGATTTTCGAAAGAATCGAAAAGCATTTTTAAATAACTTTATAAATCATGTCTTGCATAATACCTATTAATATTTATCTTTGCAGTTTAATACTTTAAATGTTAATTTTTATCTAATAAGGAGAACAGTTATAAACAAGAATCAATCTTATTTTAAGCAATTATTGCATTAGAATTGCTCACAAACACCTTTTAAAATTTAAAAGTAAGTGTCTTTATTGCATACGTGTAACTAACATAAAGAAAAGTATATCAAAATTTTTAAGAATATTTTTAAAAGTATCTACTGATTTTTGTATGAATTTTAATCTCATCAATTATTTAAAAGAGAATACATTTAAATAAATTTACTTTTTTTTTTCTTTTTTTTTTTATCATTATAAGAACTAATAATAATTTTGATGCGTATAAGGCAATTTAAAATTCTATCGTAAAATTAAAAAATGTAGAGCATCTGTTTTGTTAAAATTATCCCATT
Organism: Ceratosolen fusciceps; assembly: GCA_018883505.1. Lineage (NCBI taxonomy): Eukaryota > Metazoa > Arthropoda > Insecta > Hymenoptera > Agaonidae > Ceratosolen > Ceratosolen fusciceps. The sequence goes on from RCIC01000005.1 coordinate 5,959,745, forward strand.
AAAATTATCTTAAAATACTTACAATTTTTTTTATTCATTGTACACACAAAATATCACAATATGTTTATCTGATTTATTTTAAGATCATCGTCATTAACTTTAAATTGTTTTCATAACAATTGATTCTGTTCAATTTTTTAATCCTAGACTTAAGGCTCACACTGATGTTCAATTGTATACATTTAAATAGCTCTGTCCAAATACTTTATTCTTTTAATAAATCTGTAAGAAATTAAATCTCAAAACAACTGTGCATACATGTAATACATTTCAGTAGGCGTTTTAATAAATATAATTAAATTTTTGAAGATAAGATCAAAAGTAATTTAATAATATTTTAGAATACCTGCTTAAAACTTGTAAATTTTCAGAATGATTTCAAGACTTGGAATACTTTTTCTCATCTGCGTAGCAGTTTGTAAGTATCCACATCGAGAATGAGCGCCGTTTATTCATTTCTCGTTTGATTTGTGCTATCAAAGCTATGTTCCTGACTCTAAAATAAATTATTCCATAGGCTTCCAATGTATCGTCCAGCCCGTTAATTCTATGATTGGAGAGAATGTTCGCGAGGCCACTGTGCTCGAGTACCTCTTTGTAGTATCATTTCAACATCGAACCCTTGGATTTGCGAATCCTATAGAAAACCATTTTTGCACCGGTACGCTTATATCAAGGCAACATGTATTAAGTTCGGCACGCTGCACGACTTATAGTCGAGAGAATGAAACTGTACTGCTCACTGGGACGACCAGCTTGATGTACGGGAATTTATATTTTATAGAATGGTGGATGAACTATGCCGAATATGCTAATTATAGGCACAGAAATGCTTTTCTAGCTGTCAACGATATCAGCGTTACTAAGGTAAATTGCTTTTCCATAAGGCGAGTTATTGATTTCGAGTTCCAGTTTCTATAATATAATTATTATAAAGTTAATAAATAATTATTAATGCAACAAGGAAATAATCAAATTTTATTAGTTACATCGAGAAGTAGAAAGCTATATTCCATCAGCCACAGTCATACCTACATGGAGTCGAGATTTGCCGCGACAAGAAGCAGTAATTCTAGGATGGGGTAAGAATAATAACAGACAAACCTCAGAAAAATTACTAGTGGGCAAAGTGAGAATTTTAACGAGAGGAGATTGCGAACAAAGAATAGCGTCTCTAGACGAGCGCAGAAGAAATATGGACATGAGGGCCTTTTGTTCAGCTTCGAATCCTTATACACAAATAACCGAAGTAAGTCATAACATTTCGTATTAAAATATTCTAAACTCTATTTTAACATTTAAATATCTTAAATTATATCTAATTTTTATCATATTTTAAATAGAACTCCTTTTTCTATACATAGAAATAACAAATTTAAGTCTTCATTATATTATTATAACAAATTATATTCCTTGCATATTTAATAATAAACTAATATTTAATATAAATTATCTTTTTAACTAATTATTTATTAACGTAGGAACGTTAATTATTTACCCTTAAATATATACCCTGAAATAATTAAATATAAATTTGTCTTTCAGGGTGATTTTGGTGGACCAATTTTTGTTGGCAATTATCTTGTCGGCATTAATAAAGAAACGCGCCCATTTACAAACGAAATCTTTCATCCCGAGAAAGTTAATGTTCATGTAAATATTGATCTCTTCCGAGAATTCATTAATTACGTTACGGCAGATAATTTTATTTGGTTATAAAAAAGAACTAATATATACATAAACAAATTCGATTGAATAGATATAATTAAATTCTCTGTAATTAATAAATAATGAAACGATTTTATCCTCAATATAATGGAATGTATGCGTATATATGTACATATACGTCAATATGTACTTTAAGCAATTAAATTAAAGCTCCGTAGGCAGATTCCAAGTTTTTTTTCATACCTTCGAGTGTACAAAATTGCGTACAATAATTTGTACATCCAGAAAAATATTATTAAGTATTATTAATATAATATTATAGAAATAAACAAGATTACACCTAATTACGTTTGAATGTTATAATAATAATAATATGTTACACTAAATATTTTATGGTTACATCATCTGTCCTATTATATAATTTCGTTATTTTAAATCCTTAAATTTTTCTAATAACATAATCTCCTACGTTACTGACAATTGCAATATCAAATGATAAAAATCACATTGTCAGCTACGAAAATCAATGCTTTAGATATATTGTAAGCCATACAACTCATTCCCGTTTTCTCACCAGAATAATATTAAATATATAACAACCAATTATTTATCAATGATGATCTCCCAAATTGTTATCAAAATACTTGCAATTATTACGTACATAATTAAAACAAAAAGTTATAACCACAATAGTAAAGCCATTCAAATGACATTAAAACATATATTTCAAATATAGAAAAAATGAAAGTTCGTGAGAAAGCTGTTAAGCCGTACTACATTTGTACGTAATCAATGTTATACACTTATTAAAATAATATTAAATACACATTGGATACATGTATAAGCCTTTTGGAAAGCAGGGAATGAACATATTATTTATGATTATATTAATCCGTTCATAGTTCTAAGAATTCTTATTTGATTTCATGTCTACTTCTCAAATCATATTACGTATGAGGTAAGCTTTTATTACGAATAATGTACTTCTTATGAAAATTAATTTCAAATTTAATCAATGATTAAAAATAGTAACAGCTCAAATGAAAAATTATTTAAACTTTTGTTAAATCTGCATTTCTTATACGCAAAAAAATGTTTCCATATATTATAATGTATATAGTCTTATCATATGTACTAAAATAATATAAAATTATTCACTTAATGAAAAAAGTTTCTTAATTGTACTAAGAAATAAAATATATTTACATGATTTATCTGAATTATTAATTCATTTTGGAATTAAAAATAAAATTAATCATAGTTTTAAAAAGATTACGAGGAATTCATTTTTTTATACTAGTTCTGAGTAAAAATTTTTATGAATTATGCAAATACAAAGTGTAAAAATTCGTAAACTCAAAATATAGAAATTCTAAATGCCTTGTAATATTAAAAAAATATTTAATTTTTCTGAAAGAAATTTAAATTAAAATAATATGAATTTTAAAAAAGTGAGGTTAAGAGATATCTTTAAATCAGTAAATAAATCGTATCGTAAATAAAAATTATAATAACTTGTATAGCCGAGAATTTAATACTTTAAATAACTAAAATATTAATTTTGCGAGAATAGTGAGAACACTTATAAATAAGATTGAAAAATGGTTCAATAAATTACTCCATTAAAATTGCTCTTGAACGCTTTAGGATTTAAAAGTTTATTTTATTACGATTTATCTCAAACATAGAATAGATTTAAAAAAAATAAGATACCGTTTTCAATCTTTATCGAATAAATTGATTAGATGATACAATAATAGAATATTAAGTAAATTATAAATTAAACCTTTTAAACAAAATATAACTTAATCAATATCTTCCCCTTCCCTATCTTATAAACATTGTATATTTTTTAACGCTTTCAAAATATTTATTTATTTAAAAAATAATTTATAAATATTTTGTAATACTTGATTAAAATTTGTAAATTTTTAGGATGGAATCTAAGCTTAGCATACTTCTTACCTTCAGCACAATATTTTGTAAGTATTATGCAATTGTTTAAAGAATTATTACAATAAGTATTATTTTATACGTTTTTTAATTTCAAATGTACTATTTTATAGGTATTTATTACAATATTCCAACTGCAAATGCTCTTGTTGGTCCAGCTGTTCGAGAGGCTGAAGATATCGAAATTCTTTACGTAGTGTCGTTTTTGAAAAATAATCCTCCATATACTAATCCTTTAGAGAGCCATTTTTGCACCGGTACGCTTATATCAAGGCAACATGTATTAAGTTCGGCACATTGTACAACATATTATCGTCATAATGATACTGTAATTCTTGCTGGAACAACGAATTTGAATTATGGACATTTATATTCTGTGCAATGGTGGATTAACTATGCCGAATGGACTCGGCAAAGGCATAGACGCTTTCATATAAATAAAAACGACCTGAGTGTTACAAAGGTAAATTATCGATTAATAATTTAATTTACATGCAGACGTGTGAATTTTTTTATTGTTTTCGACGATGATATTAGAACGTTTTATGATATAATATAAACTGCTTGTTTAAAAAAATTTATATATAAATATTATAGTAAATAAATATTTTTGTCATATATTTAATTAACGAGTTACATAATAAAAATAAAATATATTTAATTTAGTTGGATCGAGAAGTTGAAAATTACATTCCATCTGCAATGCTTTCACCAATTCGAACTCAGCTATTACCAGACAGGGAAGCTAAAATAATTGGTTGGGGTGTAGGGATTACTGGAGAAATTTCAGAAAAATTACTAATTGGTAATGTGAAATTCATAACGCATACGGATTGCGAAAATAAAATTACACATCTTGACGAACGACCAGCGTCTGTCGATGAAAGGCTTTTATGCTCAGTTGGAGATCCCTTTGCAATATTGCAGGAAGTAAGTAGTGTTGATCTGTTACTATACCACTTTATTCAATATATAAGTATTGAATATATATATATATATATAAATCATTTTTACATACACTTAAACAATCATGTTTAGAAATAATAAATATTCAGTTTCCATAATAATAGATCATATTTAATATAATTGTATAGAAAATGAGTTGTATATTTTTAATTTTTGTAATGGTTGTTATTATGATCACGGTAAAATTAATTATCTAAAAATTTCATCCTTCAAAAGCAATGGAAAGTAAGAAGAAAAATATTAATATATACAATTATTGAATTGTTTTCTTTTCACTAAAAGACTTTGGAGCGATTTTATTACGGTATTTAACGTTAATATAAAATTTATCAAAGAGATATTAATTCTTTGTGATTCAGCTTGGTTTTTATTTGATTCACATGAAATTATTATCAACAAAATTGGAATATTAATAGTGAATAAAAATATTTTTATTATGGGTTAAATTTTCCATGAATTAATTATTAATTTTATTTACCTTTCAGGGTGATTTTGGTGGACCAATTATGATCGGAGATTATCTTGTTGGTATCAATAAAGAAACTCGTCCGTTCACAAATACTTATTTTGACGCACGTAAAATTAATCTTCATACGAATATTAATCATTATAGAGGTTACCTTAATTCGGTTTTAGCAGATGAGTTTGATTGGGAAACACCGTTTTAACAAATAATAATACGTACATGTAATCTTCGGTTTTTTAGAATAAAGTAATACTTTAATTGTATGTAAAATTGCCTTCTGTAATGAAGAAGTAAAAACCTCTTAAGCTGAAAATACTTGTATGATAATAAGTATTTTCTGTCCATTTAATTTATCGGTAATAAATAAAATGCTTTACTCCAATTCATTAAAAACTATTCACAAATGTTTTTGTTTTTGTAATAAAGTAATATTATAATTGTATGTAAAATACAATAAAATAATCGCGTTTTATAATGAAGAAATAAAAGCTTCTTATGCTGAAGGTACCCGAAAGGTAGGTAAGTATTAACTCCTTCATATTCAAATGATATTCAATAACCAAAATGTTTTGTGAGACTCCTCCCTCACAGATCAACCTGATATTGTTTAGTTAAAACGTATTCACGCATTTACGGTGCGTAATATTAACATATTTACGTCCACGAACGAATGGCAAATTATTAAGTCGCCTGGCAAAATAACGTTAAAAGTTCTTCAAGCTTCCTTAGGAATCACAGGCATTTGTACACTGCATAGAATCCGAGAAATATAATTTCGAAGAACTTTAATTAATTATATAAAAAAAAAGTTAATAAATAAATTGAATCTTTACCATATATTTATATACGTTGGTCTTGACAATTTAATGTTGATTGACCAACTGTGATTGATTAGATGCTATTAGCGTAATTTGACGCCTAAAACTCTAAATAGTTTTATGCATAATACTTCATTTGAAATTATTACTTATTTATTTAATGTCTATTCTGTTATAATTATATTGATTTTCGTGCTCCGGCTTAGTATTCAAAATAAATTAAAATTACAATTTTTTTAAATTCCAATTGGCAATATATTCTGAAGCCAATATTGGATATACTATTACAAAAACCTCTTATGATATCGAATGTTACAATTAATACTTCCTTCCGATCTACGTTTTTTTTTCGGTTACTTCGTATTTATAATATTTTATATTAGTTACATTTGCCTTTTTTTGTATTATATCCTCTAATCAATCGCTTTTTTTATTTGTTCTTGAATTATACTGTATGTCTACTTAACTGGATTACTTACTTCCCAGGTCCTTCCCACTAATTAAAAAAAGGAAATTTGTCGTTACGTCTTATTACTTCGCACGATACATCATACGACCTTTAAAGTCTGCTATTTATTGTATCATGCCGAGCACACGGTATTTATTGCTACTATGGCTTCGAATATAATTGTTTTTTTTTTTTTTTTTTTTTTTTTTGTATATTCCCTACTTTTTTTCACGTCGATGCCTCATAACTTGTACAATATTTTTGCGAACACTGACATCCCTGTACTTTTCGTGAGTACTTCTTCAGGCCATTGGAAAAATTGATCGACACATGTCAAACAGTACATACTTCCCTAAAACATCTACGTAAACATAATTCCGTATCTGAATCATCTTCAGAGTAGAATGATTTCTCTTAGTTAGAGTAATAACAAGTGACGATATACTTTACCTCCTTGACAGCGAATGGACTCTTTTTTCTTCTTTTTTTTTCTTTGTTTTATTCACAGCAATGACTTTTAATGGATGGCCGCATAAATCGTCGATCATTGGATTTGTTCCAACAGAAAATTTACAATTCTCAGGAATAATTATAAATATGTTTGGGCTTTTCTGTTTCGTATAGTCGGGTGGCTTTAAAGAGCCTTAATTTTTTTTTTAGAAAGTGGACGATAGTATAATCTCGCTGGATACCTGAAATCGTACGGATGATACATCTTTTTGACAAATAAAGCACTTTGAAAGAATTGGCGAAACGCATGAGCGTCCGATTGCATTTTTAATTCCAAATCTTGCGAATGGAGGAAAGTCAAAAAATTTGAAAGGGTGTCGTTATCAACGTTTGGCCAATATCTTATGATTCGACGGAAATCTGTTTGTATGCTCATAGTAAATTAAGATCCGAAAACACTTTCTATTGCAAAATCTTGTGGATACCTTAATGGGTGATGTTTGCTGGTAGGTAACGTAATTGATAATCTCCGGCGAGCCAAAAGCCATGAAAAATGACATCGTTCATCATTTAGCTCCGAGATCACACGTGTGTCGCATGAAGTGAAATGAATTCCAATTAACCATATAACTTGCATTTGTGTACTATAATCACAAAATATTTAAAATAATATTTTATGGTTTAATTTCTAGTTTCATTAAATAAATTCGGGCTTTATTACCTTGAAAGCAGTTACAGTATCTATATAAATATTATCTATTTTCATATAGATGCGATAAAAATCACATTGTCAGCTACCAAAATCAATGCTTTAGATATATTGTCAGCCATACAACTCATTTCCGTTTTCTCTCTAGAATAATATTAAATATATAACAACAAAATATTTATTAATGTTAACTTCCTAAATTGTTATCAAATACCTACAATTATTATGTATATAAAAAATGAACGTGTGCGTATATAAGTAATGGTTCAATGATGTATTACTTGTATCATTTATAACAAAAACAGCAAAGACTTTCGATGACATTAAAACATGTATTTCAAATATAGAAAAAATAAAAGTTCGTGAGAAAGCCATTAACTCAATTTACAAGTAATGATTAATAAATGGCAAATACTTATTAAAATAATATTGAATACATATCGGATACATGTGTAAACATGTTTTACAGCAGAGAAATAACACAATATTTATGATTATATTAATCCGTTCATAGTTCTAAGAATTCTTATTTGATTTCATGTCTACTTCTGAAATTATATTACGTATGAGGTAAGCTTTTATTACGAATAATTTACTTCTTAAGGAAATTAATTTCAAATTTAATCAATGATTAAAAAAAGTAACAGCTCAAATGAAAAATTATTTAAACTTTTGTTAAATCTGCATTTCTTATACGCAAAAAAATGTTTCCATATATTATAATGTATATAGTCTTATCATATGTACTAAAATAATATAAAATTATTCGCTTATTAGGAAGGAAATTATCAAATTTTATTAAGAATTTGGATATATTTACATAATTTGTGTAATGAATAAATTAATTTTTTATTCAATAATAAAATTAATATTAGTTTTATAAAAGATTATGAGAAATTCATTTTGATAGACTAAGTAAAAAATGTATATGAGTAATGCAAATAAAAGAAGTAAATTAATTTTATAATAAAAATCTAACAATTATAAATAACTCACGATAAAAAATATTATATAACTTAATAACATAAAATATTACAAATTGGAAAAAGTGAGGTTAAGAGATATCTTTAAATCAGTAAATAAATCGTGTCGTAAATAAAAATTATAATAACTTGTATAGCCGAGAATTTAATACTTTAAATAACTAAAATATTAATTTTGCGAGAATAGTGAGAACACTTATAAATAAGATTGAAAAATGGTTCAATAAATTACTCCATTAAAATTGCTCTTGAACGCTTTTAGATTTAAACATAGGTCTTTATTTAATTCATACGTATAATAGATTTAAAAAAAAAGATATCGTTTTCAATCTTTATCGAATAAATTGATTAGATGATACAATAATAGAATATTAAGTAAATTATAAATTAACCCTTTTAAACAAAATATAACTTAATCAATATCTTCCCCTTCCCTATCTTATAAACATTGTATATTTTTTAACGCTTTCAAAATATTTATTTATTTAAAAAATACTTTATAAATATTTTGTAATACTTGATTAAAATTTGTAAATTTTTAGGATGGAATCTAAGCTTAGCATACTTCTTACCTTCTGCACAATATTTTGTAAGTATTATACAATTGTTTAAATATTAAGTATTATTTTATACGTTTTTTAATTTCCAATGTACTATTTTATAGGTATTCATTACAATATTCCAACTGCAAATGCTCTTGTTGGTCCAACAGTTCGAGATGCGGATCTATTTGAAATTCTTTACGTAGTGTCGTTTTTGAAAAATAATCCTCCATATACTAATCCTTTAGAGAGCCATTTTTGCACCGGTACGCTTGTAACAAGAGATTGTGTTTTAAGTTCGGCACATTGTACAACATATAATCGTTATAATGATACTGTAATTCTTGCTGGAACATCGAATTTGAATTATGGACATTTATATTCTGTGGAATGGTGGATTAATTATGCTGAATGGGCTCGTGAGCGGAATAGAAATTATCAAATTTTTTTTAATGACATTAGTATTACGAAGGTATATTTCTCATTACAGGATACATTATTTATGCATATAAATAAAATAATAATTGCATGACATTCTTGACTGTTTCCGATTTTACAATCTTCTGCGATTAAATATAAATTGCATATTAAAAAAAAATTAGTTTACAAAAGTTTCAGTAAATAAAAAATAATATTGTTAATTATGAAGTATGTATTAAAAATATTAATTAATTTAGTTGGATCGAGAAGTTGAAAACTACATTCCAGTGGCAATGCTTTCACCAATTCAATCTCAGCTATTACCAGATAGAGAAGCTAAAATAATTAGTTGGGGTGTAGGAAATAATGGACACGTTTCAGCAAATTTAAAAATTGGTGATGTTAAGTTTATATCGAAGGGCGAATGCGAGTATATAATTTCAAATGTTGATGAAGGACCAATCACTCTCGATTCAAGGCTTTTGTGTACAATTGCAGATCCTTATATAGTAATGATGGTAGTAAGTAGTGTTTATCTATTACTATATAGTTTTATTCAATATATAAGTTGTTTAACAGTCATTTCCTATATCACTCAGAATATTGTGTGCAGAATATTAAATAGTGTTGAATTATTATAATAATAGAAAATAATATATAGATTTTTATATATTCAAATTGATTTTTAATGATATTTTTACTATTAAATAAGAAGAATTACTTACTTAATACTTCCTTTTTGGAAAGTTTTCAAAACGTATTTTAATTATGAGATTCTTTAATTGCTTTCTTTTCGCATTAAAACCTTTAAAACGATTCTATTATCGTATTAAATGAATATTTACATTTATCAGAGAGGATTAAGTCTTAAGATTCTTTGTGATTGAGCTTATTTCACTTAAATCATATTATTATAATACTTTCTGTTATAAAATTTACCAAAAAATATTTCCTGTATATTAATTTATGTCATTTTGTTCTATATTTAAAATGAAATATTAGTAGTAATTAAAAACATTTTTAAGAATGGTTAAATGTTCCAAGAATTAATTATTAATTTTATTTACCTTTCAGGGTGATTTTGGTGGACCAGTTATGATCGGAAATTATCTTGTCGGTGTCAATAAAGAAACTCGTCCGTTCACAAATGAACAGTTTGATAGCCGTAAAGTTAATATTCATACGAATATTAATCATTATAGACCTTTTTTTAATGCTGTTTTAAGTCCGGATTTTTTTTGGATAACATATTAACATTAAAAAGTAATTAACAAATGTAATATTTATATTGTGAAAATAAAGTAATATTCTAATTCGGCAATATTTAATGAATTAGTTTGATGACTTTTTGGATGAATATTATGTAACTTATTAAGCCAGATATTATTTATTATGTCGCGATATATAATATACAATATTTAGAAAAAATGAAAATTATTATTTTTTGCCTCGCGAAATCAATAGCTTCAGATATTTTTAATTATTGATGACTATGCACGAAACCTATATTCACCAAACTTTTTACTACCAGAAAATTAAAAGATGTAAATACATTTTTATGAGAATTATTCGTACATAATTTGTATTATTGTAATTATTTTAATTTAAAAAAAAACAATATTCCGTATACTCGGCATCATTTTTTCCCTAAATTTTTGCTTATTTTCTGTAAAAATTTGTGAATGAATAATTGTAATTTCTACATTAGTATTAAAATTAAATTATTACATTATTATATTAAAAGGGATAAAATTCTATATACGTTGGTTTATTATTAATTAAATTTTCGAATTATATATCCATGATGAAATAATAAATTTGTTCCTAATGAAACATAAATATAATTGATTTATATCCTAATTGGATTGAACACATTTGTTTTTAAACTAAATGGATTAGTAATTTATTAAAATAATATTTATGACAAAGTACACTAAGAATACATTGAGAATTAAATGAAAGATATGGAGGGTAAGTAAATTACGTAAATATGTAACAATTGGTAATTGTCAACTTGATTCTAAAAAAGTGCACAGTTACGGTATAGACCGGAAAAATGATAAATGTTAGTCGATATATAAAATATTTAAATATGAAATAATATATTTTATTATGAAATGAGCCGATGTAACTAAAATGTATATAATTACTTGAATTGAACTGAACTTAATAAAAAACAGTGAAGTGAAAAAGGGTTCAAAAATTATATCGCAAGAACGTTCAATAAAAAAAAAGTTTCTGCCTTCTTTCTACTGCAAATGCGATGTCATGCTTAGACGATTCAATTTCTCATTTCTCAGTGCTCTAAGAATTTATAACGAAATAATTAATATAAATTATTGTAAAAACTCAGAAAAATAACAAAAATTTAGATATTAGTTTAGATCTTTAATTCTTTGACTCAAATACAAAAGTATCTGAAATTTCTTACATGTGTGTCAATGACAAAAGTCAATGTGATCAAAAATAGAATTGATGAATTGTTAATAAGAAAATTTAAATAATAAAAATCAAGGAATCAAAATATTATTACGTACTTAATTGATCAGATGTTATACGGTAGTATGATAAGAAATTTAATAAATACAAAATAAGATAACCATTAAAATCAGTGGTATCGATAATAATGTATAAAGAATTAACTAAGTAAAAATAACAAAAAGATATAAGTACATATAACTTAATAATAATAACAATAACAATAATAACAATAACAATAACAATAATAACAATAACAATAACAATAATAATAACAATAATAACAATAACAATAATAACAATAATAACAATAATAACAATAACAATAATAACAATAATAACAATAATAACAATAATAACAATAATAAAATGTTATCCCGATAATATCGTAAAGAATAACAAAAATCCCAATATATTTAAATTAATAAAATGTACGTATAATAAACATTTGTTAAAAATATATAATATGGCAAATAATAATTTACCATGTAGCCATAAAGGCATTGTACTTATGAAGATTCAATAAGTTGCATAAACAATAAAGATCAGTGATAATACTGTAGAAAAAGGTTAATTCGCGAAAATAAGGGAAACTTTCGCCATAAAATGTAAATCAGGTGCTACAATGAAGAAAAAATAATTTCTACTTAACGACTTCTAAAATGCACATTTCTTATATAAAAATAGTGAAAGTTGATAGGATAGGCATTAACCCAATTTACTAACAATAATTTAATAAGTCTCACATACTTATTAAAATAATATTAAATACATATTATATTACATATTAAATTTTTGTTTTACGCTATATCACAGGTATTACTTATAATACTTATATTACCTATAATACTCATGTAAGTTCATCAGCATGACGAGTAACTTTGATAAGTAAAATGCAATGGAATTTAAGGGGGCTTAAGAAAAATTGCATACGTATGTTACGTAAAAAAGAAAAAGAAATTAAAATTCAAACGTTTATATATTTTGAATATAAAAACAAATAAATAAATACACATAATGGTATTAATCAAAAATATTATCTACGTTAGATGTGTACGCTCGCTTGGTAAGAGCCGTTTCGAGCTATGGAATATGATATGAAATAACAAGTAGGTTGTTCTGAGACCTTTTTCTTACCGGAAAATCCCCTGTTCGGTAGCCTATTTTCCGACGGGAAAAAAGTAAAGACAGAATGTCGACATCATGTCAACTACGCTTCTCGTCTCTTTCCGATACCTATAAACACATCATAAAATTTCAAGGAGTATAAAAATTTAATCAGCGCTTGTTTCAGTGACTGAATCTAGATGATAAGAATTTGTAGAAAATAATATACGTAAATAGAGTACAGCTGTAAAAACATTAAATTTAAAAGCCGCTTAGTTACGCGCTAATGTTTTATAATGTATCTCAAGAAATGGGTATATTGTGAAGAATCGCCGTTGGACAGGGAATGTACAAGTGATTTAATATTATGAAAATGAAGAGGGGGAAAAAGCAGCAAGTGTTTAAAAGACAGATGTAAGAAAAATAAAACAGAAATTTTTCTTTCTTGATTGTAGTAGGTAACACGAATTTCCTAAATTAAGATAATACCTGTAAGAAAAAAAGAGTAGAATCTTTACTTTTTTAAAAAACCCGAATCCATTTCGCTATCAAACAATAACATAATAGATATAAGATAACATAATAGATAATAATCATAAGAGCCTTTAACTGCAGAGATAAAACAAAGTTTATATGATTATATTAATTCGTTCATGATTCAGAGAATTCGTATTGGATTTTTTCTCTATTACTCAGAATATAATATAAATGAGGTAAGCTTTAGTTATGAATATTATATTTATTAAAAAATATAAATTTTTTTATTAATATTTAAAAATACTATTCCTCAGATTGGAATTTAACTCAAATTATGGGTGAAAGAGTTCAAAGAAAAAAACATTTACATATTTATAAATTTTGCATTTTCATAACGTACAAATATTTTGGAATACTTGATTAAAATTTGTAAATTTTTAGGATGGAATCTAAGCTTAGCATACTTCTTACCTTCAGCACAATATTTTGTAAGTATTATGTAATTGTTTAAAGATTAAGTATTATTTTATACGTTTTTTAATTTCAAATGTACTATTTTATAGGTATTCATTACAATATTCCAACTGCAAATGCTCTTGTTGGTCCAACTGTTCGAGAGGCTGAAGATTTCGAAATTCTTTATGCAGTGTCATTTTTAAAAAATTATCCTCCCTATACTAATCCGTTAGAGAGCCATTTTTGCATTGGTACGATTGTATCAAGACAGCATGTTTTAAGTTCGGCACGTTGCACAACATATTATCGTCATAATGAAACTGCGATTCTTGCTGGAACATCGAATTTGAATTATGGACATTTATATTCTGTGCAATGGTGGATTAATTATGCTGAATGGGCTCGGCAAAGGCATAGACGCTTTCACATGAATTATAATGACATTAGTATTACAAAGGTACATAATCCATTAGATAAATATTATTGTTCTATACTAAAGGCTTCTTGATATTACATATCATAATTTTGGAACTTCTAAGATAAATTGAAAATTGTATATTAAACTGTATTAAAATTTATATATAAATATTATAGTAAATAAATATTTTTATCATATATTTAATTAACGAGTTACATAATAAAAATAAAATATATTTAATTTAGTTGGATCGAGAAGTTGAAGATTATATTCCAGCAGCAATGTTTTCACCTATTCGGACTCAACAATTAATAGGCAGGGAAGCTAGAATAATTGGTTGGGCTAAGGGTAGAAATGGAAACCTTTCAAACAAATTACAAATCGGTAATGTCGAATTTATAACACGAACTGATTGTGAAATTAGACTTTCAAATCTAGATGATCGAAGAATTGTCATCGATGAAAAGTTTTTGTGCACAGTTGGAGAACCTTATGTAATACTGCAGGACGTAAGTATTGTAGATTTATGTATATATCACTTTATAGAAACGAGGATTATTAGTAAAATTAATTTCATTTATACCTGTACTGTCAGAATTAAGATATTAAATATTATTTCATTTATAAGATAATAGAGAATATAATTTTTTTTACCTATCTCGA
Source organism: Ceratosolen fusciceps (assembly GCA_018883505.1). Classification (NCBI taxonomy): domain Eukaryota; kingdom Metazoa; phylum Arthropoda; class Insecta; order Hymenoptera; family Agaonidae; genus Ceratosolen; species Ceratosolen fusciceps. The sequence continues at coordinate 5,974,767 of RCIC01000005.1, forward strand.
TTTTTAATATTTTTACTATTAAATAAGAAGAATTACTTACTTAATACTTCCTCTTTGGAAAGTTTTCAAAACGTATTTTAGTTATGTGATTATTAATTGCTTTCTTTTCGTATTAAAACCTCTAAAACGATTCTATTATCGTATTAAGAGAATTAAGTCTTAAGATTTTTTATGATTCAGCTTATGTGACTTAAATCATATTATTATAATATTTTCCGTTATAAAATTTACCAAAAAATATTTCCTGTATATTAATTTATGTCATCTTGTTCTATATTTAAAATGAAATATTAGTAGTAGTTAAAAACATTTTTATTAATCGTTAAATTTTCCAAGAATTAATTATTAATTTTATTTTCCTTTCAGGGTGATTTTGGTGGAGCAATTATGATCGGAGACTATATTGTTGGTATCAATAAAGAAACTCGTCCGTTTGCGATTACTTATTTTGACGCACGTAAACTGAATATTCACTTGAATATTAATTATTTTAGAGATTTCCTTAATGCGGTTTTATCACCAGATTACAATTGGGTAATGCCCATATCGTAAATAATAATGTATAAATGTAATCTTCGTTTTTTTTTTATAATAAAGAATTAAATACCACATATACTTAAAATTCATTCGTAATCTTAAAGACTTTCTTATCTGAAATTTAAAGAATAATATTACGTAAGGTAATGTTTTAAATACAATGCAATTATATATACATTTTTTTTGTATCGTTTGTTTTTGATTTTATCATTACAATTCATATATATTCTAATTCATTTAATTTATATAAAAAGGGAATGGGTATAGTCGAATTGTAAATTAATAATTATCACAAAATTACACGAAAAATCCACTAGCTTATGTATGATGTGTAGGAAACAGTTTCAAGTGAATGATATAATTTTGTTTTTGTTTGGAAACGATTTGTATGTGAATAAACATTCTGCTAACCTGCATCCAGCGTTATTTTAATTCATGATTTTAAAAAACCGATTTTCTTTAATTATTATTCAAATGGAATAGATATAAAAATAAATAATAATAATACGGATGGTTATTAAAGGATAATGTTTGATGGTTCTATGCCGATCGAACAGAATTTGTACGATCTAGATCGAGAATGAAACGAAATTTATATGCCTTTCGTATAATTTGATCATGAGATTGATAATTTGTAGGGAGAAAATTAAAAGTAAAAGTAAAACGAGCGTTTAGCTGTCAGTGTTATCGTAGATTTCAATAAAATCGTAGCCATTGTGGATTTCTATTTGGTAACAAATAGTTGATTATGAAATGAAAGAACAAAGTGATAAGAATAATAATGAACTTTGTACTTCTTAAATAGATTGTGCTCCTATAAATATCTTTTTAATCTGTGAATAAATGCATTGTGTATATTTCCAGATTCCAAAAAACTCTATTTCACATAATAAATGCTGTATGAGCTCTTGTTCTCCTCTGTTCGATTCTTGTAAATTAACATATCACGACACCTTGCCGTCCGCCTCTAAATTAATGTTCAATAAAATTTCGAACTCTTAAGGGATCAGCAAAAAACTTTTATAAGTACTTGGAATTATAAATGATGTGTAGATAAGAATAGATACAAATACTTCATAGATAATATTTTTAAAACTAGATTGTTAATGTGATTATTTTTCGAGACAAATACGAATTTCAGAATAATTACTAGTTAAAAAATAATAATCTTAACAAGATGATATTAAAAGATGTATTTTAAATAGAAAAAAATGAAAGTTCATGAGAAAGTTGTAAAGCCGTACACATTTGCACGTAATAATTGTTATACACTTATTAAAATAATATTAAATACACATTGGATACATGTATAAGCCTTTTGGAAAGCAGGGAATGAACATATTATTTATGATTATATTAATCCGTTCATAGTTCTAAGAATTCTTATTTGATTTCATGTCTACTTCTCAAATCATATTACGTATGAGGTAAGCTTTTATTACGAATAATGTACTTCTTATGAAAATTAATTTCAAATTTAATCAATGATTAAAAATAGTAACAGCTCAAATGAAAAATTATTTAAACTTTTGTTAAATCTGCATTTCTTATACGCAAAAAAATGTTTCCATATATTATAATGTATATAGTCTTATCATATGTACTAAAATAATATAAATTAATTCGCTTATTAGGAAGGAAATTATCAAATTTTATTAAGGATTTGGATATATTTACATAATTTGTGTAATGAATAAATTAATTTTTTATTTAATAATAAAATTAATATTAGTTTTATATAAGATTATGGGAACTTATTTTGATCTACTTCTAATTTTAAGTAAAAAAAATGAATTGTACAAATAAAAGAAGTAAATTAATTTTATAATAAAATTATACAAATTATAAATAACTCATGATAAAAAATATTATTTAATATCACTGAAAAAATTTTGAATTAAAATATTATAAAATTTAAAAAAGTGAGGTTAACAGATATCTTTAAATCAGTAAATACATTATATTGTAGATAACAATGCATGATATTTTTATTGCCGACGTTTTAATACTTTAAATAACTAAAATATTAATTTTGCGGCAATAGTAGAACATTTATAAATAAGATTCAATCTCATTTCAATCAAGTAGTGGATTAGAATCGGTCTTAAACGCTTTTAGATTTAAACATAGGTCTTTATTTAATTCATACGTATAATAGATTTAAAAAAAAAAAGATACCGTTTTCAATCTTTATCGAATCAATTGATTAGATGATATAATAATAGAATATTCAGTAAATTATAAATTAACCCTTTTAAACAAAATATAACTTAATCAATATCTTCCCCTTCCCTATCTTATAAACATTGTATATTTTTTAACGCTTTCAAAATATTTATTTATTTAAAAAATAATTTATAAATATTTTGTAATACTTGATTAAAATTTGTAAATTTTTAGGATGGAATCTAAGCTTAGCATACTTCTTACCTTCTGCACAATATTTTGTAAGTATTATGTAATTGTTTAAAGATTAAGTATTATTTTATACGTTTTTTAATTTCCAATGTACTATTTTATAGGTATTCATTACAATATTCCGAGAGTGAATGCTGTTATTGGTCCAACTGTTCGAGAAGCCGAAGATAATGAATTTCTGTACATAGTATCGTTTTTAAGAAATAGTCCTCCATTTACTAATCCTTTAGAGAGCCATTTTTGCACCGGTACGCTTATAACAAGACAACATGTTTTAAGTGCTGCACGTTGTACAACATATACTCGTCACAATGAAACTGCAATTCTTGCTGGAACATCGAATTTGCATTATGGATTAGTACATTATGTGCAATGGTGGATTAACTATGTTGAATGGGCTCAAGAAAGACACAGAACCTATCATATGAATAAAAACGATCTTAGTGTCACAATGGTAAATTTTCTATTAATGATTATATTTACAAGGAGACGTGTGAAATTTAAAAATTTGACTCTGACAATTTTAAAATCTTTAAAATATATTATAAATTCTATACTTAATTTTATTAAAATAATTAATGATAATTAGTATAAATTATATTACATAATATTGCTAACTCTTAAATCTCATATACACAATATGTATTTACTTAGTTGGATCGAGAGGCCGATCCCTATATTCCAGCAGCAATGCTTTCGCCTATTTTAGCCGATCGTTTGGCAGGCAGAGATGCTCTAGTAATTGGTTGGGGTAAAAGAATTGATGGTCATATTCCAGAAAAATTACAAATTGGTAGTGTCAAATTTTTGTCGAGGGGAATTTGTGGTGAAAGAATATCAGTTTTAGACGATCGAGAAGTGACTATTGATTCAAGGTATTTGTGTACAGTTGGAGATCCTTTTGCAGTAATGATGGAAGTAAGTAGTGTTTATCTATTACTATATAGTTTTATTCAATATATAAGTTTTTTAAAAGTCATTTCCTATATCACTCAGACTATTGTGTGCAGAATATTAAATAGTGTTGAATTATTATAATAATAGAAAATAATATATAGATTTTTATATATTCAAATTGATTTTTAATGATATTTTTACTATTAAATAAGAAGAATTACTTACTTAATACTTCCTTTTTGGAAAGTTTTCAAAACGTATTTTAATTATGAGATTATTTAATTGCTTTCTTTTCGCATTCTTTTAAAATTTTTAAAAGATTCTATTATCGTATTAAATGAATAGTTATATTTACATTTATAATTTACATTTATTTAAAGGGAAATATTATTAACGATTAAAAACATTTTTATTAATCGTTCAATTTTCCAAGAATTGATTATTAATTTTATTTACCTTTCAGGGTGATTTTGGTGGACCAGTTATGATCGGAGATTATCTTGTTGGTGTCAATAAGGAAACTCGTCCGTTTGCAAATGCGTACTTTGATCGACGAAAAATTAATATGCATATGAATATTAATTATTATAGAACATTTATAAATGCTGTTTTAAGTCCAGATTTTCATTGGGTAACGCCTATAGCTTAAATAGTACTTAACAAATGTAATCTTTGGTTTTTTAGAATAAAGTAATACTTTAATTGTATGTAAAATCGCCTTCTGTAATGAAGAAGTAAAAACCTCTTAAGCTGAAAATACTTGTATGATAATAAGTATTTTCTGTCCATTTAATTTATCGGTAATAAATAAAATGCTTTACTCCAATTCATTAAAAACTATTCACAAATGTTTTTGTTTTTGTAATAAAGTAATATTATAATTGTATGTAAAATACAATAAAATAATCGCGTTTTATAATGAAGAAATAAAAGCTTCTTATGCTGAAGGTACCCGAAAGGTAGGTAAGCATTAACTCCTCCATATTCAAATGATATTCAATAACCAAAATGTTTTGTGAGACTCCTCCCTCGCAGATCAATCTGATATTGTTTAGTTAGAACGTATTCACGCATTTACGTCCATGAACGAATGGCAAATTATTAAGTCGCCTGGTAAATTAAAATTCATATTGGCCCTGTAGATTTTGTACTCGATGACATAAAATTTTCACACTATGCATGCATAGTCCTGCTCAAGGACTCATTTATTATATAAAAATTAGGTTTTCGTGATTAATAAACTCTAAAAAACTTTGGTGATTTTTAACAAATTTCGTTATAAACCTTTGTTTCGATTCCAATTCATCTAATTTAAGAAGAATGTGTTTACAAGGGAATGGTTTAGTCAAATTGTGAATTAATAATTATCGAAAAATAGAGGGACAATATATAAATGAATATGAATTAGACAAAATTAGACGAAAAATCGACTAGCTTATGTATGATGTGTAGGAAACAGTTTCAAGTGAATGATATAATTTTGTTTTTGTTTGGAAACGATTTGTATGTGAATAAACATTCTGCTAACCTGCATCCAGCGTTATTTTAATTCATGATTTTAAAAAACCGATTTTCGTTAATTATTATTCAAATGGAATAGATATAAAAATAAATAATAATAATAATTGGTATGGGTATTAAAAGATTGGCAATATAAAAAATATTGAATTACATTTAAAAAATATAATAAAGCGATTATAATACTTATTCTATATAAAAAAACTAAAAGTTTGTAGAAAAACTGTGAATCAATCTTACAAATATTAATCATAAGTATATGCAATCTGAATTAATAAATCTTCCAAAAATACACTTATAATCAATTATTATACGTAATATTATATATATATTGTGCATCAAATGATTCTCTACTATACTTAATATGTATACCTTGAATTTTTATAATTTATAATGTATATATTGTTTTATGTGTATTTATAATTATTTATAGTTTAATAATTGTCGCTTCATATGCGTGTACTTTGAAATGAAATCTGGTCTATTGAAGGATGTTCTTTCTCGAAATCATCTTTTCTATAATCTTCAAAATGCTTTGATTAACATTGTGGCGAGGGGCAAATAAAAGATAAGTACAATATTCTACTGAAATTCATGTTAAATTTAGAATATTGCGTATTTTCTTTACGTTTATGTAATTCCTGCTAGAACTTAAGTCGCTGATAGTTTAATACTTTAAATAATTAAAATATTGATATTTTGTCAATAATCTGAACAGTTATAAATAAGATTCAGTTTTGATTGAAGTAATTGTTAGATTATAATTGCTATTATCCACTTTATGATTTAAATGTAAGTCTACTTTTTTCATATTTAATCAGTATTTTTTAAATATTTTAAAATAAGTCTATCAATTTTTATACAAATTTTAGTTTTTAAAAAAAAAATTTTTTTTTTAATAATTTATAAAACTGTTTAATATTAAGGAATAATTTGATAATTATTTTATGTATATAATTTGTTCGTTTAAACATAAATTTTATAATTACTTTTAACAAAATATCGCTATTAAAATTTATTTTTTAATATCACATTAGTTATAAAATTTTTATTATAATGTATAGTACATAATTAATTTAAAATGTTTAAATATTTTATTAATTATTGTACTGAACTACGTATATGAAATATGGGATAAATTTTTACTTACTTTAAATATAAATTTAATATATTTATAATATTCCTTAAGCATTTGAAAGCATATTTAATAATTTTATATCTTTAGAATGGAATCGAAAATTCGAATACTTCTTGCTTTTTGCATAATATTTAGTAAGTATCAATCTATTTGCACTATTTAAATTGTTTATTTCTATTCCGACAATCGGGGTAAGGTCCTGAATTATTAATTATATTATTTTTAGGCATCCAATACAATGTCAATGCCTTAATCGGACCGAATGTTCGATTAGCAAATGATAACGAAGTTTCCTTCATTGTATCATTTGTGAAATATGATGGTGTACAAGTGGCGCCTTTACAGAATCATTTTTGCACTGGAGCTCTTGTATCAAGACAACATGTTTTGAGTTCTGAAAGTTGCATACGACATAGACAAAAAAATGAAACCGTACTCCTCGCAGGAACAAGACTTTTAACATCAGGAAGACTGTATCGTGTATTATGGTGGATCAACTATGAAGAGTATGCTAATTACAGACGAGGGCGTCCTGTACATGGCGTCAATGATCTTAGTATTACAAAAGTAAAATATCCGTTGAATATATTTAATATTGAAATTTACAAGATGACTGCTTTATTAAATAAAAAAAATTTTATAGACATATGGCCCCTTCCATGAATCCATTCCAACTGGATTTATTTCCCCTATGACCGCTGCTGAATTCACAGGTGCAGAAGCTTTATTGGCAGGATGGGGAGTTACAAATAATAATCAACTGTCACAAGTATTATTAGCGGATACAGTGCATATCTTACCAAATGACTATTGCGAAGATAGAATTACAGCTCTAGAAGGTCGAAGATCAGATATTGATATAAGGTACCTATGTACAGCTGGAAACCCCTACGTATTATTAGCTCCAGTAAGTATAATTCATTTACTTGCATAAATTTTAATAGAAAATATAATTTCTGGATAATTCTCAGCTATAATCCTTAACTGATTTCAAATATTATGAAGATATCGTGTTTTTTTTATTTAAATTACTTATGTCCTGTAATAATTTTTTCAGTATAATTAAACAACTGTTCGGAATTATTATTCCTTAAGTTATCATAAAATAATTTAAAAAAATTTATATACCAGCACTGCATCCAGTAGTTGTGTTATTCTAACAATTTAAAAATTAATGTTATCGTACTGTTGATCTAGAAAATAAAGATATTTTGTAATAATATGTAAATATTATTTTACTTATTAGGGTGATTTTGGTGGACCACTTGTTTTCGGGAATTACATTATTGGTGTTAACAAAGAAACACGTCCATACAGAAATACCGATTTTCATCCGGATAAAGTTAATATCCATATGAATATTGAATACTTTAGAAGCTTTATTATACAAACTACAAGAGATGATTTCGAGTGGATATAAATAATATCAGTGCGTATAATGATGAATATATAAAAAAAATTATGTTTATATCACGTTGAATAAGAATTATATAATTTTGTATAAAATTTTAAATTTAATACATGCATATATTCTTTATATTCTTATTTTAATCATAATAAAAATTATAAACAGTTATACGCTTTCTTTATATGGATAAATATTCACAATGACTTAATAAATTAAATATATTATTCAAAATGATTAAATTTCTTGACAGTTGATTATATTTTATAAGAAAGACCTTTATTTTTAGTAGTATTAAATAGATTGATTGATGTTCTTATAATCAATGAATGAAGCCCTTGTCTTCATTATGTTTTTATCAAGGATTCCATATTGATTTTCGTCTTTATAAAATTTCGAAAATTGCATAAATATGATGTTGAGTATCAGACCTTTGTCTCGATATGTTTGCTTATATAATAATTTCATATCGTCTTCATCAAAATTGAGAAAAAAACGTAGTATCAACACTTTCTAGGATTCTTTATATAAAAGAATTAAAAATAATTGAATTTTATGAATCTAAAAAAACTACTTTTGAATGCAGGGTAAAAAATAAATTGTAATAAACAATAATAATATGGAGAGATATTGGATAATTTATTTTAAAAATACATTTATTTGTAATTACCGAGTTCTTTAAATATTAAATTTAAAGTTTTTTTTACATGAATATCATACAAATGTTAATAATTAAAATTATATTAATTACATTTATCATTCTGTTAATCTAAAAAAAAATACTAAAATCTTCTGTAGAAAAATTTATATTATTAATTCATCATTATATCATATTTGATAAAAAATATATAACATGAATTTTATAATCGTCTATGCATTATAAAATTATCATTGAACAAATAAATATAAAATACTGTGACTAATGACAGTTTGGTCGTATAATAAATCAACTAATATGCAGGCAAAATTTGTGGTTATTTTTATCAAATTAAAAACTGACTCAGTCGTTGAATAAAATTAAAGAAAAGTTTAGTCATATAAGCTGAATATTCTACTCAAAATGACAGGAATAGTTTCAGGGAGGAAATTCGCGATATCTGGTTGTATACAATTATATCTACTTACGAGTTATTTCATCTCTTAATTCGGAATCTCACTAATAACGGGGTCCATCGCTTAAACCTGTTTTCTCCTCGAAGAAACCACAGATTTCTATAAACAGCAATATTAATTAATCTTTTAATTAAGCAAAATTAATTAGTTGTAAATTTATTGTGGTATCAAATGAATTTTTTAAATTATATTCATTTCAGAAAATTTATTATTAGGTCATCGGCGTTTTGAAAACAATATTACATAGATAAATCCGTATGAAAATTTTAATATTTGTGCATCATTTATTCTGAAGAATATCCATTTTAATAAAAATAACATAAATTTATCGGTATAAATAGAAATGTTATGTGGCAAAATTTTAATAGCCTAAGATAATTTATTAACGAAAACACCATTAAACTAAATTCGTGATAGCTTTTAGAATAACCTTTACATAATAACAATTGGACTGATAAAAAATATGCATGTTATATTAGTTAAACATCATAGCGTATATAATATGCTTATGATATGTAAGACACAATAAAGGGTATAGCCTTCAATTGATTAATAAAAAATTATTTTAAAATAGATCGAACTGCAAGAGAATTACTGACTTAATATTAACGAATGAATTACGTAAGAAAATTACTAAGTTCAAAAAAAAGGTTCAACGTATATCTTGAATCTGCAAAATATATTTAATAGGGAACTACAGATTCTTGTATATGAACTTGAATAAAAAGGTAAGTCAAAATATGTTATTAGTCACATTCAAATATATATAATACGAATATATAGGGACAACTCGGGAATATGTTTCATGCTACTGAAAAATAAATGATTTTAATTTATATAATTTATATTTTATAATTTATCGTACGCATTATGTAATAAAAAACTAAACTATATATATATATATATATATATATATATTACATATATTATATATATCTGCGCATATGAGTGCTGGAGGATAATCATATCATAATAAAACTTCTATTAATTATAAATATAGTCAGTATTAGAACGAAAATAAATTGAACGTATGAATATTTACTCATATTACTGAAAATCTAATTTAAGCTAAAAATATCAAAAACTACTGAAAAAATATCATATTAGAAAACTACTCATAATTTATGTTAATTTACATGTACAAATACTTTATAATCTGTAAATACAAGTAGTATTCAAGTTTATTGTACTATTCAAGAAACTCTTCTAGATCTATAATACATTACTTAAATTCATATTATAAATTAAGTATAATATTTAAAATGGATTTTACATTAAAAAATATGCTATTAATTGCGATTTTAAAATCATAAAAGATTTTGTAAGTAATATTTTTAAGAATTTAATTTCGAAGATAAGATAGGTAAGATGCTCTAAATGATTAATAATCGCTTATTTTATATAAGTATATACAATCATTATTCAACTCTATCAATGCCATAATATAACTAATAACTACGCAAACTAGATAATTTTTAAAATTTAAGATTGTTATTTTTTTCATAGGCGATCCTAAGAATAAGATAAAATTCATAAATTCATAAAACATTATTTCTTTATAATAGTAAAAAAATGTTTAAAAAAATGATCAAGATAACATATTGCAAAAAATATTTAAATAACTGTAACATTTTTAATACCTTGTACAATTAAAATATTAGTATCTTGCTAATAATGAAAGTATGTATAAATAAAGATCAATCGTTATTTTTCGTTATTATAATATCAATCGTAATTACTCTATTAGAACTCTTCGCATTAATTTTTATATAAAATGTAAGTATTTTTCATTGGCGTTTAAATACATTTAGTGCAAAAAACTATTTTTCTAATTATTAAATTTAAATATAAATAATTAAGTACATAAATTACAGTTATATAGAATTTATTGTAATATGTGAGAAACCGTACAAATTAAAAGAGCTATTTGTTTTGTACAAAATTTAAGCTCAATAGAATTAAGTCATTATAAGTATGTAAAAAGATTATATCGAAATAACTTACTTCGACTGTAAATTCTTTTTTCGAAATATTAAGTGGAATTTTTTTTCTTAATATTATTTGACAATCATATGGATATTTAGTTGTATACAAAAATAGTCATTTTGCTATCAACTAATATTTAACTATAGCTAGTAAAAATGATAATTTTTACTTTTACAATCACTATATTGATTACTCTGAAATGCTTGTAACTTATTTTGGCTAAAATATTCATTATGTAGTAAATAATGATGCTAATAATAGATTATATATCTTTATTTAAATTTATATTATTAAGATAATTAAGATTTATTAATTTTTATGGATTTACCACAGCTTTTTCGATATATTGTTGGCAATGAATAAGTTAAATTATCTATTTTTCAGATTTTATTTTAAGCATTTTAAATAATTTCATTAGTTTTTCTTATTAATTCCTTTATTGTCTAATTTAATTGTTGGATATATTGAAAAGTATTTTACAATTTTATTTTATTTATTTCATATATAAATTACTATTTATATATTAATTGTAATATTTATATCTTATTTGTATTGTATGCAATATATGAGTTAAAGTCTGATAGATTAAACTCAAATATAATTTTAAAATATATTAAAAACTGAATCTTTAATATACTAAATAAATTTTTTAAATTACATCTTAATAGTAATATATTTTAGCATGGAATTCAATGTGCGTTTAATTCTTTCCTTCTGTGCCGTATTTTGTAAGCATTAATAAAAATTTGTATCGTAGTTTATTTTTTTATATTGTAAAATATTTAAAATGATTTTTTTATTTTAACAAATATTAAATTTTAGGTAGCCAATATATCATTACGTCAGTAGATGCCGTTATTGGACAAAATGTTCGATTGGCATTGCGAAATGAAATTCCTTTTATGGTATCATTTCAGCGAAATATGCCTGGTTATATGAATCCTTTAGCAAATCATTTTTGTGCTGGTGCAATTATAACAAGACGACATGTTTTAAGTGTAGCTCATTGCACAACTATGTGCCAAGCAAACGAAACTATGATCCTAGCTGGATCAAATAGTTTGAGATATGGAATGATGTACTATGTACAATGGTGGATAAACTACGCCGAATGGGCTAATTATAGACATAGACTTGTTTTAATAGGTATCAACGATATTAGTATTACAAAGGTAATATAATTTTTACATAAAATTTTAAAAATAAATAAATTTATAAGTAAGTTATGTAATTTATCTAAAAAAACAATGATATTTTTAATACAAAATTTCAAATTTTAAAATCATTTTTATTGAATTAATAATGAAATAAAGATATATAAAAGATAAACAAACCTTCATTGTAACATGCATAATTTTCTAATGCATTTTAAAAAATTTTTTAGTTAACTCAAGAAGTAGATAATAGTATTCCAGCAGCAATGCTTTCTCCTATACCGTATCAAAATTTATATGATGGACAAGCTCTCTTAGCAGGATGGGGTAGAACAAATAATGGAGATACCCCAGAATTTTTGTTAGTGGGTGATGTGAGAATCTTGTCACTTACTGAATGTAAAAACAGAATTACAGCTTTAGATGGACGGAGAACAAATTTTTCAGCAAAGCTCTTATGTACAGCAGCTGATCCTTACATATTCATACAACAAGTAAGCATTTTTCATCTGCACATATAAAATGTTTTGAGTTTTATTAAATTCTAAATATATGTTAATCTTTCCTATAAAATTATAAGTTATTCAATTAATATATTTACTGATTCATTTTTCATTTAATGAAAGAATATTTTAATTAAGCCTTATAATATTTATCTTAATAATATAATATAATTATTTACTTACTTATTTATTTTATGATTTAATTGATATTATAATGATTATTTTCAGTTTATTTCTAAAAGTTAATTTACTTTTACTTTACATTTAGTATTAAGTTTTGGAAATTTTTTGAAATTTCGAATATGACCCTTATTATTTAATGACAGACAACTAATAAAATCTACTGAAACTACACGAGCATGTCAATTAAAAATTTTATTTTATTTTCCAGGGTGATATTGGAGGACCACTTATACATCGTAATTATATTATAGGTATTAATAAAGAAACTCGGCCTTTTGGGGAAATGCGTTTTCATCATGATAAAGTCAATATTCATATGAATATTGAATATTATAGAGATTTCATTGGTCAAACTATAGATCAAAACTTTGATTGGCACTAAATAATAAGACCATAAATAAAACCATTGAAAGTACATTTATGTTATATATATATATAAATTTATTATTTTTTAATTATACGGTAAATTTTAAATGTTCATTGTATCCTACTATTCTTGAAATATCTATATTTAAAAGAAAAATTAAGTTGTATTATTATTAATGTTATATAATCTGTATGCGTTGTTGTATTTGGAAAGTTATGTATTTACAGTTCTAGAATCATTTTTTAAATACTTTTTATAATACGTAATATTTTATTACATATATAAGATATCTAATTAAAAGAATCGAGAAAGCGGGGTGAGTTTGTTTCTTTCTTTTTTTTTTAATTCAAATATCTTATCAATGTATATTAATTTTTTATTTTTCTTCTTTTACTTATTTTTATGTACACATGTTCGTTTTTCTTTTTTTATTTAAAATATTTAATTTCTTTCATATTAAATATCTTTTTTAAATATTGCAGAATCTGTGCTTTTTTATATAATATTAATCTTGATACAAATATAATTTTAATATAAAGTACAATTAACAGCTAAATTTTGTAAATAATTTTACGTCTGTAATTTGTAACCTATTTTCTTACAAAGAAAGTTTTTTAATTCATTTTTTTGTTCTTATTATTACTTGTACAATTAAATTTTAAAAATAACTTTTTAAACATAATGTTGGAAATGTAAACAAAATAAAAATAAATTTATATAAAAGCTTTAAATTTTTATTACCCTTTTTCCTTCACTCACTTGTTAATCATGAATATTTTTTATTTAAATATAATAAATTAACGTTAATAAATATTATGCACCTATGTTTTTTCTACAAAAAAAAAAAAAAAAATCTTCCTCTTTTTCGTATTCGAATGTTTCCACACCTTCAGAAACTTGGCCAATTCCTGGAAATACAGATTAGTAGCGCCACAGCGCCACTCTATGCGCAGGACTAGCAGTTTAACGGATTAAGTTAAATTGTAGAACATCTTACTATATATATATATATATTACACCAAACATTATAAAATTCAATATTTTATAAGCAATAGGAAAAAATATATTCAATAAGATTTTATATTTTTACAATCGATTAATTAATATTCTTAAAAAAATGCATAAGACAATATTAATTGGTATGTATTGTTTTGAATTAGCTTAGATTTAAAAATAAATACTCACTGTATGCTACAATGTAAAATTATATAGTATAAATTTCGTAGAATAACGTACAGGTATACAATTTATTGATATTAGGTATAATATAGAGCTCGAATATTTCTGTACGGAACATTCGAGAATTCGTACAAAATTGTGAAGTAGAATTTATCAGTGAAATCGTTATATAAATATTATGTTATAGAAAAATTAATATGTATAATTTATATAATAAGGTATTAAAAACATGTTTATCCAACCTTCATTAAAAAAATAATTGAAATAACGAACGATCGAAAATTTTTTTTATGTATCTTAATATATATAATATGATTCGTGGAGAAAATCGATATTTGTATTCGATTTAAAGAATTAATTTAAACAATTAATTTATGATTTTAAAAAATTCATTACGATCAGTACCTTCTGTATCAATGCATTCCAGCTATTATATAACATTATTATAATATTATATACAATAACTACATACATTTTGAATTACATATGTAATACATATTATTTGAAACAAGTAATAAAAGTAATGAAAGAGATTGACAAGTTATATGATTTCTACGGCAACATATAACGTTTTTAAAATAAATACAAATATTTTTTTTTTAGGATAGCCTTCTTTAATTTCTAATAAATGCAATGTATTTATATTTAATGAAAAAAAAAAAAAAAATGAAAAGCCTGTAGAAAAAACTAGAGCTCAATTAAAATTTCTTATGTCCGTTCACAGTTTTTAACTTATATAATTTCTAAAATTATAAAAGACATTTTTATTATGATGTACAATATATTGAAATTTGAGACGTTGAAAAGATTTTAAATTTAAATTATATTCAGGAAGAATTTAATTTTAATCAAAGATAAGAAAAACAACCTAAGCAAATTTATGTTAAATCTATATTATTCATGTTGTATTTAATAGATGAAAATATCTTATCTTTATACAGATAAGATATGAAATACAATATAATAGTGTTTCCTAATAAATCAAATTACTTAATTACTGTAGAAGTATGTTTTATATTATTATGAAAATTAATACATGATATTTATTTTACTATTAACAAAGATTGAAATAAATACACGTTTATTAACAATTCCTAGTCTTAAATAAACATAAAGTAATCTGATTGATAGTAGACAAATATCATTACAACAGACAAGAATAAATAATTATTTTTCTTCTAAGTAAGGTCAAAAGAAGTCAATTATAAAGAAATAGCTTCAATTTAAAGTTTGAATTCAGAGTTAAAAAACTTTTTTAAACGACTATATACCTTATATCTTCTATATAATACCTACTAATGCCTATATATTTAGTATATTTAGTACAGTAAATAATTAAATATTAATATTTAACTAGAATAAAACTAGGTATAAATAAGAATAAAACTTTGTTTAATCGCTGTATTCAAATTGTCCATATACGCTTTAATTTTTAAAAGTAAGTTCTCATTTAAGTAATTTCTATATCTGAGTGAATTTAAAACTCATAAAATTTTAAACGTATTATATCAATATGACTTCATAAGTCTTTATCGGTATTTAATTTTTATTCGCAACATTAAAAAAAAATTATTTTTAATTAAAATGAGGATGTAATATAAATTAAATTCTGAATTTTTATAAGCAACTACAATTGAAAATCTATTGAAATTCAATATGGTAATATCTTTCACTTTCAACATTTCTGTGCTGAAATCTCTGGAATTTACAATAATCTTAAAAAAATTCCATTAATTGCTCATAGCACTTCTATTTTAATGATACATTATATTTAAATAGTGCTTTGTGTGAATTCGATATCAAACGCTCATTCAAATAATTAAATTTACCTAATTATAAAATCTATATTTATCTACATAATATTAATTAAATTTATTTTGACTTATAACGTGCACGCACACGCCCTTCGCCACCTTACATACGTAAATTGATTAAAGTAAATTATATTATATGTAAATGTAAATTTGAAATTTGTAAAATATAATATTTTATAAACTTTGTATTTTTAGCATGACATTCAATATGCGTTTAATTCTTATTTCTTGTGCAATATTATGTAAGTACTAACATTGAATATACACCACTTTTTGACATGATTTACATTTATGATTCGAATAACTTATCATTTTTATATTATATATTAGGCATCCACTGTGATTTTGCCAAAGCCGTAGTCGGTAGAAACGTTCGAGTAGCAGATCCATCTGAAATTGCTATTGTTGTATCATTTATGCGTAATATTCCTGAACGTGAAAATAGTATAGAAAATCATTTTTGTGCTGGTGTGATAGTAACAAGACAGCATGTAATAAGTGCTGCTCATTGTACAACATTATCTCTACCCGAAGAAACTGTGATTCTTGCTGGTTCAAATAATTTAATGTCTGGTAGAGCATACAGTGTATATTGGTGGATAAACTTCGCTGAATGGAATAATTATAGGCATAGGCTTGTTTTAATGGGCATAAATGATATTAGTGTTACAAAGGTAAGCTTTTATGTAAGAGTGTATAATATCTATTCAAATAGTTGCGAAGGTTATCTAATTTATCTAAACTGCAGCCGTATCTATGAAAAAAATACTTTTGAATTCATAGTAATGCACATAAAATTCATAAATAACTAAATAAATAATTTTCTAGAATAATGTAAACCAAAATTAAAGGATTAAATATAATAATTTTTTTAGATTATAGGTTCCTTCCACGACGATATTCCAGCAGGAATTATTTCTCCCATCGTAACTGGAAATTTACGCGGAAGAGACGCTACTGTTTCAGGGTGGGGTTTAACAAATAATGGTGCAATGTCACCCAGATTACTGATGGGTAAAGTTAAAATATTAACTAATGGTGATTGTGAAAATATAATTTCACGACTAGAATTTAGAGCAGTGACTGTTGATGCAAGATTCATATGTACGAATGCAGATCCCTTTATATTATTGCAAGAGGTAATTATGATTCAGCTACTGTCATAAACCTTAACATGAAATATAAATATAAAAACAAATATTTGTTACTACATTTTATTAAGATTGCTATCTTTAAAATATCCATTTAATAATTCTTATATAAACATTTTATATAATTGTTAATAAAATTTGCTTTCAATGTTCAAATGTATTATTACAATTTAGTGCTTATATTTCTTTTTTATATTTAGCATTTTTTTTTATTAATATTAAATATAATTTTGCTTTTTAGGGTGATTTTGGAGGACCACTATTGATAGGAAATTATATTGTTGGCATTAGTAAAGAAACACGTCCATTTGGGAATCGCAATATCCATCCAGGAAAAGTTAATATTCATATGAATATTGATTTCTATAGAAACTTCATTTTAGAAACTACATCGCCTGATTACCAATTCGTAAATGCAATTTAAGTATATATAGAATAATAGATTATTTTAATTTCTATAGATACAATAAGAATTATTGAGCAAAATTTTATTTTTATACATATAATCATTTAAAATTATGCATAAATAATTAATAAAAATTCGTTTTACAATAATTTCATACAAAATTTTTTTTTATTTTTGTATTCTAAAAATTAATATTATACTTTAATTTATATAAGTTTCTAAAAAATGCTGCTTGTAAAATTTGAAAAATAAAATTAAGTATTGTAAAAGAAAATTCAAAACTCAAAGTTCTTTGCTTTATTACATTTGAAGTATGACGTACCAAAATTATTATTGAATAGTAGTTGTTATATAAAATATTTCGAAAGTCTAGTATGCCTAACTAACTAGAATTAATATTTATTAATAAAGTTATATTATAAATATAATTAAATATAATGCAATATAACTCAATATTTTATCACTTCAAAAATTTAGCTTTAGTTTTAACTTATGATTAAAAATTAACACAAATATAATAGAATAAGAAATTCATCGGTTTTAATTAGCATTGAATATCGAAATGAACGATTTAGTATTTAAAGAATTATATTTCTTGTATACAGCTCTTATAATGTTAATTATACTTAAAAATTTGTTATATATATATATATACGTATATATATGTATATGAAATGAAACACAAAATATTGCTGATCGAAAGTTATTAATAAGAAAGTAAAAGATTAAAATATTAAAATGAAAAAGCCTTAAATAGTTGGTATTTACTTTAGGTAAATATAAAAGTATACTTGGGTAGTTGCTACTGATTATTTTGACAATTTTAAATAAAAAATATTTAATTTACATATATTTTCTCACTTGCAAAAATTTGAAACATTAAGTCATAAGTTGTTGGACGGTAACATATAGCAATAAGTTTAAAAAATATGTATCTTTTATCGAAATTTTCATTCAATAATAAATGTATATAATTTATTTGAGCTATAAAGACCATTACTTTTCTATTAATTATATATGAAACTTCTGCTACAACCCGTAAAAGATGTTCTTTCCTCATTTATTGTACTAAATAGCATAAATATGTTTTTATTTTAATTGCTTTAAAATATATTTTTTGTATTATTGAAAAATCGATGAAATTACATTTCTTTCAATTTTATAAAGATACTAAAAAAACAGATTTAATATAATAATCGTTAAGTCATTCATTCATGATACACAATTATTACTAAGATTTTATAATTATTATAAGATATGATTTTTTTAACGCAAACTTTTTGTACTACGTATTACGTTTAATTTAGATATTAAACTAACATGAAACTTAATATAAAATTTGATATTAAATACTAGTATATACAATTTGCCAAAATTATATTTGGCATATAAATTATATTATACTAATATAATACTTTTTACTTCAAATTTGTAAAATTTTGTATTTATTTCTTAATATTTCAATTACCGAGTGTAAGCTTTACAGAAAACTGTATCTATAATAAGATCTACGTATAAGTGTTATAAAAATGTATTATAATAAAATTATATTCATTATTATACATGAAATTGAGAAATTTTTAATAATAATTATAAAAATATTGGACTTCATTTTTATAAGATAATTATTTAAACAAATTAATAAATTTCAATAGTTTAAAATATTCCGATAAATAATGTTATAATAAAAGTATTTCATTTTATAATTATAGAATAATAAAAACCATAAAATATAACATAGATTTAAAGGCATTTTTTAAATATTTTTATTTATTATAGAGAATATTGTCATAATTATAATTTTTTATTAATCTAAATCCTAAACAAGTATTTTAATCGTATTTCGGAATAGATTAAAAAACAATTATATATTTTTAAAAATAAAAATAATGGAGTCAAAATTCAAAATAAATCCATATGCCCAGAAAAATTTTTAATTTTATAGTTATTCAACGCCATCTAAAATTATTTCTTGTAGCATCTCTAATAAAATTTCTGTAGTAATCAATACCCATATGAATATTAACTGTTCCTGGACGAATCGGTATTTTCGGTAAAGGAATTGTTGCTGTATTAACACCGGCAATCATGTTATTATACATAACCGGTCCACCGCTGTCACCCTAAAACATCATTTAATACGAATGTGTATATAAAATGACAAAATTGAAGAAAATACGGAAAAATTATATACAAGAGTTTTTACTTTTCATTTATTGTCACTAAACTGCTTAAAAGCTCCGTTTTCAAATAAAAAAAAAAAAAAAAATATTTATAAACTATGTCTATTTGGTTCATTCTCTAATTAGTTCCTACAAACAGCAAATCGAATCCACCCTATTGGCATAATTTATTTGATAAAATATTATTTACATAATTAAGTAATAATAAAGGGTAAGCAGCAGTGCACAAATGCCTCTCGTGAACTGGAACCCTGCGTCCTTCCAATCTTTCGATTTTGTCCTCACATTCATCTTTTGATAAAAATGTCAAATAACCCGCCATCATGTAATTCGGTATTTGTCCATCATTCGTTCTGCCCCAGCCTGCGATTACAGCTTCGCATCCAATGAGTTCTTGACTGGTCAGAGGGCAAAGGGTTCCGGGATTAATGTTATCGGCTACTTCGCCATGCAACTAAGCAGCATTGCAAGTTTCAACAGTAACTTCACATGATCTTCTTAATCATTTATTAGTAAAGCTTTGAAAATTTTTTTAAAAAAATCTATCATTTATTTACTTACCTTGATAATGTTAATATCGTTTTTTTCGAATTGAATACGTTTTTCTCTATGTTCAGCCCATTCGATGAAATTTATCCACCATAAGATTTCGTAAACACGACAGAAAGTTAACAAATTCGATCCGGCCAGAATGATTGTCTCATTCCTTAATCTATTGTTGACACAGTGTGCGGCACTTAGGACATGACTTTTTGTAATGAGCGATCCGGTACAGATGTGATTCTGAATCTGATCGGGATGCTCGTAATCGAGATGCATAATCGATACTATAAAACTGTATTGTTCCTGTTCAACTGGCACAACATTGAGTCCTAGCAAAGCATTAACAATTTCAAACTGATGCTGGATGACTAGAGAAAATCGACTAATTAAAAAAATTATACAACTATAATCATTATGAGAATATAATTTTGGTACTTACAAATTACAATATATACACTGAGGCATAACGGATAGTTAAATTTCATACTGAAAGTAGTAAATTATTATATGTTCTTTTGAACACTTGGTTCAAAATTTAATGCAGTTAATCAATAACAAACACTGAATAAATTTAAATATCGCATTTATTCACGGATTCTTATTTTTACGTACCAAGTTTATGTACCAAAATTCTATTTTGGTACATTTAATCCGTAATTAATTTGTTTTATTCATGTATGAATAAATATTTCGATATCTTCGATCGAATCAGTCATTGAAATGTATGTATTTTACTAATTTATTTTGTGCTTTGCTTAACTTTTTTTGAACAATTTCTTTTTTTTTTTTACTTACTATACGCTTAGTAGATATTGAAGGTGGGCGTAATACTTAATAAAATAAATTTATAAATTATAATGTTTTTAATTATATTTAATATATGTAATATAATTTTTAATATATTAAACGTGTGTTAATATATTTTTCATGACCGTTACGTTAATAATACGTAGCTTGATATTGTTCATGGAATTTAATTTCTGATTTTTTGCACTTCTTTCTTCGTGTATAATTATATAAAATTGCAATCTGCATATTGTTTTAACATTGATTTTAAAATTGAAAAATTTTATACGGATTTAAATATGTCAAAATTAGTTGTCAATACTTCATACAAATTTAATAAAATTAATAAAATGAGATATGTCGATTATTGTAGAATCAGAAGATCATCGATCATCGTTTTCGACTCTTTATATTACAACAAATTAGTTTTACTTTACTCGACGTTTTCTGCTGATTATATTTTCATATTCGTTTATGACGAATTACTTGGATGTTAAGTGAGAAGTTACCAAATACTTTTTATAAAGAGAAGCGTCTTATTTTTATATTAATATATTAAATTAATTTATATTAATTTAATATACATATACTACTATTATGTATTATAATATTTGTAAGTTGAAATTCGTATCTTATACTCTTAATATTTTCGTTAATAACTTTATTGAAATTAAGAAATGAAATACGACAGATTTTAGTTTATTTTTAATAAAATTCCGATTCAAATGCTGAAAGAACGATAGTAATATTTTATATTTTTGTCTGAACTTGGCGATGTTAATTTAGCTTTAAAAGTCTAGTCTTTATATTTCTCAAGGTATTTGATAATGTAATTGTTTGTTCGCTCTGTTTGAATCTTGAATTTATTATTAATAAATTACATCTATACCTTACATTGATTTCCGCCTCCTTGTATTTTTGTTTTGTTTTTGTTTCAAGTAGACTATTTGTCCGACCTTTTATTGAGGGACGTTACTACATCTCTAGATGAACCACACAGTTTTGCTGATTAATTTCACTTTTTCGATTTACTATAATGAGCCTATATTAATTCGAGACTTGGAAGCTTATATCGTTCTGAATTTTTGAAAATTTGCTAATAATAAAACAACACGTATTACGTATTTATTACCGGTACTTCGCATTTTTGGTAATGCGTTTTATCATTTGTTTTGATAATCCATACGAAACTGCGACTCACAAAATTCGCTAACTGCTGAGCATATAATTTTATAACGAAATTATTTGCTTTATAAGGTAAAATATTATCGATTGAATGAATTGTAATCGAATGATAAAATATGTATACAGTTTTTTGGTGAACGTTGAAAACAAATGAATAAAAATAAAATGTCAATAATATTATCTTGTTATGATGATTGTATAATAAAATTAATTTCATTTTGATACTTTCAATAAAACATTTTTAAAAATAACTAGAAATGAAACTCAAAAAAACTTTTGGAAATTTCAAACCCTAAAATAACCAGTGCCTTTATGAATGTGTATTTTATTTAATTAAAATTTAAAATCAGACATAAACGAGCTTTTATATAACTCGTAATCATATAAATATGTTTTATAATTATACGCAAAAATCATCTTGACTAACAAAATATTTGAATATAAATAACAGTAAAACCTTCTCTAAAATAAAAATAAGAATATAAAGTTCATATATGAGATTACTAAATAAAAACAATTAAAATACCGCATACTTCAATAATTTTTACCATATTATAGATTATAATTTTTATTTTGCCAATTATATAGATCATTTTTAAATTTCATTGACATTATTAATTAATTTTCTATTTTGGTATTTTACGACGTGGCATTTGTTAATCAGGGTCGAGCATTCTTTAGTTTTTTTTTTTTTTTTTTTTATATATTTTAGATCGATCATATGAAGATCGTCTCATCATTTCAAACAAAACCACCAATTTTTCATTTTTCTCAAAAAATGTCTCTTTTCACCTCTTCTCTTTTATCTCTATTACTATCATACGCTTTAATCATTTCCTCAATCCTCAATCATTTCGTCAATGCGATTTCAAATACTAAAAATTAATTAAAAGACTCCAATTTGATATAATTTTGAATATTCTAAATACGGAACTCATTTTTTAAAGAGCTTTATAACAACTGATTATTAATTATACAATTGGCACAATTATTTTTGATAGACTCCCAACAGAGTATTTTGAATAAAATATGTCATTACAAATATTGTCAATAATTTTTGTTAATTCAAATCGGTGTTTCATATTTCTTAATGTGTTCTATATAAATTAAATTAGTAATATTGTCTTAAATTATATGCATGTAAATATTTAAATAGATCTATCAATAAATGTTTATTGATAGATAAATCAATAAGTTTCACCATTAGAAACTTATATTTAATATCTTTATATTAAAAATTTAGAGAAGACGTCCTCTTAGACAAATAGATATTAAATTTTTACTCGTGTAAGGTAAATTAAATAGTACGACAGGTTATATTCATTCTATTTATGTGCTTAAATTACAATAACTTCCTTGGTTTTCTCAAATATTTATAATTTATTTATTTTATATAATCGACAAAGTTATCAAGTATGTTTTATAATATTTTTGAAATTACGAAAAATTAATCATTGGTTCTTTTAAAGCATTATTTAAATTACTGTGAACGGTAACATTTATTTATAACAGAAATAAGAATTAGAAATTTAATCAAGTGTTTTAAAGATATTTTTAATCCTATCTTTAATTTACTGCTTATATAAGTACTATATATGGCGATCATTTTCAAAAAATTAATTCATTTTTTATTTTCATAATTAGACATATTAATAAATTGAATATAACTCGTGACTAAGTTAAAAACAATGGTAAACTTCTATTGTTCCCAATTTTTTATATTATTTATTGAATGCAAAAAATTCCTGTAGGAATTATATTAAGATCTACAATTGAGATAACGCTTTTTATCGTATTTTTTAATTTGATTTCTGACGCATTAAATTATGAAACAGTCCTTCTTCTATATTTAATAGAAACATAATAATTACTTTTGCAGAAAATTCAATATTTAAATTATTAGTTATATTTACACGCTTCAAACGTGTTTTATATCTATATCCATATTTGTTATAATGATACACTTGCTTTTTAAAAAAGTAATGTCATTATAATTTCTTTGTCGAATAAAATTTAATAATATCTCATAGAAAAATACTTTTTTTTAAAATTATTTTAAGGTTAATCCTGCATTCAACGGTTTATATAGCAAATAATATTTGAAATTCGATTAATATTATTCAACAGATCTTATCATTTTGGCTATTTGTTAATTCAATTAAATCATATTTTCCTAGAGTTAGGATTATAATATGTTATTTCAGGTTTAATACATATATTATTGATATAATAAATCATAAACTTCGATGAATAATCATAGTTAAATATACTCATAAGGTTTTACAATTGTAAAAATTTATACATCCATTCAATAAATTATAGTTTCATTAATCATTAAGAGTATTGAATTTTATTTCATTGACATTGAAAAACAAATAGCTACATTTAAATAATTATGATTCTTTCTTATTAAATAACTTAACCACTAATTTGCATTAGCGTTGGCTTTTTGAAGTTACAGACGATTATTTTTTTTTTAAATTCATACTTTGATTTATTATTATTTTATAATATTTATATTTTCTCATTAAAACTTGAGGGAGTATTTAATAACGAATGTAAATTATTTTATATTTATTATATTGATATCGAATATATTAAATAATAAAAATATATTTTTAAGAAAAAGTTGTTCTCAGTTTTTATGACACTCGAAAGAAAAAATGACATCCCGAAATATAAAGTAATATTTTAAATATTAGTTTGGAAACAAATAGCTCAGAAGGTTTATTAGTATCTGAAATGTGTATTTATATAAACTTTTGCCTAAAGTTTAATAAAATCTTTCAAATTTTTTTAATGAAACCTTGAAAGCAACAAAAAGAAAGTATGGATTTGTGGTGAGAATTATCATTTCATTCATCCATTCTAGAATAAAAAATTCAAAAGCCAAATTTTCCACAATTAAATAAGTATTTGTTTAGGGTTACAACAAAACAAAAATGTTTTTTGTTTTAAAAAAAGTAGTAATTAATTAATATAATCAAATGTACAACGTGACTCGCACAAAATTTTTAATGGCTTATAAAAATTTGATTTCATTTAGAAAATCGTAATATTGGTGAATTCCAAAAGAATTCTTCGTGAAGCATGATTGCTAAAATTATAGTTAAACTATCTAACTCGCGTTAAAACTGAACATATAAAATATTCATGGAATTTAAATTTACCAAAAATGATTAACAGCTCAATTTATTTCAAATAAAAATTATTACTATGTGTATATAAAAATGTAATTTTATGTAATTTAAGAAATGTATAAAAAAATATTAATAATTATATGGAAAACTTCTTTTGAACCTAATTTCTTAATATTTAAAAACTTAATAATTTTTTTAGAATTTACATATTATTATTATTTTTATAATTATTTAACATAATTTATAAGTTAGTATGTTCGAGAATAAATATTAATATTATAATTAAAACCAATCAATTCATATTATTAAATACGTTTTATTTTAAATGTATTCGATCTAGTATTTTAATAGTTAATGTTTTAATAGAAGAAAACCATAGGGAAATAAGTCCAAGAGAATTTATCGTATATTTTATCGATCTTCGTTCAGAAAATCCCGACGCCACAGAATAGCATATTTATGCTATTCTTATTACAAACACTCACTACAAAAAATCACGGTTCGATAACAACACACGAAATGCATGATAAATTATAAAATATAAAAATTATTCAAATCTGAATATTTCAAACTGCCGGTGAGTGTACAAAACTATTATTACTTTGCTTTATTACTACACCAGCTTTATTGAATGAACTTGATGTACATATGTATATAAATATAAATAGCTTTAATGGGTGTCACTAAAATCCTCAGTGTACATAAAGAAAACAAAAACTCGTTAAAAAAGACAATACATAAATTTACTACGAAAAAGAAGAAATGTCGAGTCTTAAGAACGATATCAATAAGACATGTTCAAACATTTTTATAATCAATGACTAAGTACAGTTAATCAAATGTATTTCGTTTTTCAAGAACCATCATTCACTTCGAATTCGTATAACTGCCATTATTTATAAGGTAAGCTAATTTAACAATAATGAAGTACTAATTTTTAAAAATTTTCTTAAAATATTTTTATAAATACTTTAAATTTAGACAAATATAAAATAGATAGAATAAACTTAATAAATTTTTATTAGAATTGTTACGTAGAATTATATGAGATTAAAAATAGATTATAGTGAAATCGAATAAAAAAGACAATTTTGAAAAATTAGATGAAATAAATAATTTATAGAAGAAATACTAATACGTCTTATATATAATATCTACATATAATATTTATGTCTCTTACACTTTATCTAATTAAAATATTTATTGTTCCGTAATATTAAAAAAGGTTTAAGTAAGCAATAGTTCAATTTGAAGCAATTGTTTGAATTAAATTTTTTTACTTATATACAGAAACGCAGGTAATAAAAAAATTTTCACAACAAACTATAAAATGTTTATGAAATAATAAATCATTTTTAATTTTGATATGAAATAAATATTTTTTTTTTCTCTAATTGCTAATAAGTCTATGTAAATTAAGATGAATTAATATTTGTAGCAAATATCAATACAACTAAACTTTAATCGTAAAATCATTTTTCTCTAGTAATAAGTAGGCTTTATATTGTATTTATATTTTTTTTATTAGTATATTGTTTTTTAATTAATATGCTTGAATATAATAGTATGTATTTATTTCTTCATATCACGTTCTTATCGTTTAAATAAACTTCAGATCTACAGTAAAAACTTTTAAAATTAATTTTATCAATTATTCACCTTTAGCATGGAACTCAGTGTGCGCTCACTTCTAGCCTTATCTGCGACA
Organism: Ceratosolen fusciceps; assembly: GCA_018883505.1. NCBI lineage: Eukaryota > Metazoa > Arthropoda > Insecta > Hymenoptera > Agaonidae > Ceratosolen > Ceratosolen fusciceps. Next base: position 6,002,081 of record RCIC01000005.1, read on the forward strand.
TTCTGTAAGTCTTAAAATAGATTATAAACTACAATCATTTACTTGTTTTTATTCAGTTTATTTAAGTGAATTTTTAATTGAAGCAATATTATTTCTTAGGGATCCAATCTATTATTTTGCCTGTTGATGCTATTATTGGACCGAATGTACGAGCTGCTGAAGAATTTGAAATACCTTACATTGTATCATTTTTACATTACGTTTCTGATAATCTAAAACCTCTAGAAAATCATTTTTGTACTGGCTCACTTATTACGAATCAGCACGTTTTAAGTGCTGCTTATTGTACAATGGATAGATTAAAGAACGAAACATTGATTCTCTCTGGAACGATTAGTTTAATGTATGGGAATTTCTATTACGTATCGTGGTGGATAAATTATGTACAATGGGCTAATTATAAGTATAGACGTCAGTTAATAGGTATTAACGATATCAGTATTACAAAGGTAAAACATTTTTGAAATAAATTTTTCTATTTAAATATATAAAATAATTAGTGGATATATATAAATAAGTGAATATACTTATGCGCCAACAGGAAGTAATTTTTTTTTTTTGCAGAAAGTAATGATTTAATAATTTCATTATTTTATCTATATGAAGCTCAGAAAGGGAAATTATAGTCAAGTAATAATAATAATTCAATAAGTACAATAAATAGCCAATAAAATAATTGCTTCTGGGGGGAAGGAGGAAAAAAACCTTTAATTGTTCTCTTGATTGTTACATAATTTTATATACGTTTGTGTAATACTATTGTGTGTGTGTGTGTGTGTGTGAGCAAACGCGTTCGATATTGATTGTGGGCATGACAAACTTACCGAATCGTCGACTGTCGGAAAATCAGGGTCAGATGCCGTTTATACAGATTTCACGCGACCTCGGAAATTTAAACAGCAAAAACTCTCAACTTAAATTCTTCTACCGGGGCTAAAGAAAACGTCACCGATACTCTCGAGGAAGCTTCCGCACTTGACCTGATCGATCGAATCTCGATAGATTCCACCGAATCCTCGCACTGGCTTTGGTAGACTTCCTCGCATCAAAAGCCATAATAATTAGCTAATATCTCAAACTCCCGTACCAGATCATTATTATTAAGGATCAGGATTAAATGTAGTCGACCGCCGCGATGGCCCGATCGTCCGTGACTGGCCGGCGGCTGGTAACGGTTTTTTTCGACTAAAGCTCGGCCCGATCCCGCGTCGCCGATTCCCGGAAGCCGCGTCTCGCCACCCGGAACTCCGGGAAAATATTAAGCTCCTCCGCAGCTCGCCTAGCAACTGTTTCTTAATTTTTTTCTTGTACATTTTCAAACCGCTCCAACGATCTATTAGTATAGAACATTCGCATAAAAAATATCTACTTACGCCTACATGTGCATAATGAAAATGTCTCATTTTATCATAAAATATAATAATATAAAAATATAATTTAGTTAGCTCGTCCAGTGGAAGATTATTTTGAATCGCCGATCGCCTATATACACACCTCAGATATAGAAGATGCAGAGGCTATGATAGCAGGATGGGGTCAAACAAATAATGGTTTGATATCGGAGGCATTGTTAGTTGGCACAGTAAAAATTATACCAAATCGTAAATGCGAAAGGAGAATTTCAAGGTTGCAACAAGAAAGATCTGCAGTTGATGTAATGTTCTTCTGTACTGCAGCCGACCCTTATATATTACTGAATGCAGTGAGGCTTTTTTATTTACTAATAATAATTTTTTACTTAATACTAATATTCTTTTAAATATTTTTTAAGTGTATTTCTCTCATATATTAACTGACTTTCAGTATTAATTGCAAAATGAATAATTTTCCTATTCAAATTCGTTAAATATTTCATTTTTGTATACTTTTAATAAAATTTATTTATTGCCATTATTTCTATTATAAGAATAAATTTTTTTATTATTTATCTTTATCTTTATAAAGTATCTTTGTAATAAATATTTGAAAATTAATTAAAATTATTCTTTTGTCTTCCAGGGTGATTTTGGTGGACCGCTTATTTATAGGAATAAGATTATAGGTATAAGTACAGAAACTCGTCCATTTACAATGGATGATTTTAGTACAGAGAAAGTTAATATTCATTTAAATATTGACTTTTATAGAACATTCATTTTAGAAACTACAGCGCCTTATTATGAATTTCAATAAATAAGAAACTCACAGATTATTAGAAAACGCATTTATGTATTTATATAAGATTCATTATCAATTTCTACATTACATAAATAATTGTTATTATAATACGCATAATTATTATAAATTATTTATTAAACGTTAATAAAAAATGACGTTACCATTAATTGGATACATTACATTGTTTTATTGTTTTATTTTTAAATTTAAATTTGAAAAGCATTCCAAGGCAGTCACACGGGAGTTATAGGAAAAACATTAAATTTTTTGCATAAAATCTATTGATTTAATATTTTTTTCAAAATGCTAATCTTTTAAATATTTCATTTTTAATGTACATAACATTTTAATTTTTTGTTTAAATTTATGAGTGATTATTAAGGTCCCGATGTTATGCTTTTGAAAATATTATTTTCAAATTAATCGTGGGTGACTTTGACTATGTGGTTGGTCAGCTAAATCTGCCCAGATTATAAATTATACAACGATCTGTGTATGAAACTAATGAGCAATTTTGTCAAAAAAACATTTTTCATTTTCCATGGGTAAAATAATAATAATAACAAGCATTAAAATAGAATATCTTAGATAATTATTTTTTTACATGGATTCTATAATGGAGGCATATTTCAAAACCAGAGAAAGAATTTGTAATAATCGGAAAATAATCTTTGCCAGAGATGGTAACGTATATTAATCCTATCAATCAATTCATCAGAACACAAACAAACGGATGTCAACAGTAATCAAATATCTTCGTTGACCGATATTCTTTTTTAGTTATCCATATTTACATCCGTATCTTCTGGCATTCGGTTTATTTTTGTTTTCATTTCGAAAGCAAAGGTCCGTAGTATTGAAATTAATTAAATTTCAAAACATATAAAATGTGCATAAAATTGTATTATCTTACAAATTACTAGCTAATTTTAAAAAATAATGAAATCAGTCAAATTATTCAAATCAACGGAGAAATTTACATTCATTTTTTTTTTTTTTTATATATTTTAATATAATTGAAAGGCTGCCAAGAAATAAAAAAGTCACTCTTTACGTGTTTTGTTTCTCGCTGCTTTCCTTATTCGTATTCATTTTCTTCATATGCGTACGAGAACATTGAAGTAATATGGAAATAAATAAATATAATGTAAATGCCGATTCTGAGAATCGAAGGCATCGAGAGCTATAAAGAAAAGACGTGTGAGGGCTAAAACGTTCGGAAGGCGGGATTAGGATTAGTGCTCGGAAGTAGGGATTTCCCGGTTTTTGTGGGGATAGGGGGGGGGGCACGCGCAAACCTAACCGTCGAATAGCAAATTTCGTCGAATTATTAATACGGATATATAGAAATGTAGAAATTAAAAATTATGAAAAATAAGTGTAGTTTAAAAAATGATGTTATATTAGATATTGAATACGAAGAATATTTTTTTTTGAGAATACTATTGCGACAATAAAGTATGTTTAAAAATTATTAATATTGCATGCGTAATACACAACTGTTGATGCATGAATACAATTGGCTTCGGGCTTGATCCTTAGAACAGATACAAGTATAAAATTTTTTTATATAAATATTCATATGCAAAGTAAGTCTTATTATAGAAAGAGAAACAATTACTTTGTTATTTAATTTTTAATAGGCAGAAAATATAATGCATATGTATTACAACGTTTTTGTACACTTATTGGCAAATAAAATAACTGTTTCAGTATAATCTGTGTATAAGAATTTAATAGAGTGCTTATGAAAATTTTACAAATTTAAAAGCTATAAAATTTAGAAGCTCAAAATTTATTATAGTAAAGGTGTCTAATTTTATCTTCAATTTATAATACAATAATTAAAAAGCATTGCTTATTAACTACTTGGAATAATGTTAATTCAAATTGATATAAAATATGAAAAACTGCTGTATATCAATTTCATTTATTAAAATTTTAATTAGCTAAGATATTTCGAAAATAAAAATATTGATATCCTAAGCTCGTGAGCACTTTAGTCGCGCCATTAAAATAAGAACTAAAAAATTTTTGTGTTACATTAAATACGATATTACATATAAAATAAATTACGTAGATAAAAGCAATAATATTAAAAAAAAATTTATTTAATAATATACTAAAAGTACAGATAACTAAAATATTAGACTATAGTAAATTAATCTATTTTGTGAACATCGTTGTTATGCGAGTGTCAACAGTTAACTGAAACTAACTAAAACATAATAAAACTAAATAATTGTTTTGACATAAATCTTAAACCTGCAAATTTATTTGCAATTTATTGTATTTGAACTACATTAAGAAAGTAAGTAAATATAGAGGTTTATCATAAGAATCCGGATTTCATGCTATTTAAATCACATTAAAATGAAAAAATTTAGATTTATTCAACTCAAATAACAAAGATTATTTAATTTTATATAGGATTATTAAATAATTTATAAGCTAGGCTAACGAATTTGATACAATTGTTACTCGCTGTAAATTTATGCCTTTTAGATACTATAACGCGGTTTGTGAGGCAGATATAAATTGTATATATTAAAGAAATAAACTTAATGAAGATTGAAAATTGAAAATGTCATAGCATAATAAAAACAATTTTCATATGAATCTATGTTTACGAAAAAACTTATTTATTTATGGTATTACGATTCGAGCCTTATTATAAATATATGACTTACTAATAAGACAATCGCATATTAAATTTATAAAATCATAGCATATGCATACAATTATTTGAAAGTATATTACGTTTTTTTGAACACTTATATACCTTATAATATTTATGTACTTGCTAATATTAGTATCATTCGTACAATTGACATTTTAAATGATTTTTGCGAATAATTGAAATACTAATAAATAAGCTTGTATTCAATTTCATATACTGATTCTTGTTTAATAATTCATAAACTTATTTATATTCATATATTTGAAGTATATTGATTATGTAAGAAACTTTGTAAAGCTTATAAAATTTAAATTATTATATATATGAATAACAATTTTTATTATTGTGTTTTATTAAAATATTTTTTTTTTAGTTTAAATATAATTTAAATTTAGTAAACGTTTATACATACTGTTGAGATTTTATCAGTCCCTATTGTACTTATTTTATAAGTTTGAGTTCGGAAAGGGGAGGGGGGGTTGTACAAATAAAAAGCAGCGTTTTCTCTAACTAAAATATAAAACAATTTATTATCTAGTGAATGGCATAAAAAAACCCCTCCCAGTGAGAGGAGGAAAAAGCCTTGTAAATATAATTATCTTCCTTAATCTAATTTATACAATAAACGCAGAAGCTCGCGGATAGGATCATTCGGTACGAATAGAGAACTCTCTTACCTTAGAATAGTTTTATTAACGGCGCAATGAACCGTGGCCTGACTCTTACCCTATGGTGAAGACCTTTATGATTGGACCGAGTCCTTGCTCTTTACTGGGCTAGGTAGACGAGCCCTAGGTATCCAAAATGGACGTACCTTGGTAGGCTGATAGCAGGGCTCCTCTAAGCGTAGTGTATCTTGAGCCTCAAGTGCTACACAAGTAACAGTTCTGAAGTATGCTAGAAGCTCCAATACACTTCCTGGGTGAGCTAGAAGCTCCAAATGCACTCCTAAGTGAGCTAAAAGCTCTAAGTGCCACTCCACTACCACAAAACATTATTATACCCTTTTTACCTATTTTGGTTGGTCAACGATTGCTTCCACGATCTCGAGTATTATTGATAGAAGTAACGCCTTTGTTTTCGTTACATTCCAACTCATTCCCTATGTAATTGATCTTTAATTTTATGCTGCCTTATTACTAATGTTCTGTGTAATAGAGCCTTAAACTCGCCCCCCCCCCATTTAGTGCGCTAGGCAATAAGGACCAACGTTCCCGAACACATACAATAAAATAGTTACGTTTTTCTCATATACAAATTTTTTATCCCAATAGTGTGGCTAGAAAAAATGATAATATTTATTTATTTATATAATTACTTACAGAAAATTATTTGATATACTAAACTTTTTAAAAATTAGATATTTCAACATAAGATGAACATGCAACATGAGGTTACAGACTCGCTCTGTTTAATATATAATGCCTTTAGCATATCCTAAATCACGCTGATTAATATAAAATTTATTCTTTTGTTGCAAAGGTTATACCGCTGCTCGATTGAAATATTTATTATTGATTTACGTAACGTATTACTATACGTAACTCATTTATTATTATATACTTTTCATAATAATATTATTTAATAATTAAGTAATGAATATATTTTTATATTTCCCTCGTTTACTTAGTAATAATCTAAATATAAATTATAAATTAAAATAAACTGTATTCCATGTAAATAATATCTTCAGCTTAGTTTTACACAGTAAATGAATTGTTACTTATAATAAAAATTTAATTTACGGATTTAAGTTATGAATTTTACGTTTTTAGAATGAAATGTAAAGTCTGGTTAATTCCTACATTATACGTAATACTTTGTAAGTATTAATATTAAATATAAATATAAACATAAATTATTGATTTCATTTCATTTACTTATATATTATGTTATATTTTTTTTAAGTTTTCGGTATACAATTTAACGTACACACTGTCAATTGTATAATTGGACTAAATATTCGAATGGCAGAAGAAAATGAAATTCCGTATATTGTTTCATTTATGCGTAATACTTTAGATAATCCGGTTGCAAATCATTTTTGTGCTGGTGTGCTTGTAACAAGTCAGCATGTACTAAGTACTGCACATTGCACTATAGATATTGTAGGGAATCAAACTGTAGTCCTGGCTGGAACAAATAATTTAGTAACTGGAAGAGTTTATTATATATTGTGGACCTTAAACTTTGCACAATTTTCTAGATACAAGCAGAAACGTACATTAATTGGTATCAATGATATTAGTACGACTAAGGTAAAGTAGTATTTCAGTAAAATTATATATGATAGGTTTCAAAAGATTTTATATATTCTTATACAAAATCGATTTCGCCTAAGAAAGATGTACAGGCTTCACATCTATAAAATTAATGAAATAATTTTATAGATAAGCGTTTTAAAGAAAAAGAAAATTATAGAAAAAAATACATGTTTTTATAACGAAATTTAAAATTTTTTTAGTTAACTCAAGCAGTGGATAATAGTATAGTTCCAGCATTCCTTTGCCCTTTAGAGACTGATCAGTTAGATGATGCTAAAGCTATTATAGTAGGATGGGGCGTGACAAATAATAATCAAAAGTCACAAAAATTATTAGTGGGTGAAGTAAAAATATTATCATTAGGCGAATGTGAATCTAGAATTAAAATATTAGAAAATCGAAAGTCAGTTGTTAATAAACGGTTCGTATGTTCTATGGGGGAACCTTATGTACAATTGCACAATGTAAGTATTACTTATCTGTTACTGATTTCTATATTAAACATTTGCCTCTTTGATATTTGAAAAAAATATATTTATTCTTTCATAATAACTATAAATCTTATTCATGCTCATAATTCAATCATATTTCCGTTTTATTTTTAAACATAAATTCATTCCAAAAATTATTTTAATAATCTTATCATTACATTTACAAAATTCTTTATTATATTTTACAATATAATGAAAATAAATAGAAAATATAACGATACAAAAAATATACTGATTTTTTACATAGAAGAAAAATTTTGTAATTTAAAATACATTGATTTAACAATTGATTTCAAGCTTAATGTAAATTTTTTTGTTACAACAATAAAAAATGTTGATTCTGACATTGCTGAAAATATTTAAATGTATATTCTTAATATGAAATAAACATATATGTATATATAAATATTATTTTACCTTTTAGGGAGATTGGGGAGGACCACTTATTTCTGAAGGCTTACTCGTAGGTATTAATAAAGAAACTCGTCCACCTGGAACTATTATTTTTAAGCCAGAAAAGGTTAATATTCACATAAACCTTGAGTACTATACAGAGTTTATCTCTCAGACTACATCAGATAGTTTTCATTGGCCAAATTGACGTTAATTATCTCAATTATTATTATAATTAATATATAAACTTTGATTTTAATACAGACATGAATACATTTACGTAAATTCTTTGGAAATTTTAAATTTTAAATTATTTTTGTATTATATTTGAAATATATTAATTTAATATATGATATTACGAAATTATTATTAAAGAAAAATAGTTGTGTTTTTAAGTAAAAATATACTAAGTAAAACCATATTTTATGAAAATTGATATAATATATTTTTCATTATGTAAAACACCTACTAAATACTGAAAATTATTATTTTAATAAAAATTTTTAATGTAAAAAATAGTTTTAAATTTTCATTTAATCAAATATATTCAAAAATATTTTAAATTGTATGTGTAGCCGTAAATTCGTTGAACGAGTAGTCGGTTTTTATGCAACAGGTTGCGCGAGAAGCTCAATTACCAGGAATCAGCTGAACTCGAAAAGCACGAAATGTCTGGATGAACGTAAAGGATGAAGATTTTTTCTTAAAAAAAATAAGTAAAAAAATTTTTCCTTTTAACTTGATGAATTAATGCTTTACTTTTAAAATAAATCTAGGACTTTATAATATATATATAATAAATTTAACAAGTGAGAAAATTATTATTATTATTATTAAATAGTATATTCATTGTATATGGGTATATACGAGTAGTTGACAAAATTTTAAAGTATAATTTATATAATTTTTTAAAAATAAATATTTGATAAGAGATATATATACAATTTTCAGACAAACATAAGTAACATTTTTTTAGAAATAATAATTTACGTAATCATCGGAAAATAAATTGCGTCATTGTCACTACTGTTTATCTATAAAATGAAAAATTATGTATGTAAATGGTTTGCATACAAAGTAGTTCGGTATTTGTCCATCATTCGTTCTGCCCCAGCCTGCGATTACAGCTTCGCATCCAATGAGTTCTTGACTGGTCAGAGGGCAAAGGGTTCCGGGATTAATGTTATCGGCTACTTCGCCATGCAACTAAGCAGCATTGCAAGTTTCAACAGTAACTTCACATGATCTTCTTAATCATTTATTAGTAAAGCTTTGAAAATTTTTTTAAAAAAATATATCATTTATTTACTTACCTTGATAATGTTAATATCGTTTTTTTCGAATTGAATACGTTTTTCTCTATGTTCAGCCCATTCGATGAAATTTATCCACCATAAGATTTCGTAAACACGACAGAAAGTTAACAAATTCGATCCGGCCAGAATGATTGTCTCATTCCTTAATCTATTGTTGACACAGTGTGCGGCACTTAGGACATGACTTTTTGTAATGAGCGATCCGGTACAGATGTGATTCTCATAATGGAGAAGCATTAAAAATTGCAAACTTATACTGGGTACCTAGATATAAGTGAAAAGAAATTTGTTGTTTCATCAGACGCTTGTGTTTATGACTCTAATAACGTAATCTGTCAGTTCAAAACCGTACAGTAATAATATACGTAATTCGGAGATAATCTGATATATTGAAAGATATGCATTTAGGAATATACGTAGAGATCATGATGAAAAATGGAGTGGTCAAAAAAATTGACGAGCACTTGGACGAGAAGTTGGCTTGCGAGAGTTAGTGTGTGATTGTCGCTCGACCATGAATGATCATGTGGAAAAAGCATCCTTTCGGATTATAAACGAGATTATTTGGCATTATTGGATTAAGTATAAATAAATATAGCCTAGTGCAGTTGATCAGGTGACGTAGTAGTGTGTTTGCGTGCGCTCGCGTGTATGTGTGTTGGGTTGTTGGTAGCTAAAGTCAATATGGCGGGGGACGTAAGGGGCTTCAAGAGGAAGGTAAGCAATGGTTTTCAAAAGAATGAAAAATTTATTTAAGTAGCGTTGAAAGTGGCAGCAAGGGGCTCTGCGAACATTCACATCGTCCAAATTGAACTATTGTGTGACACAAGTAGTTATTGTAAATTATTTCTAATACTAAAGATTTTTTACGCCCGCCCATGTTCAGAGAACCTAAAATTGTATGTACTTTTAAATTTTTTGCACATCTCCTTTCCTTTATCTTCTATCTACGAAATTATAAGCAAAATCAAAGGTAAATTCTATAATTTTACTTTATCATCTATTATTTATTAAGTATATATGTAAATTAATAAATCGAGAAAAATTAGGTCTTTTGTAAATAATATTTATTACAATAATATTATACCATTAACCAACAAATAATAAAGTAAATGGAAACAACTCAAATACCATCACGAAAGTCATATAAGGTGAACTGATTATTTATTTTTATAAATGTATCTATTATAAATTAATATTATTTATATATATGTATTTGCCTTGAATTTATCTAGTATTTATACTAAGATCTACTGCAATTAGAAAAAATAAACTTAAATTAAATTATTTTTAAACTAAATTTAAAATAAATACTATTTTAATTGTTAAATATTGAATATGTATGTATATATATATATATATATGTTGTTCGCGTGTGTGTATGCAAGATCTTTGAATCGTCTTTGAATGTTTAATATTGTAATCCAAGAAGGTAGGCATGATTGTAACCAGAAGTAATAGAAATTTTATTGTTGCTTTGTACTTTAATAGAAATAGAATATTAAATTTAATGAGCCGTTCACGATGTGCGAGAGATCGTGACATAATTTTTTCATCAACAGTATCCGTCGTTCGGAAAGCGCACCCTGATGAAATAAATACGGACGTCGCGGTATTCGAGAAATCGTAATTAATGAAAACTTCTATGTTAAAAGACGAGAATTTGTTTTTAACAAGTTTATCATTGTTAAACAAAATATGTAACGTATAAAAATAATTTAAAATGTACATTATTATAAAAAAAAGAAGATTTTTTCATTATTTAAAATCTTAGAAATATTGCAATCTGATTTCAATAATTATATTTACTTCATTTTTATATAATATTATTTCATAGGTTAAATTATGTAAAAATCTTATATTTGTTAATCTGAGTAATATTAAAACATGTACTTGAAAAATACATGTTTATTTAAGTACTAAATATAATTTTTTAATGTAAAAATCTACAAAATTCAAATCTGAATGAAATAATTTAACTTTAAATTAAAGTGCATAAATATAATTTTATTTTAATGTCTATTAAATACAAAATATACTTTATATTTTCTATGTAAGCTGTATAATAAAATATGTTGTAGTTCTTCACGAATTAGACGACACTTTCTTAATATAATCTGAGCTTTTTGCATAAAATAATATTTAGGGCAAATGATAATTCACTTAAATACATCTTTTTATTATATTTAAGGATAATGTTAATAGTTCTATTCAAAAATTATTTTTATTATTTTTGTTATGATTTTTTTATTAGTTAAAAATACAGTTTTTACCACTGTTCAAAATAATTTAATTGGATTGAATTTTATAAATTGACTTTTAGTGATCAATATATACAAAATACAAATTTTCATTTTTTTTCCTTCACGATTTATTTACTTTTATGCTAAATCTAATTACTTTAATTACTTATTTTAATTTATTTCAAAAATTTATAAAGGAAAATCATTACTTAGTTCATTTAAGTTACAAACAGCAAGACTATACAAATAATTATTTTATTACAAAAGATAACTTTTACCTGTCTCTTAATATTTAATATTTGGTACTTCAATCAAAATATTAAAGTTATATATTATACTTATGAAAGACTTTTTAATACATAGTAGAGACTGTTGAAATATATAATATATTTCAATTCTGCATTTATTTATAGATTAAACATAAGATTGGGTATATTATATTAATTCAGTTGTTTTGAACTATATAATTGTTATCAATTTATGTGAAAATTTCACTGTAATGTTTTTATCTGAAAATTGTATATTATTTTTTTTAGGAAAGTATATATAAAGAGGAATTTTGATGTCTTACTTAGAGACATTAATTAGACTAATTAACATCAGAAATTTATCTTTTACACATTTTTTTTTATTATAGATTTTAATTAACTTATATTTGATATTTTATGTGTTACAAGTGTTATATATGTGCATAACATATGGGTATTCACAAATTTAATCAAAGTAATCAATAAAATGTTAGAAATATTAATAGTAATAGGAAGAAAATTTGTACATTTTAAGTATATCTATTATTTATAGGATATTATTTACTACATTTTATTATTACATTATTAAATTTCGCTTTCTTAAAAAATTATAAACATTCCTAATTATTAATAATATTAACAAAGAACATAATTTTTTAAATTATAGAAATACTTTTATGAATATATTTTATTATGAATAATAGAGAGTTTAAAATATTTATACTGTTAAATTAATTTAATAGTATAAATACTAAAATCGTGGATGAAAATATGTAAGGACGATATTTAATGTATAAAAATCTAAAGATTAAGATCAATATTAATATATAAAATGAAAAAATAAAGTTTATAAATTTTATCGGGAGGGAAAAACAATATTTGGGAAATCTCCTACATTCGCTATTCTAATGCTATTTTGTCATGCCAAATTATACATTATTTTGATTGTTACGGATGAGTAAAGTCGCTTCATTTTATTCATCTTTTAGTTTATTTTACATTATTATTAGTCCACTTAATTTTATTTCACTATAACTTCACTTCACTTTACTATCGTTTTAATGTTATTCCGCCAGTTTTCTATTTTTGTTGTTTCCGTATATTAAACTTACTCTTGAATTCTTTGAAAATTACTGATCTCCAAAATTTGTACTTTATGACTTATAGGTAAGTAGTTTTCAAGTCTTCATCCTTGATTTAACTCTACGAACTTTCTTAATTTATCTTTTAGCTATGGTATCAGCTTTTGCTGATCACGTTTTCTTAATATTGAGAATTTCTGAAATATTGACGAGCGTCCTTTTCAGCTACGTATTTAACATTATTGCTGAATACAGAAACAATGAGTATTAATATGAAGTTGTTCCCACAAACTAATAAACTTAAAAGGCAATCCTATAACGATTTAAAATTTAATGATTCGATGTTCGATATTAACGTACGTACGTTATATTTTTAATAATACTAAAATAAAAATATTTTAAATATTCGGGCAAATTAAATACAATGTTTTATTCGTTTTGAAAATAAAAAAAATTATTTTTATTACTATTTCGGGAAATGTATTCGTGTCGCCAATTGCATTATTGATTTTATATAAAATTTGTATAAACGTATTTTTCTTAAATATATTCTTATTATTTACTTAAATCGTAAGATTGAAAATATTGTATCTAGTTTGTTATGTTTTATAAGACAAGAAAAACCAAGTTCTGCAAAAACTTTATTCTACATTGAAAATAATTTGATTGTTTCTTTAAAATTTTTCTTATTTGTATTAATTAGATTCCCAATTAAAACTAAAGCGTGTGGTATCTGCAATAAAGTCTCTATAATAATCGATACTCGTGTGAATGTTTACTTTGTTTGAATTAAAATCAACTTCTTTAAACGGACGAGTTTCTTTATTAACACCTACAATTTTATTTTTAACAATCACTGGTCCACCAAAATCACCCTGAAAGATAAAAATGTGTATCAAGACTTTTTCAAAATATTATAAAGATAAAAATATTTACACACACAAACATATCCAGGTATCAGAATTTTTAATAATTCTAAGTTTTATAATAATACTTTTAGAAAATTATTTAATTACTTAAATGAATTAAATAAGATTTTATACGTACTAATAACATCCAAATTTCATACTTAGTTTTTATTATGAAGAATATTTGAGTTAAATTCAAAATCGGTTTTAACATAAACTATAATCAGTAAGTGAAAATATAAAGTAATGTATTTTTAAATTAAAGAAAAATTACATTAATATAACTGCTTTAAATAAAAATTGGTCTAATTATTAAAAACACTTTTTTGGTCTTTTAATTACTTTGGAATATGAAATTTTTATGAGAATATATTAATGGAATGATATAAAATATAATAAATACAAGCATAAAATTTATAATAGCAAAGGATTAATTTAAAACTTGAAAATTAAATGACAATTTTTACGATGACATGAATAATACTTACGTCTCTTAATAATACATAAGGGTTTGCTATTGTACAGAGTAATCCAATATGAAGAGACTCTGAGAATCCTTGTAGTTGTTTAATTCTAGATTCACATTCATGAAGCGTTAAGATTCTCACTTTTCCTGTTAGTAAGTCAATTGATACTTGCTCGTCATTCGACCTACCCCATCCTGCAACCACAGCTCCTAAGTCATGTAAATCTAAATTTGACAGAGGCGAAATTATTCCAGCTGGAATATCACGATCCACCATTTGATTTAACTAAACAAATTATTACATTTAATATTTTATAAAATATAATTTTTTATAAAATTTCCGTTTATTAATTAGAATAAAAAAAAAAATGGGAAATTTTAAACATTTTATAAAAACTTTTAAGAATCATTTTATATTAAATGTATTTAATCTTTTACATGCCAATTACTATTGTTTTATTTGAAGCGTTAATTACCTTTGAAATACTAATATCATTGTCCTCAAATCTAAGTTGCATTCGTTTATACCACGTCCATTCGTTAAAGCTTATCCACCATAATATAAAATATACTCTGCCATAAACTAAATTATTTGTTCCGCTAAGCACTATAGTTTCGTTTCTTAATTTATGTGTTATACAATGCGCAGCACTTAGAACATGTTGTTTCGATATGAGTGAACCAGTGCAAAAATGATCTTGCGATGGGTTAGGATTTACAGACGTATAATCCATAAAAGATACAAGATAAGGAAATTCCTTTCGTTTTGCTAAGCGAACATTTTGTCCACTGAGAGCTTCGACAGATGTAAAATAAAATTGGAAACCTAAAAAATAATTTAATACGAAATAAACAAATTATTTGAATAATTTAATAATAATAAAAAAAAGTAAATAAACCATCTAATTACTCTATACAAATACTTACAAAATATTATAAAGAAGGGAAAAATTATATTCAATTGAAATTTCATGCTAAAGACGAAAAATATATAAAAATTAGTTTCAAAATAAGTTGCACAATTTTTCAAATACGCTAATACAAATATAAACGCGATAAAGAAATAAAGAATAATATTTTTTTAAAGTATAAATTAAAATTTATATAAAGTATAAATAATTGACACAAATGCTCAATTTATTTTAATAAGGTAAAACTACACTCCATTTAATAAATAAATAAAATTCATTAATATTCAATACTTAATATATATTAAAAAAAAATTAAATCGACAATTATTTCGTATGATTTTTTTGGGAATATTTTCAATTTAATTTTATATCGGTATCCTTACGTAAAACTATCATTTGTAATGATCCACAATAAGATTTCTTCTTATTTGTGAGTTTAGATTATCCGTCTATTATAAAAGGAAGATTCTGCTTATTGAATTAAAAATAGCATATAATACATTAGTATTAAATAAAAAAAACTTACCTTGAAAATAATCTAAAAATCATGGATAAATAAGGAATAATATAGTTGCAGTTAATTAAATTTTTAAAAATATATTTAACAACTTATTAATTAATTTTAATTGTTGAAGTAATTTAATATGCTATTTTTTTTTTAAATAAATTTGAAATCATGTAAGAATGATATTTAATACAGAATTAATACTCATTTATACCGATTTTTTTATTTGTGAATTCTCAATACTTTAATCATTCACAAGTTAAATTTGACAAAGATAAAAAGTAATAAATAAGGATTAAAAGGTATTATGAATAAGATATAATTCATAAACTCATGTAAAAATTTAATATCAACTTAACTTATTCAAAAAATTGATAATGTTTTATTATCGTGAAAATTAATTATTTCTATAGTATATTTTCTATTTATGTTTTTAATTAGCTTGTTTTATTCTTAGTAAAATGAATGCATTAAGTTTTTAGAATTTATAAAGAAATCTTTTGACCATTTTGACCATTTAATTAATACTATATAAATATATTTACAGTCATTTAATGATGAAAATGAAGAAGGAATAAATTTGTTCCAAAAAAGAATTCGAATTGTTTGTAAAAAAATCAAAAGCTTATTTCTATTTTAATTTTCTTACAAATTTTAATTAATCTTATAATAATATTTAATATTTTATATTTCAAATAACATTCTTTGTATTTTAAGATGTTTCTTATATTCTTAATTTAATTTAATAATTTTATTATTGTTTCCAAAAAAATATATAAAATCTCAATAAATAATTTCTTATCTTAGTGATAATACAATATTTGCGTTTAAACGAAAATACATAAGTATTAATAACTCGAAAGAAGTTCCTTCCTTAAAATAAAACAATTACTAACGATTTCTAATAGCATTTCAAAATATTTCTCTACCTTTTAATAATACACAATATTTATTTTAATGTAAAGAAAAAAAATTTATTAAACAATAATGAGCATTAATTATATCGATATCTATTGTATATGTAAATTTATTATATTATTGTTTCTAAATGATTAAATTATTACTGAAATAATATTCAATTGATAATTAATAAAAATATCACAAACTATGTTCTGATATATAAAATTAAATTGAGCCTTTAATTCATTAAATTGGAAATTGTAAGTTAAATCATTGCAAATGACTTTTAAAATAATTGTATTTCAGTAAATAAATAGCATTCGTAACATTTAGATTTGTGATATTCGTAAATATTTAAATGATTTAGAAACGGATTTTATAAAAACTATCAAAAACGATTTATAAATGTGGGATTATTAAAAAATATAATTTGTTTATTAAGCATAAATGAAAAATATTGTTTAGAGAAATAATACGTTATAATATTAGAAATTTAAGAATTTATAAATTCGCAAGCATAAGTTTAATATAATTTCACAGAGTATGCAAATAAAACAAATTGTAAATAACACGAAATTAATGATTATCCAATTTTTTATTAATAGTTTAAATATTTATATGAAATATATATTAATTTCAAATCATAAAATAAACTTTATGACATAATTATACAACTTGTATTATACGTGATATTTAG
Organism: Ceratosolen fusciceps; assembly: GCA_018883505.1. NCBI lineage: Eukaryota > Metazoa > Arthropoda > Insecta > Hymenoptera > Agaonidae > Ceratosolen > Ceratosolen fusciceps. The sequence goes on from RCIC01000005.1 coordinate 6,019,342, forward strand.
AAGCTCTTTATGACAACTGACTTATTATAATTTTTTACTAAATTTTACTAGTCTGAATCTATAAAAATCAATGGTTACGTGAACGTAAATATTGCTAAATAAAGGAAAAAATTAAACATGTATTTTACCGAATTAATGATTTCACATGTCTTTATTTATTTTTTAAAAAGTGATACATAGTATACAAAATATGCTCCTAATAAATTTTATATTTACTACAGAATAATACAGCTCTTACTTTACAAAAATATAATTAAAATTATATTTTTCTTTGACATTTTCAAAAATGATTGATCCAATCGAAATTATCATCTGTAGTTGCCGTAATAAAAGGTCTATAGAAATCAAGGTTCATATGAATGTTAACTTTCTCTGGATGAAATACGTTATTAGGGAACGGACGTGTTTCTTTGTTAATACCAATAACATAATCCCCAGATATAACGGGTCCTCCAAAGTCACCCTTAAAGAGAAAATAATATTGATAGTTAATAAACATGTACTGGATCAGTTAAGTATGTATGCGTATGAAAAATAACTATATTTAATTAATGAACATATATAAATAATATGAGTATTCCAATTCTCAATATGTATAAATATGTTATAACGTACGCGTATTTCTAATAATTTATTCATATAAACATATTAGTTAAGTAAATTAATAAAGTAAATTTCTAGATTTTAGAATTTAGAAATAACTTAAATAAATTTTACAGTTAAAATCAAAGATTCTATTCAGAGTTAGGAAAGGGGAAAACTAAAATCACTTTCAATAAATATAATAATGAGAAATTCGCATTAATATAAATTACCCAAAAACAAATATTATAATAATTGATTTTTATATCTTTCCTTTATCAATACAAATATTTATCAAAGTTTTCATCTTAAAAATGAAATATGGTATTATTAATAAGAATTTACATGTTTCGACGTACGAAAAAAATAATATATAGTTTATAAAATACTCGTTATAATTTTGATATACAAATGCTAAACACGTACATATTTTCTATGCACTAATATTGTAAATTATTTATCATAAATTGACAAGAAAATATTAAAGAGACTTAAAAGTTGAAATTTAAATTTTAATTATTTATAAAATTATAAAAATTGTATTACATTTAGTATTATTCTAAAAAAATTGTTGTTGTAAAGTAAGACCTAAAGCTCGTAGCAAGTGAATATATTAAATCACAATTATTAGTAATAAAAAAATTATACTTACGTCGTGTAATAAAACGAAAGGATTTGCAACAGTGCATATAAACCTTATATCTACTGTCATCCTTCGATCATCAAGCCTTGTAATTATATCTTCACATTCAGAGGTTGATAAGACTCTCACTGACGTCGCTAATAACGATAATGAATATTGTCCATCATTTGTTCTACCCCATCCTGATATCAGAACCTCTCTATTTCTTAAATGTGCCGACATCATAGGAGAAATCATTGCAGCTGGAATTGATTCATGGAAGGTATCTTCTATCTATCAAAATATTATTATATTTAATTACTTTGAATCATAATTCTGCCTTTTACTATAAAATATACTTTATTTCTAAACACTTTATATATATTATGAAATGAATGTTTTGACTGTTATAACGATAATTTCGATAAAATATTTTGGTTCAGATTTATTTTACCTTTGTTACACTTATATCGTTTATCCCTATTAAGGTTCGCCTGTGTCTATAATTATTCCATTCGGCGAAGTTTATCGACCATAATATTTGATATAGAAATCCATTTGTTAAATCATTTGTTCCCGCGAGTATTAAGGTTTGAGACAAATTAGCATCTGTAGTACATACTGCTGTGCTCAAAACATGTCGTCTTGTCACGATCGTACCAGCGCATTTAAAATTGTCATATATATTTGTTTGTCCAGGAATATTACGTATAAACGCGACAATATAAGGAACTTCATTTGGTTCTGCGAATCGAAGATTGTGTCCAATAATGGCCTTTACAGACAAAATGTTGCATTGCATGCCTAAGAAACAGTGTTTTGTAAATAAGTAAAGTACGTAAATAACCTAAATGATAATATCTTATATAATCTATTTGAAATTGTATGATAATACTTACAAAATATAATACAGAAGGCAAGAATGAAATTCAATTTTAATTCCATACTGAAAGCATATCATTAATTAAACTTATTTTCAAAACGACATGCATAACATTTTTAATAACTTATAAAAATTTTTTTATTCAAATTATGAAAATTTTTATTTTTCATGATGTTATGAAAGATTTAAATGCATTTTTATAAATTACCTAATTAAAAAACAATCGTAATATATATTTGTAATATTATAAAATATAGTAGTATAATAAAATAATTATGTAGCAGTTTATACGCTACTCACGCTGCACGCGTCAGTTTTTAAATAATTATAGGATAAGAGGAGGGAAAATAAAAACAAAAAAAAAAACCTACATCGCCGGTAAGGAGGAAACAAGCTTTTTATGCACGAAAATTATAATCGATTTGTATTATTATTATTATTATCGGTTGAGTTACCCGACGCGCGCGGGAAATTTCTCGCCAACATATTTGAATTTAGACTTACTGCCAGATGGGCTTTCGCAACTCTCGGCGCGGCACCGTGCTTCGCGAATTCCATACAAATCGAACGTCTGGATGACCGATCTCTCTCTCTCTCTCTCTCTCTCACTTACTTTCTTCCTCAGGATCGGCCATCCGGAGTTTTTAATCCTCTCCCAGGGAAGTTCGATTTTTTCTCCTGGAATTTATGTGAGAGCTCCTACACTCACAAATAACCCGACCACTGGAACATGCCACGATGTCACCAAACGTCAGCCTACACTATCACTTTGCCATTTTTAATACCTGCGCTTTCCATCTTAGCCCTTTCAATTCGAAAGCACAATATTATTCGGCGGACGAAGCACGAGGGCAATTAAAAACGCGCGCGCGCAATTCAATCCGATTCGCTTCGTGACTTCGAACTGAGTGTCCACGTGCGTATCCCCGCTAATTGTCTGCAAGAGACAATTGGCACCATTTTTGTTCTTATCTTTCTACCTTATATTAACGATCTCCAACAAATAAATTCTAATTTTAATGATTTCTTAAAATCTATTTAAAACTAAAATTAATTAAACAAAAAATGTTTTTAAAAAATTAAAATATCGTAAGATGAGATAAAAATTTTATATCTACAAACATTGCAGATTTTATCATAAATATTAACCTAATTATTTAAAAATACTATAATCATTCTTACTATTCAAGTTATTTACTTTAAGTAAAAAAATCAAATAAAATCAAGATAAAAAATGAGTGTCGCGTGGTCGACTGTGAAAGTAGCTTTCATTGTATTTCTTTCAAATAGTCTTTATTTCAATTTTTAGAAAAATTAACGTTTATTTATTTTTTCAGCCTTATCTTCTCTGTTCATATTAAGATTCTGACCCTGTTTATTCATTCAAGACAAACATATAACTCTAAAAAATTAATTAAAAGTCTTACCTTGAAAAGAATCTAATAATGGTGACTAAATTATGATAAATTATAAAAAATTAATTAATAAATTAAAATCTGTTAAAAAACGTTTGCAAAAAAATTTTTTATTAAATGCAAGCTCGTGTATTCATACACTCAAAAATTGTAATATTTTTCAAATAATTTAAAATCATGTAAGAGAACATAATTGAATGTTTCAAGCGGATTAGACACTAATTTATACCTTTCTATTATTTGTTAATTCTCAAAGCTTTAATCATTTAAATATTAAATCTGGAAATGATAAAAACGTAATAAATAAAGATTAACAGGTGTTATGTATAAACAATGATTCATATATTCTATTAAAAAAATTTAATATCAACTTCAACTTATTCTTAAAATTGATAATGATATAGTGTCATATAAATTAAATGTTTCCATAAAATTGAATTTGTTTATTAAAGAAGGTGTGTGCTATATTTGTTTAGTGAACTCGTGTTTTTTTCATTAGGTTATGTAAATCAAATGAATAAATAAATAAGTGTACTTTATGCATATTTACGAAATAAATTAAAAATAAATTTACTTGGAAAATGAAATTTTATATATTTAAATTAAAAAAAAATTAACTGATTACTTTTGTGAAGTTGTTACATTGTATTATTAATTATATAATTACGTAACATAAATGTTATAAAATATTTTACACATGAATTATACTAAATAATACAAGAAATTAATTTATTTTTAAATAAAAGAATTTTTTATAGTAAAAATGTTAATTCATATTTTATCTTTCTTTGTAAAAGAATATATTCTTTAAAAAAATATTATCAAAAAATTTTAAATCCAACATTAATATTAATGTTAACATAACGATAATAGATGATTTGCATCTGTTATAAACTGTAAAAGAAATTAAATATTTTAAGCAGTTAATTATAATAATAACATGTAAGAATTATTTTTTATTCATAATATATTTATATATTTTATAATATATGAATATATATAACATTGGGAATGCGTTTTTATATATCAATAAAGAAAGTTATTATAATAATCCTGAATAAATCCTTAACATAAGTACGTCAAATAGTTAGATTTAGTATTCTATAACGTTACTAACATGTTATGATAATATACATGAAATAATATTCAATCGGCAATGATTACAAAACGTATTCTATATATTGGTAACTATATTTGTAAACGATATACATCGTTTAAAACGCAGGGTATATACCGTGCTCAATAAATTATTACTAATTATAATGATAATAAAATATTTGCGTCAGTACGAAAAGCATTAATACCTCCCGAGAAGTTCTTATATATGTTTGCTAATAGAATTTCAAAATATTTCTACAAATTGTATTACAAAGTGACACTCATTAATTATATGAATATTTATTTCAGATTCTTTAGTTGATTTACCTGAAATATGAATATAAAATACCTATTTGTTTTGTATCTATTAGGTTGAAAAACCATCATCATATAATACTGATAATTATACTGATAAATTACTCTAATAAAGATTCTGTAGTAATCTACGCTCATGTGAAGGTTAACATATAATTATATAACTTACATATTTGATTAGCAACCTCTGTGATTACGAATACGCAACAGTTAGAATTTTTAAATTATTTATACATTAAACATTGTATTGATCAGAAAATTCCGATTGGATTTACTCTTTATGAATAGAGCTCATTGTTTCTACCATATTGAATTTTAATATTATTCTAGAATTAAAGAATACATGAAATTTAATATATGAAATTTTGAATGATTGATAAAATACTTTAAAAAAATCAAATTTACTTACGAATTATTAATTTCATTTATTTATTACTTTTATTATTAAAAAATATTAATTTCATTTCGTAAATAACAAAATAATGTCATTTTTCTTAATTACGAATGAAAACCATTAGTAAATAATCGTTTAATATAATGTACCTGTAAATATGAATTATATACTTTATATAATTATAAATATATTTTTAAAAAATAATGAATTCATAACGATTTACATGAATTAGAAAAGGGCTTCATAAAGACTACGAAACAAAAATAAATATAATGTGGGTTTATTGAAAAAAGTATGATACTTTCCGACTCTGCACGATTTTTAATTTGTTTACTGAGCATAAACGAAAAATATTGTTTAGAGGAATATGTTATAATATTAGAAATGTCAGAATTCGTAAATTCGCAGGCATAAGTTTAATATAATTGCACAGAGTATGCAAATAAAAAAAATGGTAAATAACACGAAATTAATGATTATCCAATTTTTTATTAATAGTTTAAATATTTATATGAAATATATATTAATTTTACTTCCTAAATTAAAAATTTATTATATAATTATACAATTTCTATTCTAAGTAATACATCGCAATTTTCTTATAATCCTTTTGAATATTTAATTAGAACTATTAAAAGTGTAATTGGGTGCTGTAGTGTCCCTAATAAAAGCTCTGTAGTAATCTACGCTCATGTGAAGATTAACATTATCTGGATGAAAATCGTTTGTAGGATATGGACGTGTTTCTTTATTAACACCAATAACATAATCGCCAGATATAATTGGCCCACCTAAATCTCCCTGAAAGAGAAAATAATTTTGATAGTTAATAAACATATACTGGATCAGTTAAGTATGTATGCGTATGAAAAATAACTATATTTAATTAACAATATATATATAAATAATATGAGTATTCCAATTCTGTATATGTATAATAACTTTATATATAACTTGAATTTCAAATGATAAATCTTTAATTATAAAAGTTCACTTAAATATATTTAATAATTGAATTTAAAGAATTTATATATAATACGGATGAAGGAAAATTTTAAATATCAGATTAATGAATATAACAGTTACAAATTATTTACAATATGAATTATATGAATAAAATCATTCTCATTGTCATGAATAGAAATATTTTTCGATAATATATTATTATTATATATGTGATAATATGTAATATATTTTTATAATATATAAAAGATAACATATTCATTTAGCAAAATTTAGTTATTTATTTTCAACCTTACTGATTTTAAATCATGTACATTTATGTGAATTCTATAGTATTTTTATATCTTTTATGTACTATGAATATTATTTTTATATTATAAAATAAAATTTAACATATAAACATGTTGAAAGTTTACAAATCTTTTAAGTATGAATGTGCAAATTATTATTTATGCTTTGATAGAAAAATATTATTAAAAATAAATAAAATTCTATTTTTTTTAATAAAGTAGTGCTATTTTAATACAATACTAATAGAATGGTTTTTTGTTGTTTTTTTTTTTTTTTGCAATATGAATACATTTTAATAATTAACAAAAATAAATAAGAAAAATGTAATATTGTATGCTAATTTGAATGCAATTAAAAATATTTTCAGATATATATGTTAATAATTCTTATATTCACAGATATTTATATATTAAATTTTTATTAATAGAAGCAGAAAATTTATACTTACCTCTTGTAATACTACAAAAGGTTCTTGAACTGTACATATATATCTATCATGTACAGTCACTTTTCGTTCTTCATGGCTTCGTATTCTAATTTCGCATTCGTGATTTGTAATGATTGACACTTTGCCTACTAATAATGACAATGACATTTCACCAGTAATTGTTCTACCCCATCCTGGCAAAATTGCCTCTCTTCCTGGCAAATGGTCTGCGAATATTGGAGAAATTATTGCAGACGGAATACTGTCATGAAAGCTACCCGATATCTAAAAATTTTTTAATTATATAAAACATTAATTAATTAATTCTCTATTGTACATTATATCTTTCATTATACTATTAAACGTAAACACTTTATTAAACATAAAATTAAACATATTATTCTACTAAAAGAAGAATTTCTTTATTTAAAAAGTTCTATAAGTATAAAATAAAATTTTTAATTATATGTACTACTATAGTTTCGATAAATAAGATAAATATATATTTTATTTAATACACACACACACACATACGCGCGCGCGTACACACACACACACATATTCCCAATGAAATTTAATTAAAGTATAATTTACCTTTGTCATACTAATATCATTGATCCCTAATAAAACACGTTTGTGCTTATAATTAGCATATTCTGCATAAGTAACCCACCATAATATATTATATAAATGTCCATTCCATAAATTATTCGATCCAGCAAGGATTACAGTTTCTTCTCGATGAAAAAGTAGAATACAATGCGCGGTACTCAAAACATGCTGTCTCGTTACTACTGTACCAGCACAGAAAAACTTCTCATAAGGGTTATTGTTTTCAGGAATATTACGCATAAATGCTACAATGTAAGGAGCTTCATTTGCTTCTGCCTGTCGAACAGTTACTCCAGCGATGGCATCCACAGACCAAAAGTTACATTGAATACCTAAGCAATAATATTATTGGAATTAAAAAATTATTTTTAATCATTTAATAAATAAAAAAAAAAATTATAAGAGTTTATATTCTAGGATGATACTTACAAAATATAATACAGAATTTAAGAATTAAAGTCAACTTGAATTCCATCCTGAAAACGTATAATTCCTAAAATTATATATTTTTTTAATACCTTAGATTGTACATACATGCGCATACGTATATGCACATATACATATTTGCTAAACATGATAAAACTCATGTATCACTATTTATCGACTCGTTAATTTTTTATTACAGTTTACTTGAATCAATAACAATCGTTATACATACATAAATACACATATATATTAATATATGTTAAATTAGAAACGCAGAAAAATAATTTGAAAAGTAATATTTTTTACTATATTTTAAACTAAAATCATGGTTTAAAAATTGAATTATTATTAAAATTTAAAATTATCGAAGGTTAGAAAGCACATTTAATAACCACGAAAGTACATAAGATTTTGTTTTAAATATAAATTTAATAAGCTTCTTATTTCATAAGCTTATAAGCATTCTTGCTATTCAAATTAGTCACTTTATGTAAAATAATCAAAGAATATCAAGATAAAAAATGAACATTGCCTTTTATAAGAATATTTATGAAATAATACTCTAATTTACAATATTCAATGCAAATTAATATTAAAAATAATTTATATGACGTGCCTGACTGTGAAAGTAGCTTTCATTATATTTCTTTTAAATACTTTTCATTTAAATGTTTGCACTCACATACGAACGAGTGTAATTGTAAATTGTAATTTTTCATCTAAGAAACGTTTATTTATTGTTTCACCTTTATCTTCTCTGTTCATATTAAGATTCTGACCCTGTTTATTCATTCAAGACAAACATATAACTCCAAAAAATTAATTAAAAGTCTTACCTTGAAAAGAATCTAATAATGATGACTAAATTACGATAAATTATAAAAAATTTATTAAAAAATTTAATTTTTATTAAATGCAAGCTCGTGTATTCATACACTCAAAAATTGTAATATGTTTCAAATAATTTAAAATCATGTAAGAGAACATAATTGAATGTTTCAAGCGGATTAGACACTAATTTATACCTTTCTATTATTTGTTAATTCTCAAAGCTTTAATCATTTAAATATTAAATCTGGAAATGATAAAAACGTAAGAAATAAAGATTAACAGGTGTTATGTATAAACAATGATTCATATATTCTATTAAAAAAATTTAATATCAACTTCAACTTATTCTTAAAATTGATAATAATTTAATGTCATGTAAATATAATATTTCCATAAAATTATATTTATTTATTAAAGAGATGTGTACTGTATTTGAATTTCTTCATTCAGTTTACATAATTTTAGTATATTTGCAAATATTTAATTAACCGAGTGATTTAAAAATAATTTATTTACTAAAAGTAGTTTTAAATCTTTTTAATTCCAAACAGCGAATTAATTATTCAGTATGGATTTCATAATTAATATTGAAATATTATTCTTAAAAAATTATTTTAAGAATAATGATTATACTTAATAATTATCTATACACTACCTAATGAAATATTTATTATCATGATAATAATAAAATATTAGTGTCCACATGAAAATATGTAAATATTAGTACCTCGTTAGAAGTTCTATCTTTAACATTTAAAAATCATTAACTATTGATTTTTAATAACATTTCCAAATATTTCTCTACCTGTTAATAAATTAGTAAAATTAAAAATTAGTAAAATTAAATTAAAAAATTAGTATAAAATATATGATCACAAATATATTCTGATATATAAAGCAAACGATTGACAATAAAGATTAATATAATGTTGATTCGTTGAAAAAATACTATTGCTTCGAGAGCTCCAAAAATTATGAATATTAGTGGTTAACCAAATATTAATAGTTTGTTCAGAAAATATAATCAAGCAGAGGATATGAAATTATGATACTTTCCGACTCTGTACGATTTTTAATTTGTTTATTGAGCATAAGCGAAAAAATATTGTTTAGAGGAGCACAATTTAATATTAGGAATGACAGATTACAAATATACAGAGGATGCAAAACGTGGATAACACGAAATTAATGATTATCCAATTTTTAATTAATAGTTTAAATATTTATATGAAATATGTATTAATTTTACTTCATAAACTTGAAATTTATTACGTTATTAAACATGGCTAATAATACGTAAAATAAATATAGCAATTTCATTTATATTTTTGATGCCATTAAATTGGAGTTTGCCAATTGAATTCATCAGATGAAGTATCTGTAATAAATCCTCTATAGAAATCTACACTCATATGAATATTAACATTCCCAGGATGATAATGCGCAGCCCGATGAGGACGTGTTTCTTTATTAATACCTACAACATAATCACCTATAACGAGTGGTCCACCAAAATCACCCTAAAAGACAAAATTATTTTTACTGTTAATTAATGAATTCTTATATTGTTTTGCGAATAGAAAAATTGAAAATCATTTGATTTAATTATTTATAATAAGATTTTGAGGTTAAGTATTTTAGTATTATAATGTCAGAATGTAACTTTCGTATTAAATGATAATGAACAATTGCAAGCGTATTTAAATTACTTTTGGAGTTAAAATAAAATAAAATATTCTTATATATAAAAAGAAACTAAACAAAATTTATTATATTGATGAAAATAAGAAATATTGCCCTGCTACTGCAAGATATAAGACAAAAAGTATTACTTTCGTATACTAATGTTTTGAACTTATTTCGATTGAATTTAAATTGAAGTTTTGAAATTTATTTATAATATAAAAAAATAAAATAAGTTCAAATTTATGGAAATTTAAAAAAACTACGTATTTTTTAATCTTCTTCACAATAAATTATTTATGTATATTTATATTGTAAGCTAGAACATAAATTTTACAAAAATAAATAAAATTACATTTATTCAATTATTTATTAAAGAATTTAAACAATTATTAAAGAAATAAGATATTTTCTAAAATAATTTTGGCAAATGAAAACAGTTTTTATTTCAATCGGAGTTAAATAAGAAAAAAGTTTATATAACCTCTAATAGTCAAACTTAATATAAATGAAATAATAACGGTCATCGAATAAATAATCCATGCATACCTTAAATCTAATTTAATTGGTAATGTAAAGATAATACTTACTTCCTGTAGTAATAGATATGGTATTGCATTTGTACATAGATACCTTGCATCAACCATCACTTTTTTCGCCTCAAGAATCGAAATTTCTCTTTGACACTGAATGTTTGATAAGATTTTCACTATACCTACTAATAAGTGCAATGATATGTCACCATTATTTGTTTTTCCCCAACCCACCATTTGAGCATTTCTATCCGGCAACTGTTCACTTCTTATAGGTGAAATTATTGCTGCCGGAATAGATTCATGAAAGTTACCACGTATCTGAAAAATGTTTATATTCAATCATGTGATTATATCTTGTTCAGAAAAATCAAATGCATTTAGACATTAATATTATGAAAATGAATCTTTTTACTGCTGCAATAATTATAATACTACTTTTCATAAATACATGCACTTACCGTACTCATGAAAATTCATTTGAAAAGTTATTGTACCTTTGTCATACTGATATCGTTTATCCCTATTAACGTACGTCTGTTACTATAATGATTCCATTCTGCGAAGTTTATCCACCATAAAATCGAATATGATCGTGCATTTGTTATATTATGAGCTCCAGCGAGTATCAAAGTTTCAACTATATTCCAATCTGTGGTACAATGTGCTGTACTCAAGACATGACTTCTTGTTATGATTGTACCAGCACAAAAAAAATTTGTGTGTATATTATAACGACCAGGAATATTATGTATAAATGCTGCAACGAATCGAAGTTCATTACCGATTACATATTGCAAATTTTGGCCAACGATAGCATTGGCAGACCAAAACTCGTATTGAAGGCCTAAAAAATCGTATTTTTGAACATGAAAAAGCTATTAGCTTAACTTATAAAAAAATTAGGTAAATAAGAAACTATTTAATTTCTATTTGTCAAGTGTGCTGATACTTACAAAATATAATGCACAAGGCAAGAATTAAATTCAATTTGAATTCCATGCTAAAATCGTATGATACATTCAATTTATTTTCAAAAACATGTAACTTACAATCATATATATTATAATGCATAGCTTATAATTATTTTCAATTATAAATTAAGAAAATATTAATTAGCGAATAAAACTATAGTGCGTTTCGCTTTATTTCTTTACAATTTACATGTTTTTTACATGCATTTAACTTAGCTGTTATAGTTTTAATCGCATTATTACGTATCAGGATGTGTTTTGTTAAAGAAGTATAAACTTGAAGAAATTGGTACATTTCTTTTAAAAAATTAGTATTTTTGTTTAAATTTAATTATTATTTAATATTTAGTTAATTAATTGCCTATTTGAGTTATTGATTTGTATCGAGCGACGGTAGTTAAGAGTTAAACCTGCGGCAGATAAAAAGTAGACGAAGGATTGAACTTTGGAGAGGGTTAACTCTATTCATACTGATCATGTCATTGCAATACGTTAAAATACAACTCCCGTGAACCACTAATGTCAATGTCACGCATCTTAGAAAAACTTGGCGACAAAACTCTGGATACAACTCTCCAAATTATCATTATATGCATTCATTATCGAATTAAGCTTTCGATTTTCGATATCATCGTAAACGAACAATGACAAAATATTAAACTTTTGCTCTCCTTCGTTGCGGAAGAAGATTTTATGATCCTCACGTCTAAATTAATAAATAAATAATTTTGTTTCATCTCAATTTTGCATTTACTACTTTCAGTTATGATACTCTTTTTTCCTCAATACATGTGCATACATACATACATACATACATACATTTATATATATATATTCTGATTATACAGAATTATTGTACACAAAATAGTGTCATGAAATGTACGTATTAAAGATGAAAGAACTTACCTTAGAATAAAAAATTCTTTATAAGTGTTTAAAAGTAAAATAATTATTATTAAAATTGGATAAATTGTTATATATACGTACTTTTTATTATTAGTTAAATGGTTATATATTCATATTTTCATTATTTAAAATATTAAATTTATCAGTATCACTAGAAGTATTAGTAGATATTTATAATACATGACGTTTGTAGTCATTTAAAATGTTTTCAACTTCAATTTCTTTGCAAATTGATAACGTTTTGTCATAAAATTATTTCTATAAAAGTAAATTGTTTTATTTTATTTTGTATTGTTAAAAGGTAAGCTATTATTCTTTTTTATAAAAAAATTTTTCTACTTTGTATTAATTATTTTCAGAAGTGAATACATACATGCATACATATATACAAATATATATATATATATGTATGCATGTACGAGTTAAAATATACCTCTCAAATCAAATTATTCATAAATCTTCAAAAATATAAACTATTATTAATAAATTTAAGTGAAATAAAGATAAAGATTGTATTTTAATTTAAATATATATAAATAAAATCTATTAATTATTAAATTAGTAAACTTATAGTATAAGTTAATAATTATGATTACTTATATTAAAATGAAGCAATAACTATGTTATTGATTTACTGGATATTTTGATTTATATTCTCAAAGAAGCTTAGATTTAAGAAACTTTTAATTCCTTGTAAGTATTAATTATCTAGTATTTTCATTATTTATAATTATAATTGTAATATTTTTACTTATATCTACGTTTTTCTTTCTTCAAAATAATTACCTATTAAATTGTTTTAAGGTAAATGTTTTACAATATATAGACTTTTATAAGCATTTTATATATGAGATGGTATTTAATAGAACACGAATATCTTTTAATATTTTAGTTGTTATTATGTAAGGGTATGCTAAAAGCGATTACGAGCTTTATATATTGCTTTTTGCATTATTAGTGTATTAGTCAATTAAAGATTTATTATTTAAATTAAAAAATATTCAATTATCATTAAATATAATATAATCCGTACTAGTTATTGCGCTAATATAAATGTAATTTTCTTCATTTATTTTTATATAAGTTTCAAAATACTGAATGATACCCTTACTTATTATCAATATTTTTATTGAAGTAGTATTTGTATATTTGAATACATCTAGGATATTCTCAAAATCGCGTTGACTTATGAGTTTAATTAAATTACATTAATATAGTGTAAATAGGCATGCCACGTTTTGACAAATTTTTCTAATATAACTTCCAATTCTCTGTATATTAAAAACGTTTAATTAGCCGTTTGCAGAATGGGAAGACATTTCATGGTCGAATTTTAATTTATTAGAGTGTATTTGAATAATGACTGTATACACAAAATGAATATGTAATATAAAAGTTTTTGAATTTATATTTATTTTTTAAAATATAAATATCGGCTTTATTTAAAAAAAAAAAAAAAACGTGATTCCGCAAATTTTAAAGTCATATCTTTCTAAGTAACAAAAATTACCTTTATAGGAATAAATGGAATTGTTACTTTATATTCATAATCTTAAAAATCTAATTATAGTTCTAAAAAAAGTTGTACGAATAAATTTTAGTTTGAAATATTCAAGAAAGTGTAAATACGTTTAGTTTTTATTCATCCCATTTACTAAGTGAAATATCTAATAATTAAAATGGAATATACTTTTAATATTTTATGTGTTGAAAGAAGAGATATAGAGCCAGCTTTTATATATTTTTTTAATAATGGAATAAGGTACTGATTAATTATAATCAGAAGTTTAGTATTTTCCTAATATTGGAACTGTCTTAAAAGCTTGTAATTATATTAATTTTTTATACTATTTAGAAGTTACTGGTCCTGTATAAATAGATATATTATTAAATAAATCTTAGGCAATGAAAGTTATTTCAAAAATAAAAAAATACTGCTATACGTATTATTGATTTTACATAAATTTTGAATATTTCTCAAAGGATCAGCACTTAATAAAACATCTTGTGACTTATTTTAATAAGAAGGTATTTTAGATCGTACACAATCATATTTACGAATAAAGTTACCAATTCAGTTATAAAAAAATGTAGAGAATTAATGAAAATTATAAATAAACAAGGAATAATAGAACATGTTTTAAGGTTTTTAATTACTATTTAAAATTTAAATTTTTATATTAATCTTTTTAATCTGAATTCATAATTAATAAAAATTAATACAATACAAACTGTAATAAAAATTATCTATTTATATTTATCTCCAAGAAAACTGAGATGTTGTAACGTCGACAATAAAAGCTCTAAAGTAATCTATGCTGACATGAACATTAACTTTTTCCGAATGGAATTGGTTATTTGAAAATGGACGAGTATCTACGCTCACGCCTGCAAGCTTATTGAGAACTATAAGTGGTCCACCATAATCGCCCTGAAAGGTAATGATAAATTTACAATAATTCAGTATGTGTTCCATAAAATTTAAAAAGGTAAGACAAATTTAATCCTTTAATAGAAAGTATATTAAAACTGGCATCGGTATATTACGAAACATAACTAAAATGGATTTAAAATATTTATAAAATTTAGAAACAAGTGAAGTGTAAACATCTGAAAGTATAATGAAAAGGTAAATTGATTTTCAGAAACTGAACAGAAAGAAAAATAAATTAAATATAGCCAATATAAATAAAAATGTCTAAGAATAATTGTTAAAACAAATTTTTAAACTATAATAATTTCTTTTCAAATATTCAAATCCATTAATTCGGGAATATAGTAATTTCTAACATTAGTAAAAAAATAATCTTAATAAGTCTAAGGAATTATATTTTGTATATAGCGAAATGTACTTACATCGTGTAATAATAAGTAGGGATTTCCAACCGTACAGAAGTATCTGACGTCAATGGTTCCTGGAGATTCATCTAGACGATTAATTCGCGATTCGCAGTCAGACTTCATTATGACTCTCACTTTACCCATTAATAACGTTTCTGATACCAATCCATTATTGTTCCTACCCCAACCTGCTATGAATGCATCTATACCTTGAAAATCTCGATACCCTAGATTCGAAATCGATGCATACGGGATATACTGATCGACCTCTTGATATAGCTAATAACATTTTTACATTTCATCAAATAGACCAAGTATATCACCGATTATAAAATACACCTCTTATATATATTATTATTATACGTGTATTTTTACTGTGAAGATGATTTTTTACCTTCGTAATACTAAGATTGTTGTTACCGAATCTGGGACGCCTCCGTCTAAAATGAGCCCATTGATCGTAAGTTACCCACCACATTAAGAAATACAGTCTTCCGTATATTAAATTATTTGTTCCGGCGAGGATTATGGTTCGAGTGATGTCTTTATCTACGATACACTGCTCGCTACTTAAAACATGCTGCCTCGATATAAGTGTTCCGGCACAAAAATGATCTGATGTAGGCTGCGGATTTTCAGGATTATAGTGCATAAATGATACAATGAAAGGAATTTCATCTCGTTCTGCCGGTCGAGTAGCCTCTCCGATTAAAGCATCGACAGAAGGAACATTATGATGGATGCCTATAAAATAATATATTTTTCATCTAATATAGTAATTTGGGAAACTTTATAATATGAATACAATAAGCGATGCTAATATTATGTGTCAATACTTACAAAATATTGCATAAAAGGCAAAAATTGAAAGAAACTTTAATCCCATTCTAAAAATATAATCACAGATATTACAAACATTTTAATACTTTTAATTGTATATACTAAAATCATGCATTTTCATGCTTATTCATATTTTATTTCACGAAATTATTATTTACACGCAATATAAATTAAGTAAATTTATACAATTTTTATTAATATTAGCAATTAAATTTAATTACAGCGTTATAGAAAAATTATTATTTATTAACTAATTAGTTTCGTTAAAGAAAGCTAATTTCATTAAAAGCATCTCAAATAAAATAAATATATAAAATTGAGGTCATAAATAGACAATTAATAGTTTTACTTTTTTTAGTATTTTAAGTAAATTTGGTTGATTAAATCGATCTGATAAAAATGAATTTAAATAAGAAGATTTCATTCGTCAGCTTATATATTTTATAAAATTTTATAGAATTTTATAAAAAATGTTAAATTTTGTTCTAGGCGTACAACAATTTCTATTACAAATCGACAAAAAAAAAAGACTTGTAATATACTATTTTAAAGGAAAAACAGTAAATTTGTTAAAAGTCAAGTCATGATAAGGTAAGATACAGTCTTTTTTTTATTGATTTGAAAAAAAAATGTTTACAATTCGAGTTTTCCACAAAAATCTAATGAATTTACTTTAATAAAAAAAAATTCATTAATATTACAAGCAATTCTACGCGACCATACAAACTGTCTATAATCATGTTAATTGATTAATAAATAAATTTTTATGTACGTAAGAAAGGGTTAATGAAGCTCACCTTGTAGAATGAAATCGTAAATGAAGAATTCAGCTTGAGTACTTCCTTAAAATATGAATAAAAGTTATTTATAACTGTTTATATCATTAACAAAAAACCAATATCTTTACAATTTAAAGTATTAAATGTATCAAATATTTAAGCATTAGGAGGTATTATATTTAAGATACGAGGTATAAGGTCATACGAAAATATTTTCTAGTATCAATATTTTCTGCAAATCGATAACGTATTCTTTATTCAACTATTACTATATAATTCAATGATATTATTTATTTATTTTTTTTTTTTAATGACTTTTAAATACTAAAAGAATTAAGAATTAAAAAAAAAAGTCTTATTTTCAATATAAAAATTACATGTCAAATATTGATAAAATAATAAATCCTGGACTTTTGATAAATATAAGCAATTTGTTAACATTGTTAAGAATTTACGGCATTAGTTAGAGTAAACACTTACTGCTGTGATTCTGATACATATTTATTTAAAGTATTTCATAAATCTTATCGTTGCCTATATTTAAAATATTCATAAAAATATTTTGAAATTTATTTTAAAATTTAGAATTTCATTCGAATGCACGTTCTTTATAAATAACATCTTACTTAATTATATCATCTTATTGCAAAATTTAAACTAATTTAATTTGTGATTTTTATGAAATTTAATTCAATACTTTTAAAATAAATAACTTAATACAAATTATTTGTACATTACTTAGATCATAACTTACATCGCATAGGTTTTCGGTTATTTTCAGTGCAATTTATTTATAATTTGTA
Source organism: Ceratosolen fusciceps (assembly GCA_018883505.1). Classification (NCBI taxonomy): domain Eukaryota; kingdom Metazoa; phylum Arthropoda; class Insecta; order Hymenoptera; family Agaonidae; genus Ceratosolen; species Ceratosolen fusciceps. The sequence goes on from RCIC01000005.1 coordinate 6,037,560, forward strand.
ATATTTCCATTTTTATTTATAATAATATAGATTAAAATTATACAAAACGATATATAATACGTTGTGTACGTGTGTTTATATGTGATTATGTGCGCTCGCGCACATGTGTTCTTTTATTAATTTAATATCATTGATTAATTGATATCGGGTTTTAATTAATGTAAATTATGTTAATAATATATAGATATATTTACATAAAGATAATTTCATAGTACATATTACAAAAAAAACAAAAATTCGGTTAAAATAATATTCGAAAAAATTAACAGGAAGTAAATCCAGGAAAAAAACTAATAAGACAGCATATGTTGCCATCGATGAAGCTTTCAGACTTTGTGTACAGAGGATCAATATCTATTCGTTAACACTGTGTTCTTCGAATCTCTCGGCCTATCATTCTGAGTTTCTCATCAATTTTTTTCTAATAAATATTTTTTTTACGACAGCTACTACATTTTGGAAAATTAACTAAAATTATTATTAAATTTAATTTGATTATGAAAATTTGTATTAGTATTAATGAATTAGGTAGTATTCAAATACAAAATAGTTCCTTCACTTCCATAGATACACCGATTCAAGTGTAGTGTCAATTAATCTATGAGAGTATAAACCCGATTAGTTTATAATTCCACTATAAAAATAGAAAAATTACATCAAATTTGAACAAATATCATCGCTAGGGGATAATTTTGGTGTAGTAAAAAATTAAAATTAATACTAAATACAACAAAATAAAAGTTCGTCAAAAACTGCCATTATCGAATTTGGATAAAATTTGATAAAAATTATCAAATTTGTAACAACTAAATCAATATAACTAAGTCAATATATTTAATCACATTTATAATATTTCTGAGTTCAGAAAATATATGCAGTATTTAAATCTATTCTATGATACAAGAATCTCCACTCAATATTAACGCGAGTCTTACTTACAGTTGGTTAATAACTTAAAATTTGAACGATTTTTTTCAATAAGTGAAAATTGCCAAACAAAAACTTTACATTAAAACATGTAGACCTTTTTTAATTCTAAATTTGGTGAAAACATTAAAATAATATTATTTATAATTGTTATTTATAAAATACCTTCAAAAAGAAAAAATAGCATAATAAATTGTATACTTATATGGAAATAATTCAAGAAATTATGTTTTACTCATACAAACCTTCTCATAAGAAAATATATTACATTATGATTTGATATAATATTGTACATGTGATTTAATGAACTTATCTCTAAAATTTTGCAGACTTTGATGTTTTACAGACTCAAATATTATATTATTATTTTAACAGAAAAATAACCTACTCTAAGAAAAGAAGTCATAGGCTATATTGTTAAATAAATTATGTAAATTTGTAATAAATAGCATATTTGTTAATAAAGTATAATTTATTAATAAATGCGGGATTCAATATTTATGATAAAAGCTATAATAATATGAATTGTAAAATTCTCAATATAATTTACGCATTATATATTTCTATCATTGAAAAATTGATTTTAAAAAATATAGAGATCATGTTATCTATATGGAGTATCTATATGGAGTATGCAAACTAAAAACTGATATGATTATAAGCCAAATAATGAATACTCACTTCTGAAAATTTTATAATTCATTTATACAGAGCTATTAAAATACATAAAAAACATTATTTATTTTGAGAAGTTGTGCCTTACATAATATTATTGAATGAATATTTATATAATGACGTAAATTTGATACCTGCTACAGTACAATAAATCACTATCATATTTAGCACTAACAAAATATTGAGATGTCACAAACAACCGAACAAGTATAAATAAAGAAAGATTTTATATTAAATATATAGTTTAGTATAGATTTTTTTATATTGCATCAAGTATTATCATATTATATTGAGGCATTATTAGCGTTATTTCAAAAGGTAAATCATTTTTGTAATTAATCTGTAAATTATACATATGTATATATATATATATATTTATATTTTTATTCAATAAATATTAATGAAACTCTAGATTTTTAAAATAAATATGAGGATATAACTTTTTATAATTATTTTTATTTGATAAGAAATATGTATTATTATTTACAGTAGTCTACTGTATTAGACATTTTAATTTAATAATTTCTTAATAAACATTTGGTATTCAGTGTTAATTATTTAATAATCAATAAATTATAAGTAAATTAAAATCATTTCATTAGAGATACACAAAGTATTTATTACATAAGATTTTAGTTGAAAAAGATATTCATACATATATAATTATATAAACTTATTTTATTGATTTCAATTTAATAATAAATAAAAATTTAATGATGTAATTCACAATTAATAAATTTTTTATATTTGCAAGTATTAAAAATTATGTATAAAATTTTTAGAATGAAATTCTATATTCCTTTATTGGTTGGTATTTGCATTGCATTTTGTAAGTATGAACTATGATTTATAAAAAAAAAATCTTTTTTTTTTTGTAAATTTCTTTCAATAAAAGGTAATTTAAATTTTAGGCGTGCAATCCAACATTCCTGGTGCTTATGGTCTGGTGGGGATGAATGTTAGAGAAGCAGATCCCCGAAGATTTTCTTTTGTTGCATCTCTTATGCATCTTGATGTACTAACTCCTGATATTACAAATAATCATATTTGCACTGCAGCAATGCTCACGCATAGTCATGCTCTCACCGCTTATCATTGTATCGCAAACAGACATATTAACGAGACTGTAGTTTCTGTCGGATCAGTTAATTTAATCGACAGTTTATTTTATGAGCTATCCTGGTGGATTAACTACGACCAATGGTCTGAATTCAAAAATATACGTAATGAGTTTGATGATAATGATATCAGTGTTATGAAGGTAAATAACCAAGAGATTAATTAAATTAGAACATTATCTTTATCCATTAAAAATTCATTTTTGTTTTCCTAAAAATGCTGAATGAATAATCTTGCGTAGATTCTTTATACGAAAATTCAAAATATCGGATGATCCTCAACGAATATCAATAATTTTTAGCTAAATGGTCAAATAGATCGCAATATCGTTCCCGGAGTACTTTCGCCTCTAAGGAATGCGGATCTTTACGGACACGAAGCTGTGATAGCAGGCTGGGGTGTCGGAAACGACGGAGAGGTGTCCGATATCATGTTATCGGGCACTTTAAGGTTCCTGCGAAACCGCGAATGTGAGCAGAAAGTACGCAGAGTATCAGGAGAATCAATCGCTATTCATGAAAGATATTTATGTACTGCTGCGTATCCCTACATATTACTACACTATGTAAGTATTAAGATTATCAGTCTGATCATCAGTCTGATCATCAGTCTGATCATCAGTCTGATCATCAGTCTTTACATATATTTCTATTTCTATTTTTCTTTCACGTTATTATTATTGTTGTTGATAAATTTTTAAATTCATTTAATTTAATGTATTTAAATACGCATGACTTTTCAGGGCGATAACGGCGGACCAGTTTTCTACAATAATATGATTGTAGGGATCAACAAAGAAACCATCCCATTCTTAGATATACCTGTTCATTCTGAAAAAGTCAACATTCATACGGGCATTGATTATTATAGAGAATTTATTACAGATACTATAAGAAGGAATTTCCAATGGTACTGAATTAAAACTTTCATTAAATAAATTCATAGAAATGTAGAATAGTCAACGAGGATAATAATTAGTTTATCAAGTCTAATTTATATTTCCGTTATTAATTCAACTACGCTATATTGAATTATACGACGTCATCACATTTTATAAATAACATATTAATTGTAATAGTTATTAAACTTGCTTTTTAAGAGTTCTAGACAAGAAATAATTATACGATGAAATGGATGTGCTGTTATCGTGTTGAAAACAACGTCAGTAAGATGCAAAAGCTTTTCAAAGACGTTATTTAATGTATTATAATAAATGAATTATTAATGTATATAATACCATTAAGTTAATAATAATTAGATGTTTTTAATTTATTGATGAAAATAAAAGCAAATGTAACTGTATGAAGCGTCAAAAATTTATTATTGTAAGACAGAAGCATACCCAAACATATATATCGAACAGTAACACAGAATGTACTGCATTTGCTAGGTTACGAATACATATAACAAGTTTATTCGAATATGCGGTTAATAATTTATTCAAAAAATATTAAAAGCTAATGAGGTTATTATTACAGGTGAAAACATAACTATTATATTAAGTGTAATATAACTTCATTACTACTACTACTACTGCTACTGCTACTGCTACTGCTACTGCTACTGCTACTGCTACTGCTACTGCTACTGCTACTGCTACTGCTACTACTACTGCTACAGTTATTAATTATAATCACAAGTTTATTTTTAAAAATAAACAACTATTGCAAATAATAAATTATCGTGCTAACTTATCTTAAGAAATTTTGCATGTTTTATTGTTTTCAGTTATACGAGTTCGGAGATTTTCGAAAAACTTAAAAATATAGTATAGCTTAAAAGAACAAGTACATTCTTATGTTTATTAATGGTGATTCTAATCCTTTGTTCGTTCCTCAGATTATTATATTTAAGTTAAAACAATGGTTTTTCTGAAAAAAAACCACTTATTTAGCTTCTTATTTATTATACTCACCCTCATGAAAAATTATTATATTCTAATTCTAAACATCTTGTCAAATTTCACATTGATGTGTACACAATACCTTTGTATGCTGTATGTATATATATATATATATATTTTTTTAAAGTAAAATTTAATAGTTAATGCGTATTTGTAATTAGAAAATTTTCTCAAAATATCTAATATAAATCTAAAAATACATTGAACACATTGAATACATTGTGTGCGAAAATTGATACGAAAAACTACTGTTTATATTTAATATTATCTAGTATCATAACTTTTATAGCCGTGCAAATTTAAATAATTAGGTGAACCAAGAACATAAGGAGCTTTAAAATTTTAATTCTTTACTCAATGTATCTCGTGCGTGCGTACGTGCGTTTGCGTAATTTTCTGTTTTAATAAAATTTAATAAATCTATTTTAAACAAAAAATATTTTCGTGTTAAAAAAACGTATAAAAAAACGTAATTTTATAAATCTTTTTTTATTTTTTACTATCATATAATAGTATCATTTATTTATAATTTAATTTAACTTTTATTAATTAAGAAAATGAATAAAAATAGAAAATTCTTCAGTATTTTGTTTTCGTTTACATAATTTCTTCATTAAAATTAATTTCCATTATACGGAACGAATAAGAAATTATTGAAAAATAGTAATAAAAACAATGGGAGGGTATTTGTTTATTGAGAATTGGATTATCATAAAATATCTGAATCTAATAATCGAAGAGATGAGAAAAAACTATACATAATAGCTGTTCATTGAAAATACCGATGAAGAATTAATTAATTCTAAACTGATTCTATTAAAGTAAAATCTTTACCTAAAACCGAGATTCAAACTCGTCGATATTTTTTATTCTGCTTTTATCAACAGTCAATTGCTTAAAGAAAATTTTCTACGTTAAATCAATATTTGCCAGTTTTATTGTTAACGCGATTTTTGGTTATTTGTAAACTAAAAGGACCCATGGAAGGGTTCCGAGCTTAATAAGCCAATTAATTACTAATAAAGCTTCATCCATTTACACAACCACTTTTAACTCTATTAATCTAAATCGTTAATCTATTTTGCAATCGATGAATGATTAAAAGGGGCAAAATAGTAGAAAAAACAAATCATATAATTTTGAAAGATTCGTGGTTACGTCTGTAAAGTTAAATATTTTTATGTATTATTAAAAGTATATTAAAGTAAATATTCTTCATCGGTGCGTATATAAGTACTTATGAAGCCATCTTAATATATGAATAGAACATAGTAATTTTTATTTATTTTTTACATTGAATGTAAATATTTAAAAAAAAAAAAAAAAAAATATATTTACATGACTATATAATTAATTTGTTACAGTTATAATAACGTATTAAAAACTTTAATGATACTAGTGCAAATAATGACATTTATAATTTTTTATTCATTCACGACCATCTAAATTCCGGGTTGATAGCGTGTGCAATAAAGTCTCTGTAATAATGGATGCCCGTGTGGAGGTTGACTTTGTCTGGATGAAGTGGGATATGCGGTAACGGCACGGCTGCTTTATTAACTCCAGCAATCATATTATTAAATATAACTGGCCCGCCAATATCACCCTAAAAACAATTTTATATGTAAGTGAGTGCTTGCGCTCCGAAAGAATAAGTAGCATGGATGATGTTTCAAATTTTTTTCGTTATTTTGTTTGCACGTTCGAAGCAAATAAGCATTCTAAATGAATGAAAATTTAATTAGTTTAAATTCTTGTAAAAGCCATGGGCTTTCGTATTTAAATATAATTTTATTGTATTTGTCGAATTGATTTGTAAATAGTTTCTAAGGTTATTTGGGGAGCTTCGAATGCATTATATGATGGGACATGAGAGCCTTTAAATCAGATTTGAAATACAAAAATGAAGTCTTCCATTATATCTGTACTCACTAAATTCATTAATATATAAGGATTGGCTGCGGAGCACAGATGCCTGGGATGAAGATTAACTCTATATCCTTCTAAAGTCGACAGTCTATTCACACATTCTTCGTGTCCGAGAACGATTGTCGAGCCGGTGAGCATATTGAGTGGCACAGTCCCGTCGTTCGTAATGCCCCATCCAGCTAACTGAACCGTTTGACCATATAGAGCTCTGTTATTTAATGGCGACAGCATTCCGGGAATAACGTCACGGACTGCGCGACGTAACTAAACAATAATGCCGGTTGTAATTTTTAATTAAAATCTCTCTGACTTGTCGTTGGCGTTGGCCATTCGTTATTATACAGTGATTGCGTAAGGTTTATAATAAGCTTTCAACTGACCTTCGTAATACTTATATCGTTGATCGGGAATTCGAGATTTGTTCGTGTGCGCACAATCCATTCGTTATAAGTTATCCACCATAGTATTTGATACAAATGGCACTGGCTTAAGATAGTCGATTCAGCAACAACTGCGGTTTCGTTTCTTCGCCTAATCTCAATACAACTTGCCGCACTTAGTACGTGGTATCTTGAAATAAGCGCTCCGCTACATCGAAGATTTTGCTGGCGATTTAAATTGCCTCTTTCGAAATGTATAAATGCTACGATGTATGAATATTCTCTTGGCATTACCAGCATTAAATTTCGCCCAGCCAATGCATTTGTGACCGGCACGTTGTATTGTATAACTAAATGAATTTTATTAGTTAGAACAACTATACAGTTGTAGTCATCGCGTTTGCGCGATTATCGAATACTTACGAAATATAATGCTTATGGCGAGCAATGAGATAATCTTTAGTTCCATACTGAAAATAAGAAAATAAAGTACCTGTTCCTAAGCGCTTTCCTAAGCTTTAGTAATGAAAATGCTTAGCGAACAGCAATTGTGTGTCTCGAAATGAAATGACAAATACTTAACAATGATCATTGAAATAAAGCAAATTAATAAAGCAAATGATATATATATATATATATATATATAACTAATTAATAATTTTGCACGATTAGTTATATTTCATAGTTTATTACTTGGCTTATTACTTTATTACTTTATTACTAACAATTTTAATTTTCTTTTCAATATATAATTTAATAATAAATACTTACATTTATAAATATTCAGTTATGTATTAAACGTAACCAGGTTTATATTAAAAAATATGCCCTCTTACTTACTGATTAATTTCATGAGCCGCTTTATTTAATTAAATTAAGGAACCGCTACGGGCATATCTATAGAATAAGATAAATATTAAACATTATATACATTACGTACCTGCACGAAAATCCAATAAATTAATCTGCCAGAGATATAATGTTACGAAATAATAAGGGTATTTTTTAAATTATATTTTATTGAAACTATTATTAATTAATATTATAAGCTAATAATGTTAAAGTGTAAAAACATCTTATTATCATTATACAATTGACGTATTCCTTTAAAATATCACTGTTGCTAATCTCTTTGTATTTGCCTGTACATTTTCTATTAAATAAATCAACTCATAAATTAAATCTAAGAGTAATGATTTTAAACAAGAATTTATTTTAATATTGAAGCATTTTCCTGTATTATATGAATGAAAATTTTTTTATTATTACTATCTATATCTTTATTATTAATTTTAATACATAACTATATTATATAGTATTTTAATGAAATAATAAATTACCTCAGAAAACACATTATATCTAAATAATAATATAATATTTGTTGTAATTTTAAATTATATAAGAAACATCATTGTTTTAATGAAATAAAAGTATTAGAAATGTTTTATTTATATCATTACAGTGAAAATTAATAATGATAAATGCTTAATTCATATTAAAGAATATTATGCTTATTGCATAATTTTAGAATTATTTTAACTTATATAAAGAAGTATAACTCTGAGAGCAGTTATAATGTAATCCGTAATATAGAAATGCTGTTGGTTATATTTTGAATTATTATAAAATTCTTTGATAATCTATCCACATAGGAAATAATTATTTCGTAGATCCAAACTGTAAATTTAATTCAAAGCTCTTGTCTAGACTAAATTTAGATGATATCTATAATTATCAAGTTGTATCAAAGATAAGATGGATTTATAAATTGTATTTATTCGTTATTTCTAAGAATATTTTAATATACGAATAAATCATTACAATTTATATTTTAAAGAATTTTATTAACTTGCCTAATTAGAGATTCAACCGAGTATTATTAATTTTTTTTATTTGTAATCCAGTCTGCTTTTATAGTTTTGAAATTTCTTTCCAAACGCTCATGTTACCTAGTTTTAATTAAATTGTATTTTAAATTGGCACTTTTAATGTAAATTAATAAATTTTCCAAAATTCGTATAATTGAATTATTATATTTTGTAAGTTATTACCGATTGTTCAAAATTTTTACGTTATTTTTATCTATAAAATATTTATATGCATTTATTAAGCGTTACGTTTGCAAAATTCAAATACATAGTAATCATTGTATTTACATAATTTATATTAACTATTCGACATTTAATATAAGCAATGTTCATTTAACTATCAGTATCCTGTATAAATAAAAGCTAATATAGACAGAGTTTTTCTAGAAATAAATATTTTGGTTGATCTAGAAATAAATAATATAATCGAATTGTCAATTTTTTTTTTTTATAATAAATACATTATCTTTATAATTGGAGAATTTTTTATTTATTTATGTAAATTTAATGAAGATGATTTAAAAAATGTAATTTGACAAATGGAATGTGGCATCAAAATAAATCTAACGATCCTATTCAAGACCATTGAAAATTATTGCTTAATACATCTAAAATATATTCTCTATAATATTGGATGCCAGTATGAATATTTACTTTGCCTGGATGAGGATATTCAATGGCTTTTGGAACAGTTGCCGTATGTACACCTATAATCTCTTCCCCATATAATAGAGGACCGCCACTGTCACCCTAAAAATTTATTTTGAATTAGAATTAGTCTTTTAAGAATTTATTATATTTATTTCTATTGAGCCCAAAACACCCAAAATATCTAAATGAGCCTAAAACATTTAAATGAATTATAATATTTACATGCTCTAATAATGCAAATGGTTCTGTTGCACTGCAAAGATATCTATAATGAATTGGCACTCTGGATCCGTGTAACAATCGAACTCTTTCTTCGCACTGAACATTTGGCAGAACTTTTACTTCGGTTACTTTCTTAATAGCAGGGGAATTATAAGTCAAAGCACTCAATCCTGCTATAAGAACATTCATATCATAATAGTAAGAATTTGGTTGAGATGTAAATGCACGTGGCTGAATGAAATCAGGTAAGCTCTCTCTTACCTGAAATTTTATTTATAATTTCTATTTAATTATAATAAATTCAGAAAATAAATAATATTTTTTGAAAATGTTAATATCTTGCAAATGTATGCGATTATATCTAATGTTTTCTTTGATGTAAGTATTTTAGTACGACTTTAAAATATTGTGAATTTTTATTACTTGAAAATAGCTTACCTTGATGATAGCGATGTCATTGACTAAGTATTGGAGTTGTAAGTCCTTAGACTCGATCCATTCATTATAAGTTATCCACCACCTTATTCTTAAATGTGCTCTATTTGGTGTATTCATAGATCCAATGCCTATTGCCGTTTCATTCTTTAAAAGATCTTTTAAACAATGGGAAGCCGTTAGAACGTGTGAATTTGTTATATAGGTGCCACTGCAAATGTGAGACACCAGTTTTCGAGTACGACCTTGACGTATATGCAATATTGATACAACATTTGAAAATTCACCTTCTTCTGTTATTCTAACATTTTCCCCAATTATTGCTTCAACAACATCATAATTATACAGACTGTCTTAAATGTAAATATTTTTTTATGTAATTCTTTTTCATGTAGACAAGCTTTTAAAAATAAAGCTAAGAATTTTTCTTTACTTACAAAATATTATCCATTGATTCAGAAATATAAAATGTTTCAGTTTCATGCTAAACATATAAAGTAAAAATACATTTATACACTTAAATAATTACGTATATTATTATATTAATACTATTTTATAGCATGTCCAATTACACAATATAATAATTATTTTATAATCATTTAAATTTTTATTTATGCACTTAATACTTTGTTTACATTATTATACAAATTATTATATCCGTCGACTTATGTTAACTAAAAATATACAGTATGATTATTCGAGTTAAATTAATTTCTTTCTCCATAATTATTGTCAACCATTGTTTAAATAGTGTGAAAATATAGATTAACATTTATATATTAAAACTTAAAAATTAAATAATACTTAGACATTCAAATACATTGTAAGATTTCTTTTGTTATTGTTACATTTACGTTCAAAGATTTTGAATAACTTTATTACTGACAATGTTATAAAGTGCATTGAATCCAGATAAATTTAATGTATAGATAAATAATAATTGTTTATTACTGGAAAAAAAAAACAAAAAAAAACATAAAGCTTATGAAAGTTTAAAGCATATATAACGCTATATTAAAAATTTATCTGCAAGATAATGCAAAAGTTAGAAAATAACACAATGCAAAATAGTTTAAATAATATGATGAACAAAATTTATGATGCTTAAATAATAAAATTATAAAATATTTTATTATTAAATTATTATTATAATATTTAACTTTAAGTCTTCAAGTATTGATAATAATATTCTACAAAATATAAGTAATATAAATTCTAATTGATATCGGTTAAGGTAAATCTAGTTATAGGTTGATACCTCTATCTGTTCGCGTATTGCTTATGTAGATTGAAATTAGTCTTTACACTTTATTGTTGATTGTCTGTACGTAACTATTGACAAGTCAGAAACGAAGTAACGAATTAAATAAATACATTGTATCCTAATTATTAAATTCATAAGATTTCAAAATAAATGTGAGGTTTTATATTAGTACGGGTAAAAAATAAAAACTATAAATTTTCTACAAAACCTTAGATTACAATTTTTAATCATGAATAATACAAAGTCAATCACCTTAGTTCTTTCTAAGTATAATATCAGATTTTTTTTCAGCCCAATAATGATAATATATCAGCAAATGCGGCTTCGAATTTTAAGATAAGAGCTTAAACATTTTTACTAGTTGTTGAAGTATTAAAAAAATTATAAGATTAGCGTAGGAGATAAGAGATAAGCAAAAAAATAATTGAAAGTAATATTAGTGAATATTACAATTAACATGTTCTTAAGATGTTTGTACAATATTAGAATTTTTTATAAGTTCAAAAAATTATTAATATTTTATAATATTAATATAATATAATATAATATAATATAATATAATATTCAATTCATATCTGATATTTAATAGACTTTTATTTATAGTATTTCGTATTAAAAAATCAATCGAAAGTCATAGTTTTGTCATTTTCAAATTTATTTAGACAGTAATTTAAAAATTCTTATATATTTCATTGTATTTAATTAATTTCCATCAATAATTACAATATTTATATTAAAAGCTTAATTTTCGCTTGCGTGTAATATTAACAATCTATATTTATAATGAAATGTAGATGATATAACATGTTTTTTAATTATATTTAACGAAGATAGCAACTTTATTAAGTTTCACACATTCTTATATATTTCAAATAAATATTATATAATAATATTTTTTACTTCATATTTTCAATATATAGTTACATATAAAACGTCTAACTTTAAATAATTAATTATTTTGTTTACAGATTTAACATTATTAGTATTTAACTTACTTTAAGAATATGTTAACAACGGAGAATTGTTGTAATACTTTGTATTTCCTTTATTTTTGCAATTAAAAGATCTTTAATACTTTTAAACATATATTAGTTTAAAATTTAAAATCAATAAAATGAAATTATTATCCTTTGTGAATACTTTAATTAAAAAACGAAAAATCAGAATGATCTATCCTCTTCGAGGGAATACTAAGAAGTGATTTACTCTATTCATGTTAAAAAAGTTAAAATTAAATATTTACATTTTAAAATGTTAGTAAGTTTGGATCACATGAATAGCATGAAACTACATTTGATTTAAGAAGAATAATATTATGCTATTTTTATCTGTTTAATATTTACTATTCATAAACAAATTATGGAATTATTACAAAATTATTATAGACATTGTATTATTAAGAATATTGTATTAAGTATTGTTGGTGAAGTATTAGATCGTAATCGCTTTACATTAGAAGATGAAAAACGATTTAATAACCTAAAAGTTATCTTTATAGATTTTCAAATTACTATGATATATATTGTATTTTTCAATATAGTACAAATCTTCATATAAAATGGAAATTTAACATAACTTAAAAATAATATAATATTTTATGCAATAGGTTTATTAAAATGTGTTATCTATTGTTATCTATTATGTGTAGTTTTCAAGACCATTCGAAATTATCGTGAATGGTAGCCAAAATAAATTCTCTATAATATTCAATACCAACGTGGATATTAACTTTTCGAGGATTAAGAGGTTGGTTAGGATACGGAATTGTAGATTTATTTATACCTATAATTGTATTGGCACGTAGCAATGGACCGCCACTATCACCCTAAAATAAAATATATTACAATAAATACAATAAACTTAATGTACATTAATAATTAAAATTTTTCTGATATCTTTGAATAATTCTATAGATTTGTGTACGTGTGTGTCTATTAAGAAGGCAAAGCACTTTATAAACTTGCCTCTGTAAGTATTGAATAAAAAATATGTTATATTTAAATCTAAATCTTTAAGTGAGTTATGAAGTTACAACAATTATTAAACTGAAGATTTAAGTAATTGAAACTTTAAAGAGATAAAAAAAATTTGATTGATATTATCAAAGCTTACGAAGTGCATTAATACGAATGGGTTCGCTGCAGAACACAAGTGTCGTGCGTGCACGGGAATTCTCCTCCCCAAAAAATTTTCTATTCTATCCTCGCATTTTTCGTTGGGCAGGACTCGTAATTTGGCAGCACGTAAACCAATAGGGGCGCGACCATTGTCTGTCAGGCCCCACGATGCGACCCATGCTCTTCGTCCGTAGAAATTACTATTCCTTAAATCTGTGATAGCGGCAGGTTCAATATCCTCATGTACTGCTTCAGTCAACTAAAACAATTTTTTTTTTTTTTATTTAGTCTGTAAATAAATAGGAAAGAATTATAAATTATATTAAAACGCCTGTTTAGGCGTGATATCAATATATTTGCCAAATTCAAATATGCATGACCTATTGAAACTATTCACCTTTGATACGCCAATATCATTGACTCGAAATTCCATTTGTATATTCATATGCGCCACCCAAGCATTGTATGTGATGTACCACAGAGGATAATATATTATGCCATGCGTTAACATGGATGATCCTATAACAACTTGAGTTGCATTTGATAATGTATTATCAAGGCAATGCGCAGCTGTTAACACATGCCTTCTTGTAACAAGTACCACAGTACAGATATGATATGTACGTTGACCAATACGATGTAAAGGTGTACGATGCATTAATGATCCAACGTATAAGAATTCACCATGTCTAACCCTTTCCACATTTTGACCGACCAACGCTTCCGTGCCATAATTGCTTTCTTTATCTAATAATAAAAAAAAAAAAAAACTTAATATAACCACAATCTATTCATATTAATTGTAAAAAGCGCTACGATTTTACAGTGTATCTTTAATGCAAATATTTTCTTTTACTCACAAAATATTATGAAATGACTAAGAAATAAATAAAAGCTAACCTTCATAATTAAAACGTTATGAAGTTAAATTCAATGCAAATGATTCACTCCAACTACAGTATTATTAATATTAACGCAATTTTTATCTATATAAATTATGACAGTATAAAGTATTTTCTTATGATTTTAGCTTCACGAGGCTTGACAGTACTTATTCAATAATTATTATATACTCGATGCACGATTAAATTTCTGGATTAATTAGTTAAGGCTCGGTAGTATATATGACTGTTTACTTAAAATATGGTGGATTTAATAATATGATTCAAAACAATTAATTGAATACTTATATAAATAATTGTGTAAGGACTAAATTAATAATTATAATCCTCATTGTGTATTGACATTAATAATTCTTATAAATTAAATTACGCTTTGATAATTTTAAAATTTATATAATTTAATGTGAATTTCTTATAACATCTTTTGCTTACACAGTTTGTTTTGTAAATGGTTGTGCGTTTGCATAGATTTGAGTATGTACATCATAGATTTTTCATATGTATCTGTAACGACTTATTGCCAGAGAAAACATATGTAAAATAAGAACACTTGTAAATATTCGAGGAAAATTACAAATTTTAATATCACACACGTTTTATTACATATATTAACGAACAATTACAAAAATGAATGTAAATATTCAAAACATATTTCTAATATCAATATTGTTTAATATTTATATAATGCATACAACAACTAATGTAAATATTATCTATCAACAAATGAAATAAAATGGGCTAAAAAATTGATATATAAAACCAATGTGATGATAATAACTTTTATCAATCAAATATATTAAATTTTTTAACCCAAGCGTCGAAAACATTTTTTGAAAAATAAAATAGAAAATAAGTGAGCTACAAAAAAAAACAAATAAATTGTGAAAATGATTGAATTTAAGTTCTCTAAATAAATAACTTAATTATATTATTGAATATATTAGATTTAGAATACTCGTGGATTAAGTACTACTGCGGACACCCAAGGAAATTAAACTATACGTAAGAGAACTTTTATTTTTATTAAAACGATAATATAAAAATGTTACTATTCGATTACATTAAAAAGAGCGTAAAAACATACTTTGTTTGGAAGAATAGAAAATAGGACAATATAGATAATGATCTCGATGTATCGAATGAAACCCTTAGTTCGATTTACTAGACATTGTTAATAATGAACAATAATTTACACTTGCTCCACTAAATATATGAAGATCACTATTTACAGAAATGCTGATTAAAATTCAGGTATTCTCTACTCACTGAACTCTTACATTAAAGTTAAAGTTTCCTAGACGATCTGAAGAATAATTACAGGTATCACGGGAATTATAAATTGTCAGGGATTTTTTTTATTTAAAGCCCGCAAATGCTGCAACGGATAGTGTTGATGAAATTTTCGGATTCTCGATTGCACGTGATATAAAATATCTTGAAAAAAGAATAGCCATTAGTTTTTTTAAATGAAAAGGGATATTCATAATAAATTATAAATAACGGGTAAAAAGAAATATTTCTATTATTCTAAATGTCGAAACTCATGTGTCAAGCAGCTGCTAATCGGATATGAATTTTATTGTGATAATAAAGAATTACAACTATTAAAACATAGTAAATTTATTTTATACAAAGATTTTACCATAAAAATCCTTATTCTAGTAAGTACATAATGTATAAATCAAATAAAACTATCTACAGAAATCTTTTTTATTAACATTATAGCTTATTTTGATCGGTTAGTCGTAAAAATAATCCCATAGATAGTCATCTGTGTTAACACATTTAGACACAATGTTTTATTTAATTATATAACTAAATACAAAACTCGTTATAATCAGTCATTTTCAGCAGTAAATTCAATAATTACGAATGAATCATGAATACTTAGAATCAAGTAGAAAAGTATCAGTTTATCACTTTAATAAATACATTACAAATATACTGATACGATTATTTATTAATCATTTTACATTTGATAACTTATACTTAAAAATGAATTTGAAGTCGGTGAGATACAAGAAAAAAATTAATTTACAATTTTATTTCTACTAATTATACGTTACATATTATGTATTTCGTAATTCTTAAATTCTAACGTACGGTTTTAGTTTAACATACACGATAAAACTTCAAAGAAAGTTGACTGCGGATGTACTGAAAAATTATATAGTACCGTTTGCACTTTTTACTGATATTCGCATTTAATTTGACTATTATATCTGGAACTTCCCTTATTACAATTTTCTCATACTTCTATGATGTTATTATTAATATTATTTAAGCGCTCCGATATCGCCATGATTGGTCGAAGGGAAAAGAAGAAATTCAAGTAAATCTAATACGGATAAGATGCGCCAATTCTCCCGCTATCCGACAATCATTTTAGTTAAAGATCTTAACTGTAGAAACATTTTCGTATTTCTAATAAGAATTGAAAGCGAATAATTTGAAGCGGTGAAATGGAACTTTGTCAAATGAGTTAAATGAAAATGACGATCACTATTTATTTTGACTCTGAAGGTATCGTTCTCTATAATTTCATCGAAACACAAAGTACATGCGCAGATTCACTTGTAAAAGCGGATTCAAAGGATACAAACAAACTCAAAGGTTTTTCGTTCACTGCATTTATCAATGCGTAAGATTATTGCTTTCGGCATTATTGTGAATGAATATTCGACAGAATTATTCTCGTTGGCGATTTCAGAAACCGTTTTCATAAAACAAATAGTGAATTCATACCGTACCAGGCATTAAAACATTCAAAACTGATCGTTCGTGTACTAAACTTTGTATTGTTGACTTTGTAATAAAGAGTATTTGTAATAAAAAAACTTAAAATATAGTTATTGCTCAAAGTTTTTCCTATACCGAGTCAGTCAACTTTACTTTATGGTAGACTATTTTATATTCTATAAGAATATAATAATATCATCGCTAATTTTAGTAAAATAATGTCATTGTTACCTAATATATATATATATATATATAATACTTAAGACCATTCGAAATTATCGTGAATGGTAGCCAAAATAAATTCTCTATAATATTCAATACCAACGTGGATATTAACTTTTCGAGGATTAAGAGGTTCGTTAGGATATGGAATTGTTGCTTGATTAATACCTATTAGCGTTTTATCGTATACTAATGGACCGCCACTGTCACCCTAAAACAAAAAAAAAATCAAAACATCACAATGAAGAAACTATTGTATTTTTCGATTGGAGAATGTAGCATAAAATAATTATTATTCTATTCTTGTTTTACGTACATTAAATCAAAACAAGTCTCTAATAAATAATTTTTTCAGCTCCCATCAATTACCGTAATATCAGAAATATAATCAATCGTATAATATAAGAACGTTAATTGTTAAAAACAACGTAATAAAAAAATATTATTTGTAATACATCAAATTATATTTTTAAACGAAGGTCTCATGCTTTTTTAATTTACATTTTATAGATTTTAGAATTATTAATTATTAATTATTTTTAGATTTTATTAGATTTTTATTACTTTAATTTTATTATTATAAGGAACTTATTCTTTGTACCTGATCTAAACGCTTTTGTTATAAATAAATTTTTAAAGCCGCAAAAGCTTCCAGAATACAGTAGCAGGCAATCAAAATAGTAAAATCGAAAAAACTCTTTTAAAATTCGATTTAAAATTATGCCTACTGGTACTAAGAATATATATTTATAACCTTATATTTACAACTGTATTATTGTTTCCTTGTTTTTTTTTTAATTTAATTACGAACGATGATAATAAAAATATATCACTGAAAAATAGCTATTATAATTTGGAATTCATTCATTATTTTTCTATAAAGTATGTGTAATAATGTGCTCATAGTCAATATATTAACTAAACCTAAAATTAATTACATAATATTAACTTAATATAGTATTTTGACCTGTCACTTCGCCGAATTTCTTATACAATAATTTCAATTTTTCTTCACTCACAGATAATTAAGAATCCCATAAAACTTCGTTAACAGCTCTCTCCAGTTTTTCTTAAACTTATATGAATTCCGAATTAAAAATTAAAAAATTAAAAAAACAAAAACTGCATTCTCAAAAAACTTACAAAATTCATTAATACAGATGGATTTGCAATAGTGCAAAGATTCCTTAAAGGTATGGGAATTTGAAATCCAGCAAACCCTTTGACCGTTGCTTGGCATTCTTCATTAGTTAGAACGTGTAATTTAGCGGCTCGCATACCTATAGGACAATGATTATTTTCTATAGCACCCCATCCTGCTGTCCATGCCTCGACTCTATAGAAATCGATATTTCTCCCGGCTGTAATACGAATAACTTCAATTCTGCTGTGCACATCTTCGGCCAACTGCGATAAATTAATATTTAACGATTCAATTCAAAATTTGCCTATTACAACTATTTACCTTCGATACGCCAATATCATTCAGACGGAATACGCATCTCCTGTTGACGTGTTGACACCATTTATCATAACTGATGAACCACAAAGGATGGTATACTCTGCCATGCGTTAACATAGATGATCCTATAACAACTTGAGTTGCGTTTGGCAGTTCATTTTGAAAACAATGCGCAGCTGTTAACACATGTCTCCTTGTAACAAGTACCACAGTACAGATATGATATGTACGGTGACCAATACGATGTAAAGGTGTACGATACATTAATGATCCAACGTATAAGAATTCACCATGTCTAACCCTTTCAACATTTTGACCGACCAACGCTTCCGCGCCATAATTGCTTTCTCGATCTAATAAAAAGAATCTTAATGTAATCAATATATACGATAGGATTATAAAAAGCTCAATATATACAATAATATATAGAATCTTAATATATACAATAATATATAGAATCTTAATATATACAATAATATATAGAATCTTAATATATACAATAATATATAGAATCTTAATATATACAATAATATATAGAATCTTAATATATACAATAATATATAGAATCTTATAACAGCTTTCTCATATAAAAACAATTTTATTTATTTATTCATTTTTCGGCTTATTTGAAAGTATTTCCTGTTACTCACAAAGTATTATTAAATGAGATAGAAATATAAAAATGTAAATCTTCATACTTGAAATCGAAGAACAGTTGAAATCATTGCGAATAAATAATTTCAACTGACACGGAACTTATATGAAGAATACGACAAAATCATTAATGAAAACATATTTTTTGTTTATAAAAATTTTAATACTACAAACGATGCACGATTCATTGCATTTATTATTAATGTTTAATACATTATTAAGTACTTGATAAATTATGTTTTAAAAATATTTACTTAAAATAGTACTTGACTTAACAATACCATTCCCAGTACATAATTTTAGATTTTTGTATATAATTTGATATTCTGAGTTAAATACAAAAATTGAAGTGTGCATTTAATTTGTAAATATAAGCAGTTTATTTCAATAAAACCTTAAATATTTATTCGAAATTCGGATACGTTATATTTCTTTTAGAAGAATATAACGGTTTAAATTGAACTTATTAAACCCTAGAGCTCCTACCTAATTTAAATATGTTAGAATGATTAGATTGACAAACGAGGTCCTCGTTATTAATGACCTTGAATCATCCTGACAAGAGCCAATAGCTATGTTGGCAGACCTTAATTAGCGTCTAGCTACTAAGCACCCTTTTCCTTTAGGACAAAAAGATAGGAGCACTCGATTCACTTCCAGCAGTGGTGCTTTTGTTTAAGTACGGGTCCAAATTAATATACCTCGGTACATCCTATCATAGATCAATGAGAAACAAGATCTTTCTTTTCATAGCTTATTTATCGTTGGACTCGTAAAATGAAAATTATGGGATCCTTACCCTTCCGTAGCTGGTAGTGATCCACGTAGATTCGTTCTAACAAATGCACTTCAAGAGGAAGAAAAGAAAGCTATAAAGTACATCCTATCAATACTTTGTATTTTCAAAGTACTGATAAGACCCATAGATACAAAAAAAGTAAAATTATAAAGTAATAAAGTAGATGTTGTTCCTACTCTTCAAGTAGAACTTTCTACTTTTAAAGTAAATTAAAGAAAATTAAAAAAACATTGTTAAAACAATGTTGTATATGAAGCATTAAGGGTCGATTAAATTTCAATTCTTATTGCTAATTTTAAATATATTTAAAAATCTTATTTTAAAAAATCAGATAAATTCAAATAATAATTCTCGTCTTATAATGAATGAGCTTTATTCATATTATTCTATATTATTCTAACAATATAATTTAGTAATAAAACAATATTACTTAAGCCTAATAAATGGTTATCATATTCTTGTAATAAGCATAAAATATTAAATTCAAATGTACCACGGCAGAAGTAAAATTAATTCGAAATATTTACTATATAAATAATAAATAATTCTTTATTTTTTGATAATTAAACAAATAATTTAAAAAATAATTGAGACTGATGAAAAAAATTATAAATAAAAATTATTACA
Organism: Ceratosolen fusciceps; assembly: GCA_018883505.1. Classification (NCBI taxonomy): domain Eukaryota; kingdom Metazoa; phylum Arthropoda; class Insecta; order Hymenoptera; family Agaonidae; genus Ceratosolen; species Ceratosolen fusciceps. The sequence goes on from RCIC01000005.1 coordinate 6,058,455, forward strand.
TTCAATGTAAAATGCTTATTTAGAAAGATGTTATTATATTACGAAAATAATATTATAATCTATTACGTCAAAATAAAACAAGTATTACACAGTAAATTCTTTATTTAGATAATTTAATCGACAAATATGTTAAATATAATTATACTTATACTATTCATAAATATACGCTACCTTAGTAAAATTTACATACATTGATTTACCATTAAGATTTACTCAGGTTTAGTCGCATATTCGATCAATTTCAATTCGTTAACAAATATCTGACGTGCACTGTATGTAAAATTCTATAAATGATTATACTACAATCAAAATAAAGCCATAATATAAAACATTAATATCCGATTACATCTGCATTAATAAAGTAATAAATACGTATATAGCCAAACACATACTGAAGTAGCACACTTCATTCTGTTTTCAAATATATTTATTGGTCAAATTAACGAATAATTGGTCAATTATTATTATTATTATTGTTGTTATTGTTATTGTTGTTGTTGTTGTTGTCGTTACTGTTGTTATTATTTAGTACAATAGATTTTATAAATATGAAAAAAATTGATCGAACCAAATGTAGTATTTGACGCTTAAGACCATATAAAGAAATCGCTTATGACGTATAAGATAAACTGCCGATAGAAATCAATACCAACATGAACATTAAGTTTTTCTGGATGAAATGGTTGGTCAGGAAGTGGAATAGCTGCTTTACTGACACCTACTATTGTATTCATATACGTAAGTGGACCACCGCTGTCACCCTATAATAAACGTATAATCATTCATGTTGTATATATATATATATATATAGAAATATTTATCCATTAAAAAAAATCATAGCATAAAAAACATAATTATAAATTTAATAACTACATAAGTATAATATTATTATATTTATCAAAAATGCATATATCTATGGCTTCGTGAAATTTACGATAACTTAATAATATCTAAAATAAATACAATTAAGAAATTCATAAATACCCTACAGTCATAATTTAATAATTTAAAATACATTTAAACATGTAACAAATTATATACAAATATATATATATATATTGTTTGCAGTAAAGATACAGTAAAGAACTGTTAGAGTTCAACGAAACTTATATACTGAGAAATTTTAATATAAATATTATTTTATGTGGTAATTAAATGTAAAAAGTAATCGTGGAACTTATATCAAAATTACTATAAATGGCTTTACTGCCGGATTATATAAAATTTTGATTTTTTATCTTCTTAAATAAAACTAAATTTTTGATCCTGAGTATTAACTCTATTTAAATAAAGATTTTCTTTAAATTTTTTACTTTGGTTATTTTATAATACAAACTGAATTATTTTTCAATATTTTTATTTTTTGGCATCCATTAAACCTAAATAAAATACTTAATAAATGAAAAATATAAATTTTTACGGTATAATATCATGTATTTAATATAATATATTATATTATATTTAAATTTAGCGTTTAATAAATTTAATTGCACGGTAAAAGCCATATGGCGCTTGAATGGATTGATTGAATACCGCTCGTTGTGCTGTATAGATGGCTGTGCATATTAAAATTTATCTGTTATTGTCGTGTAACGTGCAAATCCAAATAGTCGAATTTTTTATCGATGAAGTTGCATGCGACTAAATGTTACTTGTACAGACAGCCAGTAAAGATATGTATCAAATTAAAATGTAGCTAGTGACGACAAATGAAAACAGTCATTTAATGATATAATTATCGTTTATTATTATTATTATTATTATTATAAAGTTTCGTTGCATTAATTTGCCTTTTCTTATCCTAAAAATTCTTATATGAAATTGCTTATAAATTTCTATTAGATATAACTATTTTTTTAGCGGATAGTTTCTAAAGCGGATAAGTTACTATATTTACTATAGAAACAATAAAGCATTAATCGCGTCCTTCTATCTGAAGTAATCAATTACCATAATGTTGTTAATGCAATGTTTTAGGATCCAACTTGATAAGATGTTCATAAGAGAATTTGGTATGTGTACGAATACCATGTTTATCTACTATAAATTCGAGCCACATAGCTTATTCAAAATGCAAATTTAATAAAAAATTACGATATTTGTGAATATTATATTGATAAAGTATTTATTTAATTCACTTTTCTCATTAATTGAGTAAAAAAAAATAAAATTCAAATAAAAATTAATAATAATACCGTTTGCGTAGTTAGGTCGGGAGGTTACAGTATTGAGGACGTTTATAATAAGAAAGAGGGGTTGAGGGGGTGGAGGGCGACGAGGACGATCCTGTTTAAATAACAAAAAAAGAAAACAAAAAAAAAACAAAAAAGAAAAAAAAATGCATTAGTACTTACAGCTTGAATTACGGCAAATGGATCGGCGGCCGTACATAGATTCCTTTCTGGAAAAGATACCCTCCCTCCATGAAGGATTCTAATTCTATTTTTGCAATCCGCGACCGTCAAGACCTTCAAGTCCGCTGCTTTAAGCGTCATGGATGCCATCCCAGTGTTGGTTACGCCCCAGCCAGCCACTACTACATCGTCGCCATACAAATCGTCGTTCTGCAAGGCCGAAAGGGCAGCGGGAACGACTGTAGCCGGCACACGCGTATTTAACTGAAACACGCATTTGAAACACGCATATGAAAATATTTATCAAATAAATACGCATGTGGAAGTCTGGTTTATTTTACTTTGATAACCGCTATGTCGTTACTGCGAAACTCCAAGGGCTTTCTCCTCAACTGGCTCCACTCGTTAAATGTTATCCACCATAAAGGATAATACACGGTACCTCGCAATATATTTACAGATCCTATGATTAGCTGAACCTCATGCTTTGGCTTATATTTCGTGCAGTGTTCAGCAATTAAAACGTGACTGTGCGAGACAAGCGCAGCACTGCAAAGAATTTGATTTGGTGTTAGTTGGTTTTGAGCTAAACGTTCCGTCATGCAAACAGCAAACGAAAACTCCGCCATCGTTGTATCCCTTACATTTGGCCCAATAATAGCATTCGCTATCAAAAAGTTCAGCTGGCAAACTGAAAGACAAACCTTTTTTTTATTGGCATTCTCTCTCTTCTTTTTTTTTTTTTTTTTTTTTTTTTTTATTTTTAGTTATACAGTGACAGGAATAACATTGATTATTATATCAATTAATAAAATGTAGATGTCGTTTGTTACTTACAAAATAATATCCAAGGATTAAAAAGTCTTTCTTTTCTCAAGTGCATATTGAAACGTAAAGAGATTGAAAAATGAAAAGGATTGAGACCTTATTGGAATTGATTATAAATTCACTAAATTATGATGCGATATTTTCAATCGCAATATTTTCTAATGATTGTTGAAAATTATTGTGCCTCTGATGCCCGATTAATATATCTATTTTCTCATTTATATTAGAATATAACCAGGTTAATTAAATATTTAGAAAATATTTTTCGGTTCCTAAGATTTATTGATTATTTAGTAAATTATACACACAGATTACGTAGACAAACAGAAAAAGAATATTTTATATTTGACATAAAATTAATATACTGCATATTTAATATTTGCTATTCCTTTTTTCTTTTTTTTTTTTTTTTTTTTTTTTTTTTATTTTAATGCTGTAGTAAATCAAAATATGGACATTAAATGATAAACCTGTAAGATAAAAATTATTACACACGCCTTTACTATATTTCTTAGTAATATGGTTTTACATGTAGTATTTATTAATCTTTTTTTAATGATGTAATTGTGTTTGTTACATACCAGATGTTTCGCTAAATACTTTATTTTATAATTCAATAAAAAGTTCAGTGATGATGATAACATACATTAGTCTGCTGTTTCATAGAATGACATTTACATTGTGAAAAACTAATGCTTTACATAAGAAATATTTATTATGTAAATATAAAAACGTAATGCGATATATAAAGAAAGTATAAAAAATATTTATTAAATGTATTACTGCTTCCATTTGAATTTGTATTAGTCTATGTAAGAAATAACATGTCTGTAAGGAACTATTTAAAAAAGATTGAATAACAATTTATTTACCAAACGTAATCAATTTTGGGCTACAATAAAGCTAAATAATAAAGTTTCTTTTAATTAATTTATAACAATATGTTAAAGCTAATGGCAAACCTGCAAAAATAATTTTAATCATTTATTTTGTGAAAAGAAATGAATAATTGTATTCAAAAGTTGAAATCTGCAGTAATATTAATTAAAATTAAAATAATATTTTAATTATTAGTATTGAAAATTGGAATATGCGAAATGTTTATAACTAGTTAATTCTAAATAATTCTAAATAATTTTAAATAATTTTGATTTAACATACTATTATTAAACAATATCATCAAATGACTAAAAATTCTAGAATACTTATTTAATTTTTTATAGGATGAAATATGTGATTTTTCTTAAATACATATACGAATAATCAATGAATAAAATCTGTGCCTTTTCGTAAAAATAAATAATATATTGTATCATTGAATAAAAATCGATCGTTTCACTAGTAGACAAAACAATTATTATTATTGGTAATATTTTTATCTTTGTGATTTTATTTAATTTCATTCAATCTACGTATCTACAGATGTTCGTTTATCAATACTACTTTTATTATTTATTCTTTCAGAAATTTAAAATAAGTTCATTAACATCTGTATGTGATTTTTTTACAATATTCGTTATTGATTTAGAATTTATAACAACATCTCGTATGAGTTGCAATTTGCTAAAATTTTAATCACTTAAAATTCAGACCATTGCATGAAATATTTGATATAGAATATTTGATCGTTGCACTGATGAAATAGAAAAATACGCGAATAGTAATGCGTAATAATAGTAATTTAATTAAATCGGATTGTCATACGAAGACTCTGAATTTAATATAACTGAATTTAATTAACATTGAATATAATTGCTGAATTATATTAGGTTAGTACTCGAATTTATTTCATTTTGTATAGTTTGGCATTGAAACAATAATGTATTCGTTGTGTGTAATTGTTTATATTGAACTAAACTGTGGTATATTGATTAAGTTTTCTGAAATATATTTAACTGATAAATAGCAAATATACTTTCTCAATTTAACAATTATAATATGTCTGGTAAATGTAAAAAATAATTAGTTAAAATTTTATTTTTTCTACGAAGAGACAAAATATGAAGTACCGTAATGTCTGTTATTAACTTTAATTTTTTATGCGAATCATAGCCTAGTTGCGGGTATAATAGAATCTCATAATTGGTATAACGCATTCAGTAGTTCAGTGCTCATTTCTCCTAATTGTAAATTCTTAATGTTCAATCCTCAAAATCTTGATTTTCCTTTTCTTTTTTTCTTTTTTTAACCGATAATTTTTCTTAAACTAACATTAATCTATGATTAAAAATCCTATACAGATTAACTTTAATAAAATAAAAAATGAAAAAAGTTTATCTATTTGGTTTTTATTTAATTTGAGAATATTTCAAAATAATTTGGATTCAATTATGAATAATAATTTTATCAATAATTTAGGGTCAATAATTCAATATTTTAGGACTTATAATATCATATTTATATGGAATAATATATAACAAAATAGTAAATTTTAAAAATGACATAATTTATATCGATGGTTTTATTCTTTTCACCTCAACTATTCATTAAATATTATTATTAGTATTTTACCAATAAAATTATATAATATAGTATATAATAATTATTAAATTTATTCGCATAAGAACTTACTAGACAATAATTAATAATTTATAGTTAATCTAATTTTCAATGATAATTCCATTAATAATAAATTTAGTTTACTTACATGAAAATAAATTATATTGAAATTAATATCAATAATTACTTCATTTGATTAATTCTGAATAATATTAAGTTAGTTTGTACAGATAATATATTACAGATAAATGTAATAAAATGCAGTTGTATAATAAAAAATGTATTCAAGACAGAAATTAAAACTGGAAACATATCTAATACATTTACCATAAGTTCATAATAATTTTTATTTATATATAATTTAATAATTATTACTTTAATATCATGGTTATAAAGCGTGATGTGAGAAACTTAAATATTTAATAATTTTAAGCTGATTTTAATTTATTGTGCTTTTACCTACAATTCACGGTGTATTTATATTATTACGATGTCAGAAAGAGTACTATTAAAGAAAAATGAAACGACTGTTTTTGTCATCTGATATATGAATATACTAACTTATTTCTATTGTACCTTACAACATATTCTTGTAATTTTTTTATTTACACTACCACTTTCTATTGAAATGATTATTTATTCAAATGTTATAGAGTTTTATTAATATAACAATCAAAATCGACGTAAAAATGAAAATTAATTTTATTAAAGTAATACTCCATACAAGCACCAAATATTAAATACCGAGTCCTGTAAGTCAAAATTATTGAAATACATTAAAAAAAAGATATTAACGAATATTTACTTTATCCACATAATTATAATTTACAAAGCATTTCAAAAATATTTATAATCCACACGCTTGTAGGCATTTCTTACAATATTAATTAGGATACAATTTTTCACTTTTTCTAAAATAATATTTATCTTTTGAATTATTGTTGAATTCAAACGTTATTCGAAATTTTAATGTATTCGCAATAATAATTAGGTATTTTGGAACACTATTTGAATTTTTTACATCTACTTACAAATATTCAAAAATATAGCAAAAAAAAAAAAGAATATATCACATTGAAAAAGAACTTCTAAAGTGTAAAAATTGGTAATCAAACAAAATTACGAGTAGAAAAAATGCTTACAGCCGAAAGATCTCGTAATTAATTAACGTTTTTAATTTTTATCTAAGTAATATCAAATCTTACATTATTTTTTCATATTTTGATAAGTAAATCATTTATTACTCATTTATTTTTTACCCTTTACCGAATAACTTTAAAATATTTTAATTTATCAATTGTTTAATCATTTCATAAAATATTTATTAAAAATTGGGTAATGCAAATAGAGTTTCAGTTTTGTAATTATATAAATTAGCATTATTTCTCATTGAAAAATCTGCATTTTCATTGCCATAACGTATATAATATTATAGCATAATTTTATATTTATTTGTAATATCCTTTTTAAATTCGTAACTAATAAAAATTATGATATACTAAGAGAAATTGTGTAGTTTTTCAACATTTTAAATACATAATTCAATAAGATTCAAATTTTATCGATGAAATTACGAAATATTTAATTTTGTAATTCATAGAAAATAAATTATTCATCAAATATTCCATACAGAAAAATTTTCTTGAAATTGATTCTATGCATATAAATTAATAAACTACCAATAAACTACCTCAAAAATAAATTTTAAAAACATAAGCTTATTTATTAAAGTATTAAAAGTATTAACTTTATAAAATAATTTAAATCATAGAAAATTTCAAAATTCTAACCTGTACTAATTACTTTTAGATTATAAGTTATTTGAATTTGCATTACATGGAGCGATAATCTTCAAGATCAAGATCATTACCTTCGATAAATTTAATTTACTATTGTCTTACCTTTGACGTCATTTTTGAATACATGAACTTAAACGTATTCATAAAAATAAAGTAATCTACTTTATTTTATAAACATCTGGTTTTTGAAACTGTACTCGTAATATGCTACAAGTTTAGAAAATTTAAATTAAATTCATATATTTTTATTAATTTTATTAATATTATGATTTTAACTTCCACGAGACTAAGATGAAAAATATTGAACTCCTTTTGTTTAAATTTTCTGTATTAAATATTATATCAATATTTCTTTGAGTTATTGCTTTTACAAGAATTTATTAGCATATAAATTTTAAATAAAGTAACTCTTACTTCTTTTTTTTTTATTATTAATTTAGCATTTCGTTATAATACTTTTATCATAACTATAAATGATACAAGGTAAATATTTAAATAATTTTAAAGAAGTTTATTATTTGCGATTAATTCCTCACAAATTTTGGAAGCTTCAACTTAATACAGATGGTATAATAAAATACTGTCAATGCAATTCATATTTAATAAAAGCAATTCATCGTATTGAAAATAAATATTACTGCAGTATGTTATATATTAAATATGTATCGTAAGCAACGTGAAATAAAAAATATTGATAAGCTAAAAAAATAATAAATCTCTTACTAGAAAGTAACATGTAAAAGAGTCTTTTATTCATAATTAATTTTAATTTTAAAAATTTATTTAATTTTCTTCTCATATTTGTCAAAGGAAAACTTTTAAGAAATATATTTTACTAATAATTAGCCATGAATTTTTATTCTCAAAATTTCTATTGTATTTTATAAAAGTAGGATTAGTATATAATTCTAGTATTTAATTAATCTTTTACTAATAATTATTATTCCGTTAAAGAAGAATAATTTTCCACATTATTACTATAGTTTAGTAATCTGTAAGCCAATAATTCAGAATTGAATTTTTTACGTAACAAAAACTTTTCCAAAGAATTAATTCTTATCATTTTTTTTATAAATTGAATAAATAACTTTTTTTACTTACTAATAAAACAGTAGATATTAATTTTTATAATGAAAAGTAGAATTTCGTATATAAGAAAAATTTACACTTATAAATATGCATAAAAAAATTTTTTTTAACCATTTTATACTTTTGTTAACAAATAAACATTTCATTAATTTGCAATTTAAAAGGTACATGCTGTAAATATTTTTTTTTATTAATAGAATCATTTTTTTATTACATAAATTCTTTCGGCACACTTTTTAATAATAAAAACTATTCATGTGCATTGACAATGTCAAATGTTGTCGCATAACAGAATCTTTAATGATTTGTAAAATATTCGTTCATCATATTAACTTCATATCACATATTAAGATCTGCTTCAATATAAATTTTTATTAAGTTAACAAACATTACCTATTTTAAAATATAATTACAAGATGGATAGGTTTTATTATATATATTTATTTATTGTATTATAATATAATAGGTATTATAAATAAATTATAATAAAATAGGTATTACAAAATAAAATCAAAGATTCGATAAATACATATTGTTTAAATATATTAGTCGTTAATATAAAAATAAAAATTATAATAATACTAATAATAGAATATTATTTACGATAATAATGTAATATTTATAATATACGAGAATATAAACATTATTATCGAGAATATTAAATAATGAATTCATTGTAATTTATCTTTAATAATAATAATAATAATGATGATGATGATGATGATGATGATGATGATGATGATGATAAGAGAATATTTTTCTTAACGCTCTCAACAAAAATGCCTATAATTAATTGTTATGCTGAATTATCTATTTACAAATTCTTAATTATTCATTGAATAACCTTGAAAAAAAACTACGTTTAAGAATTATTTAAAAACGCGTACTGTACTGACTTAGTTTTATGTAACGTTAAACTATATTGTATCAATGTCTTTTATCTATTTATTTAATTTTATGTGTACTTATTAATATTAATCATAAAATGTGATATGAAATATATGTACACGTATGAAAGCATGTATGAAAGCATAAAAATAACTACGCATTATCCAAATATAAATAAAATTTTCGTACAGTCTATTTCGTCACATATACGGATATACAATTAGCGTAGTTTTTTACAATACGTTACTATTTAAGTTTATATTTGAACATGGAAAATCACAATTTTTTAAATTAAACGTTAAGATTACTTTAGAATTCATTTTTTAAAAGTTTTCTTATAACTAATATTTACTATATTAGTTCTATCATAATAATGATTAAAAAGAAGGATTCGAAGCTTCAGTTTAAGAATAATAAATAATTTAAAACGTATTATTTATTATGATGTTCCGAGATTGATTCCATTAAGTAAGAACTTAATATTACTAAAAATAAATTAAACAAATATATTTTTAGTTATATTAAACGAAAATTTTTATTTTTTAATAAAATATATGGAAATAATTAACGAATTCATAAATTATTTTAATTAATATGTATATATACGTACGATAAATATAAAAAAAAAATTGATCAAAACGATATATTTTTCCTTAAACAAGCAATGTTATAACTATAAGCTTTCGTATTTCTCTGAAAATTTTTAAATAGCTGATACGTACTGCATTAAGTTTTATTAAAATTTCTTTAATGAATCTTAAATATACAATATTTCATGTAATTAAACGAGAACGATACGTAAAATCAAATACTAATGAAGATTATGTATTAAAGCAAATGCAGTGTCGTACAAGTATAAGTAAATTTAGCACAAACGGTAAATAATCGAAAAGTCAGTTGCCAATGTCGTAAATCTTCTAAAGTTTTTTCCCTCTTTCGGGTTTTAAAAATCATTATATTATCGATTATTATGCACACACTCAGTGAGGTTATCCACTGAGCTGTAATTATTGGACTGTCCAAGAGCACAGAGATCGATAAGACCCTAGTTAATAAGATGGTAAGGAGATTGCAATGTATCGATCACATTAGACTTGTTTATACTCATGGAATAAATAAAGTGGGCTTGTCATTCAAATCCGCGTACTTCCAATTTCTCAATCACAGATATTTTATATATTTTAAAAATGGAAAAGCCAATCTGAAAGTAATTGAAAGATCGAAATAGTACTCAGACTCAAATAATTAAATTTAGTATTAATATGGTAACTGTTTAATTAAATCCTCAAGAATTGCAAGTAGAAAAATTGAGTTTCATGGAATAGTCCCTTATTATAATAATTTCTATGAATATTAGTTCTAGGCTTTCTCTCATCACCTTGACCAACATTCGCTCATAATACAACAATCAAAGGGTCCAGAGAGCAGCGATAACAAATTACACGCACACGCACAAATATACACACGTATAAATATAAATGTTACATTTTATTGAACATATTTAAATACAAAAATATTGATAATAATTAATGCTAGCAGTAATGATAAAAAATTACAAAAAAATTATAATCCTTTATGTATTTTCCAATAATGTAAATCATTGAGTTGAGATGGTATCACAGATTGAAGAGAAGGGAGCTGAGGCAAACGAGCGCAGAGTTCCAAGGTGGAAAAACCTCGGACGGGGAGACATTCGGGGAAATATGAAATGAGATAATTTCAGAGAGATATGAAGAGAAGGTGAAGAAGAAGGAACTTTCTTGTATGGAAACTGTATGGACTCTCGAACGCGAAGGAGATAATGTAAAAAATTAAAGAAAATTTTATAAATTAATGGTGAAAAAAAATTAGTCATCAAATATATATATTTAATAATATTAAAAATAGAAGATTAATAATTGAAAAGTAGAAAAGAATTGTTGTAAATTAGATTACAAAATTATAGAACGGTAGAGTTAAAGGATTACGCTATAAAGGATAATTAATTGTATAATAATAACAAGCAGGTCGTTCAGGAAGCCGACTAGTACAGTACCAGGAAGGTGACGAGCAATTACACCCTGGTGTCGTTTCACTTGCGTACAACGAGTCGGGATGCTGCTGAATCGGCTAAAAGCCCGCAGTTTCCTCGAATTTATCGCCTGTCCGGTAAACAGCTTGACCGGATGCAGAGGTGATGAATTAAATTTAAGAAGGACGCTGGAGAAGGTCCCTTCCAATGAACTCCTGACCTCCGAGGGAGTAGTTCCCGTCCCCGACCTCAGAGAGGAGACAAAGGAGAGGAAGCCAGCAACCGAGTTCGTTAATACCCAAATAGAAATGTAAATAAATATAAGTCCCACGTAGCAGAGTCCGAGGTGGGCCCGAGAGTATAAGTAATAATGACGTGGAGGCCGAATAAAACGAACTAATTATCGGGTCATACGTAAGGACGACTAAGACAAATTTTCGCTTTTATTGATTGTTGTCTTACGTATAAGATTTACAATACTTTTCAAACTCCCAGTTTCGCTTCGCAATAGCTAATAATAATATAATAAAAATCGAAACAAATTATTTTTGTTTTATTAATTATTGCCTATTGCTTATAAATTATTGCAAAGACAACAATATTATATACAATCGTTATCGTATAAATACGTGAATCGTTCAAATGTATAAATAAAATAAGGATTTGCGTATAGTTTTAAATAATTTACATTTATAATTCTGCCGGCGATTAAATTTATCAGATTCTTAAAAATTATTTTTGACATCTTGAATAAAGATTATATAATATTCAATGCTATAATGAATATTTACTTGATCGTCATGAACGGGCTCCTCCGAAATCGGACAATATCCTTTATTAATGGCTATCACGGCGTTCGAATACAAAAGTGGACCACCACTATCGCCCTGGAAGTAGGATTACATAATCAGATAATTTTGTTTTATTAATTTAATATGAATAGTCGATGAAAAATCTCACTTCTTTCAATAATGCATATGGAAAAGAGGCCGTGCAAAACATATTCGCTGGAATATTAAGGAACTCCTCCGTAATGCTTTCAACCCTTTGCTGACATTCATTATTTGTTAATGTTTTTAACTTGGCTTTTTTCAAATACCTGGTATTCATTTCATTATCTAGTTTACCCCAGCCAGACATTACAACGTCTGAGCCAGGTGGTACCTGTCTGGATGACAAAACGGCCGGATTGATCCCATCAGGAATGACTCCTCGAAGCTAAAAAGTTTTTCATAATATCACTTTAATTACCTTCTTCCTTTGCACATTGTAATATTGAATCAATCATAAGACGACTACTTTCTTCTAACTTAAAAACAATAGTGGAACTATAAGAGAATTAATTTTTTACCCTTATAACAGCCACGTCATTTGTATCAAATTCATTTGATTCCAAATTTCGAAATGAAAGCCATTCATTGTACGTTATCCACCATAAGACGTAGAAGCTTGTGCCAGCTCTTATGTCAATAGATCCAACAATTATTTCTACATTACTTATCGATTCATCGATTAAACAGTGTTCAGATGTTAAAACACTATTTGCGGAAATAATGATTCCTGTGCAAAAAACATCAGTTTCTGGTTCCGTGTTCGTATTGTTAATTTGTTTAATCGGTACAATGAAAGGATATTCTCCTTCAAGTGCTTGTTTAACATTTTCCCCAGCGATGCCTTCCACAATTCTTAAGTGATTACCTATTACATTTTTTTTGTTTCTATTAAATAAGAAGGCCAAATAATATAATAAATATTAAATCAATTTTTTAATAAAATACGTTTGTTACTTACAAAATATTATAAACTGCCCAATGAAAATTATATAATACATGCTAAAAATAAATAAAGTATTTATCTAATCTGTGTTTCTTTTAAATATGTATTAGTTTAACAATGATTTGTAGAAAACAACTGTAATTAATTGTTACTAACCTACTGAATTAGTAAAAATCATTTTTTTTTAAATTGATAAACACTTTACATAATATGACTGAAAAAAATTAATAAACTTTATCAATAATAATGAGAAAATATAATAAGGAAAGTTCAACAATTCATAAAAAGCTGGATAACATATAATAGCTTGACAATACCTATAAACTATCAGCTTTATAAAGAATATCATTTAGATCTCGAATGCTTTTAGGGATGAGAAGTTGTATGTATAGTAAAGAGACCGAAATAGGAACAAATAGGAACAGATAAATTTAATTTAAAATATTATAAATATTATTAATGAAGATAATAAAAGAAGATTAGAATCAGTATGCTTCACATTAGACACAAGAACTTATAATTAAGAAGAAATACTTGCAAATAAATATTAAAATAAACAAGTGATAAATGCTTTAGCGAAATTCGATATAAGTAATTACTGGATAAATAATATAAGCTCAGTAGATAGAAAAAAAAATAATAAAATTTAACTATAAACTACTTTTAATGATAATATTAATTCTATGAAACATACAAACTATGTACACTTTTATCTATTAGTGATTAAATAATAAATGTAAAGTGTAAATAAAAATGTTTAGAATACGGAATATATGTAAGAATGGAAAAAAATATAAATTGCTCACGTGATGTACAAGCAACAAAAATTTAAAGTAAATATATGATAATTTGACACAGACGGATTACTAAGATACTACGAAGGCACTGATACTAAGCGATATCAGTTAGTATAGATTAGTTAGTAGTATAAATAGGAAGAGTAAGAGGCAAAAGATTTTTCATCAGTTTAATGAAAGAAATTGTCAATTAAATTCATGTAAATACGATACCAAAATAAAATCGTCAACAGGAAAGAGTGAAAAAGTTCATGGATATGATACGGATCGGAAAAATGGTAAACGTTAGTCGACATATAAAATATATAAATATGATGAAAGATAAGGAAAAACTGAGCCACTTAGAGTGAAAAACCCGTAATAAAAGAGTCAAGGAGTGAAAAGTAGTTCAATGCTTCAAATACTACACATCGCGCTAATATTCAATATCAAAAAATAAATGTCTTTTTTTCAGACCTTTCAGTTCCCTAAGTATCTTTAAGGTAACGACCGCCGATATACTGACTTTTGACAAAAACGAGGAAGTCGACTATAATGCACTTGTAATATAATAATTATATGATCGTCAATAGCCGTAAAAATAACAACAATAACAACAATAATAATTTAGTACAAATAAATGTGAGAAAAAGAAATAAAGCATATCTTAATAAAATTATAAGAAAAATATATCAGTAGATGTATTAATTATAACGAATACAAAGATTAATAAAACGATCAACGGGTACATTAAGAAAAGGAATCCAATATTATACCTGAATTTTTTAAGCAATTATTGGTGCAATGAAAAAAAGTAGAAAAATACGAACAAAGACCTAAAACTCCTAAGATGGAATAAATCGCGAAACATTAAGTACATGTCGTGGTCACCTATGCGTCACTAAACGTGGTAGACATTAATCAATCCGGTAAACAACGCATGTGAAGTCGAATGTCGATTTTTAAGAAGCCACGATCTATTATAAAGAGGAAATTATCACAAAAGCAAATACTAATCATATGATTATTGTGAAAGAGTTATATAATAAAACAATAACTTGGATCAATAAGTGATTGAAAAGTAATACAATTGAGTCTGTTGGCAGAATAAAAAGAAAATATGTCAACATAAACAAATAACAAATAAACATAAACAAATTACGAAGAAAGTCGAAGTCCAGCACTGTCTGCTGGAAATAGGAAAACATGACTCGGCGAGTCGCAGTTGAATAAAACGTTAGAGCGAAACCGCGATAACGAATGAAAACTGCAAGAAAATAATAATATTTCCGCGTGGCAGACTAACTTTTTTTAATATATCCTCGTCGAAAATTCAAACGAACCGAGTGGTTTTGATTTTTTTCAACGGATTGTAAATTACGTGATTTACGTGACTCGTTGAGATTGAGTATAGTCATTTAAACATGATAAATAATTATAAATACCATTTTAAGGAGTTTTAAATGCGTAATTACTGATGCTCCTGAAATCGATGATCTTTTTAGCTCGAGTCGCAACACATCACTTGCACTCGATTATTCGAATAATACGTTTAATAGTAACAAAATTTATAATTGTTGATAAGTGAGTAACTAAGTAATAAAACAAAAAGAGAATAAAACAAAAGTTTTAAAAGTCGCGCTTTATATTTATTTTCTGTTATGCCAGTATAACAATTTCAGTATTATTGCATTTATTATTTAAGAATATTATTTATATATACCGAATTATGGATTATTTCTGAACTATTAATTGTTTCTACAAACAATCTACATTATTTCATTATAAATTCATTGTAATTCCGTTAAAATTGAAATCTTAAGTATTAAATGAAGTATTAAATTATAATGTTTATATAATACAGTAAATTAAAATATATTCAATGAAATGTAGAATCTCAATACGAACAAATATATAGAAAAAGTGAAATGTACATTCGTATTTGAATTAATTGCCTCATTTGAAAAATAGTATTACTAGTTAATACAGCTTGAGTACATTCTTAATATATTTTATTATGATGTTAATACATTTTAATACAATATAATAAAATTTACAAAATGAATAATCGATAATATCCACTTTTTTTTTGCTAAGAGTTGATGACAAAAATTAAAAATTATTTCATTGGTCAAAAAATTATGATATGAAAGTTAATAGTAATTCAAAAAAAGATTAAAGTTATGTCGTAACTTTACGTTCCGTATTTCATTTATATATATATATATATATATATAATTATATTTATAATTATCGTTTATTACTTCTCAGAAATAAGAATATTAAAATTTTTTTACCATTAGTACAAAGTGCATGTGTTCAGTTGCATCATTATTTATTAACTATATTAGTTTCTTTCAGCTGTGTAATTTTAATAGATTAATTACTGTTTCTATAAAATTGCATTTCTGGATTTTGGTTTTTCTGGATCTAATGGCTGATTTAGAATCTGAGCAGTGGATTTGCGAAGAATTACTAGTTAATTAAAATACACAACTTTGACCGTAAATAATATGAAGAACACAAATTTTAATTACAAAAATGTTATTTATATCTGATATGAACCGTGTAATAGTTTTATTATAACTACACCTATTTTCAATATATTTTAGCTTAAAACAAATGCTCAAGTTAAGATGCAATTATTTTTTATACGAATATATTAAATTATTATAACGAAAAATATAATTAATTTAAAAATATTTTAGTAAAAGATAAAAATTATCCATTTTCTCAAACTAAAAGTATAACATGGGAATACGCATGTAACTCATTACTGCCTAAATAAATGCCCATACGGAACTACATAGTTGTAAATATTTTTTATATTAATGTTTGTAGTTCCGCAATTTTATTCGTAATTTTTACACTCCATACAGTGTCAGTAGCACATTCTCCGTATGATTCTTGTACCGTCAAAGTGGAAAGGGGTATTTTCACGACCTAACTAAATAATTTCATTTTTTCATTTATTTAGTATTATTATTAAATATAATTATGACATATAATTTATAACATAAAATTGAAATAGCTAATGGATTTTGAAAATGCAATAAAAATCATTTAATAATGTTTCGAATACATTTTAATATATTAAAGAATTTATTTTCATTCATCCGTAATAAGTATTTTGATAACTAACCCTTATAATTATAATCTCATTTATTCGAAATTCAGGGGTTATATTGCCTTGTTATATGAGCTCAATGATTGTGAATTATTCAACAAATTATGTTTTCTGTAAAATTTATCTGTAAAACCAATTCATAATTCAGCACGAATTATGAAAATTATCCACTTTTAATAAATTCAACATTTTGAATGCAATATGAGTGTCCTAGTTAATCTCAATAATCCTCAACAGATGAAATCATTTTTAATTCATGCTACGGTATAAATAAATTCGTTATCTTCTGCTAATGCAATTAATGAGTCGAATATGGGTTGCGTAAGTGAAAGTTCTAATTTCAAAAAATGTAAGCACTCAGAACGTCAATTGAGAACATCCATACTATACATGTACTATTATTTATATTAAAGTAGGCTAAATAATTTTTAAATATTGATATAATAAATACTGATTTTTACTATTATTAATACTGCAGTACTATAAATAAGTTTTAACATTTGCATATATTATGCAATATTTTTAGTTTACAAAAGTATAGTATTAAGTATATAATTATTTAAAAATTATTTATAAAAATGTACTTTATCTTCTTTATAAAATTTTAGAAGATAATAATTTTGAATTTTGAATTTATTGAGTATTTGCTGAATAGTATTGATAATATTATTAATATTCTTCATAATAATATTGAATTTAATCAAATCATAATTGTGTTACTATAATTGTAAATGTATTAATAGTTTAGATTCTTTAAAATATATTTAATTTACATAAAATATTACTATCAATATAGTGTTGTATTAAAAATGTATTTATTAAGAGAAGGTAGTAATTAAAAAATTTATTAAATCTAGATAATTATATGTCAATTTTATTATTTTATGTATGTATTATGAAATTTATGCTCTTCTATGATACACTCATTTTATCACAATACAAGTTAATTTTACAAGTCGAATATACAAATGTACATAACATATATATTTTTACTTTAAAAATAAGAGACATACGTTTGGTTTATTAAAATTTACATTATATTAACATTAACATTATATTAATATTAAATCGGTTGCTTCTGACTCAAGGGTATAAGAATCTCTAACTATGAAGTTTTAATTATATGAATTTATTTCTGAATATATAAAAAAATTCATAAATTCATGTTAATACGTCTAACAGTCAAATTTAAGAATTTTTTTTTTTATAAACTACTTAATTGCTTTTTGTAAAAAGTTTAATTTTAATACGCTATAATTATATTACAGTAAATAAATATATTACTTTATGATATTTAATTTTTTGTTTTCTCATACGAAACCTCACAATCTCGTGAAATTTGGATCAATAATAGCTGTAATAAAGTGTCGGTAGAAATCAACAGTCGTATGAATATTTATCTTTTGTGGATTAGTTAGTTCACCCGGAAATGGTACTGTTGATTTATGAATGGCTACTACCATGCCATTGTACAATACTGGATTCCCGCTGTCTCCCTGCAAAAAAAAAAAAAGCATTACGTGTTAATATATTAGTATATAATTTTTATGATTCTACGTGGTTAATTAATTATTTGCAAAAATTAAGAAAATATATAACATCGATAATTACTTTCATGCAATAATATAAGTAATAAAATTATAAGGAAAGTTATGTATTGTAACATATGTATTTTGATGTATAATAGTTCTTAGTAAAAGGAAACCAAAGAGATCGTCTCGAATATATACAGATGTACAATTAAAGAAGACAATGGACTAACGTGAAATTATCAAGAGAACGGAATACGAACGAATGATAATTACTTACAACATTCATTACTGCGAAAGGGAACGCATTACTGCAAAAGAATCTGGAATGCATTTTGTGTGGTCTTCCGATCAGGTAAGTAATAGTATCCTTACAATCGTTTATGTCCATCACCATTACATCAACTGTGCGCATTCTTACGGGTAATATGTTTTCTTCGTTGTTGCCCCAACCTGCGATTGTCGCGACTTTATTATAAATTTCAGGGTTTGGTAAATGTGAGAGAACGGCTATGTTTTGAGTTTCTGGCAGCAATTCGGCGAGCTGAAATTTATAAATATATTTATAAAAGGATATTGATATTTTAAGAAATTCATACTTTAAGTCAATTAACTTATAATTAATTTTTACCCTTATGCTTCCAATGTCATTGAGCTTAAACTGCGGCTTAAAATCTATTTGATTCGCCCATTCGTTGTAAGATATCCACCATGAGATCTGATAGCGCGTGCCCGTTCTATAATTATTCGATCCGATAACTACCACCATATCGTTCCACGTCAGTCCGTGTATACAGTGTCCTGCAGTTAAAACATCTTGCCTAGTAACAAGCACTCCCGTACAGGTATGTTGATTCACTAGCCTGTTTCGTTCCATTTTCGTTTGTGAAACGGAGACAACAAAGGGAAATTCGTTGGGCCTGGCATTTCTAACTTCCGGCCCAAACATAGGATTTCCGAATACTTCATCATATTGAGCGACTAGAAAATATAAATTTTATATTCCACAAGACAAGCTTACTTTAGTATTTCTTTAAATGCATTAGAGAATATCATTATTTTTATATTTAATGCATTCGAGCCGTTAAAAAACTTTCTACTTACGAGTGATTAAGATTTGAATAAGGGATAAAGTAATTTCAATCCGCATGTTGGAAACGTGAACAAATTCATATATTATAAAGGTTAAGTCGTGAATAGTTTTTTTTTATTATCACAATTAAATTTCAAAGACTTGATATTTTAATAAGCTTAGATTTTTAAGTTTAAGCGCAAATCGATCGAATTAAACTGTCAAATACATACAAGCAGAAATTTAAAATTAAAACTATCTCAAAAATGATATATATTCTTATACATGTATTTAGTACATTGTGTATGTATATATATATACATACACGTATACGTATATTATATTTTACTTTAAGAGCCGAGTTCTTAAAAATCAAATAACTAGTGTGATAGCCAAGAAATTTTAATATAAATATTATTTTACGATAGTTAAAACCTAAATTAAATAGTCGTTCTTTAATTACTTAGAAATAGATTTAATAATGAAATAAGTAAATTTTCAAAACTTGGAGTTGTTAGACAAAAGAATCAAAAGCCTATTCAATATTACAGATGATATATATTTTAGTGTTTTTTTTTGTTAAAAGATAAATAAAGATAAAAAAAATCATATTATAAATTTTACAATTCGTATTAAAAATATTTCCAAATAAGGAATACAAATATTAAAGTGAATCTTATAAAAAAAAAGAAAGAAAAAAAAACATAAATTCAAAGATTTAAAGCTATTATTTCAAGAATAAAATTAGACCGTATTTTACTAGACTCTAAGAATAAATCAGATTTATATCAGAAAATAAATAAAACTAATCGTTATGAAATCTAGGCGAGACAGATTATATAAAAAGCTTAATTTTGATTCTTGTACAGTTTTTTTCTTTTTAAAGCCTATTAATAGCAGGTTTGAAAATGTGTTCATAAAAACATTAAAATTAATAATAATACTGTTTGCGTAGTTAGGTCGGGAGGTTACAGTATTGAGGACGTTTATAATAAGAAAGAGGGGTTGAGGGGGTGGAGGGCGACGAGGACGATCCTGTTTAAAAAACAAAAAAAGAAAACAAAAAAAAAACAAAAAAGAAAAAAAAATGCATTAGTACTTACAGCTTGAATTACGGCAAATGGATCGGCGGCCGTACATAGATTCCTTTCTGGAAAAGATACCCTCCCTCCATGAAGGATTCTAATTCTATTTTTGCAATCCGCGACCGTCAAGACCTTCAAGTCCGCTGCTTTAAGCGTCATGGATGCCATCCCAGTGTTGGTTACGCCCCAGCCAGCCACGACAATCAATGCAGCCAAACAATGAAATGCAGACATTGCTCATAGCTTGGAAAATATTATTCAACAATTACGAAGTGATTCTTTTCTCAAATGCTTATTAAAACGTAAAGAGGGTTTTGACAAAACAAATTCACATAACTTTATATGATATTTACATAGTTACAATGTTTTCTAATGGTTCTCAAACCTTATTTCACGATTATATTTACCTATTTTTAAATCCACACCGGAATTTTCAGTTGAATTATTTAATTCAACTCAGTGAGTATTCGATTATTTATTATTCATGATTATTATATACAATAAGTACGAGAAATAAGTGAAAATAAAAATGTTATAATAAAACCGTGTATGCGCAATATACACACTGTGAAATTTTTTATTCAAACAATTTCTAAAAATAATGTGTTCTCGGATTAATTGCCTCGTATGAAAATAATTTTATTCGTTACTCTTTTAAAGGAGGAATCTTAAATATATTATTAAATTTATATTAATACGAGCTAGGTTTTATATTGCTACAAGAGTCTTAGTAATTATTCTGCAAAATATCAATGTCAAAATGCTAATAAGAACTTCAATATGTATACAAGTTTAAATATATTCAAATTTTTTCCATCTAGACATTTGCAAATACTATCGAATATTTATATATTTCATTATTATCAATATCTATATATAATATTATCAATGAACTAACAGTTTTACAATGGCTACATCATCTTTACAAAAATTATAACACACAACAGGTGGCCTGTATCACTGATAATTATCAGTGAAATATTATTATCCTTTTAATCGTATATTCTTTTACTTCTTTCATTGTGATTTTAATGAACGTTCAACATACATACAGATGTTTGTGAACTCAGGCTTATTACTATTTGTTTACTTCTAAAAATAAAAATTAATCATCAAATACTTTCTACGTATTATATTTTATTATATTATTATAAATTATGTTCATACAATTTTATCACTTTGTCAATAACCGATTTTCATAGACTTTAAGTGTTTCGTCTCACATGCCTTGCGATTGCTAAATAATAAAAAGTGCTCACTTAGATTAGGAATTCGGTTAATTATATTCTTCGAAGACCGTCTTTATAGATATTAAATATATGCTTAACTGCTAAATGTTAACAAGAAATTAATTGTCCCGGTACTCGACTATTTTTTGTGCATATAATAATAGTTTATAAAACATTCGATATAAACATAATTTTAATGTTTTTTTTTTTTTGCTGTTATTTAGATCATTATGATTTCAGAATTTTTAATTCTTATGTATGTGGAATGTTTTGGCAGGATAGAAAATAACAAAATGTAAACACGTGTTCTTTTATTCGCTAAGAGGTAAAATTTCTAAACAATACATTCCTTTACTGTCTCTCGACATCAACATTTTCATTAATAATACAGTACACTTATATTTTTAATACGTTATCATTTATACGTACTCAAAAAAATTAATATTCTTATATAATTGTTATATTAACTTGTTATATTGTTATGTTAAATAAATTAGCAAGTTTTTAAATATAAAAACAATGTATTAATTTAGCAATTTAATCTTGATACTTAGAAACAAAAAATTTTATTTAATATATTTTTATTTCTATTTTATAAATCTATCGAGACTTCGACGATCTGTAAATATATGTTTCAAATTAGGATATGATGCATCCAATACTTTCTAAGAACTCATTGCTTCTAACCATGTATATCATTTACCAATATTTCAATTCATTTGTATCAATCCTATGGAAGCAAATACAATTAAATTATGAAATTTAACGATACAGATAGAATATACCTATGAATAATTTTTAATACACCACATAAATTTAAGTTTTTTATCTTTTCATTTTTTTTTCAGATACAAATATAGAATTTCTATTTCTATCGATTAAATTATTTAATAAATACCCTACGTTCATTAAAAAATGGAACTTAAATCTAAGATATTTGTGATAAGTCGACTGAAACTCACAATTGACCCACACCGTTTCGAAAAAGGGTAAAACGTATTCAAAAATAATATAGTTTATTTGCAATATAGAATTTTTTAAAAATAGACTACCAAAATAATAATAATAATAATAATAATAACATGGGATTTTTCATTTATAAAATAGAAAAATTATATTTTTTGTTAACTTCATTTATATTATTAAGAAGTTTCGAAAATTTTCAAATTAATTTATAGTATTTATGATAATGCTTCATGTAAAATATTTTCTTTAATTCGAAAACTTTTCGCACTACTATAAATTTCGTCTTAAAATTAAAAAAAAACTCAAATATTTACACGCAAGCTTACATTTAATAAATCGACGTTACATTTTCATATTACATAATTCCTTTAAAATTTATATTTCTTATTTTCATCCTCTTATTTGGAAAATTATAAGATATTTAGTATATAATTACAATAACAGATCACTTTTAATAAATAACATATAGATGCAATTTAAATTTTATATAATAATTAAGAACTGTTAAGTAGTTAAATAATTTTCTTATTTTTGCTGGACGTGTAATTAAAAAATGTAAGTTATTAATACACTGGAGATTATCGAAAAATATATATTTCAAATATTCAAATCCAATACCACTCGTTGTTTTATTTTATTTTTGACAATAATGGTAGTTGACTCCAAAAAAATCATAATTTCTTATTAAAACTATCACTCAAAAGTAATTAAAAATATCTGAAAAAATATCTAATACCATACTTTGTTTTTTAAAATATAACGAAATAATACTTTTCAGGCGTAATGAAGGAATCTTCAACTGAAATTCGCCTTTAAGGAAAATCTGTGGCACAATTACTACTCCAATAATTACTAATCCTGTGATAAAGAATATACTTGTTATTGCATTGTTTGTATGAAAAGTAATATTTATTTACGTTTTCCATAATTGTAAATTGTACTCAGTATGCGCGATTAGTTCCTTGGAGGTCTGTAATGTCTATCAAGTACTGCCCGAATGAAATGGCGATAATGATGAACGTTAACGTGAACATTGATTTTTCTTGGATTACGTGGCTCGTTTGGAAACGGAATAGTTGCCTTGTGAATTCCCACTAGTTTACCCAAATGTACGATTGAGCCACCACTATCGCCCTAAACAAGAGTACGAAAAAAATATGAAAATCACATCCAAGTCAAATGGCCTATTAAAATTAAATGAATGCGAGAAATATTCAAATTTTAATAAAATTACTTTGCAATTGAAATTTAGGTAAATTCACAAGCACCTTTTTATAATTGAAACTTTTAAGAGATTAAATTTCCTTATTCTATTTGTGTCTTTTTTGTATTGTTATTTAATTAATAATTTTAAGTAAGCGTCTATGTAAGTATAAGTCAAATTTATTTTAACGGTACATACGTAAGTCATTACTGCGTGAGGTACTGCATGAGTGCAGATATGTCTTACAGAAATTCGAACTCTTGAACCGTGCAACTCCGTAACTCTATTCGTGCATTCTTCCAATGTCATAACTCGTACGTCAACCGTTTTTAATTGTACAGGGACAATATCCTCATTGTCTACACTCCATGCAGTGGCAGTAACATTTTCTCCATATAATTCTTGTACCGTCAAAGTGGAAAGGGGTATTGGAACGATAGAACGATGGACTTGACGACGTAACTAAATAATTTCAATTTATTAATTAGTATTATTACCAGATTGTCATGTATGAATATCATTGTTAAGTACAGTAATAATAACACTATTATCTGCAACGATGCGAATGATCTTAATTAATGTTTTGTTTCTTAAAAAAAAAAAAAATAATAACAATAATGGAAAAAAAATTGTGAAAAGAACAAGATTTATGGCTCGTGTATATGGATATATAGAAATATTTAAAATAATTGACCCTTAAGTTGGCAATGTCGTTTATTCGGAATTCAGGTATTATATCCCTAGAAGCAGCCCAGTCGTTGTAAGTTATCCACCACTTTATTTTATAACGACGACTAGTCGTTATATCGTTCGATCCGACATATATTAACACTTGATTGTAATTTAGATCTTCAGTGCAATGTGCAGCAGTTAAAATATTACGCGTTGTCACGAGTGATCCCGAACAGATAAAATTATTTTCTACGCGGCGTTCTGTAATGATGAATTCCACAATCGTTACAACATAATCAAACTCGTGCTGTTCTGCGAATCTCACAAGTGGTCCGAACATTGGCTTCGTTACTCCAAAATCACATACTATAGCTAAAAATTGAAACTTCAAATCAATCAGCGGATTAAATCCTTTATTTGACAATTTATAAAGCAGATACTTATATATATATATATATATAAATTACAGATACAGATATTATAAATATAAATTGTAATAGTTATTACTGCCTTGTTACTTACACATTATTATAAATTGAATAAGATATGATGTAGCCTTCAGCCACATGCTAAAACAATTTGTTTTAAAATGTCGTATTAGAAATTTAAATTAATTTATAAAATGCTTATATGTGTTGTATATAGTGTAGTCGGTTTAGAAAATTGGTAGCTTATGTTAGTAAAAAATCTAAAGTCAGAAGTAAAGATATAATGAACTTTACAACAGAATAAAGGAAACTTGCATTTATTATAAATAAATATTTAATATCACACAATTATATAACTGTGAAACTTATACGAGTACGAAGAAAATTAATATCTTTATATATTATTATAAATTTCAACTCTATACAAGTATAAATACTTCGTACTTTAAGTCGAGTAGTTAAAAAAAATTTATTACTATGAAAACATTTTTTTTTTTTTTTAATACATTAACATCGACTGCGTAAATCTAAAACATAAAAAATAAACTGATAGTTTATTATTACTAAATAAAAAATTTTTTTAATTTACTTGCGTCTACCTACAAATTGTATAATAATAATAATAATAATAATAATAATAATATATATATATATATATTATTTTTTACTTATACTTACAATTAGCTTTTGTATGTTCGAAATATTTAAAAATGCTAATTTATAGGTACTCTACTGAATAAACGGAGGAAGTACCAAACATAACACTATTATGATAAGCTCTGGTAATGTGAGCCATCATCCGATTGTAATTGAAATAGAAATTGGTAAAGCATGGTAAAGTCGGAAACTTGATATTTATAACGGGGATTTTCCGCAAATGAATTACAAATTGTTCTAATACATGAAAAAGAGTATAGTTAATATAAAGGGACTGTGAATATGAATAAGCAACAGAAAGACAAACTGAGCAAACTAATCGAATGAAGAAGGTAAGTAAATCAGAATGATTCCAGCTGAAATTCAGGAAGTAGGGATAATCATGTTGATGAACTCTTTTGTTGACGATTGCCTATCGTGAAAACCGCATCATTCTGTCCAGCCTCTGTCACCTTTGAGCTTAATCGGCGTATTGGCCCGTAGGACATGATAGTATTTATTGTTTTAGGGACGAAATACGGACGTTGGGGCTCGATCAGCAATGAAGGAGCCGCGACCGAAATTTTTATTTATATTATACGAATGTAATATGAATCCGATGAATGAATCCAATAAGGCGTTAGAACGACTGGCTGAGGAGGAGATCTTTGGAGATTAACGGAGAAATTAACGCGCATGTGCAAAGCCGTACGTACGAACGTACGTGAAATGTAATAAGAATTAGGGTCGGAAAGGGTCAGGCCTCGGTTACAGAATTTAAGGAAAATGAACAACAAGTCTATAGAGATTCTGACGGAGCCGCGGTTACTCGAGAAAGTCGAGCCCGTCGTTCACGCGGCGACTCGAATGATCCATGTAAATAAGTATTGGACGAGACAGCAACTCGATCCGAAGAAAAATCGAAGAATTGCCTCGGTCAACAAAGCTCAATGCTTCCGAATCGAGTATTTTTAACTATAACGTGGTCTTAAACAATGCCTAGATAAGAAATATAGTAAAGTGCGAGCGAAGGTCAGGATTCTGTTTTATCTTTACTCTTGTTGTGAAAGAGCAGCGTAAGAGTATGAAACAACATTTAATTAAACAGCTATTTTTACTAAACTATAGTCCGTAAAACGATTGTATAGTAAACTATTTCGGCTGCCGTTTTTACAAATATATCCATATTTTAGACGAATGTGTTTGTTCATTGTATTTTGCATCAAATTCGAGTGATTTAAAGTATTAAATAACGATACACAGTGTGAATAAGTTTTTGTTGCATATTTCATTTTTTCTTCTTCTTTTTTTTTTAATACATAAATGTATTTTATTTCTGTTTGTTCGTGGAATATTTATTATTTATACATATTCTTTACTTAATTTTTACTATTTTTTTTTGTTTTGTTTTTGCACTTATTGAATCAGATTAGATTAAGATAGTAAATTCGAAACGATATACTGATAAACTTAGGATAATGAAACAGTATTTGATATACATATATATGCATAAGAACTAATATTAATATTTCGATTATAAAGGTACGCGGTTCAGCGCCTAAAAATTGATCTATAAATAATTTATTTGCAAAAATATTGTATAGACATTCATCAGACTATTCTTGTCATTCTCATATTATTTATAAAACTAACTAAATCCTTTGTTAACTCGTATGACTAATAAACGTTTCATATACAAATTGATAACTACGACTATAAAGAAAGATAATGCTCGACATTTTTCTATTATTTGCATTTGCAGGGAATTATATTCAAATAGAAACGTTCAAATAGAAATCTTCTGTTTTCAACGTATACATATATATGAAAAATATGCTTAGGCTCACGCGCGTGTCACTTGATTAAAGGAAGAGCGGATACCAAGGATCGAAATATATAGTAAAGCAGATTATGATCTATTATTTGTACTACAATTAATGGTATAAAAATCCTACACCTCCATATTCATGCGTGTGCATGCGTCTGACTAAACTAACGTGTAATTTAAGAAAAGCATTACAAATCATTTTCTTATTCAACAAATATTTTTTATGTAACCTATAACCACCATTTACGTACAGTATCAAAAATATTAATTTTTATACATTAATGAATACTTGTAGTATTTATTGCTATCGATAGATTTTTATTATTACAAATTTACGTTTTTTAGATTTTACGCTTTTTTCACTCTTGTCTCTTTCAACAATGTACAGTATTTAAAAGAAAATCCCCGTAATTTTAAGCCCAACATTTTTTTCGCAATTCTTTAAAACCTAGAAGTTCTACTTGAGCCAATTCAAATGACTCTCGACATATTTACACATTTTAATTAAAGCAGTTTTTAAATTAGTTTTTAATTATGAATTTTAAATTTTACTACTTCTTAAATTAAAATAAGCATCATTTTCATTAAGTATAATATAATATGGGAACTAAAAACTTAAGATGAAGTAAATTAAAAATATCCGTTAATTTTCAGTAAATTTAATACATATTTCTTTATCGTATATTCATTTATTACATTCATAGATATATTATTCATATTTTTATATTAAAATTAATAATAATTTACTGATAATAATTACAAAATACATTTTCCATAACATAAAATATATTTCAATATTCAAAATATTTATGTGAAACTATTTTGATATTGATTGATAGCTCACTATACAATTGATAAAAACAAAAAATTATAATAAAGGCTAGTATTTTATTATATTAGTATAAAATTTAAAAAATCGTAATGTTACTAAGTTATTTGAATAAATTAAATTGAACGAACACGAAATCAAATAACGAAGTGAATTAAAAAGAAGAATGTTACGAAAATTCTACTATTGCAAATAAAAAAAATAAATACTCGTAATTATAATATTATAATTATAATAATAAATCTTAGACTTACACTTAAGTTCCGTTTGTCCGTAGATATTTTATTGAGTTCAAAAGTAAATCTATAATGCTGTATTAATTTATTTGCAATATCTTGAATTATATATATATATATATATTTTTTTTTTTTTAATCTTTTGAATTTTATAATTAATATAAATAAGTTGTATGATATTTTAAATATAATGATACCTATTTTTTTTGTAGCAGTATACATTAACTAAATTTATAAAATACATATTTTCTATCTAGAAACGATTTGCATGAAATTTTACATTTGAAAATCAATATTTATAATCCATTTTATAATAATTTTAATTTTAATAACACGTACGTATGGAAAGGTCCAAGTAAAAGCAATATTTGTTATTATTAACGTTTAATTAACAATCAGAAGCATCCGAACAGATTTATTCGTTAGCTTTACTTCGTTAAACGTCCTGAAGTTCAACCCCATACTTTTAACTTACTTGCCACGAAAGGTGTTTTTCCGATTCCTTATAACGTTCATTTTGTTTTAAATATACATAAAAAACACAACGCATTGAAATTAATTACAGTCTCAAAGAACAATAATAATAATAACAGAGTTGTTGATATAAATATTAGGAATTTATACTAAAATATAACAAATAAAATTTGCATTCTTTGTAAAATGTAACTCTTCTGAAAACAATATTTTTCATTATCATTACATTTTATTCCAATGAAAATTTGGATCGGTAACACTTTCAATAAAATCGGTGTAATAGTTAATTGTTGTATGAATATTTAATTTTTCATGACTAAGAGGACCGAGAGATGGCATCGTTGACATATGAATCGCTATAATCTCACCATCAAGAATGACTGGAGCGCCATCGTCACCCTAAAAAATTATTAATGAACAAAATAATTTTATGTATACTAATAATTTACTATATTTAGAATTTACGTATGTAGTGCAAAATATGTAAATTTCTCCACCAAACTCTACCAAATGATTTAAAATCGCTTTGAGTATAATAAATATATGAATAATTGGTGAAAATAATTATTTACCCGGTGCATGACGGCAAAAGGATTCGAGTTAGAGCAAATATGCCTATCGTGAATACGAATTTGGCTTCCATTCAATTCTGTAATTATAGTTCTGCATTCATTCATATTGAGAACTCTTTGTTTGGTGGCACGCATTTTTTTTGAAACAAGACTTCGTTCATTGGCGCCCCATCCCGCTATTAGGACATCTCGATTATAAAAGTCCTCCGTTGATTTAGACGACAAAACGCCTAAACGTAAATTTGATGGTACGCTCCGTTGCAGCTTTCGGGATCAACACAAAAATCTTTATTATTGAAACTGAATGTAAAAACACTGGCTCAATGATTCTCCCACATAAAATTAAATATAACTTCGTATATTCAATAACATACCCTTATATTTCCTATGTCATTGACCAGGAAGCTTCGCTTTACTTTCTTGTACATAGACCATTTGTTGAAATCCAGCCACCATAATAGAGCGTATTTAGCCCCTTTACTAATACTTGTTGATCCGACACGGATTTCTGCACTGTTCTGACTTAAATCTTCTAAACAATGAGCTGCGATTAAGACATCCTGCCTTGTAATTAGCGATCCCGTGCATATGTGAATTGCGGTCGGATCAGTCTCGCCGTTTGCGATTCGCGTAAGGGCGACGATGTAAGGAAATTCACTTTTTCTCGCATTTCTAATATTCGGCCCGAACATGGGATTTGCCACTGTTTCCGTATGACCTAAAAAACAGAATGTCATTTTTTAATAACGTATATTGCATGTGTTTTGTGTTTAAGTGTATTAAAAATAATGTTTTACTTACAATATATTACAATTGAAATTACGCTCAAATAAATTGTATTCCTCATGCTTATGTACATATCGGATAAAGAATTTTAAATAAAACTAACTCAATAATAAAATTATATTTATGCAATATAATATAATATTATTTTATAGCACTACGTTACCCCGACAAAACCATTAAATTAATCATTTATCCTTGAAAAATTCAAAATGAATTGACATACGACACATATATCTGCAATTAAATTTTTATTATTAGAAGAGTAATAGTTGTATATTAACATACATTGTAAATTGCATTTATACTTTCATATAATACGATTTAGAAGCTATTGCTTTGTTAAATCATCGAGTAGAAGTATATCATTTAATAAAGTGTTTATCTTCATTTAATTTTGAGTCAATATATACCATACATATAATACATATAAATTAAAACTTTGATACATTATGATTAGTACATTGTGTAAATAAATTCAATTTAAAAGTATTTAACAATTGTATAAATATAATAGAGAAATTATGGAAAATTTATTACGAGATTATGTATAAATAGATCAATTGCAAATAATAATTTAATATAACTTTTATTATTTCTCTGATTTTCGATTTCGGCTGATTCACAATTTCTGATAAGTCTATTTAATTTAAATCATTTTTAAATTTATTAATAAAACCTTTAAAATTTTTATAAGTAATTAAAAAGAATTCTATGTTTTTCGTTATAAAGAAATAATAGACACATCGGCTTCATATTGTTAAAAGCCATAAACAAAGTAAAGCTACTTAAATATTCAGTAGATTGCAGTTTTTTCGAAAATTTACATTTAATATAAATTTATTCCATTTATATTTAAATAAATTTCTATTAAACAATACTTCTTTGCTCGATTCTTTTTTCACATTACTTTTTAATTATACGCAGATATTAATAAACTCAGGTTTTTTATTGCAATACAGTACCTTTGGTAGATGATGAAGCTCAGAAACAATTTTCAGTCAAATTAGTCTCCCTCAAGATGAGTGATCAGATCACTGTCACCAATTAAAATTAAAAAAGTTTCAACATTCGAAGAATATATTAACGTACTGTAACAAATGTTATCTACTTATTAAATACTTTTACAAAATACTTATTTTTGTATCAGAGATCAAATCTATCAATAAACACCATAATTTGTACAAATTCGTAAAATATTTACAAACTCTTTAACCTTAAACTACATGTGTAAACATCATATTTTTAATACAAATATAATTTGATAAATGATGTGGGCATGCTTCGTATAATAATATTTATATTGATGAATATATAAACGTAATGGTCAACAAATATCCATTATTTAAGTTAATTAAGTCTATATTTTGATTAAAAACTCTTTATTCTGAACGTTATTACATATATTACTTAGAATATTATATTGTATCTTACCCATTATATAAAAGATGCAGAGACTTAATTAAGATCTAAACGACATTTGGATTTAAATTAGCTATGGAAAATTGTGTATATTTATTATATCTAACTTTATGATTGTTACTAAATTCGTTAGTATTTGTGAAATATTTTTGAAAAAACTGACATGTTTTATAGTTAAATATTTATTAAAACAATAGGAAATGATGTAACTGATATATATAGTTACTTTATAAAGATTGCGTATATTGTAATTTATGATGAATCGTTATTTTTGGCTCCTTATCATTCGTTTAAACAAGCGTCGCTTCAACGTAAAGAATATTAAGGATTTACTTCAATGTTCAATTATTTAAGTCATAGCCATTGGAACAATCATATCGCTGACAATAATTTTAAAATCTAAAATTCTCCACTTATGCCAGTGATTTTTATGGATAAAAACACGTTAAACCGATAAACAAACGAAATACAATTGCTATTAATGGAATTATTTATAAGTGTCGCAATTCCACTTGTAAACGAATTTAATTTTAAGGTAATTTCAGTTGTAATTCTGAAGCAGAATGTACTATAGTCCTAATGAATTCGAAGAATGTCATAAATAATGGCTTTATAATTTTAAATGAATAATTTTACATTTATCCGGAAGAAGAGCTTTTGCGAATAAGCAAAAGAATGAAAATAATAAATGGAAACTCATCTGCCGATGCGTAAGTATAAACATCTTTGTTCTACAGTAAATAAAGATTACAATTTCAGTAAATTTCAGTACCATTTTAGTAAATGATTTTTTTTCGTTGTTTTATCATTTCATTGTTTTTTTTTTTCTCTCAAATCCTCGATGTTTACATTGGTGACTTACACGTGATTTTTATTTAATAAAACTTTAAACGTGTGACTATGTAAATAACAAGATCCAGTGAAATTCTTACGATCACTGGTAGAAGATGTTTTTACCGAATTCGAAATAGTCTGTTGTTAGGCTGCCACCGTTCGATGCCACGAGTACGAAATTATGCTTATCGATGATCATACAAAGTTAGGTGCTCGCAGGTGTTGACAGAGACAAAACTTATTATTGTTATATCGCTGGTCCATTGGAGTGACGAAATACACGGGAGCTTTTACGAGATTCTCTTTCCCTCGCCGAGCAATACACGACCTTGAAAGCAGCTTAATATAGCAATTCAGTGAATCACAGAGTACAAAAAATCATTAATTATTACATCATAATAGATTGGAATTCATTTCACTTCATGCGACACACGTGTGATCTCGGAGCTAAATGATGAACGATGTCATTTTTCATGGCTTTTGGCTCGCCGGAGATTATCAATTACGTTACCTACCAGCAAACATCACCCATTAAGGTATCCACAAGATTTTGCAATAGAAAGTGTTTTCGGATCTTAATTTACTATGAGCATACAAACAGATTTCCGTCGAATCATAAGATATTGGCCAAACGTTGATAACGACACCCTTTCAAATTTTTTGACTTTCCTCCATTCGCAAGATTTGGAATTAAAAATGCAATCGGACGCTCATGCGTTTCGCCAATTCTTTCAAAGTGCTTTATTTGTCAAAAAGATGTATCATCCGTACGATTTCAGGTATCCAGCGAGATTATACTATCGTCCACTTTCTAAAAAAAAAATTAAGGCTCTTTAAAGCCACCCGACTATACGAAACAGAAAAGCCCAAACATATTTATAATTATTCCTGAGAATTGTAAATTTTCTGTTGGAACAAATCCAATGATCGACGATTTATGCGGCCATCCATTAAAAGTCATTGCTGTGAATAAAACAAAGAAAAAAAAAGAAGAAAAAAAGAGTCCATTCGCTGTCAAGGAGGTAAAGTATATCGTCACTTGTTATTACTCTAACTAAGAGAAATCATTCTACTCTGAAGATGATTCAGATACGGAATTATGTTTACGTAGATGTTTTAGGGAAGTATGTACTGTTTGACATGTGTCGATCAATTTTTCCAATGGCCTGAAGAAGTACTCACGAAAAGTACAGGGATGTCAGTGTTCGCAAAAATATTGTACAAGTTATGAGGCATCGACGTGAAAAAAAGTAGGGAATATACAAAAAAAAAAAAAAAAAAAAAACAATTATATTCGAAGCCATAGTAGCAATAAATACCGTGTGCTCGGCATGATACAATAAATAGCAGACTTTAAAGGTCGTATGATGTATTAGTATAAATTCGCTACGTGAAATAACGACAAATCATTTGTAAAATAGAGCAGCGATACTTGAGATTTAATAGTAAAAACATTTATCACTGATAATTAAAACTCAACATACAGAAATTGATTAGTAAAAACAATTTTGAAATTTTAAATACTTTGTTTAGGACGTAAGTTTTATTATTAAATTATTTACAAATTATTATGAACAACGCATGTATGGCTATGATATGAAGAGGTCCATGTGAAAGCAGTATTTGTTATTCTTTGGACTAATGTCGCTTTCATATAGACGCGTTTAATTAACAATCGGAAGCATCCGAAGAGATTTATTCGTTAGCTTTACTCCGTTAAACGTCCTTAAGCTAAATAATAACAATAATAACAATAATAATAATAATAATAACAGATGTTAACAGAGTTGTGGATATAAATATTAGGAATTTATACTAAAATATAACAAATAAAATTTTCATTCTTTGTATAATTTATAACCACTGAAATTGTGGATCGATAACACTATCAACAAAATTTCTATAATAATTAATTGTCGTATGAATATTTATTTTATTAGGATTAAGGTAATCACCCGGAAATGGTATTGTTGATTTATGGATTGCTATTATCTCACTGAAGAGTATAACTGGAGCGCCACTGTCACCCTAAAAAACAAGGTTAATACAATATAAATAATATATTTTGAAAATTAGTAGTTTACAAAGTTCTAGGTATTAAAGTAGTTTTAATATACCAAACAGAAATTAAATAAATATTAAAAAAGAAGTTTTTAATATGTTTTAATATTTACAGTTTCAATGGAATTTATTGATTAGCTTTTATAGAACTTAGAGACAAAATAATAAAAATCTATTTTTTAATAACAAATACACAATTTTTAAAGACAAAATTAAGATAATATTATTGAAAATAACTCAATATGCGCATAAATTTTATAAATTTTTTTTATTTTGATTACTTGATGTTGGTCATTACATAGTATATAATTTATAAATAACTTTAAAATTATTTCATCAAATGTTACAATTTACTTATTTATTTATATTCATTAGTATTAGCAACGATTTAAATATTTTATGTATATGAACCAACTGTTTTTATTCCAATTGAGCGTCTTTATAGATTATTAGTAAAAAAAGTATATCGTTAATTGAAATTGACTGTATGCACATACATGAAGATACACACACACGTGCATATATATATCTATATAAATATATATATAACGGTTTTTCTGTATCAAAATTTTCCATGTATCCTTAATCACTACTTAGCATTCTAGTTTTTACATTAATAATTAAAATGATTAAGAAAATTATTAGACATTGAAAATTGATTAATAAATTTTTTTAAAAAGTTGATAAAAAAAAAGAATTTATCGATTTTTATAAAATAAAAATTTAAACTTGAAATTTGAAACTTGAAACTTGAAAAACTTGAAAATTTAACGTTGCAAAAATTAAGATTTTTAAAATTTTTCAATACATAAAACATCTTTCAAGTAATGTTACAATGAGAATTTTATTTTATTGAAAATATTATTAAATATATTAATTGTCACGCGTAATTTATTACTCTGTTCGATTACGTATGCAATGCAAACTTTGTAATTTACTAAAATAACTGAGTGAATTCACGAAAATAACAATTCAATAAAAATTTTGTACGATTAATGATTTAAAATCGCTTTGAGTATAATAAATATATGAATAATTGGTGAAAATGATTATTTACCCGGTGCATGACGGCAAAAGGATTCGAGTTAGAGCAAATATGTCTATCGTGAATACGAATTGGGTTCTCATTCAATCTTGCAACTAGATTTCTGCAATCATTTATATCAAGAATTCTTATTTTTGTCGTACGCATTCTTTTCGGGACAACATTTCGTTCATCAATACCCCATCCCGCTATTTCCCCATCATTATTATACATTTCTGCAGTTGTTTTAGACGACAAAACCCCTAAGCGTACATTTGATGGTACGCGTTGTTGTAGCTGTTGTAAAAATCAACACAGAAATCTTTATTATTACAAAGGTATGTAAAAAATGCTTGTAAAAATGCTGATTCTATCTTATATAATTATATATAATTAGTAATTTACCCTTATATTTCCGATGTCATTGACACGAAAGTTAATCCTTATTTCCATATACTGAGCCCAATCGTTGTAACCTACCCACCATGATATAGCATATTTAACCCCTCGATTTAAATATACCGATCCGACTCGGACTTCGGAGCCCCTCCAAGTTTCATCTTCGAAACAATGAGCTGCGATTAAGACATCCTGCCTTGTAATTAGCGATCCCGTGCATATGTGAATTGCGGTCGGATCAGTCTCGCCGTTTGCGATTCGCGTAAGGGCGACGATGTAAGGAAATTCACTTTTTCTCGCATTTCTAATATTCGGCCCGAACATGGGATTTGCCACTGTTTCCGTATGACCTAAAAAACAGAATGTCATTTTTTAATAACGTATATTGCATGTGTTTTGTGTTTAAGTGTATTAAAAATAATGTTTTACTTACAATATATTACAATTGAAATTACGCTCAAATAAATTGTATTCCTCATGCTTATGTACATATCGGATAAAGAATTTTAAATAAAACTAACTCAATAATAAAATTATATTTGTTTAGTAAATACAATTTTCATTTGGAAGCAAAATTATTCATCGATAAATTGAATGTACACATATGTATATGTTAAACTTAATCTATCATCGCTACTTTAGCACTAGAACTTTTATTCTAGGCATTAAAATAATTAATACAATCAGTATAAATATAAATAATTAAATGAACATATGCATGTTATTTTATATTATTTAATAGCACTGCGTTACCCAGAAAAGTCATTAAATTAATCATGTATCCTTGAAAAATTCAACATGAATTGACATACGACACATATATCTGCAATTAAATTTTTATTATTAGAAGAGTAATAGTTGTATATTAACATACATTGTAAATTGCATTTATACTTTCATATAATACGATTTAGAAGCTATTGCTTTGTTAAATCATCGAGTAAAAGTATATCATTTAATAGAGTGTTTATCTTCATTTAATTTTGAGTCAATATATACCATACATATAATACATATAAATTAAAACTTTGATACATTATGATTAGTACATTGTGCATATAAATTAAACTTATTAAAAGTGTTTAACTAAATGCAAAAAAAAATAATAAAAATAATAAACTCAGGTTTTTTATTGCAATACAGTACCTTTGGTAGATGATGAAGCTCAGAAACAATTTTCAGTCAAATTAGTCTCCCTCAAGATGAGTGATCAGATCACTGTCACCAATTAAAATTAAAAAAGTTTCAACATTCGAAGAATATATTAAAATAAATTAAACTATCAGAGATCAAATCTATCAATAAACACCATAATTTGTATAAATTTGTAAAATATTTACAAACTCTTCACTACGTGAGTAAACATCAATTTTTAACACAAATGATTTGATATATAAATAATAATGAGAGCATGTTTCTTACAATAATATTAGATTGACGAATACATGTATAATTATGATTATTGGTTTAACCCTTGAGGGTGTAGTTGTCAAATATTGTTAGAAAAACCGAGATATTCTAGAGTCAAATTTTATTTATTAAAGCAATAGAAAATGGAGTAGCCGAATGTGTGCCCCCTCCCCGCCCCATTATAATTCGTTTAAACAAGCGTCGCTTCAACGTAAATAATATTAGGTATTTACTTCGATGTTCATTTTCCACTATGATTTTCGTAATCGAAAGTAATTATTTACGTCGAAGCCACTCGAACAATCATATCGCTTACAATAATTTTAATATCTAAAAATATATTTCCGATCAAAAAACAAAACTTATCTGGTTCTTTTATAATATTCTCCACTTGCGCCAGTGATTGTTATGGATAAAAACACATTAAATTTAATTTAATTTTAACGTAATTTCAGTTGTAATTCTGAAGCAGAATGTACTATAGTCCTAATGAATTCGAAGAATGTCATAAATAATGGCTTTATAATTTTAAATGAATAATTTTACATTTATCCGGAAGAAGAGCTTTTGCGAATAAGCAAAAGAATGAAAATAATAAATGGAAACTCATCTGCCGATGCGTAAGTATAAACATCTTTGTTCTACAGTAAATAAAGATTACAATTTCAGTAAATTTCAGTACCATTTTAGTAAATGATTTTTTTTCGTTGTTTCATCATTTTGTCCGAAAAAATTATAATACCTCGATAAAGTCATAAAATCAATCATTTACCCTTGAAAAATTCAAGATATGATAACGTATGATTGACATTTCTGCAATTAAAATATTGATATTTAAAAGTTAATAATGAGTTTTTTTTATCAATATATATATATATATGTTTGTATGTGGGTGGATAAATTTGGATACGGCATGGCAGTACGTTTTAATAATAGAGAATTAATAACAGATAATTTTAAGTAATTCATCTTGACCCATCATCATTATTGTACAAATAATTATTAAATGATTTAATTTTTATTTGTAGCTAGAGCACATAATTTGATTTTATACTATAATATAGTTTTAGTTCGTAAAGGATTCATATAAATTATTATAAATTTCAAATTATTCTAAATTTATGCAAACTTAAGATTTTAAATATAATTAATTTTTTAATTAAAGTAAAGCTAAATATAAATGTATGTGTTCTTAATTGGAAATACACAGCTAACCATTGACATTGTATTGTAGCATCATTTTCGCGGAAGTTTGTATATCAGTACGTTTGTATAGTAAATGCCAGATAATTAAATATTTTTAATGTGTCGCACAAAATAATTATGGTAAAAATAATTTAATTATACAATAGTTGACTAACTTTTTAGTAACGAAAATATTTAAATTTTAAATTAATATTATCTAAAATTTGGAAAAGCCTTAATATTTAGTTAAAGCAGTGCATTGAACTCTAAACTTATTAGCATGTTATATAGAATATTATATCAGATAATTTATATAGGCCGGTTTTAAGATTCTTAATGTCAGGTTAGCAATATAAATTGAAAATTTGCAAAGATATAATTCACCGCGAGAAATTAGGGAATGTTATGAATTTAATGAATTTTATAGGTATTAAAGGCATTATTCTTAGAAA
The DNA here is from genome assembly GCA_018883505.1 of Ceratosolen fusciceps. Classification (NCBI taxonomy): domain Eukaryota; kingdom Metazoa; phylum Arthropoda; class Insecta; order Hymenoptera; family Agaonidae; genus Ceratosolen; species Ceratosolen fusciceps. The sequence continues at coordinate 6,097,932 of RCIC01000005.1, forward strand.
CGTATAAATTGTTTGAATTCTGATTTTTACAACTAATACTATTTTTTTTAACATAGTATATGATATGTGATATTAGAAATTAGTTTGGGCCATAAAGTTTCACGATCGCCAGTCTATATATTTTTTACACCAACAAAACACCTGCGTTTACGGATTACAAAAGCGTAAACGGCAAGCGATATTATCTATATCTTTACCAATAAGTGACATAAAATTAATTAAAGCGTAATGGACGGGATCAAGTATTCATTTAGTATATTTTTAGAAAATGAAGAAGCAAAGAAAGTTTAATAATATAACTGTCGTTAGTTCTTGAAAACTGAGGCTGGCAATTGAAGGCCGAGTTTTATAGAAAGTTAGATATTTCTATTGATTAAACGAGTTCCTGATTAATTAATTAGAATTTTGTCGGTAGAATTGTCCATAGAAGAGGTGCGATTAATTACATTAACCATTAAAATACCCGTTGCAGCGATAAGACAAGTAGCCTCGAGCTTTTCTCGCATTTTATCTATTTAAATATCTATTTATCTAGTTTCTCTTTCACGTAGTGAAGAGCATTAAAAAGATTTATTAAATAATGGCTCACTTACGTAGATTTATTTATCTCTGAAGAATTGAGATCGCATCGCGTAACATGGAAATTGCAAGTCACAAAAGTTGAGTTGAATTCGAAGCCAGTGACGTGAATTCTTTCACTATCGTGTATTTCATTTTTTTTTTTTTTCAGCTTTATCGTAATTCAAATTTTTATTTTTTGCACCCAAAGTATGAAATATAAGATATATAATGCCTTTTTCCTCGAGTAAATGGGCTCGAGTAAATAAGTTAAAACTTATTGGTAATGATATAAAGATATCAAATCATTACTTTCAGATTGGCTTAACACGCCAAGCCGTAAATTAAATTATTATAAATTTATATATTAGCCGACTTTTCTTTGATTTACTTTACTAATTTTATCTTATGTAATTAGTAAAAACGACTGAGTGAAGAATCTTCACGGAAACCATAGATTATATTTTTTGTCAAATTTATAAAAGAACTTATGTGAAATCAAATAAATTTTACCAAAATCTTGTAATTTACTATAAAAATATAAAGATATTTTGTCTTAAAAAATTAATTTAAAATTATTTTTCAACGAGTATTGGCATTTTTTATAATTTATTTTATTTTTAATGTGTAAATAGATTTAAATAGATTTGTAACTAGACAGAGGCTCTTTTGTTTTCTTTCAAGCCGACTACACTGCCGACTATTTATAGATAATTAATTATGCATTAGGATTATTACTTACATGAACTCTGGCAATATACTTAAACATTTTAAATTGATATAAGCAATGATAATACTTTATAAGAACTAATTATATTTACCAAACTCTTTTAATTAAATACGAATTGTTTATGAATGTATAAAGATTATCTTACAAATTTCAAGTTTTATTTAATAAAATTCGATTTAACATAAATTGAGATCATTGCGATTTATAATATATTATAAATTACGTATTACTATATTTCATGAATATATAAAATTTTTATTAGCTACGTCCAGGATAAAGTTCATATAAAAATGTACACCTGTATGAATATTTACTTTTTCAGAATAAAAAGTATGGTCGTGTAATGGAGCCGTCGCTTCTTGAATACCTATGACCGAGTCATCTAATAAAACTGGACCACCACTGTCACCCTAAACAGAAATCCATAAATAGTATATTATTATAATTTATTATGAGATTATCTGTATGAAAAAGAAAAGAAAAGAAAAAAAGAAAACAGTAGTAAAAGTCTTAATTCCACGCATATTATTTTTTTTTTATTTACGTTGATTTATAATTTTTGATAAAACTATTCAAATAAACCTATTCAAATTTAATGAGAATCTAAGAAAAATTCCATTAATGAAGAATAAAATATAAACTGCAAATAAAAAAGAGAATAAAGGGGATAAAAAAATAATAGATACACTGGCATGATTTGTTCCGAAAGCCAGTAATGAAGTAAACGAACTTGAATATTCATCTCTGTATGTTTTTTTTTTTTTTTTTTTTTTAAATATTTTAAATAATTTTTATAATAATAAAAAAAAATTTTTTTAAATATATAATAAAAAAAAAAAAAAAAAAAAAAAAAAAAAAAAAAAAAAACGATCGTTTACAATCGCAATGATCGACGTTGATGCTCATAGTAAATAGAAATTATTATCAGTCCTTCGATTATTTAAAACAACATATTTACAGTACATTTGAACAATAAAATCAATTAATAAAATATTTGTTAATATAATTATTGTAAGCACATATTGAAAAGGGATATATCTATCTTATTATCTAATCATTCTAATGAATGTAAATAAGGCTTGTCTTATAGTTTGTGAATAATGAATTTTTCTTACTATACTATACGAGTACGTAGAAGTAATATTGAAATTATGTATGACTTACATCGTTCATCAAAGCATACGGTTGGGCGACGGTACATATACGTCTATCGTTCATTAATATTCTTTTTCTGGTATTTCTAAATATTCGATTTTCACAATCTTCCTTCGTTAGGACGGTCAAGTCTACGGTTTTCAGGTGAGGAGAAACGCCACCATTTTCAGAATTACCCCACGCAACGACACGGACGTTCAACCCATAATAATGATAATTTGGCATATTTGAAATCGTCGCTGGGATAATATTATCTGGTACTTCCATGCATAACTAAAGGAATCATGATTTTATAATTATTACTACGAATTAATGAAAGAATAATATACTCTTACGTAAATATAGTATAAATATAGTATAAATATTATAAATACTATAAGTAAAGAGAAAATATTTCGTAACATTGTCAGGTCATCGGTTTGTTAGGTACAATAAAACCTTTTAATTAATTGCACTGATAAAAAAAAGTCTAACTAATTTAATATGAACCTACTCGAATGTTTGAAATGTCATTTGATTGAAATTGTCGTCGTATTTTCCGCATTTTGGCCCATTGATTATACGTCATCCACCATAACGGACTGTACCATATACCTGTCCTTATATTGCTAGACCCGACAAGTATTCCAATTGAATACAGACTCTCCTCTTCTAAGCAATGTGCAGCGGTTAAGACATCCTGATTTGTAATCAGTACACCTGTGCAAATATGACTATTTTCTAGATTTGAATTTTGTAATCCAAGATTTATTATGGACACAACAAAAGGGAATTCGCCTTCTGCTGCGTCCCGAACGTTTACTCCATGCATCGGTTTCGAATAAACAAATACATTTTGGCTACCTAAACGTTAATTACGTTTATTTAATTATTTACACATTATTTGAAAAGGTTTCTTACGTTGTTAATTTTCAATGTACTTACAGAGTAAAAAACACTGAATTACAATAAAATAAATTATTGGCCGTAACCTAAGTAAAAGAAAAGGATTATTTTATTAGAAATTTTAAATAAATTTTATATTGAATTAAATTAAATAAAGAAAAATAAGTACTACTTCATAAAATTTGGTAATTTTATGAATAATCCTTCTGCAATCATAACCTTCCTTATGTACTTCCAAATATATCTGTAATTATAATTTAATCATGATTAATCGCTTTAATATACATACATTTACTATGTACAGTGCACGTATATGTATATAAAATTCTTTAGAACTGCCTTATCTGGCGATTTAAGGAACAGACATGTGGTCAAAGTTTTATTTATAACTTCAGTCACGTAATTATAGGTTTTCAACGCCGATACATAAAATTTAAGTTATTTGATTTTTTTTTTTTTTTTGACAAATTTTAACAATAATTAAATTAGATTTTTTTTAAAAATTACAACAAAAATTATTATTGTATATTCAATTGTAAATTTGTTATAACTATTATTATTATTATTATTATTATTATTATTGTTATATCATTTTCGAAATATTGAAATTAATTACACAATATCAAAAACTAATTGATTTATAGTTAGAAAAATCTAATCCTATACTATAATCTTTTTAATAAATAAAATTATTTTCTGAAGTAACAGACAAACAAAATGTCATCATTTTCAAGTATATCGTATTTATGAGAACATTAAAAATAGATAATACTATTAAGGAAATAAGATATTCTTAGTTTAATCTTGGTACATTTATAATGTCAATTCAGTTATTCTATATAATATTAATGAAATTAAGAATTCTCCATATTATTTCAAAAAAATTATAATTTCTTAAACAATTATTACTAATATTGGAATAGTAAATTTAAAATGATTCAATATTTAATGGGTTCATATCTTTAATTTATTATTATATAAGATTAAACGGATAAATGTCTTGCTCTATATATTTTAGAATTGTAATAAAAAAGTAAATGAAATTAAATAAACTGTTATAATTAAACCTTTCTGTCAACAAAAATATAATTAAATAATTTAAATGAATAGTATTTCATGAAGTAATCGCAAAAGTTTAAAATAAACTATAACCTGTACAGAAATTTAGTTATCTTCCTAACTACACGTATTTTAAAATATTAATAAAAGTTAATTATATTTTTTTCGTCTATTGATTTTTTTAGATCACGTCATGAGTATTAAGAATACTATACATATCGAAATAATGTCATTATAAAGTCTATATATATATTACATATAACTCTGTAATTCTTGTATCCTAACAGAAATTTTATAGAAGATGTATTGACTTTAAAATAAAAGAACATTTCCTATTATAAGTACAAAATATAGGATAATGTAACGATGACACTCTGTACAAAGTTATATTAAGATCAACGGTACTTAGAAAATTACTATCCAAATAAATTTATGTATATTTATTATTCTCATTTTCTAATAAAAATTAATATAAATACAGAGTTTGCTAAAAAGTATTTTTTCGTAACAATGAAGTACATCCTTTTATAATTTGTATTAATTATAGGACGTACTATATGCATATATAATAAATCTAACTATATTTTTATAGATATATATACATAACTAAATAACATAACCAAAAACAAAATATTAAATCTGTAAAGAAGCACAAGCTTCTTTGTAAAAATATAAAATGTGATAACAAAACAAAAAAAAAAAAAAAGAAGAAGAAGAAGATCATTACTTTGATGTCACAATACACAGACTCACAAGAAAATTCCAAATAAAAAGTACGTGCTTTTAATTATGAAAATATAACACTTTTCGATAATTTCAATAATTTTACATTTTCACACACTTCATTATTAGTCACTTAATTACAATCACTTTGTGAAATTTAATTATTGAAGAAATCTAGTTTTTATTATTATTATTATTATTATTATTATTATTATTATTAATTTTATTAGAATTATAATTAAATTTTTTAATTAAAAAATTTCAAAATAATTTACATGCACTTCATATATCTGTATAACACAAAATGTTTCTCGATCCGTATATTCGATGAAAATAAATGTATTTGCTGTAGTATCACAAAAACATGTACATTACTATACTAGATATTTACACATTCAAAACATGCCGGAGTATTTAAAACAATTTTTTAAACAACTGTATAAATCCTGTATAGTATTACAAATGATATCTACTAAGTAATTATATATAATACTATCCTTATATAATGTCCACATAAAGGCAATTTATTATTGAAGAGCATTAACTTATTCATGAATTCCTTACAGCTTTCACAATAGATTATTTTAAAAATCTATTTAAATAAATACGTTATATGCAAATAAGTCACAACGAGACTCGTCAATGATAATTTTTTCACTCTGTATTGGTTTAATAATTGATGACAGTTTCATTATAATAGAAATTAATTTTAGTCAGTACGATTTCTGTGGTACGTGATTAGCAATAAGCGAAAAATTTTATTCAACTATTTGTAAATATTGCTTTAATAAAAACTCGGCATACATTAACATTATTCATATTTTCCTTATTAAATTACAATTGTTTTCTTCGTAATATATATTATTAAATGAACTTTTTCGTAGAGCAAATATCAGGTATAGTCAATTTAGTTAAACAATATTAATATTATCTATTAGAAAATGAATTTAAAATAAATATTTTGAATACGCGTATTAAAAGTACTAAAATATTTAATGTATTGACGATGCAAACGAACATTTGACAAACTTATTATAAAAAAACTTTTATACAAAATTAATATTAATATAATAATAATAATTCCAATATGTAAGTCTAATATATACCTTAATAATACAGATATAAAACTAATGTCCATTATAAACTTTTATACAAATTTCAAGAATTATAAATAAAAATATAAATATTCACTATTCTAATTCTTTTAAGGAAAATTAATTGAATACCTTTATATATCAGAGTTTCTGATTTATTTTACCTGAATTCTCTTATTCAGATAACTTATCATATCATCATTGTCATCAATTTAAATTCAAACCTTCTAATCTAAAGAAATGTTTTCGAATTTAAATATACAGTGATTACGTCAAGATACAAAATAACATAAAGGAAATTGTTTAAATAACTTCTTACAAATTATTCATTTATATAATCCAGGCCAAAGCTATTGATAAAAATCGTAATTTGAATAAGCATATAAAATATTTACAAACTCTTTAACCTTAAACTACATGAGTAAATAAACATGACTATGTATTAAATAAAGTATGTATGCATCATATTAGAATACATATATTGTAGAATGTGTAAATGAAAAATGGTCAGCAAATATCCATTATTTAAGTTAATTAAGTCTATATTTTAATTAAAAACTCTTTATTCTGAACGTTATTACAAATATTACTTAGAATATTATATTGTATCTTACCTATTATATAAAAGATGCCGAGACTTAATTAAGATCTAAACGATATTTGGATTTAAATTAGCTATCGAAAATGTTGTATTTGGCATTATATTTAACATTATGATTATTAGTTTAACCCTTGAGGGTGTAGTTGTCAAATATTGTTAGAAAAACCGAGATATTCTAGAGTCAAATTTTATTTATTAAAGCAATGGAAAATGGAGTAGCCGAATGTGTGCCCCTCCCCGCCCCATTATAATTCGTTTAAACGTAAATAATTCGCTTCAACGTAAATAATATTAGGTATTTACTTCGATGTTCATTTTCCACTATGATTACTAGTACTTTAGAACTACTAGTATTTAGTAGTAATTATTTACGTCGAAGCGACTCGAGCAATCGTATCGCTTACAATAATTTTATAATCCAAAATTTCGTCGCTTATGCCAGTGATTGAAATTATGGATATGGGGAAAAAGACACTCTAAATACAACACATAGACGAAACATCGTTTGCAATCGATGGCGTTATTTATAATTAAAAGTATTGCTCTTGCAGTGCAGTGAAATTCATTGGTAACGTGTACGTTTCCAAAAGTTTTTCCGGGAGCTCCTGGTCCTAACCATCCTTACTTACCTCGAGAACTAGCAATGCATAATGGGACTCGTGATGCTCCTCGTGGACCCGTGGACCCGCTTTACATTCACAGAGTTACTCGACCCATAATTCACTTATACGATTACGTTAATTCGTAGAATTTAACTTTAATTATTATTCGTTATTTATATACAATCGTTTTTTTGCAGTCATTTTTATCTTATTTTTTCTTTAGTTTAATTAACAGTCTCAGTCGCTGATGCTCATCTAGGTTCATTATAATATTTTATACAAAAATGTTTTTAATAAATTTGTGCAAAATAATTCACTGCGTGTTTATCTACACTATCATATATTTCTCACTGTATTCACTTTGCTCTTTACCTTCCAATGTACAGTAACAGTGCCGTATTTATAATTCATGAATTTATATATATCGTCATTGCATAACTCATAAGGTAAATATTAAATATTTATATCTCAGTTATTATATTAATAAAAATAGATTATCACAGATTGAATCTCAGTAGCCGTAATATGTATATTTATTTTCTTTTTTTTTTATTTTGATATTTTGATTCAGCAAAATTATTTTCATTAATACTTTTACGTATTACATTGTTAATAAAATTGCAGGATCATTCTACTTTATACATGTGCTTCGTTCTTTTCAGAATATTGATATAAAAACATTCTTACATCTTGTATTAACATACAGTAGAAACGGTATTTTAAAAATTACTTGTGTAATATCCGTATTATTCACACATATTTATAAATTTTTAAAAAATAAAATACTTCTAAAATAAAAATTTAAAAAATGTTTATTCACTCTGCTTAAAACTAATTTATTGATAATTATATTTTGTTATGCTATGATATGAAGAGATCCATGTGAAAGCAGTATTTGTTATTCTTTGGACTAATGTCGCTTTCATATAGACGCGTTTAATTAACAATCGGAAGCATCCGAAGAGATTTATTCGTTAGCTTTACTCCGTTAAACGTCCTTAAGCTAAATAATAACAATAATAACAATAATAATAATAATAATAACAGATGTTAACAGAGTTGTGGATATAAATATTAGGAATTTATACTAAAATATAATAAATAAAATTTGCATTCTTTATATAATTTATAACCACTGAAATTGTGGATCGATAACACTATCAACAAAATTTCTATAATAATTAATTGTCGTATGAATATTTATTTTATTAGGATTATGAAAATCGCCTAAAAATGGCATTGTTGCCTTATGGACCGCTATTATCTCACCGTCAAGTATAACTGGAGCGCCACTGTCACCCTAAAAACAAATATATAACAAATAGGATTATAGAAAAAATAATATTTATCAAATGCTAATGTCAGCTAATTTAAGCCAAACATGCATAATATGTAATTAAAAACGATTTACTATTAAATTTTAAGACAACTGTAATAAGAATAAAGCTAATGTTATATAAATCATTAAAAGATTTATAACTTGCATAAAAATAATATATATTTCGGTTAATAATAATAATTTTATAAGTATGTATAAAATTTATAAACTGCCTTTGGCCTTTAAAATCCTTGAAATATATTTTCGGTTTATGTTATAAAGTTTTAAACTTAGTAATAATTATTACAATTATCTTAAAGAAGCATAATTTTGATTAATTTATCGATTTTATTAACAATTATTATTAACTTCATAATTTCACATTATAAATCTCGCCATATTTTCTAATTATTTATATTTATACAACTGCATATATCTTAATTAGCGATATCTATTGCCTTTTTGATAAGTCAAATTACTTTTTAAATATGCGTTTTTCCGCCTCATTAGCGTATAACTTTTAATTTATATTCATATCAGAAGTAAATGCAACAGTACAGCCCAATTAATTCGCACTATTACTATACAATGATACATTTAATTATATGAATGCACATGTACTAGTAAATTAAATTGCACTTTAAGGTAAGCAACCGAAGCTCTTCGTATTTATGCGTATTTACTTTGGTCGTGTACCTTATATAAAGTATCATACTTTTATATGCTTTAAGAATTTAACAAAATTATTGAGTATGACGCAAGTCATAATTAATTAAGCACCTCTGACTTTCAACTCACAGAGATGTATTCTAAATTTAACAGAGATACTACTTTATTTAATGCTGATAAGATGACTTTACATAAATAATATTATTTTAAGAATTAAACTATGAGGGGAGGGGGAATTCGTACAAATATATCTGATTAAATGAATAATAAAGTGCGGGAAAATTTAATTCTGATAAATTTAATTAACATATTTCTCCAAAGTCGATGAAAACAATAAAAATAATAACTTCTAATTTTATTGCAGCTGCAAGATTTTATAAGATTCCATATTCCGTACTAAATTTCATTAAATCTAAACTGTTCGCGTGTCGATGGAAAGTGGCTTTTATATGATTAAAAATATAATTCATATATAGTTTCTTAGAGAACGTATAAACAAATTAATTATCGCGATTGTCATCGATTTTTATACACTGACACGAGATTATATAGATTTTATCCAAGATAATTATTGAATTCCAAGTCAATTAAATTGCATATATTACGAATTTTTGAAAATTCGTAATTATTATTACTTACCCAATGCATTATTACATAAGGATTTGCGTTGGTGCAAATGAACCTTTCATGCAAATGAATTAAAGTTCCATTTAATTGCGAAATAATACGACTGCAATCGTGTAGATCGAGCACCCTGAGCTTGGCCTTGCGCATAAATTCTGGTATCTGGTTTTGTTCGTTAGATCCCCATCCCGCTATGACTACCTCATTATGGTAATGCTCGACCGTTGGCAGAGACGACAAAACCCCTAAGCGTACATTTGATGGCACGCGTTGTTGTAGCTATTTCGATAAAAATCAACGCATCATCAATCTTTATTATTGCAAAGGTATGTAAAAAAAAAAAAAAAAAAAAAATGCTCGTCAATTAAATATAATTTCTTATGTTAAATAACGTACCCTTATATTGCCTATGTCATTGTCCAAGAATCTTCGTCTGATTTGTACGTAGGCAGTCCATTCGTTGAAATTGAGCCACCATAATAGAGCGTATCTATTACTTTTATTTAAGTTTATCGATCCGACGCGTATTTCTGCACTACTTGGATTTTCACCATGAAAACAATGAGCTGCGATCAAGACATCCTGTCGTGTAATTAGCGATCCCGTACATATGTGATAAACTGTGGCATCGGTTTGTTCAGCTGTGCGTAATTTTGTAAGAGCGACTATGAAAGGGAATTCATGTCGTTTTACATGGGTCACACTAGGTCCAATCATCGGATTTGCCATTGCATAATCATTTCGATTGACTAAAATAGAATATTTTATTTTATTTTATTTTATAAATACTTTAGCTTTGAGACTGAAATATTTTACAGTTTCTATGGATATTATAAATATTGACTTACAATATAATGTAATGTAAATAGTATACAGATAAACATTAAGCAACATCTTCATACTAATACTAGCAAAGTAATTTGAATAATAAAAATTTAATAATAAAATTATATACACTTCGTCCGATTTGTTATTTATATCATAAATATCATTACATTAAGCTCACGAAGCCATTAAAGATAATTAATGGTTCATTCATGCGCTATAAACAAATCTGTTGTTAAATTATTATTATATGAAATATAACAGTGAAGTTGTGAGGACAATCTAGTGTGTTTTAATAACGGAATGCTTTGCCAAGATTTATAATGAAATCACCAAGGTAAGTCCAAACGTATACATGATATGTAAAATGTATATATATATATATATATATATATATTCATATATGCGAATTTGATTTTTATCTGTGAATTTTATTGCGATATTATTACGGTATAAGATTCCTAATAAGTTTCACAAGGTATTTAATAACAAATAAAATATGCATTTCAACCACTAATATATTTATAACTTTAATAAGTGTCCGATACTTCGAAAGTTTTGTCACGTAAGGTTCGCGTCCCTCTATTTGATTCACAAGGTTAAAGACATAAGCTATAAGAGGCCAGTGGGAATTATAGGTTATCAAAGCATTTCCCAATATTTGTGTTTTAATATCAAAGTAAATAACTTTAAAATTTAATCTTTACAAAATATTTTAAGCTTCATTTACTTGCTAATCAGCCATTCCCACCTAAATTATATTTTTTACCTTTTGTAAATACGATTATATAAATTATTTAAAATTTTCTTTAATTTTATTCAATATTAATATATTCGTATAATACACGTTGTTTTTATATCTGAGTAATAAAAATTATTATAAATTTTAATACAGCCATTAACTATAATACTCTTTAGTATTTAAACTTTAATCATGATATTTGACATTGTTTGCGTTCTTTGTTCTTAATGAATAGTTTAAGATTTTAAAAAAGTCTCTGACTTCTTACTTTTTCTTAGGCTTCGGTACTTGTCATAAGCCGCGGAGTCTCTATCTGCCAATCTGCCAATTCGTCATTAGCCCAACCCATATAAAATTACGAGTTATTGCCCGTTGAACAACTTCCTTGGCTTATCTACGATTACTCGGTATCATACCAGAAGTAACAAAAATGGTTGTATTTATCCAATAACCCCAACAACCTCCACTATTCTCTAATAATTATTTAATAAACCGTGCATTTGCTTCAATGAAATTTTTACATCCCTTTTATTTACTTAGCCCTTTCGAATCGGACAATAATTTATTTAATTATCTCCTCCGTTCGGATTTTTATTGCATTTGTTGCTTTTGGTTTGGTAGTGCAATAAATTTCTGACATTCAAATACTCTTTGTTACATTAACTTGTCTATATTTCTCCGACACTTATTAAGATTATATTTATCTTATTAATGAAAAAAGGGAAAAATTATTCATGCCTCTTTACGCTTGATTATGTTGATTATGACAAGATAATTTTCATTAGATTATTCACTATCGCCTGCAAATTTTATTTATAAACACAATTAATTTTAATAAAAAATATTTATAATCAAATAACACGTCGATGAAATGTATAATTATATTTGCGATATAATATCACTGGCGCTTTGTAAAATTTAAACTTCTTTGTTTAAGTAGTTCAATACTACGACTACTTTAAGTAGCGGAGTTCAAGAAATAAATATCGAGCGCTCGATGTGCGTCCAGAATTTGTTTTCCATCGATAACACCATTAGGTAATAATCCCGCCTTATATTTACACTCCCACGTATTTGAAACCAATATATAATATATTATACGTCTCCTCCTCAGCTTTACTAATATAGTCGAATATAATCTTTTGCAAGAAACGATAAGAAATGTTATCAATTGTGTCGAACCTCGGATGTTCTGGTATTCGATAATTCATTGATCGGCCCTTGACTTCATGAAAGAATAACGTAGCAAATGAAAAACTAATAACAACGAAAATTTATTATGAAAAATTCTTTATTATATATAACTATATAAATTATACATAAGTGACGACGAATCACTACAAATACAAGTTCACTGGCCGATGCACTTGTAACTTTTTTTTTAAATTTATTATAATTTTTTTACAAAGCTTTCCATAAATATGTTGTAATTTACATTTTCGTACAATTAATTTAAATTTATTATAAGCTGAGATCAATGTTTTTTAAAGATGTATAATAAATTTAAGGTTTTTTTTATGATATTAAGATATTTAAGATATTTGAGATGAGGTTGTATAAGATCTTAAATTTGAGATTTAAGATATATATCATAGATAATTGAATTTTTCATCAGCAACAGCCAAAAGAAAGTTCATATAATAATATACACCCGTTTGTATGTTTACTTTTCCAGGATGAAAGCGATGTAGTGACGATGGCATTGTTGCTTCATTAATACCTATGATTGAACCATCTAATAAAATTGGACCGCCACTATCACCCTAAAAATATTATAAGAAATTAGCAAGTTAGTATTCATTCTTATATATTCTAAATTTCTTAAATAATTATTATTATTGAAAAAATACATTAGCTATATATAACACACTATAATATATATGTTTTGCTTGTTACTTTTAAATAAACCTTAATTTAAACATCAATTTTCAATAAAAATTAAAAAACAGTCTTAAAAACAAAGGAATTTAATATTTATCAATGTAAAATTATTATAATTATTTATTTAATATAAATATTTAATATAATACAAGCATAACTATTATTTTACTGTCCGAATAATCTACATAACTTATGAAATTCGTTATTTAATTCTTAATTTAAATAAATGAAAATGGAATATTTACGGCTGCATAAACGCAAATAATGATGATCAGGCTTATTAAGAAGGGAAAAAAAAAAGAATTTTAATCACGAAAATTCTAAAAAAAATAAAAATCAAGTTATCGTATATTTTAATGATGATAGAATATATATTAATAATATATATCGGTACGTTGAAGTTATAAATAATAAAAAAACTTAATTTTGCCTTACTTACATCATCGATATAAGCATAGGGTTGCGCGACAGTACATATGCGTCTCTCGTGTATAACAATATTCTTGCCACTGTTCCTAAGTATTCTGTTCTCGCATTCTTCCTTTGATATGACTGTGAATTCCACTGTTTTCAGCTCGGGGTAAATCTCTCCGTCTGCCGCATTGCCCCACGATGCAAGTTGAACTTTTAGCCCAAAATAATGATGGTTCGGCATATTTGAAATAGGCGCCGGTTGAATATTATCCGGTGCTCGTGTAGATAACTAAAATAATTATAATTGTAATTTTTTTCCCTTACAATTACACTGCTTATATACTTTTCATATTTTATACACGGCGTAGGCAATTTTAATAGATATTTTAATGTATAATTTTTAATAAAAAAAAAAAAAAAAAGAAGAAGAAAAAAAAAGAATGTAACTTACCCTAATATTTGCAATATCATTTATTCGAAATTGCCGTGACATTCTTTTGAGTTCAGTCCACTGATTGTATGTTATCCACCATAACGGACTGTACCATATACCTGTCCTTATATTGCTAGATCCGATAATTATCGAAATTCCATTTAATTCTTCGGATTCTAGACAATGACTAGCAGTTAAAACATCCTGATTCGTGATCAGTACACCTGTGCAAAAATGATCGTTTTCTCGATTAGAACTTAGTAAGCCAATACGTATGAGTGACACTATGAAAGGGAATTCGCCTTCTGCAGCGTTTCGAACGTTTTCTCCGTGCATCGGCTTTGAATAAACCCGTGCATTCCTGCTGCCTAAAAATTAATTGCAATTTATTTTAAAGGGATTCTTACATTAATTACTGTGCTGAATAACAGTATTTTTTATTATTCTTACAAAGTATAATACATTGAAAAACTAACAAATAAATTGTCGGCCGTATCCTAAGCAAATAATTATCATTTTATTAGAAATTTTAAATAAATAAATTATATTCTTAAGTTAGAGAGAAATTTTAAATAATTATTACCTTAAATGGCTTGAAAGTGTTCGTGAAATCATGACTTTCCTTCTATGTTTCCAAATGTATCTGCTGTAATTTCCTTTAACTAAAAATTATAAACAACGTAAATTTTTAGTATATAAATTTTCTGCTCAAGAAATTTTTAATCTACTTATGAGTCTAATGAGAAATTACGCCTTATAAGAGAAAATAAGATTATCGTAATAATAATAAGATGATAAATTAAAATTTCTTTTATTATTTTCGGTCAATAGGAAAGATGAAGCTTTCATTCCATGTTCATTAACTAATGGCTGAAGCAATTATTACATAAAGATGGACGTTTATAATTAATTGTTTTTACTATTCACAATTTAGGAATAACAATTAAAAAGTATCTCATTATAAAATTATAGTGAAAATATTTGAAAAATTTAATTATTAAATAAGTAATTTAAAATGTTTAAGGCTTCAAGAAATACTTACTTTCAGATATTCGAATTTTATAAAAGAATTTGTTCTGATGTTATATTTCATAATAAATATCAGATAAATTCAATTATGTAAAATAATATCTATCCTTATTTAAGATTTTAACTAATACATTTATTATACATGTATTAAACATGAATTAGTTTTCGTTTTACAAAATTTAAGAACTCTTATGTTTAAAGAATGTTTACATTAATACATAAAGTTAAACCTTTTGTTCTGCTTTTACTATCATCTGAGCATTTATACAATAAATAATCAATACAGAGTAATTATTATAATTTTACTAACAAGATTATAACGAGATTATAATTTCATGTACACTATACAAAGCTTTGACTTATGAAAATTTATTCATTTTAATATTTATTCCTACTTAACTAATAATTATCGTTACAATTTAATTCTTAACTATAACATTATACACTAGTATAATTACTATAATTATAAATATAATTATAAAGTACGTTTGGTCAAAATATTGATTTAAATCTATATTTAAGTCTATATTTAAATCTTTTTATTAAGTAAACTCATTTTTCGTTAACATTAAATATATATATATATATATATATAGTGAATGATACAACTATTTATAAAAAATTTGCTTAGACTTCTTCAATAAAATTAATTAGAAAAATTTAAAAACTGTCAAAGATAATAAGTTTTATTATTTAATATGGCTTGTACTCTTGTAAAAATATAATACAACGATATATATTATATAATACCATTAATACGTTTGCTTATTATCAAAAACAATAATTTATTTCGAATTTCGATAAATATTATTATATAGAACTAATCTATTTACTGCTAATTAAAATATTTCTGACCGGAATTAATAAGTGTATGTTTGTGCTGTTATTAGTATAAAATACAGTGCAATAAAGGTGATACAATTAAGTGATAATATAATATAATATAATATAATATAATGTAAGATTAGCGTTACGTAGAACAATATTCTTTGCAATTACAATAGTTCAATTATTATATCATTTTTTCATTTTCTTTCGTATATCTTTAACATTTTCATCTACAAAAATTATACTTGAACTTACGTTAATGCGTTTCATAAACCTATAAAACCAATATATAAAACCAATGAATTCGATGAAATCGAATATACTAATTCAAATCGCTCATACTATTATTGCCTTTATTAAATAATCACGGAAATCATGCACATCGGTGTAGAAAATGTTTATACATTCTCAATCTATGACTAAATTTTTTTCACCGAGTTCTTACAACCGTATAAATAATTCATAAAATCTGAGCTCTACATATTTTTACAATGTAATTAAAATAATTGTCATTAATATTTATAGCAATAAATGTTTACAGTACTAATTGGATTTATCCATTCATTAAATCTATTCAAATAATAATGTTATTGTTATGGGGCGTATAGGTGTTAGCTAGACTTGCTAACGCAACCCTTGATATTTATTAATTAATGTTGTTTTTTGGGTAATCACAAAAGAGAAACACTGAGAATCATTAAAGTTACTTTATTTGTATAATTTCGGAGTAACACTGTGATTGAGTACACTTGATGTATTCACACACTTCTCTGGTCTTATGAGATTAGCGGTAGTCTTGTTGAAGGAGGGGAGTGTACTGGCGGTCTTTTTTGTATTAATTGATAATTAGTCATTAAGGTGGCATGCCAATAGTAATAGTAGTTGGCGCCTAATTGCGCAGACCAAAGACAATAGATTCCGTGTCATATGATTATTTAATTTTCCGCGCAGATTTATATTTTAGTCAAGACAGAAAAAGAGGTCGTCTTGACGATTTGGTTTAAAGGGCAGTTCGCGCTTTAACAGTTATAATGTTAAACAAATCAATTAACCAACTATTAATATATAATTCTGTGATGTATGTTTATTATAAATAATAGCTTATTCTCCCAGCTTATAATAATCTTAAAATTAGAATTTATAATTGTTAGATAATTATTTTTAATAACTAGATAGTGGAATTTATTAACTATTAGTTGATATTTACTGAAAAAAGATACAGTTCATTAAAGATTGACAATCAGCCAGTTCATATATGTATGTAATAATAATTTATATTAACATACCTAAATCGGAAATTATTAATATTTATCAAACAAATAAAAAAAATTAACTTTGATATATATATATATATATATACGAACATAATTTTTATTATTTTTATTATGTAAAGTTTAAGACGTAAATTAATTACATATATAATATTATGGTATATAATTAGGTAATAAATATTTATAACTTTCCATGCATTTTATTTCGTACAATTCCATTAAATAAAACAGTATTTAATATAAAAAAAAATCTAACAATAGTTATAATTATAAATCTAAAAATATTGATAAAAATATTTGTACAAGTCTAAAATAATCAATGTAATTAATAGCTTACTAATATGCAGTATACTGATCTAATTCGAAATAAATAATATTTTTTATTATCAAAACCATTATATTTATTTTATTTTAAATATATATTTAAATAATGTTTATAATAATACTATATTAGATATTATAATAACATATTTCCATTGAATGTAAATTATAAATATTTAATATAATATGAATAAATTACGCAGATCAATTATGAAATATTTATATTATTATCCCTCTAATATATATTTAAGTATTTAAATTTTTCATTAAAGGAACAAAAAAACCTTCTCACTATTATTAAAAAGTAGTACTAAAAAATATAACTTTAATACACGTATGATGTTTTGGGTGTAAAAAAAAAAAAATAAATAAAAATAAAAAAAGTAAATAAAATGTTTTCTTTACTCTCGTGTAGATATCTAATTGCCATATGTTCAAAGATTATATTTTTCAATTGATCCGTAAAATAAACTCATTAGAATAGACAATAAAAACTACTTTACCTTAACAGGAGGTAAAAATAATAATCGTCAACCTTATTGTTATAAAAACGTACACAATTGTATATAAGAATTAAAACTTTATTTAAGCAACTCATTAATTTAAGTACCTTTTATATATGATATGCCTTAGTAACAATTTTCATCCGAATTCGTTTTTCTATAGATAAGCTATCGTGTTACAGTCACAAATTAAAATTAAAAAAGCTTGAGCATTGAAAGAATATATAAATTTACGTTATAATATAAGTTATTTACTTATAAAAATCTGTTATAAATTTTGATTTTTATAATCCAGGTCAAAGCTATTGATAAACATCGTACTTTCAATATACATGTAAACTATTTATAAACTCTTTAACCTTAAACTACACGAGTAAACATAAATTTTTTAACACAAATAAGATTTTATGAATAAACAATAATAAGGACATGCCTCTTATAATAACAAATGTATTAAAGAATTTATAATTGAAAATTCTTAATAAGGTATCCATTATTTAATTTTGTTATGTAAAATATTTCGGTTGAAAATTCATTTGTTTTGTGCGTCATTATAATTACTGTGTAACATATTATTATAAAAAAAAACTCATACTTATTTAGATTTATAAGATATAACGATTTAAATTAGATTTAGAAATCTTTGTAGTTGACATTTTATTTAATTTGGTGATTGTTATTATAAACCCACTAGGTTTTATTTGTCAGAATTTATACAATAAGTAAATATGGACAAAACACTAATAAGTTAATACTACGAAGAACTGAGGATAATCGTACACGCATGGAAATAATAAGTTAATTTTTTATTTTAGTTAAGAATGAAAACAATTATATATAAGTCAATGCTATTACGTTAATATTATAATAATTGCAGCAGTCATGATTTAAGTAATAAATGAAAAAGAAAAAGGCCTGATAAGTAATGTATCATGAGGGACGTATCGCGAGAATAAATTAACGAAAGGATTAATAAGAAATCGTGGATCTAAGCTAAATTAGAATGGCGTGAAAATCTTGACGTTGACATTTAAGTAAAAGATGAACGATAGTAAAAAAAAAAAACGTTGATATACCAGCGATTTTAATATAGAATTTAGTGTAAAATGTAGGATTAAATAAGGAATTAAATAACGAACAAATAACGCAGATATCAGAAAAAGAGGACAAATCGCTATACAAAAATAATAATACTAATGAAAATTAAATGTAATTTCTACAACTTATGAGAATAAATTGCAGGGAGTCGTATGCATGCAATATTGTCTAATATAATACGTGAATGCACGTAAAAACGTTTACGTAAATCATTAGAAGAAGAGAAAATGACTGCATTCAATGGTTAAATAAATGAGAGAAAAGAAAACTAGATATTTCACATTCGTCCCTCTTTTGATCGTCGATGCAAAGACCTCAGCTTCTGAAAAGATAATTTGTGAATAATGAGTAATAAATCGCACAATCTTATATATATATATATATATATATATATAAGATTTTATTTTAATAAGTATCCTATTAGAATTAACTCTTTGGAAAATTGGAAAAACCGAAAATGGAGTAGCCGAATGTGTGCCCCCTCCCCGCTCCATTATAATTCGTCTAAACAAGCGTCGCTTCAACGTAAATAATATTAGGTATTTACTTCTATGTTCATTTTCATTTCATTTATGGGGAAAAAGACACTCTAAATACAACACATAGACGAAACATCGTTTGCAATCGATGGCGTTATTTATAATTAAAAGTATTGCTCTTGCAGTGCAGTGAAATTCATTGGTAACGTGTACGTTTCCAAAAGTTTTTCCGGGAGCTCCTGGTCCTAACCATCCTTACTTACCTCGAGAACTAGCAATGCATAATGGGACTCGTGATGCTCCTCGTGGACCCGTGGACCCGCTTTACATTCACAGAGTTACTCGACCCATAATTCACTTATACGATTACGTTAATTCGTAGAATTTAACTTTAATTATTATTCGTTATTTATATACAATCGTTTTTCGTATGAATGTTTTTTTCTTATTCTTATAAAGAGCGACAATTGTAAAAATATAATCAAAGTGCACGTGTACCATTTCATTCATACACATACGGAATCCTATTTCATTATAATAAGAAATACATTATTCCAAAGTTATTCATTGAAATTTTCTATTCATTTATAGAAATATAAATTACAATAATTTAGAAAATATATTTTTTCTATGTTAAAATGATTTTCTTGAAATCTTACATTTGAAACACAATATTTATAATCGAATTAATAATAATTTGAATTTGAATGACACACATGTTGCAAGGTATGTAACGATGCACATAAAATCAATATTTGGTGTTACTTCATTCTAAGGTTACTTTTAAATTTTTGTTTAGCCTTTAGTTGATAATGGTAATCTTACCAAAAAGTCTATTAAATGCTTTTAATAGTCCAATATGTTATTTCTAATATACTCTTTGCTGTAGTTGCTTTTTATTTATTGGTTATCCTCCATTTCACCTTCAATTCTTCATATTGTGCACTAATTTAGAAAGTATAAGAAATGGTTTTTGATATTTAAAACCAATGGTAATTTGGATCCATAACAGTTTCAATAAAATCTCTATAGTAATTAATATTTGTATGAATATTTATCTTTAAAGGATTGAGCGGGTTATTCGGAAATGGCAATGTAGACTTGTGAACTGCGATAATCTCACCGTCATGAATAACTGGAGCACCACTGTCACCCTAAAAACGATTATTTATTAATAAATAATTTTATAATAAAATTTTCATTTATTAATGTATAGATTAAAAAAAAATGATATATTTAAAAAAATATGTATATCGAAGCATATATGACGAACATCTTGTTTGTATAAGATTCTTTATAATAAATTAACTATATTAAATTAAATATTTATGCATGAAATGTAACTGTTTTCTATATAATTTATATTAAATTTTCTAAAATGCGTTTTATATCTTATAGTTAATAATTTATGTGCTGGACTTGACTGCTTAGGGTCGCCATTCACAGTTTTTCAATTGTAAAAAAAAAGTATTAGCCAATATAAATTGATATACATCTGAAATATCTGGCTATTATACGTATAATATTTTAGCAGCCGAATGTTTATATCCTAAATTAAAATAACTAAGAAAATCTGTTCAAATATATCTAAGCAAATAAAAAGCATAGTAAAAGAAAATTTCCGTTTCAAAATAAAAATTAGTTATATTTTAAAGGATTAAGTTAAAGTAATTACATGATATAATATAGAATTTCTAATTAAGTAAAATCGCTTTTTCTTTGAAATTGTTATAAAATTCTAAATTCATTAAATTTATAATAAAATCTCGTACGTAGAAAATGTAAAAATATATTGATTAGCACACGTAAAACGAGTAAGACACGTAATATCGGCAATAAAATATGCGAATAAAATAAATTTATACTTACGTAGTGCATCACTGCATATGGGTATGCATTAGAGCAAAAGTGTTTAGGATGTATTGAAACCGGACTTTCATTTAACTGGCTAACACGTTCAATACATGCCTCCTGCTCTAGTATTTTTAATCCAACAATGCGCATCTTATCGGGGACCCTTTCTTCTTCGTTAAATCCCCATGCCGCTATTTTGACATCTTGATTATACAGTTCCATAGTGGCTTTTTGTGACAAAACCCCTAAATGTAAATTTGATGGTACGCGCCGTCGTAGCTTTAAGAATCGAGATAAAAATCTTTATACATTTGCAATGTATTTCAAATGAATATCGAAAATACTTGACAATACTTGGTAAATACTTGGTAATTTTTTTTAAATAAGCAACTTACCCTTATAATTCCGATGTCGTTGACAGGGAGGTTTTGTCTCATTGACCTTCGTCGCATCCAATCGTTGTAAGACACCCACCATAACAAGTCATATTTAGTACCTGTACTTAACTTTATCGAGCCTACACGTACGATAGCAGTACTCGCGCTTTCGCCGTCAAAGCAGTGAGCTGCGATTAAAACATCCTGCCTTGTAATAAGCGACCCTGTGCATATGTGATATTCTGTCGGGGTAAGGTGCTCGTATCTAATTCGAGTAAGAGCGGCAATGTAAGTAAATTGACCTCTCCTTACATTTTTTACTTGAGCGCCGAACATTGGATTCGCCCTTACTTCGATAATTACGTTAACTACAATAACATTATTTACAATTATTTAATTGTTTCATTCATGTCTGTATTCGTAAACGAGCCTGCCCTACAATTTTCTACTTACGATAGATTATTACTTGAAGACTATACAAGCATGATTTTATCATCATTTTCATATTGTTTATATAATTGATTTCAATTTATTACTTCAATCGTAAAATAATATAATGTTAGGCTCACGAAATCATAAAGTTAATCATTCGTCCTTGAAAAATTAAAGATTCATTAATATGAGTACATTCAATGAAGATTTAAATAAATATGAATATATTTCTCTGTCTGTCCAATCATTTCAATGGGGCTAAACTTCCATTTTAAGATTTTTTGTTCAATTATCAATGATTAATTTAAAGATGATACTAAAAATTAGTAAATTTTATTTAAATTTAAATGAAATATATAATTAACCATCTCTTTATTCATTCGCTTATTTATTCTTTGATTTTACACATGTAATTTAATGTCATGCTTATTGCTATTTTAATTAAGGGATACACACCAAGTTCGCAATAGATTAATAATTCTTAATAGTTTTTTTACTACATTATATTTTTTTATAATGCATTTAAACAAGAATTTAACTTTTAAGCCTCGAAATAATGCTTTAATGAATTTTAATAATAATATTAATAATAATAATAATAATAACAATAAATAGCACTTTAATTTGAATTTTATTACATGTGAAAATCGCTTACAATAAAATAAATTATTTTTTGATAACTTTTTAGTTACGAATTATTAATTACCAGTTTGAAAGAGATACATAGATAAATGTAAAGATTCTATAGATCGTATTATTTTTATAACCGCTTTAATTTAGATCTTTTTTTACAATACAATGAAATAACCAGGCTATTTAACAGGTGGAAAATGTTACAAACAATATGTATTTAATTATTTTATAATTCGACATTTTATTTAAAACCTCTGCATATCAAATTAAATATTTATAAAAAGGAAATACAATCTAAACGACAAAAGCTTATTATTCCTTAATTTCGACTTAATCTTCCAATATATTCAATCAAATTATTTAAGAAATTAATAATTATCTCATTTCCTATCCGATTTTAATATAAGAACTATGATAATAATAATAATAACAACAACAACAACAACAATAGCAAAGTCATTTTAATTTTCGCTATCATCGAAGACGATTGTTTTGTTTAAAACCATATTATCTAATTGAAATCTTAAATAATACTGTAATCATACCAATGAGCCTTTTTATACTTTGTACTGCATGAATTCAAACGTTAGTACGAAATGTTTTTTTACCAAAACTTTTATTAATCGTCAGCACATGTGGAACTATTCGTATACACAGTCAGCGTGTAACTAAAATTCTTATGAAATATTAAAATTCCTCCTCTATCAGTACTCGATCTTCTCAACAAATACTCGATGTTTTTTTATAGAGTTACACTTTTTATTTATATCGAAATTTTTTTAACTCATATTTAATCTTTAAACGCGGCTTTTAACGAATCTGTAGCGTAAAAATTCACTGAATCTAAATCTTTATTATCAATATTCTCCTTTTTATTATATTTTTTCTTTCTGTATAAATTGTCTTATGAACAATTAAGTTTAGGAGCTAAAATCGCCAACTAACCCAAACACTCATTCGATTACAAAATATAGATACTCGAACGTGACTTAGTAATACAATCTTTTATATTTGTATAGTATTCATGCAGTATTAGTAGATAGCTAGTTTAACATTATCGAAATTTCGTTATTAATTTACGTATTTTAATAGTTCTATATAAAACTGTTCAATTTTTTTTCTATTTTATCTTTTCTTTTTTTTTTTTTTTTTTTTTTTTTTTTTGTAACTTATAATTGAAATAATGAATACGTCTTTTAAACATATGTTGGTACAATTTTATTTTACAATATAAATATGAATATGTCATCAGATACAAATTTAAGCATAATACATATGTTCTACATAATACATAATTAGTTTTATATTCAATAAATAATTAATACTTAAAGTAATCATACATAATCTTAAGAAAGTTTTAAAATCGATCGGTAAATCGATTCATAAATCTATTATTTAGATTTTAATAATAAAACGAATATACTACCTCGATATTATTGTAATTATAATTTAGAATTTTATTTAGAAATTATGTTTAACATCCATGATGAAGTTTCTGTAGTGAAAAATACTTAAGTGGAGATTAACTTGACCTGGTTGGATTTGCTGTACTAACAATGGACATCTTAATATATTAATACCTACAAGTGTGCCCTTGTATAGCACAGGACCGCCACTATCACCCTATGAAATAAATAAAAAATATGTTATTCAATCGTTGTATAAAAAAAAAAAATAAAATCTAACGAACTTATAGATGATCATAAATAAATTAGATTTAGGATTTACAATTTAATATTGAATATAAAGATTCAGATATAAAAAATGTAATTCCTAAAGGTAAAGTTTTAGATAATAATAAGGAAAACAATTTTTTAAATTTAAATATTTATATTAAGAAAAAAGCCTAATACCAAATAATCGTCTATGCCTACAAATACAGCTATAGTTTAAAAACTTTCAGTTTAGTTTAAAAATTTGTTAATAGAAATTTCTATAATTTTAATATAATGTGAATGAACATTGTCAAGTATTAAAAAATGTTTACTTAATTGTAACTAAATTCGTATATGAGAGAAAAAATTTTATTTAAATTGTAATAACAATGACTATCGGTTACTATATATTTATATATATTATTAAATATGTACGTTAATGAATAAAACAAAATGAATATTCTAAATTATGTAATAGTTCTAAAAGTATTGGTTATAGATAAGCTTTTGGTGGATGGCATGTAGCCGAAACTAAACGTGCAAAACAAATACTTATTTAACAGGCATTTGAAATGATTACATAAAAAAAAAAAAAAAAAAAAAAAAGATGAAAACCGTACCCACAACATTAATAAGAATATTTTATTATTCATCTAAAGTACTCGTCCACGTGGAACGTACGGCAAATACAATATTCTCTCAAGTATATGTTAAAAAATAGAAGAAAAAGAAGGTATTTATTATTGTTTCGGACATTAGGAGTCGAGAGAACGAATGAATGTCTTGGTAAATTAACGGAGCTTACAAGATCTAATAAAGCGTAGGGCTCGCCAACGGTACAGAGTACGCTTATGGGAAGAGGAATTCTCCGTCCGAAAAGTCTCTCGATTCTATGCTCGCACTCCGGAGTTCTCAAGACTTTGAGACTCGTCGTTGTCAGAATCCTCGGTGTTTTGCCATTGTTCGCCCTGCCCCATCCCGCGATTCGAACGCTCAGTCCATGCAAATTGTAATTCGTGAGCTTTGAAAGGGCTGGTATCTTTATCGTCTCCGGCACTTGCCTACGCAACTGCTTATAAATTATCGCCGTTAGCTTACATATTATCACGTGTCGTTAACTAAAAAAGGGCTCGATAAGCCCTTTAACCTGGGGCCCTTACCCGTATGACGGCAATGTCGTTGTCCTTGAACTGCTTGCGTTTATTCTTTCGGTCGGCCCATTCGCTGTACGTAATCCACCACTCGGGATAATACTTGGTACCTGCGGCCAAGTCGACCGAGCCGACGATTATTTCGGTTGTGTTTACTTCCAAATATACGAAACAATGCTCAGCTGTTAATACATCTTGTCTCGAGACGAGTATCCCCGTGCAGACGTGATCGATTTCCGGCTCTGTTTCTATGTTGCTCTTGTACTTGACGGATACGACGAAAGGGAATTGATCGTATTCCGCTTGCTTAATGTTCACTCCGACTATCGCCTTTGTAATTCCTAATTTGCATTGGCTGACTAAAAACAAAACAAAACAAAAAAAAAAGAAAAAAAAAAGAAAGAAAGAAGGTTTCATTGTGAATCATTAATGATTATTACCAACGGTGACAATTAAATACTGATATTTAGTTTAACGTAACAAACAGCTCGCCTTTTACTTACAAATTATTAGACATTGTACCAGCAAACAATAATAATAATAATAATTGAACAGCATACTAAAATTAAAAAAGAGAGATAATACGATGTTTTAATGAATTGTGGGATAATTTTAATAATGGCCTGTACTTGAATTTTTATAATATTTCAAAGCCTATACTATCGCTTTCACAAATACATTAAACTCTATTCAATACTTTTTATTAATAACAATAAGGGAATTATGGATTTGTGAATCTATTGGTGTTACATTTAGATTGCTCACATTTTTCACACGGAACGACTCATACTGATGAGTAAAAGTAACCCACTCAGCTTTTATTATAGAAATTAGCATATGTAATTTATGCATTTAGATCAAAATTAATTCTTTTCAATATATATATATATATATATATAACAATACATGTTATTGTATTTTACGAAAGTTGAAACATAACTCGTACAATTATAATTTCTTCTGTGTGCTTTCTTCTGAGCCTCTCTCAACCTCATCCTAGTCCTCACCCCCTTAACCATATTTGCTTTTATAACTTTGCCCCCCCCCCACCTACCCTACCGGCTCCCCGTTCCCTCACTCTCTCGACCCTCCTTCTATTCTTCTTTTCTTCTCTACTTTATTCACTCTATCAATCTATTTACAGATTTATCTAACTACTTATTCATTATTTATCGATATACTCATATTTCAAACGAATCGTCCCATAAGATTTACTTAAATTTTACATGAGAATTCTTCGTAAATTATAATCTAATTGAAAGATATGCATAATTACTCTTTTTTCGTTAAATTAATTTATTTTAATAAATCCTCTTGTAATAGAACTTTTAAGAACTTAATGCTCTAATGTATTAATAAAAAATTTTAATATTTTTTTTTTAATGAAAAAATTTATCTCCTACATTTATATAACATATAAAAAATTAAAAACTCGGGACAATCATTAATTTTTTCGAAAAAACCTTTTCTTAATTCTTTGTCTCTAAATAAACTTAAACGTTAATCAGCGATAGATGTGGGGAAGAAATTTAAATTAAATGATAAACATATAAATATTAAATTAAATTTACCGACATTTTATTGAATTTATATTGTTTTTGCAGCCAATCCCTTCTGCGGTACTATATTTCGGATTTCGTTTAATAAGATACTTTTACTGGAAAGTAATTCTTTTCCTAAATTACGGCAGAACAAAGCTCTTTGCTAGTTTATATAAAACTTTGCCTTTTAAAAAACTATATTTCAATGTCACAAATTCATTTATTTATCAAATTGTAATAAGATAACAAGTATCTAAACACATAAAATATTAGAAATATTCTCACTTTTACGTCATTTTATTTGTTTGCAAGTAATAGCAAATTAAGATAATAGTATCTCCATACAATTATGTTTATAATATTCATCAATGAGCTAGCTTCCCGCTTTAGACATTACATTTTATTTTACGCAAATATCTTAAATAATGTTAATTATAAATAATATATATTTATTTCCTTATTTAGTTAATCATTCGGATGCTCAGAAATCAATGTCTCGTGCATAACGCAAATTTTATTACGATTTTCACAATATTTGCTGAACGTTCATTATCAATATTGTCCTCAACTATCACCTAACGCTTTAATAGACAATTCAAATTTACAAGCTTTATCTGGCGAATACACAATCAACTTATTAATCTATTGAAAGCTATTATAAAAAACAAAAACAAAACAAAATATTTAAATTTGTAAATGTTATATTACGTGACGTTGCAATTAATTATTTTGTATATTGATCTTTAGTTATCTAATCCCAACAACGTGTAGTACATCTATTGTTACATACTCGTATTACATTCTGAGTTTTTACATACATAAAAAAGAGTTTTATATTTTATATAGTTTTTTTTTTTTTTTTTACATATTATCAGAAGCATATTACAACTCATATTAATAACTTAAATTAAATCATTGATATTTGCACATTAAATATTTCTAAGGAATAATTTTAATTATAGGCTTTAAAAAACCATTGATGTCGAATTAATCGCTAATGTGTGGAATATATTTAATCGTTAGTATATTAATTATATTAATCTTATTTGTTATAGAAGAAAAGAATTAAAATAAAACAATCTGAAAATAGTAAAAAATTTTATTTTATATAAATCGATAGAATAAGTATAATCAATATTTTAACGTTCACGAGTAAGGGAAATTATCAAAGAATTCTAGTAAAATTATATAAAAATTTTATTAAATTATATATATTTACGAAAATTATTACAAAATTATTGTAAATTAATACTATATACTGTATTTTACAAATAAATCGAAATCAATACATTTATTCGTTAATTACAATTACTTAGTTGTAATTTTGCTTAACATCCAGAATAAAATTTCTATAAAAATCAATACTAAAATGAATGTTAACTTTCGCTGGATGAATTTCAAGCTCTGGATACGGACATGTCGATTTATTAATTCCAATTAGAGTTCCCATACGAAAAAGTGGTCCACCACTGTCGCCCTATAAGTATAAGAATAGATATCGTTTAAGAATTTTTGATCGCATTCCATAGAAAGTAATTAAATTTATTACTAAAAATTATTAGTATTATATTTATAATAAATTGTATTGTTATCAATACACCTTGAAACTAAAAACGGTAGTCCACTTCTAATAAATATTATAAATTTTAATAAATAAATTAAATAATATTTTTAAATATTTAAACCATAATTTTAATTTAATGGATTAATTACTTCATTTATTATTTAATTATTTTGCTTAATATCACATTATCGCTGAACTGCTACGCGATTTGTTTAACTTCTTAATTGATTTGGAATAGAAGAAGTCTCCTAAGAAATTTAGAAAATGCCTTAAAATAATGGCTTGGATAAGGCATATACGGCACATAAACATTATTCAAATTAATAATTATACAATTGTAAATAAATAGCTAAATCAAGAAATACGATCATATACAGAAATAAATAATGAAAATACGTTTTAATTGCTTTTTTTTTTATAATTTTCTTAATTTATCTATATGAAATGCCAGAATAATAATGTTAAAAAATTAATAAATTCAAATAATAAGAGATAAAATTTACAATTATCATCAGAATTACAATGAATTTGAATCCGTTGCGTAAAATGCTATTCAAAAGTCGGGATAAATTTCAAATAAATATTTTAAACTATTTGTAATTAAACTTTGAACCACGCGACATCTTTTAATGTCTTTCGAAACATAATGATAATCTAAACAATGTACAAACATATAAATTGACTATTAATTAAAAAAAGCGATTTGAGGTGTTTGAATCAATAGTTATAACAATTAAAACTATTGAAAGACTTGTATTTGACAAGCTTCGCAGACTATTTAACACAAACGTTGTATGTAGATATGATTATCTTTCAAATTAGTTTTATATTATATCAAGTGCGCGAAACAATTAAATATCACTAATTGCTCGTTATTATTTTGATCTGAAATCATTTTTCAAATTTCGTGATCTAAGAATTCGACTGTCTCAAGCTTTATCTTGACAATTTAAATGTACAATTTCATAATAACTTTGTTAAAAATAGTTGAGAGAATTTATTTAAAATCCCAGGCTATTGTTTGAAATAATTAAAAAACAGAATTTTTTTCTTCTTCTTTAAAAGCGTATAATACGTATGTGTTGTTCGTTAGACGATAAAATGAATATAAAGGTTTAATATAATCAAGTTTCAGATAATACAGAATGCCATTGTTCTGAAAATAGGGACAAATAATATTAAGGATTGTATATTGCTGAGAATATTGTCTATTGAGTAACACAAGGATGTAATAATGTAGACTTACGCTATTGAGTGTTGCAAATGGACTTGCATCGGAACATATGTACCGTTCGTCAAGAATAACTTTGGAGCCATATCCCTTTTCTATTTTCGATTCGCATTCTTCCTTCGATAATACTTTGAGCTCAACGGTCTCCATGAATCTCGGGATCTCGCCGGTGATCGTTCTGCCCCATCCGACAATACAAGTACGCTCTCCGGTTAAATTCGAGCGCGATATGCTCGATAGTATGACCGGGGAAATGTTCTCCGGTACGCTTCTTCTCAACTAAAATGGTTATGGCCTTCATTTAAAGAAGATGATTTTTAAGAAAACTCTCCGACCTTCGTTGCAATAATGCTTTCCCTTACCCTGATAATACCAATATCGTTATTGTCGAATCGCGGACGTATTTTATTTTGCTTAGCCCATTCGTTATAATCGAACCACCATAAAGGACGGAATCTCATGCCGGCTCTCAAGTCATTCGTCCCGACAATTATTTCGACTTGATTTACCGCGTATTCGTCAAAGCAGTGCGCAGCCGTCAATACATCCCTCTTCGATATGAGTACTCCTGTGCACTCGTGATCTAATTCCCGCTCCTTATTCCCTTTGTTGATTAGCATAATCGAGACGACCGGCGGAAATTCATTTTCCCTGGCTTTCCTAACGTTCTCTCCGACCATCGGCTTCGCGACTGCGTATCCCCGTTCATTGTCTACAATACGTAACGTTTATTTCAACTTCAGCCAAATGACAATAGTAACAATAAACTATTTCTTATTCTCACTGCATACGCTACATTTTCCTACGTATTGTTAAATATTGTTCTTTACTTACTAACTGATATGCATTGTATGGCAAGAATAAGAATTCCGAAACGCATACTGAAATAAAAAAGAAACAATGATCATTCAAAGAATCAAACTTAATTTAATGAAAAATATTCATAATGGATATAATTACTGTCAAAATCTCGTACAAATTATCACAAATAATGTTTGATTATTTGTAATTTTAATTATAAAAATGAAATAAAATTTAAATATTCCGATACCAAATTTTATACGCAGTTTTGTTCATCGATGATAATTATTTCATGTTTTTTTCTCTTTTTTTTTTTTTTTTTAATCAATTCATCTTAACGAAATTATTAAGAAATTACATTAACAGATGTTACATTAACTGACATTTATTCTGAAAATATATCGTACCATTTTTTATAAATTTGAAAGTCATAAGACGATAACGAAAAGTAGAATTCTTGTATAAGATTTATTTAATTTAGAAATAACTAAAATGGATGTCTGGTACAAATTAATTTCACGCATTAGAAATTGAAGCGATTTCGATCATTATCATTTTCACGATTGTAAAAACAAAACTGCATATAAAGAATGTAAAGGAATATCTTTCTGTATGAATCATTATAATCATCATTATAATTAAATAACATTAGCAGCATTGCAACCTAATAATATAAATTCCGTGTTCAAGTATGTTATATGGATATATATATATATATACGGTCAAATATTATTATGGATTTTATACATTTTATAGAATTTAATAATCTTAAATATAAATATTAAAATTATATTTCTGAATATATATTAGCCATTAGTTTACAATATTAAATTCATATCAATGGAATACTATCTTTTATAACAAACATGGCTGATCAGTAAATGTTTGCTACGAATTATTATATTCCAATAAATCTTATGTTATTCATAAATGAAAATTATCTATTTATTTAAACCTTTTTCATATATGAATTTAAAAAACTTACGTTACATTATTATATACATAATTATAAATTTAAAAAAATGTAAAATATTACCTTGTATGTCACTTTCAACAATTAACTAAATACATATATATATATATATATAGATGTAGATATTAATTTATCTAATCTAATCGAATTTTTATTAGTCGCATATTGAGTTCAGAGATCATTTAAAAAAAATTTTAAATCTAAAGTAATGTTTCTACTTAAGCTCGGATTAAAGTATATAGATGTAATTTTAGATTTATCTATCTTATATATAAAATGAGACATGTACTACCTAATAACTTTTTAACTGAAACTACGTCGTATTATATATTATACGTATTACGTGCCTACCTGTATTCATTATGCCACTTTCATTATCGATCATATCAAAATTTATCCCTTAAACTAATATTTATTTTTATATGAATATTGTGTACTTACTGTCTGCCCATACACATTATGCATTAATTTGTTATGCAATATCATAGTTCTGATATGTTAAATCAATAATCTAATCCAATGTAATAAATCAGAATTTGTTTTTAATTTTAACACTCATTTACCGGTATTTAGCGAATACAATTGTGGTATACAATATATATTACTCTCTTCTCTTCGTTGTTGATAATTTTCAACTAAACATTAAGGTCAGTAGACAAATTAATTAAAATAATAGATAAGAGGTAAGCTTTTAATGAAATACAATTCATATCATAAATCTAAAAAATTATTTTTAATAAAATTAAAAACCTCTTCTTCTTTATGTAAAAGTTATAGAATCGTAATAATCGCAATAATCGTAATAGTGTTTTTTTGAAAATCTATTGAATAACATTTTTAAATGTTCAATTATACAATGCATATTATATTTTTCATTAGAATTCATTATACTGTTATTCTTATAGGTGGATTGATCCGGTCTGAAAAGCTTCTAAAAGTGAAGGAAAAAAATATAAATATATCATTTAAAAATATGAATAGTATAAAAAAACTATATGCAGATACAAAGATGATTATTGATAAATAGATGGATATATTACTGTAGATGTAAGGATATCTACAGATGAATACATATATAAGCCTAAATATATAAGTACATAAATGCTTAATATATTTGATTTTATAGTAGAATATTTGATTTATTCAATATATTTTTAGTCTCTACCTTCAAATAATTAATATTCGTAATAAAAGTAATACTAATCTAATATAATAAATTCAAATTTTTTTAAACTATCGATTTATAATTGTCATATTTATAAATAATACAGAGACGATAATAAATAAATACTGAATTTACAAGCTTGCAAGGTAATAATAATAAATATTAAATTTTGAATAAAAGTATTAATTGAAAACGAAAGGAATTGAAATATATAATGAAATATTCTAATTGTTAATATACTGTAAATCTATGTTAAGGTCAAAAAATATTAAATCAGATACGATCGTACTTTTTTTTATAAAAAATCAACATAAAATATAATCAAAGAATAATAATTAAAAACTAATATTGAAAAAAATACTTTAAATAAAGATCTGATATGTCTATTAAAAATTATAAATTTAATTTGGTATACATTTAGTTTTGCTCACATTTCATTTGGTTCCAATACATATCTTATTTATGAAATATGAAATTTTCAATCCATTTTAACTAAACTATTAATGCATAACTTTTAATAAAAATTTACTGTTATATTGGAAATGAAAAAATTCAGTTGTAGTTTTTACAAAACATATGCACATTCAATAGTAATATTATTCATCTATTTATTATAAATGATTAAATATTATTATATTTAAAGGTAATATTTATAATTAAAAGACACTTGTAATAATTCTAGAATTATTATTCGTATTCTTTTAATTTTAAATAAACATGAGAAACAAATAATTAAAAAATAAATTTTATATTCATAATTGAATAAAAGCTTTACAGTAATATAAAGCTATTGAATTATTTTATATAAGCACATACGTGAATTTTTCGTATAAATGTTATGATTTTTATTTATAACGTTAATCAAATATTTTATTTCTTAACATACAAGACATAAAAAATATAAAAAAAAATTTCTTAAAAATGAAACTTCCATTATTTAATATATTACGTGTAAAAAAATATTTTAATAACATTTTAAAATTTTATGTGACTGATGTTTACACTGATTTTTCATAGCCCAACGTTGTAATTCTGGACTAATAGCACAGATTACGTAATGCGATATTATATCGATTAAAAACAGCTGAAAATTAAAAACTTGTGTCCCTAAAAAGAACCTTAACCTTTGAAAGGCTTATATTTCTAGCCTCGTATGTCATGCTTATACAGTTAAAAAATGATATATTACATGCAGCTTGTGATTAATATTATTTATTCTATAATATTAGATCTATTTACTCTGACGAGAATCTGTTGTTGTTGTCGTCGTCATTTCGAGTCGTAAGGCGTAATGGCAGTTTTGTACTATCGACTCCTGCTCTCGTGCTCTCGCATTATACAATTAATTAAATAACATTAATTAATAGGACAGCGACGAAGCCTCCCTTCTCTAGGCTACGTCAGCCAGAGTGCTACTTACACCATTATTTATTTAAATTCATATTTACAGAAGCCTTGTTTATAAAAGATAACTATATGAAATATAATTTTACTATTTCGAGTACCGTGAAATGGCATTTGTTTTATAAGTCGAGCGCAAGTACCAAGGCAAACTATTTCTAACGTAGATCTGACGCGCATCTTGAAATACGCCAAAATACGTTTCATGGCGATTTATATTAATTCTTTCCTAAAGACGAATATACACGATTTTATTATCTTGTATATTTTATGACGCGATGTTCTTGATTTGCTTTTACTTATAACGATCGCGTTAATACAATCAAACACGCGCTGAAAATTATTCCTCGAATGCTTCTTTTACATATATTGCATTTTCAGGCGTAATCGAGAAACTGATTCTACATGCCAAGCTTTCCACGCGCATGCCTCTGAATACGACGCTAAACCTTCGTTTACGATTCTTCTGTTCAAGTGGCTCTTGCTATAATTTTTCACACCTTAAATATTTTGCTTCGCTATGAATTATTTGACCTTCTCTATTTCAATTACTTAATCATTGATAAACTAGTCTTATTTGCTTTCTTTATTCCATCTTATTACGCATTTTTAACTAAATAATTATCGTTCACAGGGGCTTTTAGAGAAATAAACTTCAATATTAATAGATTTATAATAATGTTTCCCATTATTCTGTTATAATAATAATTCAATTAAATATTCCCTTTCTTTGTGCCGATACTTTTTCATTTCATTGGAGAAATAATTGTTTACTCGATATACTTTCGAATACTATCAGACTCTTGCGCACATTCTATAATTCTGACTATAATTATTTCATAACTATATTATTTCATAATTTAATTATATTTTCTCCTTGTTTAAATATTAATTACTTATTTACAAAGCTTTAATATACAATTATTTTAAAACAAATGTATTTCTCTATGGGAGTTAACGAATTCATTCGAATGTACGTAAGATATTTAGATATTTTAACAAGTGTTAATACATTTAACTATGATAATGAAATGACTATTATATCAGAATATAAGTAAAAATAAAGTCTGCTATAACACATGATATTAAAATTTAACAGAAAATAATATACTATTTCATAGAAGAGCATTCAATTTTACTGAGATTGAATGATAATTTGGGTTTTATATATACGTGTATAAGTTTATTCTCGCTACCTCTACTACCAGATGTCGAATTTTAAATAGTATAAGTAACTAATAATTTAAACTAGAGCTCACAAAAATATATTTAATCAAATATAATAAAATGAAGTAAAATTTAATTTTACCGAGAGATAATTTTTATTGCAGTGATTTCAAAAATTTCTAGAAATACTATTGTGTATTTAATAACATGTAAAGCTTATTTATAAAATTTTAAATCAATCCTCTGAATCAAGCCTCTGAAAAATTATATACATCTATCTATCTAAAAAGTACGAATATTGAAATAAAAACTATAAATTTAATGTATATTAAGTGTTAAAAAAGCTAATTTTACTTCTGCTTATTGCTTTTGTTAAACCCTAATTTAGACTTTGAAAATATTTAGATTAATAAGTAATAAAAAATTACTATGATTAAACACAATATGTAAGCAAATTTTTAATTAAGAGGATCATTGATAAACTGTAAAATTAATATGAATAGGTATTTCAATTAAAAAATTATCTTTTTATTAAATAATTATGTGGATATGCTTATTGCTTAATTTTTACATACAATCTGAATTATTGGAAATAAATCTGTAAAATTCGTACTAAAACATGTCCTCTATTAAATAAAATAATAAATCTTTTTATACTAATTTGACCTTGAATCATAAAATTTACTTATTGTATTATTTAATAAATAGTAATTATTTATTTCGATGAACTATAATCTACACTAAACCTTTTGCAGATATAATAACTATTTTCCCTTATATCTTCGAAAATTCACATAAACAAACGAACAATTGAATATCAAGGGTAAAAGTAATATTTGAAGTCCGAAAGTGTTCACAAAATCTTATCAAAAGTTTATCATTTACTCTAAACTTCATCCTCCTCTATTAATTTTAAAGTTATTTTAAACTTATATTTTGAAGAATCATTTTAGTTTACATGAATCCGCTATCATCGGTCCTGTATTATTAAAATTTATTAAAAAATGATAATATTATTTTTCAAAAATTAATACTTGCTACATTAAAAGAATAAGTTATTAAACCCTTTATCAATATGATTTCCTTTATAAATAATAAATATTGAATGTACATTAATATTCTATTCTAATGTTGACTAGAAAATAATGTAAGAAATATATTTAAATAACAGTTTGTAAAATAATATAATAATTTCATATATTTATACAAATAAAAAGGAGATTAATCGGGAAAGAAAATTTAAAACGTAAATTATTTAAAAAACCCGAATTAAAAATGCATAACCTTACCAGTTTACCCATTACGAAATAATTAAAATAATTATACATTTGTCAGCGATGGATTTAAAAAACATTCGTAATCTATATATGCATACATATCTCAAAAGAAGTTAAATGTATAGAAAGTAGAATATGAATTTATTTAAATTTTTTTTCTCTATATAATTATGGCTACAGTGTTTTGTCCAAAATAAATAAATGTAAATTTAAAAGTTATTGCGTCAAAAAATAAAATATTTCCGTCAACAATCGAATATAAATAATATGTAAAAAATATTTATAGAAAAATTGAATATTACAATGTTAGAGGAGTTTTTAATCATTCGGACTAGACAGTCAATGGCTATAAGCAAGAAAATATACGTACATGCACTTGACCTAAAAGTTACGAATAATATCTTGTATAAAGCGTTCGTAATAAGCAACAGACATGTGTACATTTACTTTGTCTGGATGAAATTCTAATTCTGAATATAAGCACGTTCCTTTATTTACTCCAACAACTTTATTATTATATAACAAGGGACCGCCGCTGTCACCCTAAAATGAAAAATAATAATAAAAAGTTTAATACTAATAAATACAATACGTTTAATGATATTTAATTTGGATTCCGCTCGACTGAAATTATATTGCGCCGTTAAAGTCATTTAGATAATAATGTAAATATAAAACGTAAATCATAAATACCCTTTATCGTCTTAGACATTGGAAAAGAATATGGTTTAAAATATTTTCTTACCGGGCACAGGTACACGTATGGATCCGCTGTGGTACAAAAGAAATTTTCAGAAATACGAAATTCTGCTTGAATGTGATTGCCGAGCTTATTTTGACAATCGGTATTTGATAAAATGGAAAGACCCGCTGTCATCAGAAATTTATTGATAATGCCATTAACGTCTGCACTCCACCCCGCTGTAATTGCAGTTGACCCGTAGATCTCCATGTAGGACCTAGGAGAAAGAGATGCTGGTACGATGTTACCAGGCACGTCCGTAGATAACTGAAAAATTTGCCTCTTAGTCTTTAAAATGACACTTCAAGTCAAAAACTTCAAGTGAAAAATAAGTTTAATATGTAAGTATTCACTTAGAAGTCATTCGGATAAATAGTTATTTCAATTCAAATAGTACTAATGAAACGGTTATAAAAGATTATATACTCTTAGAACGCAAATGTCGTTAACTGGAAACCGAGGCTGCATATTTTTCAACGCAAGCCACCTGTCATAAGTTATCCAAAATGACGGATAAAGGCTTCTTCCGTATTCAAAATTCACTGAGCCGAGTACTAATACAATTTCATTTGTTTGAAATGGGTTGAAACAGTGAGCGGCAGTCAATACGTCCCTTCTCGACACAAGCGTTCCCGTACAAATATGTCTACTTTCTCCTCTAGACTCGGATGTTCCAATTTGTTTTATAGATACGAGAAAACCAAACTCATTTCGCCTTGCATATCTAACGTTCAGTCCGCTTAGAGGTTTCGCATCCACCGAATTATGCAGAATATCTAACAGAATCAAATGCTTAGGTTATTAATATCGTAATTTTTTTTTTAAACGCGAGATTAATCAGCTTATTAATTTTAATAATCATCATTAATCGTTATTATTAATCATTATTAAAAATGAGATTATTCAGCTTATTAATTTTATAGAAATTTCAAGTAATATTCATCACTTACTAAATATAATATACTGAATACACAAGTAGACTCTGAACTGCATGCTAAAATATATAAATATATATTAAAATGAAAAAACAAAAAACAAAAAAGAAAACACTGAATCGTCCAAATGTCAACGAAATATCTACGGAAACTACGATATTTACAAATATTACATTTATATTTTAATTATAAACTCATTTTTTAAAACACAGATTATAATTTTAAAATGGCTTGTACCTTCGATTGATTTCTTTTCTATCAGTATATACTGTAATTCGATTCTATAATAATAATGAATTTTTACCTAACTTGGAAATACCAATGTTATAATAATTTTTGATCAGGAATACCAATCATTGATAATATTTTTATTTCAATACATTGTTCAATATCTATATTTATTTCGATAAATTATATTAAAAATAAAATAAATTATTAATAATGTTTATCACATTATCACATTATTTCATTTTCTGACTTTATTAACTTTAGTAAACAATTACTTCCAAAATATTTAGGAATTCGATAGATTCAGCACGATATTATTTACACAAATTTAGAAATAGATTAATTTATCTCTATATTTAAGAAACATAAAATACAATAGTTTTAAACATTGTTTTAATAATATAGACATATATGTATTTATTTATTTACTTATTAAAATTTCCTTTAAAAAATTACAAATCCTTACAAAAATTATTTAATTAATTAAACGAGCTTGTTCTACTTTTGAGATTTATTTTTTAATTAATTGCAAAATTAATAAACATTTTTATTATAATTTCAAGTCAAGTTCAGGTTACTTAAGCATAATTTTGTTTGAACATCATGATAATAAAAAATATATATCTATCGTTATACTATTTATTTTTAAGGACGGGATTAAAGCAAAGGATTTCTTTATCAAAATTTAATACTAATGCATTAATTTAATATATATTATATATTATTTATTAAGTGTAATAATATGAAACTATACCAAATAAAATCGTTTATTTAAATTTTATTTAAAGCCTAAAGTTCTAATTACTTACACTTATTGTAAATTCTTAATTGTGTTGAAAATTATTATAATATTTTAGAAATATAAAAGCACGTAAGAATAATTTTTAATTACACAACTAAAAAATTCTTTCATGTATTTTCTTTCAATAATTTATTAATTTAATTGTAAGAACAACTTTTTATCTTTGTATTTTGAATTTTTTAATAAATAATTATTACCGCCACGCGTTACAAGATAATGAGAAGTAATTAGTAAAAATTACCATGCGTACTGTTTTATAAGTACAATATTAACTATATGATAAGCGGACCTGTGTCATACTATAATCTCTATAATGAAATTTATACATTCCGAAGATTTTCAATTTTTCTTACTCTAATAAAATAGGATTAAGTATTTAAATAATTAAAAACTATGACATCACCCATAGCGTTTGTCCGAGTTTTAAAAATATTGTTAACTGGCTGATTTTGCAATCACAATTACTTTTATTTCTTTTAAAATATCGTTGAACGCCCCTTCATCCTTTCATTAAAATGTATTTCGATTGTATTCCATTGGCTCAATGTGATTCTAATATTATTAATTATAAGTTTCTTGTTTTTAATAGGCTGTAGTATTCAGAATTATAATAAAGATATTAATACTAATTAATATTATCTGTATGGAATAAAATTATACATGTTTCAGTTGAGAACAAAAGATGGTAACTCTTTACATTTTTAAATTAATTCATATTAATTAATAACAATGGGTTTTTACCTTTTTTTATTCACTCGATACATGTATATATATAGTTTACGTAGGAATTATATTTACTTATAAAATGTAAATTATATTTTTGAAGCATCGATTTGCGCACTATTTCAATTGTCGGTATTTATTTATTAGTAGTTTTTATTATTATTATTATTATAATTGAAGCATTATAGATTAAGATAATGTTTACTAGAATAAAATAAAGAAACGTGGTACTTTTTGATTGGTTAGTTTATGAAACAGTTTTATTGTTTAACTGTATTAAAGTAGGGTTTATTGTAATGATTAAAGTACCTGAATTAATTAGAAATTATTCTGTATATAAGACAATGGTTTATTGTATTATTCAATATGAGTAACATTATAAAATAAAAATAAAAGTAACTTAATAATACTGACATATCATGTAATCTACGTATACATGGATTTGAAATAGTTATTTATGATTCTTATCAGTAATGTTTTAATTTTACGATTATCATAATGATTTTCTATAGGTTTTTAATTTATAAAATGTAAATGTTACACAGAAGATGATTCTTTTCAATATTTTTCAACAAAATTGCGACTTTAAATTTATAGAAGTTCTTTATGTAAAGCAAGATATTTTTTAACGACAAATAGTTGGATAAGTAATTTTATTTATTACCGAATTGAATATATTTTAGGATTTATACAATAAACTAATTAAAGCTCTGAAGCAGCGAATCCAAGATTAATCATTTCATTTAACAGTAATCTCTATGAAAAAAATTAGGTAATTATTCTTCAGATATTTATCCCAATTATTTAAATTATTTATTCCTAATGATTAGTGATAGATAATTTATTCTTAATGATAGACAACTATTAGTGATTTATATAGTTTTTTTTTTTTAAATAATTTTCCGTGTAAAGCGTGGGCATTATTAGAACAATGGGTAAGTGGATTTATAACAACCAGTATAATGAAGATTTTGAAACTTCGAAAAATGCGAAATAAACGGAGGTAATAAAAAAAAAGAACATTTTATAAAAATAAAATATTTATTTCAATTTACTCAAATTCAAAGGGCAATTAGCATTAAAAAATCTTGAGATTAATATTAAATTTAATTTCGGCCATTCACTTAAGATTTCATATTTATTTAATAATTTAATGAGACAATATTTAAATGTGCCTTATAATTCCCTAAAGCTGTGAGGAAATTTTTCTAGGCGCATTATTTCATAATATTGAGATAATTAATATTAACTTTTTAGATTAGAGTTTCATATAAGCTGATATACGTATAACGTATAATGTAATTGTTATTCAATTCTTACGGCTATGTATTGATGATGCCCATGGACCGTAAGTAATTTCATGAACTAAGTTTAATAAAAATATTTACAAAACTGTTTGCTAAGATAATGAATTTTGTTATAAACTCATTGAAGAAGCGGGGGAGTAAGAAGAAGAAGAGGAAGAAGAAGAAGAAGAAGAGGAGGAGGAAGTGATGGAGTTGAACGTGAAAAGAAGAGGAAGAGAGCGTGGAAGACTGGCCCGAGTTAAGCAGGTGAGGCCATGAACGTCACGCATCGTATTGGCATGATCTCTTGCCTCGCTTGTACGCTGACAGTCATAATGATCCCCGGGGACCAAGTCAACTCGCTATAATCGGGGCGGGTGATTAGAAAGGAAGAGGAGAGACAGCCGAGCGATGCTTAAGTGCTCAAGCTCAAGGCTTGAAAAGCTCACGCGCGCCTGCCTAAACATTTCCGAGAGTGTCAGACCCGCCGAGATAAGTAGACGCTGACGACGCCTTTACGTTTTTTTTTTTTTCTATTACTTTATGATCGCTCCCGAGTCCAAGTGAGTGGCTGCGAGAAGACGAGCATTCGGGTGGCTATTTAAATTCCAATATTTTCTTACTCCAAGCGTTCAAGGCTCCGAGCCTCCCGACAACCCCGACAACCCCGATAACCCCGACAGCCCCGATAACCAGAATAACCGACTGGTGTTATATCGATACGTGTTATTCGTAAGCGTATGTGGATCGATAAGATTAATCGACGATATTATTGCTGAACGGCTCGTTGGAATAGCGAAGAGTGAGGAAGCCCGGGGCAGGGAGGGACGGGAGCTCGATATTCTGCA
The DNA here is from genome assembly GCA_018883505.1 of Ceratosolen fusciceps. Classification (NCBI taxonomy): domain Eukaryota; kingdom Metazoa; phylum Arthropoda; class Insecta; order Hymenoptera; family Agaonidae; genus Ceratosolen; species Ceratosolen fusciceps. Next base: position 6,140,560 of record RCIC01000005.1, read on the forward strand.
TCGCGTCCAGTCCAGCCGTGTGAAAGTTAGCTTCCTATTTTCGTAATCCGACCAGCACTGCTCCTAATAACTTCCGCCTCCGTGTTGGAACGAGTAGGTGAAAACGGAAAATCATCTCTCGGGTACATTTAAAAACAAGCTTCTGTCTTTTCTCTTCTGCCCTCGCGTTCCTCCTCCCTTCACGTGTTTCGGCGTCTCAATTTTTAAGGGGCGGCTTGCATTACCAGAAGATAATTTGTCACGTCGCCTCCTGCTGCTGCCACTGCTGCTACTGCTGCTGCCACTGCTGCTACTGCTGCCACTGCTGCTACTGCTGTTACCGCTGCCGATGATGGCCCGAGGCGATAACACGACTGATCTACCAATATCTGTCATCTTTCACTGATTGTTCCTCTAGTGCCGAGACTCTCTGTGGCTTAATAATAAACAGAGAATTTTATTCGTTAGGGAAGTATCCGTTCGGTCACCGGTCTACAATTAATAACATTAATTAATAAGCCAGTATTTTCGTCGAGTCCCACCACCCCCGCCCCGCCCCGCCCCTTGCTGAAGTTGAAGTCGAGCGCCAGTAAGACTCATCGCCGGATCAATTAATTTCGTTTGGGGATCGGCGCATCGATCACACGAACTCGTGATCCTCGCGATCCTCGGGATCATGTTCTCATGGGTCCTGTACCTGTGAAGGAAAGTCGCTTCTTCGTCCATTGAAAGGCGATTCCGTCGAAAGCTGCGATCCCACGCTCCCAAAGTCAAAGCGCACGTAACCGGTTCATCCGTGCCGCCCACTTCGTTAAACGATCGCGATCCCCCTTCTTTTTTTTTCTCTCATTTTTCCCGAAAAATTACGTCCACGGACCCCTCCCTTGCCCTCTCTGCCCATTCAACGCAACACGAAGCCAAGCGCTTCGTAATAACACGTGAATAGTCGTTTGCATAAGGGGATCGAGCGAGCTACACGCAACCGAATAAAGAAAAGGTCCTTCTCGACCTTTCTCATATACCTGAAAAGGGTTGCATCGACGCACGTCGAGGCACTTTTATACGCATGTGTGTATGTATATATATATATATATATATATCGCAGGACGTTGAGCCGCCAATGTAAAACTGTCTCATCGAGAGGATCGCGATTTTTCAAAGGAAGGATCTCTCGTGAGAAAAATTTGAATCCGCATGCGAGCCCGTCGTAAAATGTCAGAAATTTTTGAAGCATTATTTTTTTTTCCTCTTTAAAGGGCTGGAGATGGAGATACATGTGCACTCCATCAAGTTGCATATGTGTACACAATGGGAGGGAGACTGGCTTTATTTCTTCGAGATACTACAGAACGAGTGGAATGCTTGAAACCAAATCTTATTCTCCTCTTCATGCTGAATCGGGATGCATTATGCATTGGTCACACTTGTTATTGACATCCAATGATTGATTTTTATATTTTTAATCTGCCACGTTGCCGTATTTCTACTTGGTTTGTTACTCGATTTTTTTTTCTTTTATTTATATATATACATATATATGTATGTATATATATAATAATGTATTTCAATATTTTATATCGTTAATGTGAAAAGTCCTAATTGTTGTTAGGTAAAATAAATAAAGAAGCCTACCGTACTTGTAAAAATATAAAAAGATCCAAGGACGATTAAATAAGTAAAAGGGTTGATTACATAATCGCTTACGTCTCGAGACTCGCCTCCAATTAGAAAATCGATTGAGCTGGCAGGTAAGAACGCATATAATGAATGTTGGCCGCGACCCCCGGGAGCGTGGGAAGAGACCCGTGGACGACGACCCTCGTGCGCGCTTTTACCTGAAGCCGCGCGAACATCAGATCGAGTGGACCGCCAGGCTTGCGAGTTTGCCTGCGGACACTCCTTTCCCTCCGCGACATTTCCCCCATCATCCCCGTCAGGTGGCCACTTCCTGTCCGCGTTAATATTGAATCGGTGTGACCAGCTAGATAGGTGCCGGAGATGCCTCTGGGTATTCCTCGTATACTTCCGTGCTCATGCCTTGTTATTGACCGAGGGGTGTCTTTCCCATACAGTAGGAGCATCGATCCCAACTAATAAGGGGTTGAAACTTTTTCAATGTTTTTAAACTTGTCGGCAAGTTAAACTTGATCGGAAATATTTTTTTATTTATAAATGACCGCCTTCCTAGCTGCTCATACGTATACGTATACGTATACGTATATATATATATATATATATATATACACAGTACGTTGAGACGTGAATTTTAGTTGTTCATAAACGACGTGCACTATAATGTTAGGAAAGAACAATTTCTAATAAGTTATTAAAAATTTATCTTTGTGGTATATGAAACGACCACACCGAGTTTTATTGCGATTACTACTGATAATTGTTAGTATTATTTTAAAGTACCGGCACTAATATTAAAAAAGAAAGAAAGAAAGAAAGAAAGTAAGAGAGGAAGAAGAAAAAAAAGGAATAATAGAAGAAGGAAAACAAAGATTTCTAGCAAAGCTGTATGAATTCATTAATTCATACTAGAGTATGAGAATAATGTGTAGTAAAACCAATCGATACATTCGAATGCATATTATTAATGTTATTACATTTTCTCGGAAGGGCAACATTTGTCGATACAATGAAAAAATGAAATAACATTGCCGGATTCCCTTGACAGCGAGATCGAAAGAAAAAAAAAAGAAAAAATTGTGGCATTTCGCGCTTGAACATTTATATCAATGGAGATGGAACTCAGCGGGAACCCATTCCTTACATTCACTAGCCATACAAACTTTTTATCTCCTCCGTTCATTTTTAAATATTTCTGGTTGCGTTTAAGCATTTCGGTTCGTGTCTTCTTTATGCATCCAATTTTTTTTTTATTTATTTTTTTTCTTCCTCTTCTACGACTTTCGGAAATTTCCAGAAAAGTGGCTGGTTGGTAAAAATAATTAGAATGCATTTCATATTAATGCCCTTGTGCTTGCCCTTGCATTTAAGTGGCCTGCGTATTATCGAACTACGGCATGTTGCGAATTAAAAAAAAAAAAAAAAAAAAAAAAATTAAGGACGCGTTTAACGAATAATGAGGAAAATTTTTTATAAAACTTTCTATGTATTTGATAATTGCCGGATAATGTAATAACAAATTTACAATATTTTAGCCGTTTATCAATTTACTGTACATTCGCACACAGGCATTTAAATGTACGTACACTTTATTCTTAAACGTCGATTTATTTAAATATTCGTGGGTAAAGATGGCGTAGGTGCTATCTTAGAAGATAAATGTGAATCTCGAATGGATAACGTAATTCGAATAGAAAAAGGAGGATTTCTATTTTTGGAAAAGAGCCGGCCAATAATGATGACGAAACACCCAAGTCATCGTATTTCCTTCCCCTTTGTGCATCTGTCCCTCATCCCTTTCAGCATCCTTCTGCACATGTTGCCCGAGTGGGCCGCGCGAGTGGCGCCCGAGAATAAGCCTCGTCCCATCGAGCCATCCGAAAATTATGACGTTATCTCCGATCGCGCTCCTCGGTCACGTACATTCATCGCCTCGGCGATATCTCTTGCGACGATCTGACGCAGAAGATGGAAAAAGGAGCTGGATAATGGCGAGCGACGGCAAGCGGCCCCGAAGATTCGTGATTCGCTCCTCCTCGGGAAAACTCGAGTGAACTCCCGATAGGCCGTCATATGCCCGCCAGCCTCGTATTTCCCTTTTTCTGCGCTTTCCCTTTTGACGCGCCTCCCTCCTACTCCCCGTCTTCCCACGCAAAGGGCCCGCAGGTATATGTGCGCCTAAGATCGCCGAGGGATTCTATTTCACAATTAACAAATATTGCGTAACCCAATATGATCGAGCCCCCGAGGCTTGACCATTCCGAAGGTATGTCGTGCACGAACCCATAGAGACTGGACGGACAAAAGGGATGAGAGATGCGAGCGAAGGGATGGACTCGATCTCTATGGCTAAGCGAGTGAGTATGCCGGCGACAAAACAGCAGATGGAATACTGAAAAAGTTCCGGCTTTTACGCTTTGAATACGCGGGGAAAAGGTGTATGAGCGCCTCATGGGAAAGACCGTTTTTTCGCTTCATTCGCTTTCATTCGTTTTCATTCGTTTTCATTCGTTTCCATTCGTTTTTTTTTTTTTTTTTTTTTTTTTTTTTTCTTGAATTCACTTTACCCGAGTCTGATTTTCGCCACTGTCTCCATGCATTCCCAATGACTTATACATTATTAGAGATCGCCGTCATTACCTTTTCCCTCTGGTTTCCCTGTGCATTTTCGTGAAAAATGACTTTCCGTTAAAAACAAAACAAAAACAAAAAAAATTAAAAAGAGGAATAATAATGTTCAATTTTCGAAGAATAATCTTAAAATTCAATCCAAGAACGGCGAAGCACGTGTTCGTAATGTACGTAAGGGGAAATGATTTTTAGGACGTGTCAAATTTAAAACGGGTAAGGAAATGAAAGAATCTGGCTGAAACGTAGAGAAATAATGAGCAGTAATCTTCTTTAAAAAAAAAAAAAAATCTGGTCACTTTTTCGTCCTTTCCTCAAAGAAAGAGTATATAGATTACGTAAATAGGGAAAGGGACACTTATGTGGCCGTATCTTGTTACTCCATGCTCGAATTTCTTTGCTTGTGTGTATTGGACTCTTAGACCTTATCCGTTTTCAGAACTGTCCCATTCGCATTGAAAAAACAAATAAATTTCACTCATTCATAAACTACAGTGTTCCACTTCCTGGTACATTTTTATTCATCGCGTCCTCGATATTCCAAATATCGAGGATGGAAATCAATCGTACAATGCATCTAATTGGATAGGAATATATTAGCAATTGTAAGGAGAAACAATCGCAGGCTACTTATTCGTTCGTAAAGGAAAAGTGTGAATTTCTATGAAAAATGCTTAGAAATCGTCGAGCCGGAATATTGAAAGCTCGGTAATGCTAACACTAAAACGTTAATACTACAATTAAAATGTGTAATAATATAAATGATGTTGCTTTATGAATATTGAAGCACAACTCTGTGGGATTTAACTGATTATCCGAATATTAAAAGTCGACAAAGGGAGTAGTACCAATAGACCTATAAATACAATGAAATGTAGGTTGATGGATCCTTAGGATTCACCTGCACGTTTATTAAAGCCGTCCGGCTTGAGCATACATTGGAGGGTTAAGAGAATTAAGGAATCAAAGGGAGATGTAGTAATGGAACAAAAGCCATTGGAGTCGTGGACGGGGGATGGATAAGGGATGGAGAAGGAATAAGGACATGGGCGAAGGATGGTCAATAAATCAGGAGCGACGGTATCAATTAAAAAGTCAGGCATTCCGAATCCATTAGCGGCGAGTGGGTTTCGATGCGACGAGACTGACACTCTCTTCCAGAGAATGTAACGGCGAAAAAGCGACCGTAAATAACCATTCCCGGAACGACGGAGAGAAAAATATCCGGCGCACCCCCCAGAGTGCGCCGTGGCTGTAATGTCCTCGATAATGGCCGAGGCTAAAACAAAGGAGGAAGAACGCACTGCCCCGTGACCCTTTAGCGCTTGAGTTCCGCTTCCGCGAAAGCACCACAAAAATAATTGGATTTCCTGTTAATTTAACTATTGGCTGATTCGGCTCCCGCATACACATCAGGCCCCATCAGTCTCTCATCCCTTTTGTACCTGAGGGGGTCCTTCTGGTTTTTCCCAGATGCATTGTAGTCAGTTATACGATGCCCACCTTAAAGCTCCTTGCTTGCATTGTCATTACATGTAAATATTTCCGGTTGACCCTAATTAAATTCAATATGATACTCCGGGCACACTTGTTGTTATTGGCTCTTAAAAAGGGGTACGACGTACGACGCTCAAAATAAATAAGAGCTCGGTTGCATAAATAAATTACCCATAATTCTGGATTAAAAGATTTTACAGCACCGCAATATCGGCCTTTCTATGCCTACGCTTAAATGAAAATAATAGGACGGATTCACAATTATCTCCGAGGCCATAAAGGGATAAAAAGAGATTTGCCCGTCCCAAGACCTTTAAAACACTTCATAAATATCCGAATAATCCGATACAAATTTTTAATTTATGATCAAAAACTTAAAACAGGCTGCGACCTAACTTTGTCCCTTACTTCTTTCCTGCTATAAATTAAAGCATTTACTGTAAATTGCCGTTTAATTATAAAAAACAAAAACAAAAACAAAAAAAGTCAACTGACTCCTTCAAAAGATTATACTTTTCAAATTGCTTATTTCCTACAAATCCATTGCTCTCTACAGGAATAAGAAATTCAAACGGCATTTGAGCCACACTCGTGACCTCTATCGATAACAACGAAAACTAATGCGCATAACTTTTTTTTCTCTCTTTTAACAACAAAAATAAAAATATTACTGACGATTGTTCTCAAAGTGCTTTAATAACACTAATCTCGTTGATAACGATCGTAATAATAACAGTAATAGTTTGATGCGAAAGGCCAAAGAAAGCTCGTTTAATAATACGAGTAAAATAATGCGAATAGTATAAGGCGAAATGGCAATATATCAATAGAACGCATAGAAAAAGTATAAGAATAATCCATTTATGTTATAATATAATGCGTGGAGCCGAAGCCAATAAAGTTGTTGTAGGACACTGGGACTGGAGGCGAAAGGAGATCTCGATGACGATTAAAATCGTCTTTACCGTGAAACGCACCTGAAGCATTATGCTCTCATTAGGAGATCCACACAAACATACGTGCAGGCGCTAAGAAGATGCCATAAGAAGTCAGGCTGCCCGGGATACTAGGTGATTATGCCGCATAACGAGTTGCGACCTTTTCTGCTCCGACCAAATAACGTAGTTGCACCCACAGCTGGACATGAGGAGGGGAGGAGGAGGAGAGGGAGGGGCGGGTACGAACCGCCGGAACAATAATATATGCATGCAATATCGAAGGACTCGCCGAGCTTATACTTATGGACGCGGCCAGGACCCGGACTTTGTTCCCCGTTCGCCGGTGCTAATTGCGCCGATTGTGCCAAACCTGTCAACGTCCAGGGAGAGCATCGCTCTCTCTCTCTCTCTCTCTCTCTCTCTCTCTCTCTCTCTCTCTCTCTCTCTCTCTCTCTCTCTCTCTCTCTCTCTCTCTCTCTCTCTCGCTCACTCTACTACAGGGAAGGAGGGGGGCGTCTGCCCGTCTACCTCCATCTTTCCTCTCATTGTCAGGGGAAGCGGTTTATTGGCCGGGCAAAGTCCTGCTCCAATTATACGATCGTCAATTAGTTTATTTATTTATGGGGTCCCAGGCAGTGTACGCGTACCTGCGATATCCTCCCCATTGCAGCCAATACCACTCCCCCGACTCACTCACTCACTTACTTACTTACCTTACCTACTTACCTTACTTACTTACTTACTTACTTACTTACTTACTTGCTTGCTTGCTTACTTACTTGCTTACTTACTTTACCGAGGACTTTTTGCAAATTGGATGAGGTTTTTTATGTGCTCGCAGAAATACGAGGCGTGAGCCAGTGTCGCGGGTAGATCGTTTTTATGGACTCGCGGACCCTAATTTCTGGCGTAAATCGGGCCTCGATCGGACAAGATCGGACGCGATCGGACACGATCCAGGCGCTAAAAACTTTTTAACGCCAAAATTCATTTTTAACTCCCTGCGGAAACGTTATTTACGATATTGACAGGTACACTTGTTATCTCTTACATTTATGGTGCTTTTTAGCTCAACCCATTAATTTTATTACTGCTAAATATCTTTGGCGGCTCGATTCATACGACTTTTTAACTTTAGCCTACTCTTCGTTTTTTATATGTATTTTTATCCCATGGCACTGGATACGTTAATTTTTACGACAATGGCTTTTGTTAGTACAACGCAACGCCAAAGAAAATGCTGATTTGAAAGGATCGCAATGGAGTATATGAGGGGGGTGGGGAGGGAGGTTGGCGGGGGAGAGAGAAGAGGCTGTTTCGAACAAAAAGAAAAGAATTATTCCTTTGAAATTATTTTAGATTTTAATATCCATTATTAAAAGCTCCAATTATTCTTATGGTAATAAAGGGCCATAAATTCCCAACTCAATTCTCATTTGACTTTTTCAGACAATAAGTATATTACCTAAGAGAAAAACATATTTATTCTAAAATAATAATAACGGCCAGTTTAACAAAAATAGAAATGGAAGTGCCGGGCTAACAATGTATCGTCTTTTTTTTTTTTTTTTCTTAAAGTCACCTCGTATAAAAGGGTTCCAAAGCCATAGAAACATTAATCAAACCATGCTCTTCAATTTCTTTTACCGTCTTTTTGAGAAAGAAGTCTTCTTAAAAGAAGGGCGGCCGGGCGGCCGAGCGGTCGGGCGGCTGGGAGGTCGGAGGGAGGTGGGGTGGGGTGAAGGGAGTGAATAAGTAAGAAAGTATGGGAAAGTCTAAATAAAGAGAAAGAGAGGAGGAAAAGTGGACAATGGAGAGGAAAAGGGGGAGGATAATGACGAGCCAAAAATTCATAAATAATAAAGCTTGTGTATACATGGAAAATTTGCATTTTCCAAAGGCCGAGTATTGTGGCCATTGTCGTAGGTCTGATTTCCATTGGGCCACGGTGTCACAACATTTCAAAAACACTTTTCGCGCAGCCACGGGAGTCGAGAAAAAAAAAAAAGAAGAAAAAAAAAAGCAAACGGAGGCGACAGACATTTAGCGATCCTTCAATGAAGGACAAAAGATCGAGGCAGCGAACGGTGGTCCTGAAAACGATCGCCGTAATCCTTTGGCGTTCCTCGAGTCATGTTTGCTTTTCACCGTCCAATGTGTGGCAATGTGGGCCCCGGCGACAGTCCCGTGGGACATCGGCATACCTCCTGCCTCGGAGACCCCCTCCCCCGTCCCAACTACCGACTCCTATTCCATCAAAGAGTTGCGCAATGCCTTTCCCGAAATTCGAACTTTACCGGCTCGAGTCGCGCAGGACTTTCGAAAGGAAACCGATGCATCCGGTCGGCCGTATTCTCGGCTCGATTCTCACCGTCGATCGTCCAATAACAAAGAATTAATACTTTACTTCCCGAACATATTTCCAAAATACGTAAGTCGTCTCTTATGGCCTTCTCGAAGCAGACCCCCTAATCGTTACCGGCTAATGAAGAAATTCGTCGCCGAAGACTGCGCGGCATTATTTTTCCATAAAATATTGCATTGCTTCTACGTCCGAGTAATCCTATGCACTGCAGCTGCACGAAGAATTTGCAAGATTGTTAAAAAGGAACGTCGATTAGAGCCGATGATGTAACGAGCCTCGCGTGAAACAGGCAAAACAAAAAAAAAAAAAGGCAAAGGAATTACGTCGGGTACTCGTACTTTATGGTGGAGAAGAAATAAATGAGTATTTCGGGTCCCGGGAGGAGGATTTGCCAAAAACGAGCGGCCACACTGGAATCTGCAGCTCGTGAATTTTTGCAATGCGTGCATCCACTTTGCCTTGTACCCCCCCCCTCCATCCCTCCCGCCCTCCCGCTACCTACTCCCGTGCTATATGTATTTTACGACTTTTTATGGCGTTTGACTTCTCGCCGGGGTCTGCCCGACTTTCCGTGCCGCTCGTTCTCCAGTCCCTCAGCACCGTCCTCTTCTCCTCATTTATTACGGGGAATAACCCTTGCGCTTCCGGGAAGGCAAGAAGAACCCATTACCCAAAATAAAAGTCGCCCGACCCGGGTGCCCCCTGCGAAAATGGGATTAGCCAGAAGTTGAGCCGTTCGGCGAATTGGATTTTCTTTACGGCGGTATCTGGGTTAATTGTCGCGGCAAAAATCTACCCGGCGTTCCTCTACGCATAAAGCTCTTTAATGGCATACACGTGGACAATATAATTCCGAGAGCGCTAGTGACACGCCCCCTAGCGGGGAGAACAAGATTCTTACGGAACTTACTGGGACGTTTTGTAAGAACAACTCATCGCTCATCGCTCGTACGCATAAGTGGAACGTTTTATTAACGGTTTGTTCGACTTGTGCGATTATTTATCCGAGACTACTCCTTCGCATCACGACTGCAATCGCTCGCAAAACCTTTTTACCTTATGCTTGATTACTTCTGCGCTCTCTCTCGCTCTCTCTCTCTCACTCTCACTCTATTACGTATAATCATATAAGCATATAACCGTATTCGCGATATATTTCAAACGTTATAAACAGTATAGAAAAGAAGCATTGAAACGCAGAATAAAACAGCTTCCCCCTGCCCCCCCCTCTCTCTCTCTCTCTCTCGTTAATCAATTGTCTCTGTTTGTAAAAATATTTGCAAACTACTCACTATTTATTGTAAATGCTCGACAATGTCGTCAGATACATGCAAAATATGGTAAAAACGCCAAGGATGCAAATTGCAATTTCGACGCAATAAAAGAAAGGTTAAAAGGCGTGTCGTAAAATGTGACCTTGGCCAAAAACTGACCCGTGCGGTAGTTGGATGGCTAATCAAATAAAGCCATGAGTATAGGGTGCACCGTAAAAAATCGCTCCACTTTTAATTTCTAGACCGGAGTCGCTTATTGACTTTTCTTTTGACACTCCTAGGCATTGGTCGTCATCTGTTTTCTTCCTCACTTAGGTCCTAAAAACTGACGCATCGATAGAGAGAAAAGGAGAAAAAACTTTACGAGCCAAGTTATATTTTGCAAATATTCGGAAATTGTTGGGGGTTCCAGCCAATACTCAGCGTAGTTACATACCAGTTTAAAGTCTTTGTGCGAAGGGACCCCAAATATACAACTAAATATTACCTTTCGTAAAGTACAATTATAATGACTTTAATTCTACATAATTTTTACATAAATAGACTGTATTTAGGAAAAATAATATTAAAAATATTTTATTAAGACTTATATGAATTTGGATTTTTTTTTCTTCAAATTCTTAACACTACTGAACATTCGCAAATTTTTTTTATTTTAAATATATAAACAATTGTAGTTGAGGAAAAGTGCTGCGATCATTTTATTATTTAAAATTTTATATGATCTATAATTGATTATCGATTTAGAATAAAAATTATAATAATTTTACATGTACAAATCCTTCTAACAATAAATTAATTGCAAGGAAATTACGGATATATCTCTATAATAAATTTAACTCTGATATTACTGCTAACTAACAATTATTAAATAAATTAGAGTTATACGTATGCTTATTGGTAATATAAAATATTATTGACAACCTTTTGCGTTAGTGATAAATTTATTATGCTAAAATAAAATACCAAATGAATGAAACGTGCTGAAAAATCAATTGATAATAAAATATAATTAATTTGAATTTGATTTTAATTGTAAAAATGAATAGCTATTATTCTACAGATTTATTGTGCATTTTTATTGGCATAAAATTTTCGATATTTTAATTTGCGAATGGAATATCCGATCATTGAGGGTAAGTTAAGAAAACTATTGCTCGAGAAAGTAATCATTATTTTTAATATCACAGTTTCCAATGCCGTGCAAATAAAAATAATATTTCATTTTATTTATTATCTGCTGAGTCTTGGCTAATATAATATAAATCATAAGACTTTATATCAATATATCTATTATTCAATGATCTCGCAGACATTTATTCTGCTACAAAAATGAAATCTATCTGATCAATATTATCGCTGCTTTTGTTGTCCAACTTCTTGTCCCTATTTTTTTTTTTCTTTTTTTTTTAATAGAAATCCGAGGACATTGTCCTTATCGCGGCGATATTTATTACTCTGAGCATTGGTTCCATAACTATAACGATCTTTTTCGTCCCGCCGAGGACAAGATGAGAAAGGGTCACTTTTTTAGAGGACAATCTCTAACGCATCATCTTAAATATCGATCAGAAATGAATTCCTCCAAGTTTTTCCAAAGTCCCGGGTCCGAGTACGACGGTTCCCTAAAATCCATGTAACGAGGCTACTGAACGTTTTCTACGTACAAAAAAACAAAAAACCAAAAAAAAAAGAAAAGAAAAGAAAAGCAAGAAATCACACACCTATTATTTGCGAGAATAAGATTAGTTTTCTTAGAGGAAGATTGGGTGGGCCACGTGACGGAGACAAAAGATGGATCTACGAGTGAGGAATGAACGAGGAAAACTCCTTGGACAGAGAAAGAAATGAAAAAATAGAGGTTAAGCTGGAGCCCGGCACTCTGTATACTTACTCCGTGTTCGCATACACGCGTAAGCCACGTATGGGAATACATGCTGATAAGTCATTCGCGTCACAGATCAACGAAGCCCAGTATCCGCTTCCCCGTTTCGCGTAAAGCCGGTGCGGATGGCCAAGCAGATAACGCGTAATTCTTATTATCTTTATCTTTGCCCTTTTCGTCTCGAGATCTTCAGCACTCGTCGGTCTCTATTTTCTTTTTGCCCGTGAAGCGCCAATACGGCATACGCATGATAATATTCAAGAGCAGGATTGACCGGACGGAGTAATTTTACTTTTACTTTTCGACGTAAGTCATCATCGCGAGGAAATAATGTTTACCCGCGTACATTAATTGCGTTAATTGCTTTGGAATTTCTTAACGACTTGACCGAAATAAACGTTCGAGCAAAGAGTAGGATTCGACACGATACTCGTTTACAAAAACCAAGCAAAACAAAGGGGAAAAAAACGGACTTTCATTGGAATAAGTATTTATTTAACGAACGTCGTCGAAGCCGGGCAGTTAACATTTTTTCATTTTCTGTTTACTTAAATGCACAATATCTTATCGTAAATTTTAATAGATAACGCTCAGCCTTTAAACAATTATAAAATTACGTGAATTTTATCGAATCTCTCTCTCTCTCTCTCTCTCTCTCTCTCTCTCGCTGACCGACTGGTCTACGTCCTGTCTTTATCTTTTACCCTCTTCTCCGTAAACCCTTAAGTTTTTTGTCACGCGCTCTGTTTGGCTTTCGGATTAAGCCTGAGAAAAAGGAAAATTTTCTTTCGGTCACGTCTGGCCTAACAAGTTCAGCACATCTAAGATATTACATCATGGAGGATGAGATATTCCCAGTCTTTCTAATGCATTCTTAAAAAATATTTAATCTCCTAAGAAATTTTCGGTAAGATGAGTTTACGTACCCTGGTCGTACAAAATTCTCATACGTCTCTACAGGATTCCAAAGTATTCTAATTGTAAATCTTTTACTTACCCTTCTTAATAATTAAAATATTTTTTCACAGCCTGTCATCGAAAGATAAAAAAAAACAAAAACAACAACAACAACAACATTACGTACGTAGAGTATTGATAAAATTGTTGAATTATCACAATTATTAAATAAATGTAGGAAACTTTGCCTGCCTTATTTGGAATATTCAAGGCTTTTTCGAACTGATTCATTTCATGACAGCCAGGAAAAACATCTCTCAACTCTCCAGGTCAGTACCCAGCATATGACCTTGGATTTGTATGTTTGTATTTGCTTATAACAATGTAGACTGGCGAGGGTATGCAATAAGAGATAATGGTACAATGGCACGTAACATTAAGAGGAAGAAAATGCTTATCAACTGGTAGTCAAAACTTTTACTCAGGCTTTAGTGTTGCTAATGTGTTGGTATAGCGAGGCGAGGGAGTTCCGGAGCCCTTTAAAAATCGGCTCTCCGAGTCCATTAGGTGCGCGCGCATTCTTTAAAAAGAGCGAAAAAGAGCGAAAAAGAGCGAAAAAGAGCGAAAAGAAGCGAATAGGAGCGATGTCGTGGGCATGAAAGCAAGAAGGCCACTCGAGAGATTTATAGAGCATAGCCATAGACTGGAAATGCAAATGAAAAGAACCTTGGCCGCACGCCTAATACAATACTGAGTTTTTCCGGCTACCTTTCCCAAAAAGACGCGTCACAGTCTCCCATTCCGCATCGGTCCCTTTTTGCGTCCCGTTTCGCCAGTCGAGACTGTTTTGCTTAACGGGCGTGAAAATCTGGTGCAATCTCAATGCGTCTCCTCCCCCCCCCTCCTCCTCTTTCTTCTCCTCGACGAGATCAGAGTGACTTTTTCTTCTACTGCGCGACTCTTTATTTTCCATGATTTAGTGACTCTCGCGATAGACCGAAGTTGCGGACGAGCGAGGACCTCCCCCACGCACGTCCTTTTTGTCCGGCTCTCTTTATTTACAAGCAGTCATGACCTGATTAGGATCACTTTTCCTGTCACTTTAAAAATGCTTTATACTCATTTCTTCTAAGGCCCAATGCACTTTTGCATTATTGTTTATCTGCTTCTGGGAATTAATTTTTATTTAAAGCATACGGAGAAAGGCCAGCCTCGACACTATCCCCATCCCCATTCCTTCGTTCGGAATCGTTCTCTCGCTAACTAACGACATTTTCTTCCATTTGGGTAAACAAACCATTAGTCCACTAATCTACCGACATACTTTACGTTTATCGATTCAACTGCTATTACATGCCTTTTCCTGTAACGCAACCTCGCTCTATTCTCGCAATAACGAATAGCCATGATTTTTTCCTATTGCCACGGCAGATTTCCATGTAGAATTATATTTTTTTGTTAATTCGCATTGTCAAACGAAATTGTTTCTTCTCTTTCTATAAGTGAGAAATGTTCTTAAAAGTGTCCGTGAAAGATTCTACTTTGTGAATCAGAAAATAACGAAAAAATTGTAAAAGCAATCTAAAGTAAATTAAGTTGAATCTAAAATGGTGGTTAAGTAAACGAATACTTTTTTAAAATGTTAAATGTTTACACTTTTTTTATTTTTATCAATGTCTATAAACTCGATTGAATAATTACAACGATAATGTGTATATAATATATATGTATACAACAACTCGGATAACGAAATAAACAAGAAATTATTAATTAAAACGTTAATACTAATATTTTAATAAGAAGGGGGAATAGAAAAATAAGCATGAAAAAGTTGAATAATATTTAAAAGGATAATTATGTAATTCCGTAGAGAAGGAGGGATTGTGGTAGAGACAGAGGACGTAGTTTACACAGGAAACAAATATAGATTACGTGAGCAACGTAATCCCACCTTTCCTTGTGGATATATGGATGAGAACTCATGCACGTCAAAGGCGCCTCTGCTATCCGTGCAAATATATATCATTTAGGCATTTATTGAAAAAATAGCCCCCAAGTCTCACTGAAAATAAATAAGAAAGTGAGCAAAGGCGAGCGCGCGCGCGCGCGCTCGCACGTTTACGTAGGGGATGTGTCCTTCCTGTCGTAAGATAATCCGTGACACGTGACGAGAGAAGATGCGTTTATGATATTACGGCAAACCTACGTAATCTCGAAAGGGCGCGTAAACGTGTCGCTCGCCCGTTCCTTTACGGATGCAATATAATTGACAGGGAGTGTTGGGGGATAAAAATCGCGTATTTCTTTCATCTTTTGTAAGCCGTTGAGCGAGTTCGGTAGGGCCGAGAGGACAGAGGAGGGCCGCGTGAAAGGAATCTGCAGTTCTCTTTGGAATAGGCCGCTTTACGAATTTATTTCCTTACGACATTCGTCACTCGGACATTACCCAGAAGATAATTCAATAAGAAAATAATTGCCCGAGCAATCTCTTCTTAACGTTCCTTATTACACTCTACGTATAATACAATTGAATTTTATTTAACTAAGGCCCTTTTCTTATTTATTGATTAATATATTGATGGCGAAAAAGTAAGGATTGACCTCGAATAAATTATTTGCTGCCTATAACTTTGACACAACGCGAGCCACTTCGTCTAAATAATAAAAGCACAGTAGAAAAGTTATCCTCATTCTACGCGCGCATGGACTGCGAATCTGTGTGGGCGGCTAAGGTCAGCTCGAGCATTGTATTGTATTTTTCTCGACAGGAATAGTTGTGAAAGAGAAGACATTCGGGGAGAAGGTAATATAACATTGCCGTGTTATCAGAAATTTGTAACCAAAGGCAATTTTCCTTAATTTTACTAATTCCCCTGTAACTAAGAACGAACGAAGCACTAAGCCAGTAAATAGACGAGCGAAGCGCAGATGCACTTTTTATTGCCATCGTGACCGATGGCGCGCTACCGTCTTATACACAAAGTGACTGAATGATTACGCTATTACCATAAATATTACATGGTAGAATATTATAAGTAATAGTGGCCGTAGAGAAGGATAGCGAATAATAATTGTGGTAGCAATTAGATGGGCAGGACGACGGGGGGAAATGATCTTTTAAAGAAATGACCTCAAGGGTGTCGACCTTCGCCGCGATCTCGACGAGACGGTGCTCTAAAAATTGACAGCTCACCGAGTTCAGCGAAAAACTGGATGCGGATCACAAATCTCACGTCGGCAGCCGGCCAATGCCGATACACCCCTGCCAAAGAAGATATTTAGGGTTTTATATTTTTAAAGCTCTCGCCGCGTCAAAGTGTAGGTGCCCAGGCGGGCGCGCGCAAGCACCGGAGTCAAAAAGTTAACCGTTTTACCGGAGGCCGAAGGCATTTACGACGCGGAAACCCGGCCGAACAGTCGTCCTCCCGGGCCGGGAATCCGGGGCCGGCCGTGCGGGATTTGCATGCGCGTGTTCCCCATCCCTGCCATCCCTACCATCCCTACCATCCCTGCCATCCCTGCCCTCCGCCCTCCGCCATCCCTCCCTCGGCAGCCCGAGTAAGGAGGAGGGTCCAGTGCAAAAACGCTAAAATGCGGTTTATGGCTTTATGCTGCTTTATTTTAGCGATACATTTGGAACAACGAGGTCGGCCCCGCCGAGGATGACGTGGGACGACCTAACTGTTCAGCCTTTAGGGCCTCGGAGACTTTCTCTTGGAGACGGCGCGGTCCTGGGGCGGGCTGGGCTGCATCACCGGTCGAACGCCATCGTCGGCCAACGGGCCGAGGGGTGGGACTAAGGATGGCATCGCCCGCGTGCGACTTTGCCCAACTTTTCACTGGACTTCGCACTTCCGTTCGTTACCGGCGTTTTTCCAAGACAATACCTTACGGGCAGCTGTGTAAAGCCATTTCCATTACAACATTCTCTCCCTCGTACGTCCTCCTCGCTTCTTTTCTACTCTCTTTACCTCACCTTTCCTATTATCTCTCCTCTCTCCTCTCTCTCCTCTCTCCTCTCTCTCCTCTCTCCTCTCTCCTCTCTCCTCTCTCTCTCTCTCACTCATCTCCCTCTCCTGCCCCTCACTCTCTTTTGCATGCGCCAATTCTTCGCCACCAGAAGCACAAAGTGATCCATTGCAATCTTTCATCAATTTGTTTACTTTAGTTTTTCCTTATAATTAAAAGGACATTTTTGGCAGGAGCTCGTCGCAAGCGATACCGATAACATAGACGATCACTTGACATTCAAAAATATACATTTAATAACCTGTCGGTTGATATAAAATATTTTCACGTCACTGTTTATTGGATTGAACAAGTAATTGAAATTGCGATACAATCGTCAGATCTAATACTCAATAACAATACCTATTAATTATAAGAAGATGCTACACTTGGACAAGTAAGCTTTGCACTTCAATACGGAATCTAAATATCTTACAATGGCATTCATTTCGTTTTTGGCCATAGAGATATTAAAACGAATTGAAATTTTAAAATGACAAAAGCTTTTAGCTTTATGAAAGAATATTTACTCCAATCCTTTGCTTTACGGCAGTTTGGTATTGAAATATACCCTAAAGCTACAAATGTAAGAGGAAGAGGAAGAAAAGTCGGAGGAATCGTAATCTACCCTTTTAAAGCATCTTAAAGCGGCCATGATCGTGAAAAAGCGTCACCGTTGCCGCAGTCAATGTCCCCTTAAGGACGCAAAGAGAAGCGCATAACCATAGAGCATCAGATAGCATAAAAAAATTTTTCGCTGACGGATTCGGGCCAAGACGAATCCGTTCCTCTTCTCTTCTCTCTCTCTCTCTCTCTCTCTCTCTCTCTCTCTCTCTCTCTCTCTCCCTCTCATAGACTTCTGGCACGAGAAAGTGGCTTAGCTTGTTAATGCTCCTAGGCGCGACGGAGAACGAAGACTTTATGATTGCGCGCGGGCGCGGCAACGAGCATAATAATGTACGTGTAACGACATCGTAAAATGGTCTCAACCCAGAGCTTTCAACCTCTCTGATGGAAGATTTTTATTTTTTTTTCCCGTCGAAGGGAAGAGACATTCTGTAATTTCCCTTTTCTTTGACTCCCCATAATCGAGTTTCGGCTGGCCGAGCCCATGCCGACCGGGGCAAATGTAAGGGGGAAACGTATCTCATTATACACGTTGTATTTATTAATAAACCGATATAATTTAATGATTGCAATTTTTCACAGAGGGGCAAGCGCTGTGCCAGTATTATCAAAATAACATATTCCAAGCTCCGAGATTGAATAACCGCGATAATGCTTAATACGAATTTGAGGTTTTAATAACATCTTGAGAATTGTATTTCGATTCCGTGAAATAGCCAAATGAGCTCGAAACTGCTGAAATCAATATGAAATTAACACAAAGCGTTGGCTTTATTCAATGACGCTAAGGTATTAGAATTATTAGGTATGGTAATGGTAGCGACGATATTAATACATCGATGGAGTATAACTGAGGTCGTTTAAAAAAAATCATGAAAACAGGATCGCGGCACAGGAAGAGTAAAGGAAAAGCGTGGCTCGGCCTAATTTTCCTTTTGACAATAGCGGCGAGCGTCAAAGGCACGTTTCCTCCCGGTCGAGCTGTAATTTCGCGATAATCCGTTCGAAGCGAAGACCGGCTGTCATGTTTTGTCAACTCTTTTTGTCATGCGGGACAATAAGGGGCGCGGCGTGCCTCACTCTCTCTCTCTCTCTCGCTCACTCTCTCCTTTTTCCCATCTCGGAAATTTTCACTCTCGGTTTGCACAAGGGATTTTCTCGCCCAGGCGATACGCGCATAATGGTAAGTTGCCGGTGGGTATGGGGGGAGGGGGCGGGGTGCGTCGACGACGAAGGAGCGGGGGAGCGGCGGGGATGAAAACATTGCCGGAACGCTCGCGCCGCAAATATTTGGACGCAAATCGCGTTTCGGGTGGGAAAGAGTAGAATGCAGCAAGGGTTGTTTTTCTTTTCCTCCGCGTTTAGCTACGGGATGTCCTCGTGCTGAGCCCTGCGAGCCAAGCGTTTCTTACTTAATTATTAAATCTCAGGGAATGGGCGAGAACCTTTCTCTAGACTCGCCATTGTCGGCTCTTTCGTCCTACCGACGAAACCCGATTCTAACGTCCTCTCAAACATTATATTTGACTTTTAAACCAATATAAGAAGATTTATTAAATCAAACTCTTTACAAAGATATATGGCTTTTTCATTTCCTTCTAATGGCATTCATATTTATTTTTCATGCAATATTTGGCTTTTCCGAGCTCATTATACCCATACCGAGACGTCTTACGCAAACAACTATTATTTTCATAACTCTTTACACCTTCGCTCGTCATCTTTCCCACAATTATTATTATTATTAATATTTAAGCTCGAACCCGCAATTCACGAACGCGTAATTAAAATATTTAAGCAGACTTTCGTACCTTACCTATCTGAAATATAAAATAAACATTCGACAACTTATCGTACCTTGACGTACGATACCTTGACGAAGGATTCGTTTCTTTTCCTTTCTTATTTTAATTTCAATGAAAGTAAAAATCTGACGAGTAAGTCGGATGAATAAATAGGAAACATTATAGGCACGTGCAACACGTTGTAAAAAGCGTGCAAATTTGGAAAAAAAAAAAAAAAAAAAAAATAGTATTATTATAATATTATTAAATATTACATATGGCTACTGCACATCGGGTGTCCTAATAAGTACAAATGCGAAACGAAGCCACGCGTTCCTGGCTTCGCTCCAGAATCGACGAATAATATATGAAAGAAAAGAAATTACGCGAGGAAAAGGGCGGGGAGGGGGTATGGTCTGGGGAGGCGATTGAGGTGGCTCGAGCGAATAAAATGTATATTATGTTGCCGATGACGTAACCGCAAGAACAGACTGTGCGAATTGCATGTCACAGAAGGCATGATGCGCGAAAATGCGCGTGACCATGATAAATCTACGTGCATAATTCAATACGTGTCACTGAGATCGTTTGCGTTTATTGCACTTGCAGCTGATTCGATCGCGTGAACATCCGTAACTGCCCAAGGAATATATAATGTAAAGGCATTGACGGGCATTTGGCGCCAATGGTTTTCCAGATAATGATCGACCTTCACGTTAAACAACAATTTCATTGTTCATCCTCATCGAGCCTCGATCAAACATTTTCATAGTATAATCAAACTATTACTCGTTTAAATTATTTAGCGATTTTTACAACTAATGGTTACTAAAAGTAATTCTTACGATTAAAGGGTTTCGGATTTAAAAATTAACCAGGCCGCAAGCACTAATTAATACATTTAGATATTATAAACAATACTTATACTTATGCGTACAAAGATAATATTTTTTAGTATTATAGTTTTAGTTTTAGTTGTTTCGCTAACAAATATATATGTTCAACTTTTATTACGATCTTTTTATATAATGCGGGTATATATACGTATACATGTATACGTATACGTGTATAGACAGTCGATAACCTTTACTTAATGCTCCAGGACCCAACAAAAGAATGAAGTTAACTTTTTCCATTTTTCGCATCATTTCTGTTTTTGGGGATGCGACTCCTACGACACGCAACCAATAGTGGTTGCTATAAGTTTTCCTTGAGGGTTTCGAGATTTTTGGTAGGGAGCAAGGCTATTAACACTTCACCATGGAGATTGTTTCTTGCGTTTTCCCCCTTTTATGGCTATATTTTTTCTCACTCTTCTTTCATATTCACTCTATGTTCGTCTCATTCCTTCTATATGTTTCTCCTTCCATCTGTAACAGTAATTTGCTATTCTGTATAAGACTGCAGTGACGCTGGATCCATTTTTCTCCGTATTTATCGTGTGGAGCTGTGGTGTGGTTAATATCTGCCAGGGAGTTGACTTCAATCGCTTCTTTGTGGAAATAAGAGTTTTATATGCGATTTGGCTTATTTGCAATGGACAGCTCTTGCCATCTCATCTATCTGATTGATTGCAATAAGGGACAAACTTTTACATTCCTATATAATAACATATTTTTTTTCAAGAAAGGTCACGTTCAGCTTAGATTTATATTTATTAATGGTAAATAATTTTATAAAAACATTTTTTTTTTTATCTTTTTTATCCTACTCTGCGTTGTCTAAACTAAGATTAAAAAAAAATCAATCATTTTACAACCTGTTTTATGAACTTTCATTTTGCAATTACCAATGTATTCAAAATTTAATAAAATTGTTTAATCAATTTTTTTGCTATATGCGTAAAGTATCGCATTGAGTAGTTCGATGATTAAATATTCTGAAGTTATTCAGGATTATATATTGTCAATCGTTGAAATAAAACATTAATTTACATTAGTCTGCTTATTATTTTTATAATATTGTATATGAATAACGTACATATAATCTTATATAAAACATATTATATTGACTTTTAATTTATATAAATTAAAAGTTAATATTAATAAATTATTTATATACGATTAAATATATTACAAGTCTTTTAATGTGTACTGTTGAATTTCTAAATATATTTAACGTAAATTATTTAATATTTCTGTATAAATTTTATAATTAATAATATAAATAAAAGGTCTTTTATATGAAGAAAACATTTTTTAACTAAAGGTTATTGCTTAACTAAAATGGTAATTTTTATATAATTTAACTAATTAAATAAAAAATTCAAATCTATAGCATTAGCATGAAGCTATTGAAGCTAATGGATTATGTTATTGATATTATTCTCAATTTTCAAAACATTTGAACTTGGGATGATTTAAAGGACTAGATGGAAAAATGGAACAATATATGCTTGGATCAACGTTTTCATCATTGAACGAACACGCAAATTTATTTCAACCCTCAATCCGTGGATTAATGTTTTCAAAGGTTTCGTCCTCCCTGCTTCTTTTATATTTCCTTAAACATCGATCTAATATATCACCGAGAGAGAAATACTTGCCGATCGAATTCCGTAAATTTCAGATGAAAAGTACAAAAGTAAATAAACGAATTAATGGAATTAATAAGTGCATTGAGCGGCAACAGGAATAAGTGCAAACATCGTCATTTATTTCTCGTTGAAAAGGATTTGAAAATCAATGCTTATTGATAACCATAAGATACGGGACTATTTCATGGATTTCATCCCTTTCAATAAAAATAACCCATGCTCTTTGCTTTATTACCCTTCAAGTAAGATATTCTCGGTTTAAGTACATACAGGCTTTCCCATATTTCTTTGAGTGACTATTTTAATGTATTAATCACGTTATGATTCAGTTTCCTTTGAATATTATGGTTATGGCATTCTATTGTGGGTTATAGATTATGACTCACCTATTATAAATGCATATAAAAAGCTTGATTTTTTAAAAATAATGGATAATAAAATGATCTTTTCGTTTTTTTTTGTTTTTTGCTTTTTTAATCTTTTGAAAATTAAAAAAATCATTATTTTTTCTAATAACACATTCCAGCATTGAAAGTGCATTGAACGTTCTTTTAAAAATTTGTTGGTTTATATACATTCTATTATGTATTTTAATTTTACAAACGCACTTTCAACATCCAATACAATACGAAATACAATATATAATTTACACTTTAGGCACACAAGCCAAAGGGAATTTATATTAACTATTCATATTATATAAATAAAAGGTTAATTTCGAAAGGGCAGAAGATCGAATAAAAATAAAAGAAAAAAGAAAAAAAAGTTTTAAAAAGATAATAATAGTTTTAATTTCAACTTTATCGTTTACCTCGTAAAGTCTAATCAATGAACGGAACGTAAGAAATGATTAAATTACAGTCAGATATGAGATTCAGAATTGTTGTGAAAATAAGCGTTTGCAGATACGAGAAAAAGGATTGAAAGTAAAAGCGGAAGCTCAATAGTGTTGGTAAAGGCGTGTCCAAGGTATCGTATAATTACGATAATTAGTTGCGTTTACGCACCGAGGCTTCTCATCTTTAATGGCGGGCGTG
This sequence comes from Ceratosolen fusciceps, assembly GCA_018883505.1. Taxonomy (NCBI): domain Eukaryota; kingdom Metazoa; phylum Arthropoda; class Insecta; order Hymenoptera; family Agaonidae; genus Ceratosolen; species Ceratosolen fusciceps. The sequence continues at coordinate 6,163,647 of RCIC01000005.1, forward strand.
GCTCTCGCCCTTTCCGCCCCCGCCCCACCCCGCCCCACCCCATCCCCCTATATGCCAAACGACGCCGTCCCTCCCGGGCCGCGCCGATTCCCCCGACACTTTCGACACGCGCATCCTCGCGTTCGCGGGGGCGTCTTATTTTCAGAGGCTCACCGGTGACTACCCGTTTCCCTCGTTTTTTTACCAGACAAGAGCCGAAAAAGGGAGAAATAACACACGAAAGGAGCATCTGCCCCAGACGTTGGCTGAAGTGAGGAAAACCGAGTATTTCGTAAGGATGTGTGTCCTCGTCGCAGGGTTATTGGGGGCGGTAGTTCGTTTTTTTAATATATTGGGAAATGTAAGTAACGACCGGGATTAGAAGAGAGGGGTAACTGGTAATACAATAGCGTTGGGGCAACGTGGTAACGGCTAAGACTCTTTCGGAAATTCCTCACCGAATTTATTATGAAAATATTAAGGACCAAGGTAAGCGACATTTAAGCCAACGAGTAAAAGTTATTTCATTTATTTTCCTTTACATGCTTTATTACTTCGCAAAATTATAACTCCAGTGCTGAATTCAGAAGTCGCAAAAGTCATGGAAAGTCTGAAAAAGTCGGATCTGCCCGGTATTATTTATGCCTTGAGCTGTATAGTCGAATATTATATCTGTTACTTTATGTAAATACTTCATTGTTCGCCAAATTTTTTCCCCATACAATGTAATTTAAGCGAATGATGAATCGAACGAATGAAGCGTTGTATGAAACTTCAATAAAATCAACTAAAACTTATTAAAAATATTCTTTATTATTAACACAAGAAATACAAGATTTAAAACGTAGCGAATTTTAACAAGATTTAAAAAAGCAATAAATAAGAAATGAATTTTCACTTGTAATTTCATTTACAGGACTTTAGATTTTTAGATTTGAACTCATCGACCGCCGAGGATTGAAAATCGTTTACTAACAGTTAATAATAAAATAGAAAAAGGTATTTCCAGAATCTGGTGAATATTTTTAATTCCGTTTGCTCTCCCGTAAGTCGATAAACACTCGACGCATTGATTCTGTTAGATATTGGAAAAACAGTAGAAGCAAGCCGCCTGCCTGCGGTTTATTGTCTAAAAAGCCCGAACGCGCACAAAAATGCCTCTACCCCCGTATGAAAGAAGGAGAGAGAGAGAGAGAGAGAGAGAGAGAGAGAGAGAGAGAGAGAGAGAGGGAGAGAGAGAATGTGAGAGGAAAGAAAACGGAAGGCGACAGCTAACGCTCTCGAGTTACTCATTCATGTTGGCGGGTGCGCGTGCTCTCGCACACATGTATACGCGGGGGCATAACAAATTGTGCCCGGTACGCGACGACGTGTAGGCACCGAAAGAACTCGCGCCCATTTTGTATCCCCCTCCCCGATTCCGTTTATTCTCCTCTCTCCCTCTCTCTCTCTCTCTCTCTCTCTCTCTCTCTCTCTCTCTCTCTGTCTCTCTGTCTCTCTGTCTCCGCTTTACAGCTCTTTTCCTACTTTCGGGATTTCGGTGACGCGCCAGCATTTTTTCGATGACGCCGAGCATCTCTGCCGCTTAAAATAATTGCTTTACTTTTTTAGATCGGGCGCGGACGCGACCACGTCGTCGAAAAGTCAGAGGGTTGATTATTCTGTCAGATATCTATTTTTATGGAAAGGAAAAGGGAAAACTCGATGTTTTGCTGAACTAAGTGATTTTTTTTAGATATTCCCTGCCCTATGTCGCAGCTCCAAACTTCTTGACTATTATCTGTACAAGAAAAAAAATAAATAAATAAATAAAAAAATAAGGATCAATAATTTCAAAGCTCATTGGATTAAAAGCATTATAAGCGATAAAATAAATGTTTATTGTAATTTTCGAGAAGTTTTTATACCCCGTTTGAAATAATATAAAATTCTTCAAAGTAACGTATCCATCAGATACATGTTTAATGTATTCTTCAACTTTGTATTAACTCTATAGATTAAAAACTCGGCTATTCTTGTGTATGCATTATAAACGTTTAACTTGAATATTGAATCGCTTATAGTCGAGTGCATTAAAAGCACTTACTGCTTATACATTTACAATGAACCGTGACTGACGTACGAGTATCCTCGGACGTCATAAATAAACCTTTAAAGTCCGGGAAAACTTATTAATTGTATATACGGGCTGTGGACTTGACGCGGGCAAGCCGAAACACCATAAAGGAGAGAAAATGAAAGTATCAAAAGGTGAATAGTCAAAAAAGGATGAAAAATGGATGTGGGGGTATCCCAAATGGACCGAGACTCAAAGAACTGACAGAAGCGCATGTTAAGTAAGAGGCCCAAGATGACGACGACGACGACTACGACGACGACGACGACGACGTCGATGACGACGATGATGACGACGACGATGACGACAACGACGACGACGATGATGATGATAATGATGATGATGATGATGATGATGATGATGTAAATGACGGCAACGAAGAAGAAAAAGAGGAAGAAGAAGAAGAAGAAGAAGAAGAAAAAGAAGAAAAAGAAGAAAAAGAAGAAGAAGAAGAAGCGAGTCACGAGTCGCGCACGCATCTCGGGTCTTAGATCTCCGATATTAACGCACGAGCGAACGCGAAAAATGAGTAGCGAAGCGGGGTGGGGGCGAAAAGGGGAGAAAAAGGTGTCTCAGGTGCAAGCTGCAACGAAAAACTAATTCCGGTCGAAGCACGCGCGTGCGCTCCATGGATTCTCTTATACAGGCGCGCACGCACGTCGATATATATAATCATATATATATATATATATACATCGCGAGAGAGAAGAGATCAAGAGAGCCGGTTAATGCGCAACGCGCGCTCGCATCGAATAAAAGAGGTGGAATAAAGGATAAAGTCTTATTCAATCGGCTTTTCACCCTCGTTGATCGGCGCTCGTTTTTACCCCGGCCTTCTGCACTTCTTATTTTTTTTTTTTTTTTTTTTTTCACTAGTCTTTTTAAGCGCGCGCCACTAGGCAATAGAATGAATGGCGACGGCGGGACGACGGTCAAAATATATTTACGGCGATTTCGTTTTCACTCAATTTGTTAAGATGATGTCTCCCTACCACCTGCTTCATACAATCTTCATTTTATACGATTTGGATTAGTCCAGCCGTGATTTAGGCATCTCCTTTTTTTTTTTTTTTACTTCTTCACGTAACCGCCACCAATTTCTTTCTCTTTATAATACACCAATTGGGCATGAAATATTTACTATAGTGTGTTCACTGACCTCCCGTATCAGCGAATCATTTTAAACCGAATAAATAAAAACAATGGCAACTTATAAAAATTACAACCTCCTTAGATTCTAATTAATTTGCGTTTTTACAAATTCTATGATGAATGAACTAAATAAATAAATGCATCCAAAATAAACAATGAAAAAGCTTGCGTAGCTGTAGAAGGATGAAGGATAAAATAAATAAAATAAGGATGAAATAGAATGGTTTTTGTTTGTTTTTTTTTTTTTTTTTTTTGTATAGAATATCGAAGGTTTGTTTGAAGAAATAAAGAACGGAATGTCGGCGCGAGCGAATGTAAATGACAAACTAATGCCAATGAAGCATTACCGACTTTTAATATGGGGCTCACGCGAAAATTTTCCTGAATTCGGTAATACCTTTTTAATAGTTGATAGGGCTCGGATTGTACAGTGTAGAAGAGCTCGGGATCAGCAGCCCATAATAGAATGTACACAGAGCGAGTCTATTACGTGCTTCATAATGTATGAAGGAAAAGGCAGATGAAAATCTCGGGAGAACAATAATCGATCGGCCCCCGTGTCTGACAAGCATAAAGCATTTTAAAGAGTCAGGTACGCGACTCGACAATTTCCCGTGCGCATTACTTCCTGATTCACACTCGGGATGAAAAGGAACGAACGCGCCGAAAATTCTTAATCGAGTCCTTTAGGCGAGGCCCCCGGGCTTGTCGTACGAGCTCGTCGTATCCCGGGTCTCGCCGCCACACGTGAGAGAGGACGCGCCGCCAATGCAAAGGAGGAGAGAGAGAGAGAGAAAGAGAGAGAGAGAGAGAGAGAGAGCCGATTGATTAGTCAGCCGAATTCGAGCTCGTAAAGCATCCTCTCGATATCATGAGCTACGAGACCGACGAGGGCCCCGATCGTTATCGCTGCGGATGCGAGGGTGGCGATATGCGTACCACGTAACTCCTCTCGGCCCTTTGTTACGCAGCGATGTCCGACCCTCCGGTGCTCCGGCCCCGTCCTGGCGAGGCGCGTCGATCACACGCCAAGTCGCGCGCTCCGCTTGTCGCCTCGTAGATCCTACAAAAGAATTTGGTGTGAACCCGACGCGTGAGGATCGTGAGGCGACCGCTTTCCAAGCCTTCCGATGCCCGTTTACCTTCTTAGGTGGTGGGATTAGGGAGGTTATTTGGGTGGGAGAGAGGGAGAGAGGGAGAGAGAGAGAGAGAGAGAGAGAGAGAGAGAGAGAGAGGGAGAGAGAGAGAGAGAGGCTGAGTTCGGAGGCATTATTTATTAGGAAAAAAATGCATGCTCGACTCGATGGGCGTCGAAAATTTAATGTAGATCGAAACGTTTAGTACTTGCCAATGTGGCCAAGGATCGTATTTATGCTTTCCAATCAAATTGTCTATTGTTCGGACAATAACTTATACCGTCGACTCGTATAGTTTATAGGAAATATATGAGCTCATTTTTTAAATGCCAGGAAAGAGCTTTCAAAACACGGTGAAAAACGATGCCTAGCAGGTCTATTTCAGTGAGCTCGAGAATTATACAAACAGAATATTAATAGCGAAGGATAAATATAAAGGAAGTAAAATTCTATAAGATTTAATTTTTTTTTTCTTTTTATTTATTTATTTATTTATTATTCGACGGCCATACTCCTCTCTTTTGTCTTTTATAAATTATTGCCAATCGTAGATCAACGGGCGCCTATTAACGTAAGCAGTAGTAGGATAAAAATGCGTGAAAGGTAAGATGACAAGGAAGTAAGAAGACTCGCGAGGACTTTAAACTATAAACATTATTGGAAAAGAAAGTAAAATGATTTGTCTTGATAAAAACTGTAGGAACGGTCGACAATTGGATTAGTCGGGCTTACTCCAGAGCTGCCTGGCTAAATCCGAAATACGTGCGCGTGATCGAACGCGCGGGCACATCTTTTCGTTAAAAGTTTGAATCCTCTATGGGAGACGCATGGGATGCGAGGAGAGAAAGAGGTCAGGGTGTCAGGGAGCAGTAACTTTTGAGCGATTCGCGCTTTTTGAAATTCCGCCTGTCATTGTATGAGACGGGATCAAAGACGGCGGGGCGACGCTCGAACGCACGCACGCACGCACGGACGCACGGACCCGTACACGGACACGGACACGTACACGGACACGTACACGAACCCGTACACGGACGCACGGACACACTTGTCCAGGGAATTAAAAAGGCTTTCACGGAACAATGTCCCGAGGAATTTCTGATTTTACGAGGTATAAAAATTCGTTCTCAACGGGACATTATTGCGCGGTTCGTCTCTACACGGAGGAATACTTGATTGGCCGTCGGAAAAACCACGGGGTAAAATGTGCGAACACCCGGATTAACGACCCCGTCGTATTACATTAAACCGGACGTCCTTGTGGAGCTTCGCTCTGGAAGCCTCGTAAAAGTATTCTTTGTAAAATACGTCAGATTCTCAATATTGGTCTATATTGTGAAAAATCGTTCCTCTTATGACTTTCCGAAAAGTCGGCAGGACTTATTTGTACAAGACCTTTTGTGCATTTTTACACCATAAAAACATTTATTGTCCAGTTAGACATTGCATTTATTGTAATTTATACATACTAAAAATCCAATTAGTGTTTACTGTCCTGTATTCCTATTTCTCAAATAAATTATCCCAATATATTTCAGTTCATCTTTAAAGTAGCATCGGCATTTTTTCAATCATATTGGAATATTTGTTCTTCTCTGGCTAAGCACGAGATCCGGAACCTTTTGTCAACGTGACATTTATTATAAATAAAATTTATCTAATAAAATATATATTTTCATTCCCGCTTTCTTATAATACATTAATGACCCATTTACAATTTTATTACAACCAGTAGTTATTATAGATTCTAAACGCAAAGGTATTATTTAAAATTATATTTAAAACTGCCATGGGCGAGACGAAAATACAAAATATTTATCAATATCTATTTCTAAGAACAATTTCTAAGAAGTACAAGACAAGTTCGTCAAATGATAGCAATAGTTTTATAAATGGCGTAGTTAATCTATTGGCTTAAGCAAGTTCGACTTAAGTTAAGAAAAGTATGAAAAGAGATATAGGATAAAGAGATATGGAGAGAGAGAGAGAGAGAGAGAGAGAGAGAGAATGGTCCCCTTTCAGGAAATAAAAGAAGCATCAATGTACTAAAATAAAGGGAAAATGCACCTAATACGGGAGCAAATGTAGAGTACATAATGTCGGTGGAGTAGGAACAGCGGACGATAACACGTGCAGCAGCTCATCGATTAAAATGGCTGCTCGCGCGTGTGTAACGATAAATCAAAACTCGGGGCACATGCGTCAACCCCTTTTCAACGATCGCTTCCCGCCCCGCGTTTTTCGCGTTTCACCTCTTTTCCGCCTTTCGTCGCAGCGAAACATCTCGACCCTCTCGATCGCGTGCCCCACACAATTAGAAGCGTGGTTTGCTCTCTCTCCCACTCTCTCTCTCTCTCTCTCTCTCTCTCTCTCTCTCTCTCTCACCCTCTCTCTAACCCCAATAACCCCTACCCATACGAGCTCCCCTCCCCCCCTCTCTCTCTCTTTCGATTCCCGTTTTTCGTTGGAAAAAAAAACCGCACGAGTGGCGAGAGACGGCGAGCGCAGGAAAGTGGGCACGAAAAGAAAGGGGAACTTTCGCTGGGTTACGAGCGGGCTCCCCCCGGCCCCTCCGGCGTCCGCCCCACTCGTACTCCTCATCGCGCGGCACGCCCCACTCCAGCGGCAACGAGCTACAAGCTATCGGAAAAAATTCTTCCCTGCAGATGTGTACTTACGCACGCGTGCCCCTTCACTCTCTCTTGATAATTCCTCGATCTTCCCTCCGTCCTCTCCCTCTCCTCTTACCCACTCACTCGTCTTACTTCCTACAGCTTTCCTCGGCTCTCCTTTTCTTCTTCTTTTTTTTTCCCCCCCGCATTCTACAGAAAACCCGTCTTCTCTTTCTCTTCGCTCCCCCCACCCCCCGTCCCCTCCCCTCCCCGTTCGTTACTACCCGTTCGTCTTTGGCGAAGCTTCCGCTATTATTCCGCGACTGTTAAAGCGACGCGCGCGCGTAACGAATCCTCTTCAGGATTTTTTTTCACCTTCTTCCTTATCCCGTACGTCGGGAATACGTGTCGTCGGTATACTCTTTTCGGGAGAGGGTTTTTCAGGGTTGTTACGCTTCTTCTTTTTTTTTTCTCTTCTTTTTTTTTCTGCACGCGTACGAATATACGCGGAATTCCCGCAGCGCGTTAAAATCTTACCATGAAATGTTATAAATCGTTCCTTTTTCTCTTTCATTTTGCCATGTTTTTTTCCCCCTTTCCCTTTCTCTTTACCTTTACCTTTTTATAAAACGCTACGAAATGCCTGTGACAAATAGTTCACGGCTTGTTGCTGTCTTCATAGTGGTCATGCGCGCCGTAAATTTATTCGACATACGACAGTTGAGTATTAATGAAATTCAATTAGGTTGAAAAACCATAGGCTGTGCCAAAGCCAAAGCAAACTCCTTTATCAGTCTAACAACTTTCGAAATTCCCTAAAAATCAATAAAAGATCTCTTTTATGCTTTTTAACGCAATTAAAATCATTCGGATGTAATTATTTCAGGTAAAAAGGGTTTATTACTCTTATCGTATCGATCTTTGGGCGGAGAGGGGGAGGGGGCTTTTTTTTATTTTTTTTTTTGTATCCACGAGTACAGAAAATGATAACGGTTCCCCCCATTTAATAGAAAACGGGGCAAAATAGCTCTTGCGAAGCGAACTCCTCCCACTGGTCAGAATAAGAATCGATGTAGAAGGAGCGATTGCCATTGTAAATGTTACAACGGGGACTCGGATCAATCGAGCTGACTCATAGTGAATTGTACATAGCCTAGGCCTCCTTCTTTCCTTTCCTGATCAATCAGTTGGGGCGAAAGAGTTGAACCCTCGACCAATGAGAGCTGCGATTCGAGGCGGGAGTGTTGTGACAGAGCTGCTAGTCGAGTGTAGGGGCGACTACCGAACGGGTGAAAGAAAGGGCTAAGGTTACGCAAGGGTTGATCGAATCCATAGCATGGCGCTCTCGTGACTTACAAAATGGCTACGAATCAGCTCTTACGCGTCAACTACTTTTCGTTCTGTTTCGTTTTGCTAAGTATAAAACAAATTATTACTCTAGGCAACATTTATAATTACGATCTTCATTTTTTTTCCTAACATTTTTCCTACGCTCCTCAAACGCTTGGATTAATTACAAAATTACAATATTTACTTGTATATATACATTTGTGTGTGTGTGTGCGTGTGTGCGTGTGCGTGTGTGTGTATGATTGTATCATATCATGTGAGTTTGATAAAACTATTTGAGACTTCGCTTTGGGAGGGATTTTGTTTAGAAAAATTCGACAAAAAAAAAAGTGTCTACATACGCTTTAGCTTTCTCGAAGCTTATTATTCAGAGATAAGATAAGTTTTTTGCATCGTATATATCGAGAGAAAATCTGTGAAAGACCGCAGGAGCAAGTGGGCCTGTAGTCGCACATCATTAATCGAGGCGATAAGTTGAAGGAGGAAAATAATCGAGAAGAGGGAGGCCGAGCCAAATGGAATACGCACGTATATGTGTATATATATATATATATATATATATATAGAGAGAGAGAGAGAGAGAGAGAGAGAGAGAGTTGACGTGTTCCTTATACTGCTTATCACGAGTTTATCACGTGAGCCGACGTAAATCCAATGCGAGAGGGCTCGGCATTCGCTCGCAGAGCCCTACACATTGACGAGCGTCAAGGGCGCGCGGCCAAAGGCGATATCGCGCCATAAAAACCATCTCGGCACGCCCTCGATATCGCACAACGGAGATGCGCACACGGACGAGGAGACGGGGATCCGAAAGAGAAACAAAACGCGACCACAAAAGCGACGACCCCTCCCACGGTCTTCTCCTTCTCCACCTTCTTTGGCCGGCTATTTTCCCTCCTAGCGGGGCACGTGTTACACAACAAGGACAATTCCGAAATAAGGCACGTACGAGGAGGCACGTAACCCACACCTACGAAGAAAGGGAATGAAAGAGAGAGAGAGAGAGAGAGAGAGAGAGAGAGAGAGAGAGGGTTAGCCGGGTCTGTCGGAGTCCAGTCCAGTGCGGAGTCTCCGGTTACCGAAGGATGATTTCTCGGACCTCGCCGAGAGTTGGATTGCGTGTCGCGCCTATTGCCTATCCTTGTAATATTAAATTATCCAAGCCCTGGCCAACTGATTAAAGTGCTATTCTAATGCTCGCTTTTTGAGTAATTGCCCTTACGTGAAATAAATGCCAAGGAGGAAGCTTCAACGAATCCGAACGTACACAATATGAGTAATAATAAGAGTAAGTCGGCCTTATCGATGGGATATCGTTTAATTACCTCACACGAGCGACTCGCCCCACCTCGACCTTATTATTTACGCAAGGACATGTATGTAACCTTTTTGATGGTAAGGTTTACCGGCGGATCCAGCGCGGTAGTAATAGAGCCGCTGCTGATCTAATGAATAAGCTCCGGCTCCATTTATTTTTCAAGAAAGAACATAATGACCTGTCGGTGCAATATTATTTTCCGACCGTCCTACGATCCTACGATCCTACGATGATTTATATTATAATTGAGTGTAATTAATTAATCAATTAAAGGGAGAATATCTTTCGAAGGGATATATATATATATATATATATACATATACGTATATACATATACAACGTGGTAATATCCTTTTGGTAAATTTAATTAAATAACTACCTTAAAATTCTTGAATGTTGTATGCTTTATTTTGAGAGAGAGAGAGAGAGAGAGAGAGAGAGAGAGGAGGGGTGGAAGAGAATTGAAACAGCTGGAGGTAGCGTTCTATTATGAAAATTAATTCGCAGGATTTGACGTGCTTTGATATTGTAAACCACTGCGGAATAAATTAAAAATCGTTTTCAGCTTCTCTTCGTGTCGCAGCCGAAGTACCCGAAAATTTAACGCGCCAGATCTAACGGAACGGACAGACTCGTTGCAAAATCACTGATTACGTGTTCGCAGAGAGATTTCCCTTACGAACGAGAACGCGAAGATCCTTTTATGCTTCGAATTTAAAAATCTGAAGCACTAATCGGGTCACTAAAGGCATGTTTTTTGTTTTGTTTTATATGAATCGAGTAGGTCGTACGTAAGAACTGTAAATGTACCGGATTTCGCATACAGACAAAAATCTCTAATAACGAATTCTAGGGAAAGTCCTCGAGATGTATTCGCATATGTATAATTTGAGCCGAGCTTCTAAAAGCAATCTAGAGCTCCCACATGGCCGTTAATACGTTCGGGGCATCTCGTAGCCATTAATTGACACGTCTCGCATACGTATAAATCAAGATTAGCCGAGGACGGGTGCAGTATAACCTCTAACCAGGAGGCGCTTGCGTGGGCAATAAATGCGTAATAGCAATCGGGCTCCATTAACGGTTTATCTTTCATTTCCTCCTTTCCTCCTCCTTTACTTACTTCTTTCATCTGTATATATTTCCTATATATATATATATATATATATACGCGTGTGTACGGGTATATACGTATTGTGCGCCAGTTGTCGAGTCACATACTGCAGCAGCGAGCCGACTTAGGAACCCCACCCGAAACGATACCAAAGGGGGTTGTGGCGCAACTCGAGCCGCTCCCGACGCTCGCGGCCATTCAGGCTAAGCAGTATAATAGGGACGAACGGGATGACGGCAAGCCCAACCCTATGTATGCCGGACACTACCCTTATATGACATTTCTCCCTTTAGCCCGCCCGACCTCGGCCGACCTCGCCCGACCCCACCCCAACCGGGATCTTTCTAGGGCTGCCTCTCCCTCTCCCGCTCTCTCTCTCTCTCTCTCTCTCTCTCTCCTCTTTCTCATTTTCTAAATTTCGGCAGATCCGCTCCTCGCTCCTCGCTCCTAGCTCCTCGGCCCCTGCTTACCAACCTTACTTCGCCCGGTCTACATGCATCCCTTTCGCTCTTTGTCTTTATTACCGACGTTCAGGGGACTTTTCTAACTCGTAAAGATGGGGGTTTCTGCTTTTTATTGTTACTCGCAGTCAGTTGTTGAGGAGAATAGAGGGATTTTTGGGGTTACTGCGCGAGAGAATTTCAGTTTTATTAAGAGACTTCGCCCACTTTATCTTTTCCAGTTGGAGTGTTGATCTGGTTTTTTTCCATCTTTTTTTCTTTTTTTTTTTTTGCCTCAAACTGCCAAGGCGTATCCATTTTGTGGTAGAAAATGGCGGTACAATCGGAAACGAAAGATTACTCTCCTAGAGATTTGCAACTACTGTTTAACGCTCGCTGATAATCATCAATTTTCCTCGTAATGAGCACATTCAAGGCCTTCCTTCTCCACGGCTTAATGCGCATACACGTAGATATACAAACGAACGAGGCATTGGGGCAGCCACTCGCAATATACCATTTCACGATTGATGAAAGTCATTAGCGTTGATCGGACTTACACGTTAATACCATGGACATGGCTTCAGAGCGCAGTCCTATTATTACAGTATTTCTATTTAAATGACTGTTGTAGTTAACATTTCGTATTATATTTAATGCAACAATAGTCTCTTCGATTGTCCCTTTTAATTCATCAAATTTAATTAAACGCAAGAATAAGAAATGATTAAAGTAATATTATTAACATTATATCATTTATCAATGGATAAGGCAAATAGAGCAAGTAACATAATGAAAAAATTTCGTACAAACTTAAATCGACAAAGAATTTCCGTCGTACATATGTGTATATATATATATATATATTCTTTTTTTCTACGATTCTAATATTTAAATTGAATATACCGTGACATAAATGGACTTGCTAAGATGGAGGCCAAACATCAAGAGCGTCCTAAGTAAAAAATTAAAATAACAAGAACAGTTGGTCAGAATTATTAAAAGGGATAATGTAGTTATATTTCGTTGGTAATAATGCAAAAAGTCATATTAGTTATTCGGAGCTGATAAAAGGTTCCGTGAAGGAAAACGTTTCCCCATAGTTAATGAGCTTATATCTGACTTCATCAAAGCATGGGGAGCCAGCTGTAGTAATAATAGAATAAATGAAATCTTATGGCCGGCATCGAGGCGACGAATTTTCATCGGTTACCCTAGACATCCGGCCGGCGACATTCCTTGTCGAATGAACTTATCATCGTGAGCAGTCGCGACAAAGATTTTAATCTCGTATAAGGTTGAAAAGTCCGTGGAGCCATTATTCCGTGATCCTGCGTGAGCTCCTGCAAGTTCGCTTCTTTTCTTCTAATCCGTGATGTGCGCCCGTCCATTCGGGTTCTCGTAGGGTCGGGAAAAAGGGGATAGCCGATGGACGCACACCAACTAAGCCCCGTTACATGCCCGTCGCGTAATATAAGTCATACGTAAAGGCAATGACGGCAGGGACGGAGTGTAAGAGTTTCAGTCGATTGGTCAGTGTGTAACAGAGTCCCCGAGCATCGGCTTCCTTTCACTCTCCCGCCGCCCTAACCGTACCTACTCGCGCACACGCTCGTTCTCCCTCTCCCCTCCTCCTCTGTTTCTCGACAGAATAGCCATTCCAAAGATCACCTTTGGAAGGGAACAGAAGCTACTCGGCCGTCGGTATCTCGGCCCTGTCTGTGTTCGTGTGTCCGGCAAGGAGCGAGAGGTCAAGGGGTTGGACAGCTGCCGTCGGACGGTTATGCAACCTACGGCGTTTGTTGCGATGCATTACCCGGCCGAAGGGTCCAGCCGAGACAAAGGAGCAGCGGATTCGCGCTCGGTGTAACTACCTACAAATCTATCCCGGCATAAAGAGACTCGAGGACATAATATGATAATACTGGAGATGTTTAGAGAGACGGGCAGAGAGTGCTGCGCGCTTCTTCTACGAACAAGCAATAAGGTGGTAAAGAGAGATGGAGAGAGATCGAGAGAGAGAGAGAGAGAGAGAGAGAGAGAGAGAGAGAGCATAATGGCGATGTAAGCAACAATGAGGGGGGAAGAAGCTGTTGTAGCCAAAGAAAGAGATGTTTCAAACGAAGTTAACATGTGGACGGGAAGGTATTGCCGAATTGGGCATATGTAGCATTACGTCATTTTTACCTTTCGAATCGAGCGGAAATTACATAAACTATGCTTTATTTATTCAACGTCCCACTTAAAATATTTGTGAAACTGTTGATAATTAAAATACGATTGGGCAAGTGGTGGCCAAACATTTGGTGAAACTCAATACGCCTCGGCCCGAATGTCCCGATGCGCCGCCAACACAACATATTGAACATTTTCATTGTCATATATTTATGATTATTAAGCTGTAATGCTTTATAAATGTCTTCCGACACTACTTTCCCAATAATAATTACATACCAAAATATATAATTTTCTCTTATTAATGTCTTTAACATAAAATATTTTGAGCTTTCAATGCAAATTGATTTTGAAAGTTACGCGATTTACGTAAAATATATATACATTTAAATTATTATTTATCGATCACGATTGCTTATTCGTAGCAGAATGAATCGAACATTTGATCTAAATTATTTGATCACGGAAAGCTTCGCATTGTTAACGTATCCTATATGAGAAGAGTATCGTTGCTGGATCTATACGCGATGGCGTCAATGGTAACTCTATTTCCTGGACCTTTTCTTTTCAACCACTGTAAATGAAAAAAGATGATCACGAGAGACGGTAGAGTAGGATAATTATTTCGTCGACCCTCGTAAATGAAGTTATGAATGCGTGAAATAAACGTCGTGTGTGGCATCTTTGGAGCTTTAAGCGAACGAAATGAAAGGAAATAGAAAGGATTAGAAGTTTCAGATGAATATGCCTGATAAATAATCCATTTTAAACGTCATAGCAGACGTTTTCTGTCCATTTAATACCGATACCAATTAGATGCTCGTTATTTTCTTATTAATTCTGGTTGTCGAACCAGAAAAAAATATAAACTACTGAACGTACTGCAAACGTTTGATTTTTGAATAACTAAATTTGATAAATATTAAAAACTTTTTGATTTATGGGAATTTGTAGGAAGATAAAAAAAAACAATGAATAAGTATTGTAAAATTCATTATAAAAATCCATGCATAATTATATTGCGAAAAAAATTCGTATGTATAATAAACGAGGGAATTAAATGATCTTATAAAGCCATCAAGAGATGTCCCTGATTCCGAGGTACTGACGCAAATAAATCATTGAAATAGAAACATCGTCATAATAAAAAAACGATCATAATACATCCCTAATTCCCTTTCAGCCTTTACCATAAAGAGTTAACTTGTACGTGCCGTAGAAAGGAACGCGTGCGTTCGACAATAAGCACTCGATTATCCCTCCAGGATTCTATCAATAAAGCATATAAAAAAAAAAAAAAAAAAAAAAAAAGAATAAAGGGAAAAATCTAAAGGGTAACCGAAGGACCCGACGCACTAAGGGTAAGATTTTAGGGTTAAAATTGGCTGCACGTCGATAATTCGTCGTCGGTGACTGAGCGCCGGAACAGGTACGTGGGCTCGACACTCGGTTAAAAAAGGGGGAAAGGTCAAAAAGGCCCACGAGCTGGTGACGATGAAAATAAAAATAAAAAAAAAGAGAGAGAGAAAAAAAAGAAGCGGAAGGAAGCCACGCGCACGCGTTCAGGTAGTGAATGTTTACCGAAAGGGTGCACGCGAGATTCGTAAAGAGAAAGGCACACGGTGATGAAGAGGGGGGAGAGGGGATGGGGGGATGGGGGTAAAGCTCATAAAATACCTGTTAGGAAGGCGCCTAAGAGAGAAACAGCGGATGAAAGGTACTTTATGTATCGGCCGAGGGGATGTACGCTATACTTTATATATATTTTCTAATGGGCGGACGGAAGCGGCGCGATGAGCGAGAGAGGAGAGGGAAAGGAAAAAAGGGTAGGCTACCGACTACCGGCGCCGAGAGTTTATTGGCCGTGCGATTTAGAGGGAACGGGGAATGGGAACGAGTTGAGCACTCAATGAGTATATGACGCAATATTACGCATTCTGATTCGCATTATGACCTACGAACGAGATTTCATCTAATGGCCCCAATATTTCCCCCCGAAAAGGTATTTCCAAGCTATTAGAAAACAAGTATATTTTTTTTTTATTTATTTTTTTTTTTTTCACTACCCTCTCTGTCCGGATGAATTTAAACGTCGTTAAAATACCATTTACGTGCGTACGCGCTGAATTTATAAGCTAGTCGGAGTGGAAAAAAGCCCCGTAGGGGCAGCACGAAACATGTCGTTGACTGTCACGATTTCGACTTGAACTTTTGGTCGCACATACGAGCAGCAATTAAATAGTCAATTATTCGGTCTTGTAGCTTGAGTCTCGTTGAAACACGAAACGGACCTTTCGTTACGACATGGTGCTTAATTTCTTATTCCGTTTAATGCGCAATGTATCGTAATTATTATACAGATGTAATAATAGTCATTATTTACAGTCTATGGCGCCTCGCTCCTTCGAAGGAAATTTTTTAATATTCATTTGCATATGCAAAAAAAAAATGCAAAAGAAGAAATTCGTAAGTGCTTCATAATGATAATTGTTCTTTCTTTCTTTTACTTCTTTTTTTATTATTATTATTATTATTATTATTATTATTATTATTATTATTATTTAGATAAAATATCTGGAAAACGTTTGAGACTATTTAACAACAATAATTGATCTGAGGTAAAATACATGCAGATCTAACCGAAAGAAAGTTGTTACGAAAATCATGATACTTTACATAGGGATAACTATGGCTTGATAACGATGAATTTAAATAATATTATTAAAATGCGTTAGAGCGGCGCTCGCAATAGTCGTAATAGCAATCTTGTATTCAATTATTGCAAATGACGATGAATCTGACTAGTTGAAATGCGAAAACTATGCTGAATAAATTGCGCGAAGGGAAAACACGTCGACGCACGCAAAGAGAGAAGCGGAGCCCTCCCTTTATCTACGGGAATTGAAGAACTTACTGTTATTAGAGACAGTAGGAGTCTTAATAAACCCTTTGGCGTCCCTCTCCTTATATATATGTATACGTGTATACTTAACCTTCGATCGCGATCGGAAAGGGCGACGCGGCGGCAGTAATAAAGAGGAGCGAGCGCGAGGGGGAGGGACGGGAGGACGGAAGGCGCGTGCATCGGCCGTCTGCCATTAAGTGGGCGGTAAATTATTGTTGTAGAAAGCACCGGCTCATCCGACATTTGCGCGACCGCCATAGTCGATAAATGCGGAGGGCTCGCAACTCTCCCACGAATACCTTATTTATTAAAACGCGATTGACGCGAGGAAGGAGCAGGAAAACGACCCCCGCCCCCGCGGACATATTATCCGCTCTTTAGACATTAATGCACGACGATCGATGTTTCTCTCTCTCTCCCTCCCTCCCTCGCTTCTTTTTTTTTCTTTTTAATTTAATTAATAGCGCCATTCGTCGACTATTACAATAATTAAATGAGCTCCCGATAATACTGCGTAACTGCCCGCGTAACTGCCAAGCTTCATTGTCCGTTAAATTAACGAATTAAAGGCTTTTAGCAAAAACAAGTGCACGGGAGCATAAACGATGACCCCTTCGCCAGTTTTTTTCATTTTTTGTTTTGTTTTGTAAAACGCATAAAGGGTACGATGTCGATTTAATGAGCCAATGCTGCGACTGCAATTGTCCCGAGTACTTGCTTTACTGACATTAAGTCAAATATTTTCCGCTTTACTTTCTTGTATTAAATATAAACGGCTCTTTGTACTGCAGGTATATTTGTAACTTAGGCGACTTAAGATATAAAGAGAGGCTGAATATTAAATAACTTTCAAATTGGTCTGTAATTGAAATCTTTGAATCGTGAATGATTCAGCGCAAAAAAAAAAAGAAGAAGAAGAAGAAGAAAAAAGAAGCTAAGTAGCTGAGGAGGCGAAATCTTAAATCAGTATAAGTAAAAGGGTGCAGCTAGATCAAATTAGATACGGATAATGAAGATTGAAGAGAAAAATGAAGCATGTAAACGGGTAAAAAGTACACGGGAGAGATCGGAGGAGCCTTTTTAGTATAGTGGTGGATGTATGGCGGTAGTGAATGCCGAAAGGGGGAAAAAGGGTTTCGCCGGAGGGGCTTTCCCGCAGCATAAAGACCGAGGCACGACCGAGGCACGACCGAGGCAGGTCAAAAATTCACCTGTAAAGGATCGCTCAACCCTTCGGGCCTGCTCGCCCCTACACAACCGTGTAACTAACTCTCTAGCTCTTTCTTTGAGGCACCTGCAGAGTATTTAGGCTGAGGCATTGTCGGGCTACCGCGTCAGAACGAGCGGGAGAGAAGCCGAGGAAGAAAAAAAAAGTGGGAAAAATAGCGAGCACAGGTAGAGTGACGCGCAGGTAGTGGAGCCGGTAACCCTTTTTCCCCCGAATGACACGATTCCGTGTGGTCGTCCTCTCTCCCAAAGGATTCGAAAGCGCGTTCGGGTTAAAATTGTCCCGCTCGTCCGAGAAATTTTACAGGGCGAAAAAAAAAATTGGACTGCCTGCAACGGCAAAGTTTCGCTTTTTTTTTTTATACCATTTTTTTTTCTTTTTTTTTTTCCATACCGTAGTTATTCGAATCGAAGCTCGGGACCCGTTAAGTTTTCTCGGTAGAGCTCGGCGCGCATTTTCTCTCGGCAAGAACTACGCTTTCCAAATCCCTTTCGAGCCGTTAAAATTTATAAACTTATTCAGAGTTTCCCTAAGGCGATAAAAACATCATTTTTCGTTCATTAATTGTTAAGTAATTGACTTTGATGATGAACTTTGCCTTTGCCCCTCCTCCCCCCCCGTACGGGTCACTTCAACGTTGCCTTACCGAATTTTATACGTACGTAGACGCTCACCTGAGATAATTTTAATACTTTATTATCAACAATTGCCGTAAAGCATAAAATAAATTAAATAAGAAAAGGTTATTGTTGTTAGAGATGTTATAACATAACTGGCAGGGTCAAATGTTAGTTAGTATTCCGGTCGGTCGGTCAAAGAGTTTGTGTGCTTAAGAACTGACGATCGGGGAGAAGTATGAAACTAAGGGGTGTAATTTTTCTATTCGAACGAGCAGCCCAAGAAATAACGAAAGGTCACTCCAGCAGCCACAAATTAGACTGAGTTATGAGGGCGTGTGAGATGTGACCGAATAAAGCCTACGCAGAAAGAAGAAGAATGGAGCCAAGTTTTTCCAAAAGGGAAAAAAGGATCTTTCCTTCAGCCAGACTGACGTATTCTCAAGATATTTCAAAAGATTTACGTCTTCAAGGTTATTGCAGATTGACCTGCCATGTGGGCTGTTTATTTCTGAACCGTTACACTCGGATGGATCATTCAGCAAAGGGTTTAGCGTCCACGGTGCCGGCTCAATCCCTATGCAAAATCTATGTATTAATTGATGTTCTGACATTTCCAGCATTATTCAAGCATAAACAGAACAAGATTTCCCTTTATACTTCTTCATAATATAATAGAAATACCTTTTACAGAATAAAGATATTCTTTCACGAGAGCCAATTCTCATGAAAAAAGCACGCTTCTCACGGTCAATGCATCCATACAAAATCACCATGATTTGCACTAATTAAATCTTACAGCTACACGAGAAATACCTACAAATTATTTACAATATCTGTTACAGGCTTGAAGAGAAATAGTAATTCTCTTCTGTTAGCCTAGTTCGAACTAGGAAGTACGTTTATTCGTTAAAATTTAAAAGATGGAGTAATATCTTACAACATACAATGTATCCAATATGCAATATTTACTTGAAAATCATCTGAGCAAAATATATTTTATATACAAAAAAAATCTGCGATCATCAATATTTCGTTTAAGGTTTATTAAAGATATTTTTAACAATAAATAAATAAATAAATAATTATATATATATATATATCTATATTTAAAGCTTTTGTTACATAACGGAGGCACAAGTATTTACAATGTTCTATCCTATTTTCAAAACATTCATTATATAAATATAATAGCCGAGGCAAGGATAAATAATAGAGCACAATATTTGATCAGATTATTTGAATTCCCTGCGAACATTTCGTTGAGTAACAGAAAATCTCATTCGATGAAGACTTTGATGTTGGTGTGCTTCTTAAACGAGATTAAGCTATCGGGAAAAGAGACAAAACTTGAAGAACTTCTCGCCATTACTACGGCTTTCATACTAGTTTTCAAGAGCTTATCAGCTTTCTTTTTTTCAACACGATCACTACTTTTCTTTTTGACACTATCAACAAGAATAACTTTTGCCCTCCCTCGCAAAGGCTCTTTTTATCATATTATTAATAGGTAAGGTAATTGGGTGGAAATTTGTTTTCCCCTTAACTAAAAGTTATTGTTATAAAAATCTCGTAGTCCCTGAAGATTCGTAAGACTGAAAAATGCTGTCTTCAATGTCTTATTAAATCTCTGCAAATATTTAACTAATTGTTCTGCCGACGTCACTTTTTTTCAATACTTCGTTATACTTTTATATCTTATTGCGGGGCTGGAGAAACTTTACAAGAGAACAGCACGAGTCCAAAGCTCTTCTTACAACACTGACTTGTAAAACTTTTCGCACTTACTCCCGGCACTGGGAAAATAATAAAGATGGGCTTTATCATTAAAATTATTAAGATCTCCCTTCAAAATTATTAGCCAGGGCGGAGCAAACAATTCTCAAACTGTATACTCTTCATAAAAACGACGTTCTACACATTTTTTATTTAAGGCTCGAAAGATTAAAATACTACGAGTCCACTGACAATATTCTTTATATTTACGGAGTTGATCACGCTTTACCCGGTTTTCGTGACAATTAAGTGGCTACGGCTTACGTTTCATATTCACTTCAACGATTGAAATGTTATTTTCCATTGTTTCACTTAATATAAAATATTAAGT
This sequence comes from Ceratosolen fusciceps, assembly GCA_018883505.1. Lineage (NCBI taxonomy): Eukaryota > Metazoa > Arthropoda > Insecta > Hymenoptera > Agaonidae > Ceratosolen > Ceratosolen fusciceps. The sequence continues at coordinate 6,183,896 of RCIC01000005.1, forward strand.
CTGACTGAGAATGCAGTCGATGGAGGGCAAACGGAGAGCTCCTACTCGTCGATAGCGAATATACGTGGAAAGCTAGCGTGAAAATAGCTCAGAAAAAAGATCGTGGCTGAATAAGTGGATAAGTCGGTGGAGGGAAAGTGGGGATGCCGCCGTACTCGGAGTTGGAAACCGTAGGGTAAAAAATGTCGGAAAAGCTCGAGAGTCGGGAGAAGAAAAGAGCCGGGCCCGTTATTACTGTGGACGGGTGGACGAAAGGCCCCGGGGGAGGGCGGACGGTATAACATGTGAGTTCGCGCTTTGGCGCGCGAAACAATCAATAAGCATTTAAATCGTAGGAAGCGCAATATCACGGGGCGAGGAGCGGCAGAGCGACCTCCTGCTGTCACTCGGACCGCATCATCATTTCTTCTCTGGGAGCGGGACACGGTTACGAAGGGGAGGAGGCGCGAACGGCCGCTTTGGCCAATTTTACGGCGGCGTTGCGTCGGGGCGACCCTTTCTTCCAAGAAGCCGGCAATTAATCATCGGGGCCGTGCTCTTGAAATTTTGCGGCGCATGCGCCGAGGGCGCGAGGAGTTCTTAAGGGCCGCGCGATGCAACTGGACCGAGCGGAGAGCTCGAGGGAGGAGGGGCCGGTAAGGCCCCTCGAGTGGGTGCCAAAATGATCGATACGCTCGAGGAGCGCAAGGCAGGGCCAGTCATTATATCACTCGTTTACGCGGCGCAGATGGTCCCGGATCCTCGATCGGATCTCTTAACTCGATCCACGCCTAAGCGATCCTAAGCATTTCACGAGCCTTTCCATTCCTATTACCTGCTTTTCCACGAAAGCCCTTTAAAACAATGCTATTGTTCGGCCGTAGTGCGCAGTGCGCAGTCGGGCAGTAGTTCCAAGGTATCCCAACTCGACTTTTTCACAATTTCGATTGTAATCCGGATCCCTGTAATTTCCAATTTATACTAAAGGCTTGCTTGACGCTGTGTTCAGCGTTATCGTCTCTCGACATTCAAAGGAACGGAATAATCGACGAATCCCCTCGTTTACGAAGAAAGAAAACAAGCAAGGAAAGGCCAAATCAATCGGGCATTATTATTCCTCGATGTCCGCACAAAGGGACGATAAAACAATAATTAAATAATGCATGGGAGTGGAGTCGATCGAGGAAGCTGGAGTGCCACGTGTATTAAATGTATCTGGTAAAAGCAAACGCGGCGGCCTTTAGCGGAATCATAAATAAACGAGTAACGGAAAAGTGACGCGTAGTCTGGAAAAATCGGGGGAAGGAAGCCAGCCAGCGGTGCAACGAACGAACGAACGAACGAACGAACGAACGAACGAACGTGGCTGGTGGACGTGCATAGCGGGTTGCGTGGCCGGTGGACGGATAGGCTTGGGATTGCGTGAGATGCCGTGTAATATCGATCTCCCGTTCCAGCGCTCGGCTCACGGCGTCGTCTCTCTCTCTCTCTCTCTCTCTCTCTCTCTCTCTGTGGCTCTCTCGGGGGGTTAAGTAACGTGTGGGGTCGCGACGGCCACCAGCTCATTGGTCAGCTGCTGCAGTCTCCTCACCCCACCCACCCGCCCGGGCAACATCATTGTGGGCTGGAAGGGGGCAAGGCAAGCCTCAGAGCGAGAGCCAAGGGAAAAGCCAACGATGCGAAAGGGGCGAGCGCTGCGCGAGCTGCGCCTACGGTAAGGGGGTGGCCGAAGGGGATGAGAGCAGAGATGGTGGAGGTTGCGTTAACGTTTTTGGGGAAAAGCGCGTGGCCGGATTGTTCTTGGCCGGATCCTCGTTATGTCGCTGAGAGGGAACCGGAGAGAATATCGGCCATCGAGAGCAGAGCTTGGGGTGGAAGCCCAAGAATATTGGCTCTTCTATATTTCACGGATATTGCCCACCCCTTGCCTCTCTATTCCGTATCTACCTATAAGAATTTCGATTTAATTGGGTTGCGGATCATGAGCTCCTTTCTAAATGACTAACTTCTCGACACGGCCCTACGGCCATCAGTTTTACTGCAATGCCGAGAGAAATTAAACGTTACCGATGCGCCTCTGTAGCTTCGCCCTCTACATCTGGCCTGATTGATATTACTTACGTGCTCTCGATCCTTACGATACTCGAATAATTAAAACTGGCCAATACGAGTATAAAATATTGACGAATTTACTCTCGCCACTAACACACAGGCTACGAATGATCCGTACTCAAACGTAGCCCGTAGCCAGGATAGCCGGACAAGTAGAACTAAATGAAAATTCAATCTAGATTAGAGACGTTCCTTTATTTAATAACAATATATTTGTTATGGGCCAACTAATCCGCAATAATGTATCGTATCGTTGAAATTACAGATGAGATTCTGAGTCATTCTGTTTTTGAGTCGACGGATCGATAAAAGCCAAAGTATAGACGAAATTAGTCAATGTAAGAATAATTTACCCTCTTGTTGAGCAATTAATAAACAAAGATCTGACAGACCGAGAATGTAAACATTGCCCGTAAATGTATCTAAGAAGGACTTGACATTCAACTTGCTCTTAATGGCTTTTTTCCCTCCGTCTTCGACAACCCGATAAGATTTTTATTAATCCCTTCAATGCTCCTTAAATGCTCCGTTTTTGAGAAGTTTATGACGTCGAGCGATAAAGGTCGGGAGGGTGAAAGGAAGTAAGGAAGGAAATAAGGAAGTAAGGAAGTAAGGAAGTAAGGAAGTAAGGACGGAAGGAAGTAAGGGAGTAAGGAAGCTCGATAGAGGAAAAGCTTGAGAATAAGATAGACGACGAGTGGCGAACAAGGACATCGTCGAGAAATCCAATAAAGCCGAGAGAAAGGCTAGGACTAGAGCAACTCCACGAGGGTCATGCAGCGCGTGCAACCCCATGGCTTTAGCGTTGACGGTCAGAGGGAAAGGGGACGCGATCACCGGAGGAAAATCGAGAGGTCGAGTAAAAGTGTTTCTTCCTTCCTCGGGAAATAACGGAGTTTACCTCATTCTCGAAAATTGCTACGAACAAAATCCGTCTGCGGGCGGATGATATCGGCTTTCATGAGTCGGTGATCCTTATTTCTAACGCGTTATGTCCAACGCGATTAACGCGGGCCAAAGCAACGACGAGCCGAAACGTATAGACGTGCGAGCATTGTACACTGTAGCCCCGCTGCGTCAAATGATATTCTTCCTCGAGCTTATTATTTTGCAAAAACCTTTCATCCCTACCCACATCTTTAATGCACGCTTTACTTGCACTCATCCTCATCCTCTTTCTAAAAAGAGGTTTTCTATGAATAAATCCTTATATCATTTACAACGCGTACATTGACAATGTTTACCCTAGACAAAGTTCAAAGGAATTCTCGATACGTAATTACGTGTCCCGTTGGCTTCAATTACTCGGTATCGTTACAACGCTCAGTAATGTGTCTTATTCCGTACACGACTCTTGAAAATTTGAACAATGAGCTTTGAGTATGAGCAATACTCGGCTACATTATGGCTTCTTGTACCTTAATTTAATAGGTATTGAGGCTTTCTACGGGCGTGTCTTGATCATCAAAAAACAAAACTGTAAAGTAGGAGAGCTAATAAGAAGATTGGAAGAAAGGATCGGAAATATACTTGGAAAAGGCTTTTCCTCTAGGTTTTCCGCCCCCTAATGAAATATGAAAATGTATATAAATCATCGGTAAGGGAGGGAGGGAGGGAGGGATAAACTCATCAGAGTGAGTCGAGCCATCGAATTTCAAGGAAGAGTTTTATCCCCTCGCAACGCGAAATACACGGCTAACCTCGAGGAGAAAAAATATTTCATACTTTGATGGCGATTTTTCCCGGCTCGCATTCCACCCGGCCCTCTCTCTCTCTCTCTCTCTCTCTCTCTCTCTCTCTCTCTCTCTCTCTCTCTCTATCGGGTTGCATTCTCCTCGTGGAGGAATCCCCGCGCCTCGAGCCCCCGTGTCCCCCGGCGCGACAAAAGGGTCCTGTCCGCCGCTCCCGCTGGAATATTTCATATTTATTTCCCCGCAAGATCCTGCGACCTTATCGCCGCGGCCGTGGCTTAGGCGTACCCTCCGAACGTGCTTACAAGCGGAGTCGAGCCGGTGCCCGCCGCTCTGCCCGGACGGAACTTCAAAGGAGCTCCTTCGCCAGGAAGTTCGTCGCGCTCGGATAAAACTTCTTGGCCGAGGAAGATGGATTTCGGGGGATCAGCGGGAAGAGAGAGAGAGAGAGAGAGAAAAAAAAAGACTCAAGCCCGGGGGGCAGCTAAATGTCCTCGTACAAAAACAAAGGGGCGAGAAAATGGAAGCGGGACGGCGGTGAGAGAAAGAGAGGGTGGGGGGAGTGGTAGTTTGGAGGCGGAGTGCATTATTTACCCGGATAGTACGCAAGACGGATGGCGCGCGAAACTTTTGTTTTTTCGCGCACGGGGACGGGAGACAAGATCGCGAGAGGCGCGTGGCACGCACTTACACGCGCACCCTCGGCCTTTTGTTCCGCGTGGCGTCCTTTTGTCCTAATATGCGGCCGGGTCGAGGGGTGAGGCCTCGCGCACTTACGCGGGCTTCTTAACTCTGCCCCATCTGTACTTGTAATTGCAAGGTTAATTGCCAGCGCGGGACGGACTGCTTTTCCACTGGATTTAAACGTAATCCCCCATCACTGGACTCCATCAGGACGCTCTTCCCTATGACTCCTCTGCGCGCAATAACCTTTCGCTATCCACGCTGGATCTGCCCAAAAGCCAATTCAAAGCTAAAAAACGTAAGCGGGAATTTACGAGTCTTCTTGAAAAGTTGATAAATCGAGGTATTCGTTGAATAAACGTTGTTGGGGAGTAATTTTTATACTCGCGCTAGATTACGTCCAATAACCGGCTCGATACATTTCTTACTAAATACATTCATCCATGAATTATCAATTCACATCCATAATTACGTACTCATGGCCTTCCTCTAAGTATCGGCTTAGGGTTGCGCAACAAACGCGTTTTTACAATTACGTATTTAAATGGAGATACTCGACTGAATTTTATACTAATCAATAATAATGGTATTTCTTGACGATGAGATTATAAGTAAAATGACGGTCGACCCAGACGTCATAATATTTATAAACCCAAGAGCGTAAACTTTAGACTGCAGCTGTAATTTACCATTATAGTGGAATAATGCTTACGAGCTCGATGATCCAGATAAGCTAAATCGATGGTCGAGGAGTACGTTCTCTGACAAAGGAATTGGCCTTCGGACGTTGGAGAACCTAAAATGCTTTATTTTTAAATATCATCTATTATGCCGTAAATCGATTTGGAAATTGAATCACGTAGCGGTAAGACTCAACTTCTGTATTAAAAATACGTTTCGGATGAATAGCTCCTAAAAGTATGCATTCAATATGAAATAAAGCTCGGATGTACGACTAATAGTCGCAGATAGTGAAAGATGTTTTGATTTAAAAGCATCGAGTCGATTTATCATAAGTTGCAAAAGAGGGAAATCCGGGTAAAAATCATTGGAGGGAGGATATTAACGTCGTCGGGAGCTAAGAAAAGCCGGGAAAGGAGTATATAAGAAATGCGCGGTAGCTGCGTGTCTCCTGATAAATGAGTAGGCAGAAGCTCCTCTTTCTTCCCCGGCTGGCCGAAATTAAAAAAGATAATTGGCAATAATTCCTTGAAAGAAGTCGGATGGCGGGCAGGGGTGAAAGGCGCTTAGAGCCCATCCCCGCAGTCTGAGGCATAAAAGACGTAGACCTTATCTCTCTCTCTCTCTCTCTCTCTCTCTCTCTCTCTCTCTCTCTCTCTCTCTCTCTCTCTCTCTCTGCTGCTACTGCTGCTGCTGCTGCTGCTGCTGCTGCTGCGCTGAAGGAATCGTTAATCAGCCTTGATGTATATGACGCGCCCGGAGCCGAGATTCGAGAATTTTAAAGACCAATCCCCGCTCCTGGAGGAGGACAACTCTTGATAAAGAAGGTATTCTTCTCTTTGTGCGGACGCTTTGAAAGAGGAGGAGGAGGAGGAGGGGGAGGAGGTGGAGTAGGAGGTGCCGATGAATCGCGAGGCGAGACCTTTTCAAGAGACGAAAAGTATCCGTTTGTACACGTTGCAGAGACAATTACGGGTGAAAAAAGTGATGGGAGAACAAAATTTTCCTCGATTAATGTCGAAAACTCAGGACGAGGGTTACGAGACTACGGGACTACCAAGGACCTCCGACATTTGTTCTTATCCTCATTAATACAACGTAAACGAATAGGTTCGAATCGAATACTCATACAAAACTGCTTAAACGGCAACTATCCCATATATATATATATATATCCTGTGTAAAAAAAAAAAAAATCGTTATTCGTATCGTTATACTTATCAAGAGCTGATCGCGTAAAATCTTTACGAGCCGAGGAATAATGAAATTATCCCCGTACTCATAAAATGTATCTAAACTGGCCGATGATTTCTTATAAAATCTCATTAAATAAACGGCATTAAATGTCATTAAATGTCGATAAAGTAGGCAATGATTATCGGGCTAAAGGGCTCCATCTCGTTCGCCGTAAGCGCCACTCGAATGAAAAATCGAGCGCCTCCGTTTAGCCGTGGCGGGGGCGGGTGAGAAAAGGTAAGCTTTGGTAGATCGGCGATTAATCGCGGTCTTAATTTTTCACTCGATCCCGGGGTGCGGCGATGCCAGCCGCAGAAGCTCTCGCGCGCATCCGAGACAATGCGGCATCATCTCGGACAGCCGTGCCCCTGAAGAGATATAGAGGCGGCACAAAGGGCTGCTGCCCCCTTGGAACAAAGGCCCGACCGAGACCCGCAAAAACGTTCCTCTACGTTCGTAACCAAAGCTTCCACGGACGTAGCCAGCGGTCCACCGTGCCTCCTCCGCCGCATCCTCCTAATTTATCATGGAAATTATCGTCCGCTCGCTTGCGAGGAGATTCTAGGGTCTGTGTCCGGCGCATCTCTCGGCCCTATTCATCTTTTTCTTTATTCTTTACTTTTTCTCCTTTTTTTTTCTTCCTCCTCTTTATTTTGTTCTCCTTCTTTTGCCCCGTCTTTAAAAACCCTTCGTTACTCGTAGCCAGCACGTAATAGGTTTTCTCGGTGAATTAAATTGAGCGGAGCTGATCGGCAGATTCGGTAAGGATTTGAAAAATTATTTTCAGATCCTCGAGCCAGTCCACATTGCACTGGTGCTCTCAGCAAAACCTCAAGAAAACCAAACGTAATCGCAAGAAAGCCACTTTTACTTTTATGGCTAAGCCTTTTTTTTTTTTTTTTTTTTTTTTTTTTTTTAATACAATAACTTACAACGCTTGTTGGAATATTCACATAATTCTATCGCGTTAATCGGTTTTCAGAAAACCGTCAGCGGTCGTGTCGGCTACAGTTATAAAAAAGTTACCAAACGACAACGGTTTGTCATTGATCGTTGATCAGATTTTAATTGCACCCCGGAGAAATTATTTTCTAAAATTAAATACCATTTTCTACGAGGGATTATTAATTATTTCAAAAGTATAGAGAGCTGCTGGTCTCTGGTGTATTTTAAGACGCAAGACAATTTGTGGCGAAAAAAATATTCTTATCTGGTAGGGATACATGAGGTAGAACGGTAATTATAAAAGACGTAATATGAAGGTAATTATCCTTGGATGCGTAAGCTATTAGTTAGTTGTAAGCACGAACGGGAAGAGGGTAATATCTCGTCATTCGCTGTCGCTGCTGTGCCTCTCCCCGCTCCGCTCCTCTTGCCAATGACAGATAAATTAATTTTTTTCTGATTAATCGTGCTCACCCTCTCGTGCAATCACCATTCCCTCTGCTTTTCTCATTAGCTCACGCTACTCAGATTCGCTAGATCTGCAAGTCTAATCTAATTAAAAAGGATTTCGCGTACTTAGCTACGCTTGCAGCTCTCTCTCTCTCTCTCTCTCTCTCTCTCTCTCTCTCTCTCTCTCTCTCTCAATGTCGTTTCCAAACTTTATAGAATAAAGCAGAAACTCTTCGACTTTCCACTTCGGCTACTTTGTTCAACTTCCACTTTATGTACCAAGAACTTTAAATCATATCTTCTTTGCATTACACTTCTTCGGCTTCTTCTTTTCCTTCTCAATTCATTGGCTTTGTTATTATGCTTTTTTAACAAGTAATAAAATATAATTCAGTATTCCAACTCCTTTTTCCCCGACTTCCTTTAATTACTACAATCGTCTCGTATTTATTATCGATTGCGCCAAGAAAATAAGTTAGTACTTTGAAAATCAGCAAAGTGTAATTGAAGAAATAAATGAACAAATGACCACCTTTTTCCTTCTTCTGAGCGACCAAAATATAATATTCTGCACATTATAATGATATGCAATGTACAATTAAATTTAAATCCTTTGAGAAAAAATATACATTACATCTCCAGTTTATTGAGTTTATTTACAAAGTCATTACGTATAATTACATATTTGAAGACTAGGATTGGACTATTTAAACGAAAATTAAAGCTTATCGATGCAACTGAACCCACTCTCTCACTCTCTCTCTCTCTCTCTCTCTCTTCAAATTTACAACCTAAATTAAAATCGTTTAGCGATTTTTAACGGAACACAGCACTATCCAATCTCTTTTCAATCCTTGAAAACCATTTGCCTTGACTCTCATTACCCTAAAGCTTTCGAGCATCCCATTATTCCCGATCGATTTTTCCTTTATTATTATTTTTCTCATCATCTGAAGTTTTCTCTCCCGAACTATAAAAAAGCTATATAATTGAAATTAAATTTAGGAAAATGAAAAAATCTTATTCTGATTGATAAAAAGATTTTCCTATAAATGATTCGATTTTCTTTTTCTGTATACATTTTTATATAAAATTCTTGTAAAAAAAAGAAAAAAATATTTAGTCGGCATAAAAATATTTAAAAATTGATAAAAAAAATATAAAAAAAACTATTTGCAATGAACGTTATTAAGTTAAAATCTGAAGAATATAAGGTTGAAATAATATTCTGCAGTAAAGAATTATAGAGTTTTAAAAATAAAATTACGCTAACGGTAACGTGAATAATAAACTTGAAGTTTCCGGTTACTTTTGTACAGAATTTGAGCATTAATAATGACTTAATTAGAAATTAAGAAAAAACTCTACGATTTGGGGTTTGTGCAGCACGTTTTCTTATTTGTTTCCCGTGCTTCTACAAGCCGAAGAAAAGAAGAAAGGGAAGAAGGTATAAAATTGAATTTCCCTTGGTGTCTTACCAAACACTCTTCCTTAATTACACAATTCAAAGTTCAGTTTTTCATTTTCGAGAGAATCCCCCGCCTCCATCGCCCCTCTCCCGTTATTTCTTTAAACAGTAACTGGCTGTTGGTTAAAAAAAAAAAAAAGAAGAGAAGAAAGATGAGGAACTCGGAAAAATAGGGAAGGAAAAAGAAAAAAAAAACGAAAGAACGATAGGGAGGAGAAGCTCGAGCAACTCTTAAAAGCCTTCTCCTTTTTTTCTGAAAGGATTTCCCGCAAATTTCTCCTTCATCTGCGTCGAAACTTTTATCCTACACCCTCGTTCATACACACACGCATGCGCCTTCAGCTATACACGTGAAGGCAAGCAAATATTCCCGTATATATATCGAAGCACACGAATATAAAAATAAACATATACTTTGAAAACTAAGAAAAAAGAATGAAGCCGGCGGCGGCGTCGCTGCCGGAATTAATTATTTAGGGGACAGAAACAACTATTCTCTCTCTCTCTCTCTCTCTCTCTCTCTCTCTCTCTCTCTCTCTCTCTCTCTCAACGGCCTTTGTGGAAGAAACCGCCCTCTACCTATTCTGCTATCGCTTCTTATGACTATCTTCTCTTGCTCTTTTGCCCCTGTATATTTTATGGTGTTCCTTCTCTCATATTCATTCATTTATCGCTATTCTTTAACCCGAGGGTGACGATATAATCATGGCTAGTGGGTAGAAAACCGGGAAAGTAAAGAAAATGATAAAGAAAGTAAAAACATAGGGGAAAGAACGAAAAGGTGGGACGGGCTGAGAGAGAGAGAGAGAGAAGTCGGTAAAAGTAAAAGACGTTTCAAGTATTCATATTTTCATTACGTTCGAACGCAAAACTCCTGTTTCTAAATAAGCTGAACATAGCAAAATAATGCGTGGAACTTTTCTCGTATTTTATACACATAGCTTAGGATGTCCCTCTCATAATATATTTTAATGTAACTAAATATATTATGTACTGTTGTGCACATTACATTTAATTAAATGGACATGATTTCTTCGCCCAATGCTAATTAATAAAACTATTATTATATTGTTTATATATATATCACTCACTTCGGTTTTATCTTTCTTTTTTTTTTATAAAAGAAGAAAAATAAAAATATAATGTTTACGGCCGCGTCGAATTTCCGACCTTCTAATATCATGACTGAGACATCAATAACTGTACACTTGATTATTCAAGTTCATACTCGTATCGTCAACGTAATAAAAACTGTACCTATAACTATTCTAAATACGTTGTAATATATTAATTGTATGCAGTATTGTCGATAATTACATTGAAATAAGTGGCAGTATTATGTCTTATAATTTTTTATAAGTTTGGTAATGGCAAATAGCGTATTCCAGTATTGTTAATTGACATACTGGAAAAAATATTAAATAAAAAAACAATCCATGATTTTTAATTTTAAATTAATCGTTAATAATCGTGTATGATAAATAACTGGAAAGGTAAGATAACGTTATTCCGAGTGACGCGTATATTTTCATTAATATTTTATGAAAATAAGAAACGGGTATGGATAATTAGTAAAGAAAGGATGGAGTTAACGAAAATGAACAAATTCAAAGAATCTGTTAGCGCAAGTCAAAGACTGTTAAGCATAAACGAAGCGAAAGGCGCAATAAAACCGGCTTCACTTTCAAACGAAAGAGCAAAGAAAAAGAAAGAGAAAAGGAAAAGAACAATAATCAAAAGCTCCGAATTCGTGGTAAAGAAAACTCATCAAGAAACAAAAAAGATAAATCAACGAAAGGGGCCATTGTGTTTGGGAAAGCGCAAGCGCATCGCCGGTGCAAGGTGCGCAGTGCACGCGCTGCATAACTAAGGGGGGGGGAGGTGGTGGCTGGGTGCGGACCGAGGGAGGGAGGATGAGAAGTAAGGCGAGACGAGGACGAGGATGAAGACGGAGGCGCCGTGCGTGATTAATGGCGCCAGGGAGATCGGGAAAGGTGTCGACGAGCCCAAAGGAATATTCCAGACCCGGCTCCGCGCTCACTGGATTTACCAAAGCAAAGCCTTTCCGAAGGGTACATAATCCCTACGGGTGCATCTTTGCATATAATACCGGCGCATGCTCCTATTAAGCCCCCCGGAGCCTTATCTCCACGAAATAATGCATTCGAACAGCAATAATGCATGCGCACGAGCATTAAAATAAGTCGTACGTATGCGCGAGGGGGCAGGAAGCGAGCGCACGAGGGTCGCGGAGACGGGCACTGGGATTAATTAGGCAGGTACGAGCAGCCGCCTCCTTCGCTTCCTGTCCGTCTCCGGATCGTGTTCGCGATCTTCCGAGCGCCATTAGGAACAACGGGAATTTTAATAATTCCGTTTTCCCCTAATCTAGCTCGTTTGCACTGATTCGAAAAACTCTTTGTCCCTATCGAGATAATCAAGCTCGTAAGATGTTAAAATCCCCTTTTTTGGCTTATTTTAAGTATAGATTATTATAGATGCGCAAGTATGTCTGCGGGCGATTCTTATCTTCTTTCGCTGGAACATCATTTTTACCCACAGATTTCCTATTTTGCGAATTCTAAAAGCTGCCGCCTCGCCACCCCGTGCTCGTTTTCTCCCCCGTTTCGCATTAATAGAAATCCGATATTCTCCGATCGACGATTCTACTTCCTTCGATTCATCGACAAAACTAACTCTTAAGCCGACTATTAAACTTATTCTTTCTACGATAATAGTAATAATAATAATAACAACAACAACAACAACAACAATTGCAGTGCTGGACTGAAAAGATTTTGTTTCGTTGAAACGACGTGTACGGGCCTCTCTTAGCTGCTCTTGTATTTTAATTACAGGAAGGGTTGAGCTCTAATGGCAGCATAATCTCGTGGGCGAAGGAAAAAACCAAGTTAAATATTAAATGGCTCCCGCCTCTCGGTAATCCTGTTCAGTCTTGCATAAAATTAAATAGGGGTAAGCGCGTAATTTACCTCGAATGACGAAATTGCTATAATTAAAACCCTACATTACGGACAATAATGTCTTTATAAAACAAGATTTTATTATTCATATCCCGACCAGTGACCATAGAATTTCCGGGAAATTTTAGAATTCCATGAATGCAAATAAACAAATTGCATGTCCTACTTTATAATGCACAATCGTAATGAATTCAAATTCGTGTTATTTCGATGTCACGCGCCGGCGTGTAAAGTAGGTTCTCTTTAAGAAGAAAATATTAAAAACGATACGCAATGTAATACGTATCGTGAAATCTATTGCCATTTTAAGAAAAGAAAAGAAAAGAAAAAAAACGTTCAATATTTTTTATTTAACGAATTTCGAGCAATTGACATTAACTCGATAAACTCAAAAGTCTAATATCAATTTAGAGTCGAGAGGGAAATGCGTTAGTAAAAGAAAGACTATACAGTTCGCCAAGGTGAAAAGCTACTGCAGCACTTTCGGCAAACCCATCTGCTGCCTCGATAAATAACCATGAAAAAAGTAAAGAAAAGAAAAAGCAAAAATATGATTGGAAGCAGTACTCGAGTAGTAGTAGTTAACTTTGCCAATAGCAGTAGCAGTAGCGGTAGCAGTAGCGGTAGCAGTAGCGGTAGGAGTAGCAGCAGCAGCAGCAGCGAGTCAAAGGGAATCCGCTATTTGGTGGATTTAAGAAGCTACGTCGAAGTAAGGAAGGAAAAAAAGGATAAAGAGAAACGAGCAGACCGGTGTGAAAGGGGTACGGAAACGAGGTTCCGCCTCTATTTCCGTCACTGGCCTATCCAGTGGCGCGCGCTCGTCAAGCCGAGCCGAAGTACCGTAATGCCACTTCGTGGAAGGGTTATGGCAAACGAGCGTCCGGCGCCTCGATTGGTCGGCCCGAGCGTTCTAACGGCTTTCTATCCCCTCCCTCCGCCCTTTAATTTAAGAAACCTTGGCGGCCATTTTGAGTGCCTGACCCCTTTCGCCAGGTACACTCGAGCCTGCCTCGCCTCGAGCCTACCGCCGCCGACGTTCTTATCCCTCGTTCGCCTACGCTTTATGCATCCGAAGGGCGGGGAGGGGAAACAAAGAATGCACGTGACGTGGTATCGGCGAATGAGCGTCTAGCATGAGCGAATTACTTATTTAAGGGACGGGACGGAACGACGTTCGTAGTTCCGCATTCGCTGCTTTACCAAGTAATACTTATTCCCCGGGTCTTCCCTAATGAATATATTCTCTTGCTTGCAATGCTCGCTTGCCTCCGTCTGTCTCTTACCACTCGGAAGAGCTTCGTGATCTGAGAAACGCAAATAGGAAGCTACGATTTGTCGACGGCGCGGGTGCCCGCGGCTCGAGGGTGGTGGAAACCTTCTGCTTTACGCTCGCTTATGCGATATTCTTATCTATAGCCGAGCAGTCCCCCTCCTCCTCCTCTTCTCGATCGATTCTAATTGCAGCGAACCAACGGTCGCATTGTGCATTATGCCGGCCAACTTGATAATTGAAATAATAAAGAATTGTTACAATTTTTACATAATAATTATACGAGCTATAATAAGTGTAGAGTAACTGCGGCTGCTTAAAAATACGCCAGTCTATACGTGTATGCAGTTGTTGTGCCGGCGGAGCGAGCGGCATAAAAATAGCATAAAAATAGGAGGATAATTAATAAGTAAAGTAGAAGAAGAGCGGACTGATTATCTATCCTGCGAGGAGGTATGGCTTTAAAATTTTACGAATCCCTCCTTCGGGCGGTAGGGGACGGTGGGGTGGGGGAGGCGTTGGGTAGGGAGAGCCGCAACCTCCATTCGATTCGTTATTAAAGCTAAACAACGAAGCGAGCGGTAGATTAATGAATAGGTTTAAAAATAATGAGGAGCGGAAAGGGAGAAACCGCGGAGGTCCACAACATATAAAATGCGACAGCCGCGTTGAAAAGTAGGCGCATCCGCAACTGCACGCGCCGAAGCTGAAATTCGAGTGGCAACAATAGGCTGCGGGTGACAATGGCCTCTAAGTGGACTTTAGCCGTCGAACAGAGTGCTCGAGCATATGTCGTCGTCGGCTCTTGCTCGAGGTCCTCCTTGATCTTTCCTGGGCCACCCGTTACCGGGGCCGCCGCGTGTGGGAGATTATTGGGGAGAGAAGCTCGCGATCGAATGCGCGGGCACGATTTCTTCTATCCCACCTGTGTCCCCGTTGCCTTAAAATAAAAAAAATATTATAATAATAATAACAACAAAAACAATAACAATAACAAAGTGCATCCCGTCCCCGTCGCCATGACGACTCTATCTTACACCCCCCCCTCCAACCCCCTCCACCCCCCTTTCCCCCAATCACCCGACCCACCCCCTCACCACATCGCCGATCTTTTTATCTACGATCCCGGCCTGTCGTCGTGCCTTGAATTCATCAGCTCGATTATTCAATGGCGATTTATTTCCGTTTCACTTTATCGGCCCGCATGTTTCATCCTTCTGCCTCGTCCTCGTCTCCCTGGAGGATGAATAAGGAGCTTCGGACAAGGGAATTTAAGGACGTGCCGAAAGGAATGCTTACGAGTTCTATTAACAAATCCCTTAAGTTTATTTGAGCATTTTCGTCACTTGATCACTTTGTAACTCATGCACCCGACATTATCGAGACGACGAATCAACGACTCGTACTTTATCAAAAGCACATCTAACGCTGCCTTAAAATACTATTCTCTTTTTTTCTCCGTCCTTCCTTCCTTCCTTCCTTCCTTTCTTTCTTCCTTCCTTCCTTCCTTCCTTCCTTCCTTCCTACCTTCCCTCCTCCCTTCCTTTCATACAAACTGTCTTTTGTATAACTGGCATCACTAGGAAATGCCTTCTTACGGCGTAGAATATCATATACGCTCGATCGGTCGATTTAAATGAATATTGACTAAAACACCCAACCACTCACTTCATTCTCAGCTTTACCTCCTAATTTTTTACGTATTCTCTATGTTAAATTTTATAGGCAACGTTAGGCTTTCGTCGTATCTGTTGTTTCGTGGTATCTTTTTCACTCCATCGGTTCCCTCCCCGCACAATTAAATTTCTACGAAATTCGCTGTTTTGAATACTCGATCCTGTATTGACAATCCATGTCTCGAGCAGTTCTTTTGATCTGGATAAAAATAACAAGACGACCGATCGCTCGACCAAAACAAACAGTCTCTCAAAGCCCCTGCAATATAGACATTAGAGTGGGGGGGGGAGGAGAAAAAAACGAAGTATTTTCATTAGTTCATTCTAAAACGTTTATAAATTTTTCTATCGAATAGTTATTCTCGCGAATACATAATAAAATAAATGTACTCTTGATGATATCTACCATACGGATAGTGCTTCTAATGATAATCATGGGGGCTTATTTATCATTTCATGCTTCGTGGTAAGAAAACGCTTGCGCACATCAAATACAATTGTCATGTATGTTTCTGTTGAAATAGACGAGCATTGGATAAAATATTCAAGTATAGTAATAAAATTACCCTTTCGTCGCATAGTCGACAACAATACTTTAAACTCGAGGCATCAGAACAATCGATATAAAATGGCGCGGCATTAATTAACTCTAGAAAAATATTCCTATTTCATTTATAATGGAGGGATATTTCCCATGTAATAGCAATGCGTTTTCAATCATCGCATTCATAATTAATTCCCAACGGTAACACTGACATGAATAACACAAATGGTTAAAACGAAGGCATGATAACGTAATCTTTACATGTATTATATATATAAAACCGTATTCTAGGAGGTATAATGTTCATTTGTCATTAAATCGGGTATAAACTGTAATTATTTTTATGTACAGTGGTAGACTGCGAGAGATCGATACGGGAGACAATTTTTCCAGATTGAACAAAATGAGTTAAAGATTTACAATACGAACAATATGATTTATTTCTTTGCGTTGCTTAAGAAATACTGTTAGTAGCGTTGAAATTTATAGGAGTTTCAGGTAACGTAAACTAGCAAATAAATAAAAGAAAAACTTAAAGAAATAAGAAATAATGTTTATCCGCGAAGGCCGATAAATAAGAAAAGGTATTAAAAAATTAAGTTATAAAAGTATAGGAAAGTGTTTGTCTTACGACATAGTGATGAATGTAATAAATATTGAGAAAAAACGCCAAATAGAATAGAATGCAATAAAATGGCTTATGATCGTCAAGAGGAAAAGTAAATTAAGAGACTTTCTTCGGAAGAACCGTAGGTCTCGACAAAGTGAAACTTGGAGGAATCGGAATTGGAGTGCCGAGTGGAGGAGAGATGAAGCCAATGTGGGTAAAGGCGAAAGTGTTTCTCTGTATTGAAGGAAGCACTTGTGACGGTCTTATACTCGCGCGATCGCTGCGTCAAAGAATAACTCGAAATACTTAGCCCGGAAGTCTTAATACCGGAGAAAGAAATAAAATGTAGAAGAAGAAGAAGAAGAAGAAGAAGAAAAAGCTCGTGGCTGTTGGAGTTGGCCGAGCAAATTTAAATGTATAATGGCCACTTAGAGATGGAGAGTACGTCGAAAGTACAAAAACGTGGAATCCATGTGGCTTCTTCTCTCCTCCAACTCTAGAAATTTGACTTTCCCATTTTTTTTTGTCATCCTCTTCTTCGTTCTTTCTTCGCCTTCTTCTTTTTTCTTTTTTTTTTCTCTCTTTTTTTTCGCTCTACACTTTGCCCCCGTGTTCGGACACATTTTTTCCATCGTCCTTACGGTCGCTCGCCCCCCTCCCCCTCCCCCGTTTCCTATTGTGCAACCAGTGAACAGAGCGCGGCTTTTTCCTTTGAAAAACGTTCGCTCCTCTCCTCGGACTCCTCGCTACTCCCACCATATCTATGTATCTCCGTCTCCTCAACGCTACGACTACGACTTATACTTCGCTTTACTCAATACAATAACGCGGGGGAAACATTTGAAATTTTTTGAAACCATTGTACCCTAACGTGCAATCATTTACTTTTTCTTATTATGTGGGAAAGACTTAGCTTGGTCAGTGCCGCAGCGCCTCTCACAATTAGGAAAGAAGAGTTGCCTTCGCCTTATTAATCATAAGCTTCGCTTCTCGTTAATAGGGAATAGAAAGTGAGGCTGTTGTATGCGTTATTCCTTACTCCTACGATTCGTCGAGGTTCTATTAAATATCCGAAGAAAATCTCGAAAACGATTGCTCATCCAGATAAAAAGAGATGAAAATAAACGTAGAGGCGCAAGGGAAGATTAGGGCGTGATTAATAGGGAGTAACCATGGATCGAGTCGAGGACGATGGTTCGTAGGTAGCTCCTCGATCCGAGGAGCCTGACCAAAGAAAGGGAATCCTCGCGACTCGTGGGTGTAAGGAAGGAGCTGGCACACTTCACGGAGCCGAATAAGCGCGAGCTTAGCTTTAGAGTCTCCAGCCGTCGTCTCGAGATCGCTATGAAATGCCTACGCTTACGTATACGCTTACGTATATGGCACGTATATGTATGAAAGCCCGGCTCAGAGAGAGAATAATAAGAGGAGAGGAGAGCGTGCGCGCGTGGCCGTGTCGCGGGCCGATAAAACCGTTGCGCGTGTATAGAGGCTGTGCTACAACAGCTATCGGCACGAGCTTGGCGCACATGTGTGGAGGGAGGGATGACGAGATGGAAGCGAGGAGTCGATGATGGTGGCGATGGTGGTGGAGGCAGCCTGTTGCCGCTGACGGTCGCGTGGGTCTCTTGGAGCGCGTGCTGCACACGGGCCGCAACCGTCCCGTCTCCATCCCTCCCCCTCCCCCACCCCATCATTCCTTTTTTTAGTGAGAAAGAGGAGGAGAGAGCTCGAGACGCGCCACTCTTTTTTATTTGCCTTGCAGGCTG
Source organism: Ceratosolen fusciceps (assembly GCA_018883505.1). Taxonomy (NCBI): domain Eukaryota; kingdom Metazoa; phylum Arthropoda; class Insecta; order Hymenoptera; family Agaonidae; genus Ceratosolen; species Ceratosolen fusciceps. The sequence goes on from RCIC01000005.1 coordinate 6,201,995, forward strand.
TGGATCCTTCGATCCGTCGATACGCTCGCTTGGTCTGATTGAGGTTACTTACGTCTCGCGCGATTTGACGGCCCGATTTAGAGATAAGCCTCCCTGCATTTAGATCCGCGTTAAGTGCGACATTCCGGGTCTCTACGTTCACCAAGAGCCACAGAACTTATGAGATACACCAAATTACATTTAAAAGATAATTATCTCTCGCGATAATTATCTCTATTTCGTAACGTGAGCGTCGTTTTTTTTTTTTTTTTTTTTTTTTTTTTTTTTTTAACTCCGACCGACCGACACGCATTCGACTATTCTTACTTCGTTAAAGATTCCATATTAAAAAGCCTAATTGAACAGTATTTATAATAACCGAAATCAGCGATATCACCGTTCATTTTACGACTATCATTATCCGGCGCATTACATAGTTCAAGGCATTTAACGATGAACTTGTATAAACTATAAATGATTCCTTCATTCTCCTTTACAATGTATTCACATTTTAAACGCAATAATTATTACATAATTATTAAATAATAATTAAATAATTATCAAATAGAGTAGTACTTCGTTGTAGTTGACATTGCAAAGTAGAAAACATGTATTCGTGAAATTACTTAAAAGATTTATGAACCTACGATGATAGCCCGCGAGCCTCCTCGCGTACATCATCTTGAATGCTATTTTTCTCGTATTTTTAAAAACAGAGAAGGGGAGAGAGGGTGACAGATAGAGAACAAGAGCAGCGTGAGGATGAAGAATGAATATCGTTGTCTTGTTCTCTTTTCGTTGCACATTTTATCGTATATTTTCGAGACACGACTCACGGTACAAAACATGTTTATTCTTGGTCGAACTATGCTTAGATCTATTTCTTCAACTTTAACTTCAATTATTCATACTTATTATCATATTAAAAAATATTTTTCTGGTGGAGTATTTTACTCGACAATTTATCAAGAATTTCGATAAACTATCTCCTTAACGTTGCTATTGTTCATATTGTTCCTTATTATTTTCCTTATAATTTCCTTATAATTTTAGCTTAGGAAATTACTAAATTTATGAATAAATTATTCGTAGAGGATATAACTTATAATAGAATTTATAATGTAAGTAAAATTAGTCACTTAATTAGGAAAATAACCAGAACAAGGAACCATTCTTCTTTTACATTTCAATTACCCTTCATTCTTGCACGCAAGCATGCCTTCGGATAATACAAACTCACGTTTATATACGTGTGCCTCCAAGTCCCGCGTGGCTACATATCTTCCTACTTATTTATTCCCTTTTGTTTAATTTACCTCTTTTTCTATAGTTGTTAACTTTGAGCTCGCAACTATTCGCTAGTTTTCAGAATACAAGCAGATAAATTGTTTTCGTGCAAAGCCATCCGATTCGTTCAACTCCCTCCTTAACATATAATACCTTGTAAATACTTATGTATGTGGCTGTATGTGACATACACAACTCTTTCGCAGTTGGGCGAGACACCCCCTACTGTTACGACTAATGGACTCTGACGAGGTTATGGAAAACGAAAATCCGAAGTTTGGCTATTACAAACTCCAAGTGCGTTGTGTCGCTCGTCAAAAGGATTTATATTTCCTCTTAAATACTCACAACTACTCGACTAAGATAAAGCGATCCTTTTTCACGCTCTGAATCATTGTTAATGTCATTCACGGCTAAGAAAATAACGAAAGCTGACGCGACCCTCAAGTATTAGATAAATAACGAAACCCTTCCTCGTATCGATAAGCCATTATCAATAATGAAAGAACATTCTTTATAAACAATTATTCGCCTTTGCAAATAAACAGTAATAAATAATGAGTCAGCATAGGGGTTTGGCAAACAGCTAGCTTCCTAAAAAATATTGAAAGAGACATTAATCAACGAGTTAAGGAAAGTTCAAGATCCAGAAAAGAGCTCGTAAATCCGAATGCTCCTACTCGATAAATTCTTTTGCATACACACATGGACGAATGGATGGCCATTGAGTCGGGGGTAATCGAGAGAACTTTGTATCGACGAAGATCCTTTTCCAAAGACGGAAAATTCGTATCCATAGACAGTGAAAATATTTTAAGGAGTCCGAGAAGACGACGAATTAAATCGAGCGTATTGCTCACGCATCTCTGACCTGCTGCAGCGGTAGCAGCAGTAGCAGCAGCAGAAGCAGCTCTTGAATTTTCCACGACAGAGGAATTCAAGAATGTCGCAAGATTCGTGAATGGATCAAGACGGAGAAAGGGAGAGGTCGGCATACGGACACACGTGTAAACGCATGTGTGCATGAATGAGGAAACCATGTGTCTGTCTATACAGAAACTTTCCTCGAGTGCTGCTTGCTCTACACGAAATCGGTAAAAGGCCACACACATTTTTATATCTTAAGCATTCGACGACTTTCGTGACTATTCTTTTTCGTCAACATTTTTTTATTCACTTATTAAGAATCGTCTATCGGTCGAATATTTTCACTCTTTCTTCTCTATGCTTTGTATAACTACAATCATTATGATGTATGGCTGGCTCGACACTGCATTTCTTATTACTAACTTCTAATTTTAAAATTCCTAATTGAATAAAACCGTTTTATCATTAAATATAAATTGTAGCCCTTTTCAATAAACTTTTGAAGTCGTTAATTGCAATGCAATCACTGTATGATGTAATTACCGTCAAGTCCTTTATCATAAAATAATAATGATTCAAAGTAGCAAGTTGATTTAATGCCGTGGTACAATGTACACATAATGTTAGTAAGGCAGCTTTATAATTGATGACGTCTTTGTCGATGAGTATCACAAGATAATGATTAGCCACAGTTTATTAGAGCAGTAAAAGGCCGTCGAGAGAATAAATGTCGCGCGTCTAAAGTACCGGAAGCGAAGTGCCGAGAGTCCAGCAAGTAAAAAAGACAAATGAGGCAGGAATATAAGAAAAAGCTTATGAAGACGTTATGGCGAACATACTCGATCAAAGTAATCGAGGAGTCGAACGCATTTAATCGATGCTTCGTTGGCCTTACAAGGTGTTATTAATCCACTATAGTATCTGGTCAGGATGCGAAGGAAGGAAAGATAGAAGCATTGGAACACCTGTCTTGTATGCTAATGATACATAAATCTAACGTAGTCCGGTAAGAATTAAGAAACTGCCTCTTGATCTCGACTTGTCACGATTTTATATTTACGACGGGGGGCGAGTCTCCAGTGGGCGGACAATAAAGAGACAAAAGCGTGTAATTTTCTTAAAAAAAAAAAATTAAAAAGAGGGAGGAGAGAGACATTGAATTATCTATTAATTTTCAATTTCAGCACGAATAATAAATGTCTTTATTTTTACACCATATTCCTTTTACATTTTCGAGAAGATTTATCGTAGTTACCTTGTTAATACGCCTTACTTAAGATATATTTGAATATTTACGTTTACAAATAGACTTAAATGTTTAAAAATAATTGAAATATTTTCAATCAACTTATAGTAGTCAATGTACCGTAATGTCAAAAACTTTCATATATTCTCGGACAAGGTTATGAAAAAAAATTTACAAAGCAAGATAATAATGATTTTTATTATTTATTAAGGTTTTTAAATTTTCTACGATTCAAGAATAGTTCATTTGTTTGTCGATAGCTTTACATTCAAAAATAGTGAATAAATAATATCTAATCGGGTTCACATGTATTTGTAAATATCAACTAAACCAACTTAATAATCTTAAAGATAATATTGAAGCTGGTAATCATCATTGTTCTGCTCATCATGGTTATTATCAGTATAATGATTTATTTATTAAGAAAGAGCTCTCTACGAATGATTATATCGAATAACGATTAATGACCTTGTCTTCTTTGTGATCGCGAGGCGAATTCACGACAATATGTATAAATACGGTTCTGTATGATTAAGAAGATAAAAATTTTCCTATTAAAAATTCCCATTAAAAATTTGATACCATCAAAAGTCTCGAATAATTATGCTCATGTCTAATTAATTTCAAACTAAGCGCAAACAATAAAATGTTTTTGTTGACTTCGTTTGGATAACAAAATAATGAAGAATAAATATTACAAAACAGATATGATACATATGAATTGATAAAATTTTCTTATACAATCAAGTATCTTATGTATAATATATACAATATAATGTTTAATTTAAGTACAAGGAAATAAATATTGCAAAGTATAAACGAAATAAATGCAAAACTTTATAACGTATAGTAATGCTTGTCAAAGCTTGACTTTCAAATTCTTTATAATGACGTATATTTATTCATTTCTATCTTCATGGACTTGCATAATTAACCCTGTCGAACTCAATCATTATATCATAAATTTCATTATTTCGATAGAATAAAAGGTATAACAAGTTTTAATCGATCGACCAAGTAAAGTTACTTACTAAAAAATAGTTACTCATCTTTGCATAGTAAAGTTTAATTAGGATCGTAAAAGCGATATATATATATATATATATATATTTGTCATTGTTTTTATTTCTTTTATTTTTTGTGAAAAAATACATAAAAAAGCGATTGGGCATCGAAGTGCACGCAAGAGCTGTCTATCGCAGCTGCATTTTCACGCCGGCGAATCAACCGAGACGAACCCAACCAAAAATGGGTTTACATGCGCGCGCGCGCACGCACGTGTTCGTGTATGCGTGTGCATGAAAATGGACGCATGCGGGGGAACTCCCTTGAAAGGCATTGGTCAAGCCACCCTAATTTCGCCTTTTTCCAGAGAGTAAGAGAAACGATAGTGCCTATAACGAGCAATAGAAGTTAGGAGAAACCAAGGAAACGTGAGAAATCGTATAGGAATAAAAGGGGGAAAAGAGCTGGTATTGCTGTTGCCGCTGTTGCTGCTATTGCTGCTACTGCTGCTGTGGCTATTCCTATTGCGCGAGGGTTAGAGAAATAGAAAGCAAACGCGAATGAGAATGAAGCGACATGTCCAGCCCTCACTTTCTAATGGAAGAGAGATGGAGGCTATAAAAAAAGAAAAAAAGAAGACATAATGCACGGTCTAGTAAAATCACGCATGGAAGGCCAAGAAGATGTCACTCTCCGTGGATAAAGCTTAAGTATACTTAGAAAATAGTAGCTGTGAAATACAGCATGTGTAATATTTCTTTAAGGATTGCCTTTGGAATACTAATGGTAATAATTACTCCATTAAAAGAATATTTATCAATATTCGCGGCTCGTCGTCGGTCACGGTTAATTGTTTATTAATTGATCCGATCGGCGGCTAATTAAATCCCCTGGAAGCAGTTGAATTGTATAAATTTCAAGATAAACAGCGTGGACGTTTACAGAAGAGCTATTTCGATGTCTCTATTAAGTAAATAAAGTGGCCAATTTACATGAACGAAATAAATGTACTGCGAGGAAATTCCTAAGAGTATTTACCGCCGAGTTTTCTTGCTAATATCGGTAAGAATATGAAGGGGCACGAGCGAGATGAACGTAAGATGGATAGATAGGGATGAAAAAAAATATGAACATTATTAATAAAAGCGGTAAAATTATATATTTGAAGTAAAGAGGAGAAGAAAGAATATGTGACGGCGGAAAATGAAATGGAGAGGCAGTAAAAGAAAATTGTGTGGCGAATAGGGTATAGGAGGAGTAAGGCAACGACGATATTGATGCTGAACCCCTCGGTCTGCAGCGGCAACGGCGGCAACGGCGGTAACTGCGGCACCCGCCTCACATTACTCACCATCATTCAGCCATCCTCCCACTTTCTTCTCCCTCTCTCTCTCTCTCTCTCTCTCTCTCTCTCTCTCTCTCTGTGTTTCTCTCTCGCTGTGTCTCTCCCTCTCCCTTACTCTTACGCGCTCGGTGCCAGTCTCCCACTCGCCGCTCGGCCTTTTTCATCTTCCTCGTCCATTCGATGGCGAGCGCGCCCTGTCCGAAAATCCAAAAATTGACGCAACAATAGTGGGGAGTCGCTAAGAGGGTGGCGCCCGTACGGAGGTTATAGGGGTGTGTGCCCATCATGAGAATAACCCCGTTTTTCGCAATTTCGTTGATCTCCAACGGGACGGCCTGAGTGAGTACAGGCGAACGGAATTGATGGACGGCCCGACTGGGTTACTCTTTTATTCCAGAATTATTTGGGAGCTGCCGTTTTTACACTTTACAAGTGATTGGATGGAAGGAAACAAAAAAAAAAAAAAAAAAAAAAAGAAAGAAATTGTTTCTATTCAGTCCCACCTCATCCGGACTTTCATTCTTGATACATTATTATTTACAATACTCGTTGTGATGTTTCATTTTATCGTATGGACTTTCTGAAAAAAACAAAAAAAAAAAAACAAAAAAAAACGAGAATTCGAAAATATGCACTCGAGTGAAGTAAATGTATATGAAAATATTAAACATTCACGTGATTGAGAATACGTAAGCTCGTGCAATCAATTCCCGATCACAATTTACATTGATTAAAGATGGACCCTAAAGGCTCGAGAAACTCGATATTACATAATAAGCATATAATATTCGTTAAACAAAACATTCTTTATGCATTCTATGCAATTTTTCAGAATGCAATTTCAAAAGTAGTGTACTTAAAGAAGACCTGTAAATGTCGATAAATTGTATTTATTAGGCTTTTAACGAATTTCGTAATGATTTCCAGACGAATATTTTATATGGCTCAAGCTGTACAATTTACATGAAGAAATCGAAGTGTACGAGAAATTCTAAATATCATTAGGCTGCATCCTTTCCTATTCCCTTCCAACAGACTAGAGTTTTCGCTTTTGTTTGTCGGAATATATTTTTCCCTCTCGATTCCCTAGTCTTAGCGCATTGACGAATTACTTCGGCCTTTCCTAAATCCACAACATTAATGGTTAACTGTCAGTAACAGATTTGTGAGAGAGTAGAACGGAGAAGACCATTTATCGGACGTGTAAAAAGAAAATATTACGACTCGTAAGTCTTGTGTAAAGGATAGTCGAGGTAATACCGACACAGCTCAGGAAGGTGAACATACTTTTAAATGCCGTTCAGCACTTTGCGCACACGCATAAATATGTATAACTGAAAGGCACGCATACGTATATATATATATCGTTTAATCTTTAAACGTAATGTTCTCTCGTCGAAAAGGATCGGCAGAACTGCGTACTGTTGCCTTTAATTTACAAACATGGTGCTCGGGATCGTGGTTCTGAATTCTATCTTATTTTCACATAATCTATATTTTATAGAGGCTAATAGATGTGGTATAATGTTGCGTGGCTCGGTGCACTCTGACGATTCTCGGCAGTACGTACGGGATAAAATTACGACTTTTTCGAAGAAGCTCGATCGCGATCGCAACTCTTTAATAGAGATCGAGTAGATCTATAAAGATGTATAAAGACACTTTTCTCTTATACAATAATTATATTTGCAGCCGTGCTGCGATAAGAATGGCGTGTTCTTTTATAAAAGCAGCCTTTAAAGGCGAGCAGTCCAAGAATAATAACAGTCTGAGCAAAACCACTACAACATTCATCTACTTCTTGCATATTGTTTATCCGCGACTGCACTGACAATGCGCCCAAAAACTCAAAGGAAAAGCAGACTGCGGGGCAAACTTTGGATATAAATTTTTCAAAAACTCACAAAGAGGGAGAAAGGCAGTCTGTCAAATCAACACCTGTCAATTGTATAAAAGATACAGTGCCAAATCAGTTTCGAGAAATAAGTCAAGCGGTATGATTATTCCTTTGTCGAGAAATCCAAGCGCGGCGCGAGGACACTCAAAATTTCTTTCCCAAAACTACGCGCCAATTAAAAGCAACGAAGATACACACGAACGGAGAACGAGGGATCCGAAAAAAGAGGTCCAAGGCCGCGCAAGGTAGAGAAGTGCTAAACGCTAAAAAAGAAAACAAAACTCGTTTAGCAGCAGCAGCAACAGCAGCAACAGCAACAGCAGCAGCAACAGCAACAGCAGTAGTAGAGGTAGTGGCGGTGGCGGTGGCGGTGGCGGTGGCGGTGGCGACTACGACGACGTAGAGTCCCCGAGAGAAAGGAACGTTTAGCGTCTGAACTCTCGTCTATACACACACACGTAAGCTTGCGCCTAGACCAGCTGGTGCGTCGGTATATATAAGAGGGGCACGAAGAGGCCGATCATCAGCCTCTGGCCATCGAAAAGCTCTATTCGCACACCACATGGTCCGAGTCGCGCACGAACGAATTAATGTTAAACGAGAGAGAAGGAGCGAGGGACGGGAGGGCGGGAGGGAGAGGGTTGATGGGAGGGTGCGTCTAAGAGAAAGAGAGAGAGAGAGAGAGAGAGAGAGAGAGAGAGAGAGAGAGAGAGAGAGAGAGAGAGAGAGAGAGACAGAGAGAGAGACAGAGAGAGACAGAGAGAGAGAGAGAGAGAGAGAGAGAGAAACATTTTCTGAGGCCACCCTTCGACTCGAATGCGGCTATTATTATTAGTCGAGCCATTCGGAAGTATCGGGTCCCGATATAATTAGACGATTGGATAATACGCTCTTCCCTCATTTCATTTTTTTTTCTTATTCTTCTTCTTTTTTTTTTTCTTTTTTTTTTTCATTTTTCAGTTTGCCCCTTTTGCACTTTTTCAATACTAACAGTTATTATTGCCGATACACACTGTACTTTTTGTTTTTTCTTCTAAGTATCACATTGTCCCTATATCTGCCTTTATTGCGCCCGAGCCGTTTGAGAAAATGCGAAAGGCGTATGTATACTGTTATATAGTTATCCCGCCCTGTCACAGAAAAACGAATGATTTTAATTATCGTGTTTCGTTCTTTCCATTCAGAATCATTTTTTTTTCTTTTTTCTTTTTCGAAGCATATAATACTAGCATTTTCATAGGAAATAAGACGACGTTGTAAAGAAATTGATTTTAATTGTAACCTCTTCTAGCTTCTATATAATTGTATGAATGTTAAGAATGATCGCCTTAATTTAGATTTTAACAGTTTACATCAATTAACGTCTTAAAAAATTACATTCCGAGCTTAATAATAGCCTTTTCATCTACTGAAGCGCACTGCGCAAAACTACTGAACAAAACTATTAAATTTGAGCTACTCGTAACCCTCATTCAATTTATACTTCATTATATTTATATTATAAGGAAGAGGGGGATAAATGGAATTTCAATTGAAATCCGAAATTGATAAATATTCGAAGATAAAATTGCAATTTTATTGAAGTAACGAAAGGCTAAGCAGAAAAATGTATACATTCGATTAGTAAGCAAAGTTTTTTATCCGTTTTGAAAGAAAATGGAATTGTATTGTTTTACAAATGATTAGAGTGTTCCATAGACTTTGAAACGTAAAAGTTTCGAGTTAAAGTTTTTATTTCGGAACTACTCGAGCTAAAGTGCGCTCTTGAAATATTAATTTTAATGACTTAAATTCGAAAGTACGCGATCTTTAGCTTCATTATTAATTACACGAAATAATGCGTACAAAAATATAAGAACGCCTAGTAGACTGGGAAAGCCGTAAATATTACAAAACGCTTAGTCATTAAGGATAATCGTTTGGTTAGACATTAAAATAAATGTATTGACAAGAGTCAAAAAATGCACCGATCTAACTACAACTCTATATTTGCCCGTTTATACTTCTCGGCTTCGGCTTGTGCATTTCGTAATACCGCTGGCTCATAACGAAAAGTCTATCACGGACATTTGGAAAGCATTGTTTGAATACGTCACATTAAATATGCATCACTGGGCAGAGTGAAGAACTCGCGCGTTCTCCTAGATTGACAGAGATAGATAGATAGATAAATAGATATATAGATATATAGATAGATAGATAGATAGATAGATAGATAGATAGATAGATAGATAGAGAGAGAGAGAGAGAGAGAGAGAGAGAGAGAGAGAGAGTTATATAGGGAGGGAGGAATTTAACGAAAAGCGCGCGTAATCTAATCTGGCTTAGGAATTGCTTCAGCGTCTATTATTAAGAGGAACAAAGAGGAAACCGATCGCTAATCGCTTTGAAATAAACGTCGCCAGCGCGTTTATCTATGGCGAGGCAACCCCGGCTCTGCGGTCGTTGTCCAACTATAATATCACGGCGAGTCTCTAATTACGATTCTCGCTCACAATACGAGAAAAGCCCCGGAGCTACTTTTCAAACTCTTAAAAACCAAGAAGAGAGAAAAGAGTACGTTGAACTGGCGCCGATATGTAACCGCCCATTATCGATGTTTTTCTTCTGCTTCCAGAAAAACAACTAAATCCATTGATTCACGCGACGTGCCGTCTAATGTGCTTAATTCTATTATTTTCCGATTGCCTAATGACAAGGAAGGAAAGAGAGTCAATAGACCTTGAGAAGTAATAACTAGTTATAGCCACCATTACTCTCCTGCATTTTTACACATTTTGTTTTTAAATCTTTATTTGTTAGCTATTTTATTCTACTTTCATCTTTTTTCTCCTATTTATGGCGCGCGTGTGTGTACGCGTGGCTTTGTGTATAAATATGTATAAATGTATATCTATCTATCTATCCATCTATGTATATATATATATATATATATCTCCCTCTAATTTGGTCTAGCATTCCAATATAATAAGGGAGAAATTTTACTGTAATTCCAGGAGTCATGTAGCCACCCGAGATGATTAGAAAAATGATTACATACTAATATAAGCTAATACTTTCGTATTATTTATTTATCGAATGGTAAGCTAAAGTTATTCCAGCGATTTTTAAAATTTCGTTTAATGCTCCTTCCTAGCCAACAATTTTTTATAATATCTAAATGGCACACTAATCTTTATTAAGTGCTGTAAAATACAGAATAATTAAGGAATCGATTTCTTAAACAATATTTTACATTAATTTTATTTAAATAATAATAATAATAATATTTCTCGTGTAGGGAGATAATTGAAAGAACAATATATATATATATATTATTGTATAAGAATTTACGCTTTACTTAATTATTTATAATTATAAAAAAAATATTTATGTACATATCGAGGAATGCAAAATGATAATATAACACGAGTGTGCAATGTAACCGTGGAATATCATTTTTATTAAGAAAACATCAGTGTTATAAATACATTGTAGCTATAATATATGGTAAACGTATAGGTTTAACAATTTAAACAACAACTTAAAAACGCGTGACTTAATCTGATAAATAATAAAATGTGGCAAAAAAATTTAATGATTCTATTGAAACAAGTAACTACTTTAATTCTGAATGGAACACTCGAGGTGATGCTAATAAAAATATATTATGTGCATGTAAAAAATTTGAGAAATACTATAAAATAGACGTAACGATCGAGGAAAGTACTTGAAGTATTTGAAAGAAATTATCGTCAAGTAGTAAAGAATTATGTTTGAGAAACTTCTGGATGTAGAGAGAAAATTAACGATTTTCATGTGCATCAAATGGAAAATTAAGAAAAAAAATGCTTAAAGAAATCATTTCGAGTAGCGAAAAAACAACTGTCAGATATCACTCGAGTCATCATTGATCCGGATCGCGATTTCCATCTCTCTTAGCCATCGAACTTCGAATAGCGTCGCTATTTCCATTATTCGTGACCAAGAGGGAGAACATATACGTATATCGTTTTAAATAGTAATGCCGAGGTTATTTGAAAAAAATGTCCGAAAAAATCCAAAGAAATGTCCATGCCTCGATGTCTACAATCTGCCATCGAGATTTTTTACCTCACCAACGGTCAAACATCGTTCAGAAAATTATTGTCCGTCCATTCTCTCTCTCTCTCTCTCTCTCTCTCTCTCTCTCTCTCTGCTTTTTTCAATCATTGCAAAAAATATCCAACCGTCTGGTTTTCAGCAGATCGGCATACTGATTTGTATTTTCATTGAGAGCTTATTGTCCGGATCTAATAAGATTTTTGCTTAAAAAAAATCAATTCCAAAGGTATATCGTACTCGAAGAGCATTATTAGCAATGTATTATTTAACAATGCTCGCTTTCACCGTTACAGTAAATATTTTACTTCATAGACATTTATAAAAGAGATCAAAATTCGTTATGTACAGAGTGACGTGACTCGAGCACAAGAAGCCGAAATAAAGTCCTTGGAACGTCATTAATTTGTATCTCAGAAACTTGAAAGCGAACTTGGCTCGATAAAGCTTAACAATACCACAATGTGAAATCTTTCCTTATTCTCTCCCTTCGGCTTCAAATATTCAACGTACAACATTAACTTTACAACACGCATAAAGTATACTAACTACAATATGAAGATAATATCGCAATATAAAATTAACATACTATAAATTCCTCGTTTATTTTACGATAGAAAATAATTTTTAAGAGATCGTGAAAATAAGACGAAACTAAAAGAAAAGAAAGAAAGAGAGAGAGAAAAAAATAATCTGGCAGTGCCGCGGCGACTTAGTTGATAAGAAAAGAAGGAATAAAAGAAAGTACACTGGCCAAGCGCAAGCCAATGTATATAAACTTATTTATAAGCTAAACTCGATACTGCGATGCTAGACTATGCTAGATGCGCAGAGGGCAATAGTCGATATACTTATGTGTTGACATTGTCGCTGGGAGAATCGAAAAAACTTTCTCGATAGATTAGTTTATAAATCTAGAGAGGTCTTTATTAAGCTTCTCTACGTACAGTATAAAATCCTTTATAAATTCATTCTTTCGATCTGCATCGCGCGCTACGTCACCAACTATTGCAATTTATTAGTATCCGCGCCGGAGGTATTGTTATTAATCTTAACAATGGCTCATTTTATCTGACAATACGTATCGAATGTGACGCAAATACTTAAATTTTTATGCCTTTACGAGCACAAGTTGTTTTCATAAGCACCTTAAGAAAGTGCAGAACGTTCATCTATTATTACGTATAATTTCACGCAACTTTAAAAAGAGTTAAAGCTAAATATATAAAAAAAAAAAAAAAAAAAAAAAAAAAAAAAAAGGGGAAAAAAAGGAAAAAAAACAGTAGGTCGAACAATTGAATGCGTGGCAGGGCATTGTAAAACCTCAAAATACAAAACAATTTAGGCGAAGTCATCGCAATTTGCTCGAAACCGCTGAAGCGGGGATAGGCGTGCGTAAAGAAAGAATGAGAGAGAGAGAGAGAGAGAGAGAGAGAGAGATAAAAAAAATTGCGAAATTGCTTCCGACTGACTCGGACTGTCATCGAGGTCGTATAAGGAGGTAAGGACGTAAGGACGGGGTGTTTCGTTAAACGTTTTCCGAACGGGCATTTTCCAATTGGACGACCATGCCGGCCGGAGTGAGCCGTGTCGGGGCCCCACCGCCCATAAAGAAAACACGAGACATGTATATGCCCATCGTGGATAGGCGGTGATTTTCTACCTGATGATTTCTGCAATAAACGAGTAAAAGTCGAGCGAGGAGAGGCTCTCGCTGGGTTAAAGAGCGACCATGATGACCTCGGGGGCCTCAGCCGTGAAGGGCCTCTCGCTTTATTGGGACCGCCGCCCCCGTTGTTGGAAAACTAGAGCAGAGCCGTCGGGACGGGACGGGGGGGGGAGGGACAGATAGGTAGAGGGCCCGTATGTATCTATATTGGGTCAGGCGGTGCCCGCGTTTCCGCGCCTCCCCCCGCAGCGTTGAATTTTTGCTGCTCGCAGCGAGCACGTGAAAATAAACTGGCCGCCGCAACAATATTTCAAAGGCAGCCTCGTCGCATCCGGGCACCGTCGGCCGATTTTTGACTTTCCATAAAGGCGAAGGTGCCGGTAACGAAAGGGAGAGCACGGCCGAGGGCTAGAAAGAGATCAGGTCAGGTCCGACGCCGCGTCGATTGTTTTACGATCGGGACGGGGCGAGGCTTCCTAATGTCTAATAACAATATAATAATTGCACCGTATCCTCCCGGCGTACGAAAAATTTCTCGACTTTTTCGATTGCCCTGGGCCTCCGGTACCCGATAACGCACCCTCTTACACAAGTCAAAGTTTTTAAATCATTTTCTCGGGAAGTGCGCAGTTGACGCCTTGTTTTTACGCAAATACGATCCGCCCATATTCCGTAATTACCACCTCGGGTACCTTGCTCTGTACACGTACATTGCCAAGCCTCTGCGCTATATCGACAGAATGCTACTTAGCATTCTGAGTATTGTAAAAACTGCGCGCACGTGCAAACGGTGTGCGTGTGTGCGCGCGCGCGCGCGTATATATATATATATATATATACACAGACACATAAGTGCTGCCGACGCTTAAAATTTCGTTGCCAAAATGCCAAAAAGAGTAATTGTGTCGTTAAGCCTTACCTTCAGTGGCTAAATAGCATCGGAGTATCCATAAGTAGTATGGATGGGCAGCCCGTCTGCCTCTTAAAATAAAGATCGAATTAGCTCGATCGCCGTACTACGGCTATCCTCCCCCCCCCCGCACACACACCCTCGCCACCCCTGTCAATAATAACGCGGACGATGATGCCAATTATTCGGTATAATAAATTTTCTTAATGAAATTTATGAAAATGATCTGGGAAAATCTGGCAGACTGGTCGAGTCTCGTCGAGCCGCGCAATAAAGCTTATGAAATCGTGGTTTGAAAAGGGCGGGGGAGGTAGCGGGAGCGGGAGCGGGAGCGGGAGCGGCAACGGCAGCAGCAGTTCTCATCTAACCAGAAGTCGTAAAGATACTTCCGAGTACCGGTGCGGCGAAGGGGATCTGGCCGGAGCTGAGAAATAATTGGGTCAGCTGCCATGAAATATATAGGTCAAAGCCGGGGGCAGCACCTTAACCCTTGTGCCAAGGCGATTCGAACGTGTCCGGGGAACTCGGCTCTCCTACCCTACGCTCCGTTGGGTGGGCCCGTAACCTTTTTCTCCTTCTTCCCTCTCCTTCTCCGCCGTCGTCTTACCAGCACCCCCTCCGCCCGACGAAACCGGTCGACTCACTCCCCGGACCCTAGGCACGGACTCCTTCGGCTCCTTCCTGCGGGAGGCTATTGCGTCTAATGGTGGGAGAGGATGCCAAAACGGATTATCGTAATCGCGTCGTCACCTAAAGCCGGGAAGAACAAAACGTCGGAGAGTCGAGATTGGGGCACCGCCTATGAGTGGCTTCGTTCTCTTGGCGAGAACAATGGCTAGTCGAGGTGCAATCGCTCCTGGACAATGGCCCTGACGACTTTTCGGAAATATTGATTCCCGCTCATCAGTTTACTGTTACGGCCAAACATATACATACATATATATATATATATATATATATATATAAGATGCGTCGAGCGCTTTATTTTATTTTACCCGACCGACGGGACAGATCCGGCCACTGATATACAGCTTCCGGAAAATACCCGCTTGAATTCGTAATCGCGCTCTCGGCAGAAGCTCATTGTATTGCTATCGGCGCACTTTCTAAGAACGTTTACGCATCAGCCCTTAGTCATACTATCTTACTTTCGTGCATTCAGTATTTCCCTTTGAAATGTCATAGAATGCGGCTCGCGCAGACAATTGCATTTTTGTGCGTCCAGCTTCGGGCTCATTCAGACTTTATTTCATTATCTAATGATTTAAGACGCTCGTCCTCTCTACGAATCATTTAATTTTAGAAAATCAAGTAAAACGTACCCGCCACGGGATCCCGTGCCTCCTTTCAATAGCCAATGCGTTATCAGGCACCGAGAGGCGGGGAGGGAGGGCCCCGTCTTTACGCATTTCTCTCATTGGCGTTTAATTTTTAATGCCTTTAAGCAGCAACTTACCTCTGCCTACCTACGGCTTCGTTAACCAGAAATTTACGCATAAAATGATATCGTCTCCAGATTGTGCCTATCCTGTCGAATAACATCTCCATGCGTTTAAAATTTACAAAATACCGTACGAAAAAGAAGCAGAGGAAGAAGAAGAAGAAGAAGACGACGAAGAAGACGAAGAAGAAGACGAAGAAGAAGACGATGACGCGATTCTTTTGAAGATACTAATTTGGCATGAGGTTGCGAATGGCGTGTGCATGACTTTGCATCACACGTTACTTGTGAATAAAAATCTTTGGAAGCGGATAGCGAGCGTTCAAGGAAAACACTGTCATTCCGTATTATTACATAATAAAAGCCATAGAACGCGATTAGGTGGAGTAGGTGGAACAAGTTAAAAATGTCTTAAATACTTTTATTGCACATGATGATACGAGTAAAGTTGGCACGCTTGCGGCTCGTATTCTCTTTTTCATTGTCAGGCATTCATGGCTTTAAAATATACTGCATTCTCATGATACAATAGATAATGGTAGCTACGTGTTAACCGTTAACCGTTGGCTTTGAATCATTTTTTAAAGCATTTCACGATCACTTATTGAGAAAAAGCCTCGTTTTTATTACTATATATACATATATATACATATTCCTATTTTCATTCATGAAAATTCACGCGCGACACAATATGACAATAGACGCATTAACGTGTATATTTACGTTTTTAATAATTATCCAAGCGCGCATGTTGTAACTAGAGTTTTAACAGACCTCACCGAGTGTATTATAGTTTTATTAATTATAATTTTAGGGCGAATTAACCCTAAAGGTAAAGGTAAGTTTTGTAGTTTAATGAAAGTTATTATAATATTATATATATATATATATATATATATGTGACAAATTGAGTGGTCTAATTGCGTTTCTCGGAGAGAGCTAGACAAGAAAACTTTGATTCGTCAAATTTTAGGTTTCACGTGTCGTCGCACGCACGCGAGGGGGACGAGCTCCTGAGGCCAAAGAGCATATTAGGGTAAGCCGATCCACTTTCGAGAAGGAAGCATTGATAATAACACGTTAGATCCTCGCCCACAGAGGATGTGAGCGCGAGCGAAAGGGGAAAGGAAAAACGGGGAACGCTAGAGGCTGGCTGGCATGCCGCTGCTGCACCTTGCTCTTCTCTTCGGCTAGGAGTAGCGTGTCAAGCGATTGGTTAGCGCGGAAACAGGTATCGAGCGAGAAGGGATAAAGAGAGGAGGGAAAAGGGTTAGAGTCGGTCGTCGGTCGTCGGTCGTCGGTGCGCCGGTGCGCCGGTGCTCGGATGAAAGGAGCGCCTTTCGTGAGCAGGTATTTTTCGACGAACCCCGACGGTGTGCCGAGAGGGACCCCAAGGGTTAAGTGTCGTCATAATTGCTAATAATATCCTCATTGTGGCGGAGATGGGAGACGCCGGGCTCGAGTCTTCTCTGATATACTCGTCCCAAAGCAGCACATGTCTATGAGCGATACGCTCTTTACTTTACGCCATCTATCGTATTAGTTATTATTAGCCAACTGCCGGGACTAATTATGCTCCTGACATCGTAAACATAATTGCCCGTCGCCGATTGTTTTGACTGCTCTCCCTCCGTCTCTCTCTCTCTCTCTCTCTCACTCACTCTCTTTCTCTCTCTCTCTCTCCCTTACTCGCGGGCTTACCCTTAACCGGTACATTTCGTCGGTTGGCTGTAATTATTATTATGGAGAGAGAAAAAAAATAAAATAAAACAAAACAAAACAAAACAAAACAAAAATAAAAAAAAAATAGAAGAAAAGAAAAAACAAACCCGTGAAAGAATAACTTATAATTTCTATAACTTATAATTCTTTGATTTCCTTGGCGCAGTAGGCAATTATTTAATTTCGCCTGCCAGTAAAATTATTCTGTCATTCGTGAAATTGTCGGTATCGATATTCAATTATTGTCCGATGGATAAGCTCTCAATTTCCTCTCCGCCAGTACTATCGCCGGCAGATCTTTCCTTGCCTAACTTCATTTTCGGGCCTTGGGGTGAGCGATTTCCGATGAATGCGCGAGATCCTCGATCCCGTATACAAAGGTCTGCCCATAGAATAATGTTTTTTTGATTCCTCGCTTTGTCGCTGGTGAGCACGCTGCGGCAAAACATAGACAAATAACTGCCTTTGCCTCGTTCGCGGCCGATTGGCACACACCATAAGATGTATTTGTAAATTACAAAAGGCAAGTGTCAAAATTTTAAAAGAGCTCGCGAAGGTTACCCACCGAGCCGTGGAGAGCCGGAGTCGCCTTTCAAAACAAAGCACGAGAAAAATAAATGAAGCGGTCGACGCCCGAAGAAGCGTGTCTTACAAACGGCCGCGGCGGAGCTTCGCGGCCCCGGCGGTGGAGGACGAGGAGAGGGGGACCGACTGCGGCGAAACAAATAAGCATCCCAAGAAAAAAAAAAAAAAAAAAAAAAAATCAAAGCCCTATTTTTTATTTTTTATCCCCTCAAGGGTTTTCCTTTTTAAAACTTTAAGCTCACTCACTCCCCCGCCCTCCGATCTCCGTTCCCTCCCGCCCCTTACTAGTCATCCGCCGCGTCCTCCTCCTCCTCCTCCTCCTCCAATACCAATTCCTCCGCCTCTCGCGCGGGACGGACACGCGCGCAGCACACGCCCCGGCAGGTGGGGCTTTTTTCCGAGAGCCGGGAAACTGGTCTCTCTCTCTCTCTCTCTCTCTCTCTCTTTTCCCTTTACGGCCGTATCGAGGGTTATTGGGCTTTTCCGAATGCGTGCATGGGGGAGGCGAAAATTGCGTTTCCATCATAGAGCCTTTTTCCCTTCGACGTATAAATAGTAACTATCGGCCAAGTGCCCCAGATGGATGTGTTCTTCGATCGACACCTCGTATTATTCGAGATACTCGGATAAGTATCGATACCTCGCGCAGAGAATTATGAACCCTTGTCCTTGTTCGTCCTAGTTTATGGAGTGGTTAACGAGACACACTCTCTCTCTCTCTCTCTCTCCCTCTCTCGGAAAATCGTCGTCTTCTCCTCATCTGTTTTTTAATAGCTTATTTAAGATGCCTGGGCGTGATATGACCTTGTCTGGGAGGCTCCGGACTTATTTACACCATTTATGAGGACCATCGGTATTGTTTTCGGGCTTCGAGAAATAATGAAAGCGGAGAACGAACGAAAACAAGAAGCGCGACCGTTCCCTGCGTCTCCTGCCCCTCCCGACAATCATAGCGTAACAAAAAAAAATAACTATACACACACGCCAATGCCACCGTTAGCTGTGAAAACGTCGTCTCGCTTCTTTTTTCTTTCTTTCTTTCTTTCTTTCTTTTTTTATTTCCCGACGTAGCGGCCTATCACTGCCTGTCGCGGCGCCTCGCAACGAGCCCGATTCGTTATTGCATATTCATTATAATATCGATTGGGCTGCGCACCCGGAAAGTGTATAACCGGCAGAAAATAAGAGACGGAGAGAAGAAAAAGAAAGAAAATGAAGTACTGTGTAATGATCCTGTGTAATGTGCGCCCGAGGCACGTAGTGCAATAACGATCAGTCGAACATTCAATTTTCTTGCTCAAAACTTACTTATACACACATGTGCTCGACCGTGTTCGTATCCCAGCTGTCTATTATTAACAACACTGTGTGCCTCGTAAAAAAGACATTTATTTATTTAAGCATCTAATGACAACTCGAATGCTGGATTTACGAGCTGTGGACATTTTGTATTTAATAAGATGGCTAATGCCTTTATGAGCTTATTAACGATTAATAAATGTCGACTTGTCGTCGTCGCTTAGTTTCCTTTGGAATTATAATCGAACGCATTTGAGAATAACGCATTGACAATATTTCTCATTTACAGCCTCTACTCCTTTTCCTATTTCAATATCGGAAAAATACCGACGCATTTCTTCTTCTTCTTCTTCTTCTTCTTCCTCTTCTTCTTCTTCTTATTATTATTATTATTGTTATTATTATTATGAAACGGTATAAAGTGCAGTGCTTCATTGATTTCATTCGAAACGCGCGCTATGTAATTTACATTCTGTTAGTTCATTAAACGGATCCCTTAATCCATATCGAAGAGCCAGCGGAGTCACATAAAACGGGCATTTTTATTAGCATGCTTATTACATTACACACTTTGGTTGTAAAATAGCCTCATTCGTATAATTACCGGTTGCTTACCATTGCTTGCTGCCATAGTAATACGAGAAAAAGTACATTAGACTTAAATCGCATATTTTAAGGAATAAAAAGTGCCTTAATTGTTCACTCTGACGTAATAAGTACCGAACGGCAATCAATCAATTAGTGCGCGACCCTCCTTTCCACTCAATGCTCATATTTTTTCAAGCCGTTCGCATAATAGACGCAAAAACGAAGCAATTTTTTTATAAAAATAATTTTGTCACGTCGGAAGATTATTAAAAAAAAAAGTAAATAAATTAATTAAATAAATAAAAAAAAAAAAAATAAATTCAAGATAAAATAAGTTGTACGAAATAATTCTCACTATTGTATTTATAAATTTAACTTGATTTTACGGATTGAGAGGTATTATGGAAAATATAGGCGGCAATCGGTCAATTCCAATGGATTAGGAAATTTTTTAACAATTGCTACATGTCGTATGTGAGAATTTACAGTACTCAACGCGCAATTCTAGACAATTTTTACGTATTTTTATTCGGAGTACAATCGATAGTCGAAAGTAAGTGAAAAACATTACAACATTACAATATACATATGCCCCTCATTTTTTTGTCTTGTTACAATTTTTTATATACAATCCGTTTTAAATTAAAAGTAAATTGAAAATAAGCGGTTCATTTATCTTTATTTCAGATTAAAATAATGTTGGCGATATCGTGTTTAATAATAAGCATTGATTGATTTATTTTCAATGAAAAATTGTTTTCATTGAAAGAACAGCTCGACTAATTTCAATGTATAAGGTCATTATAGATAGGGTAGAGCACGTATTATTATCCTAGATAACGAAGAAAGGGAAAAAGAATGAACAACAATAATAACAATAATGATAATAATGAGAATAATGATAACGACAACAACAACAACAACAACAACAACAACAACAACTGTAGCGATATTAACATTGCTATTGTATTTATTTGTAGCATAAAAAGTTGCATAAATTGGTTCCCCTGAAGTAATAGTAATACAAGCGGAGAAATTGTTGGCCACTACTAGCGGCTTAATTAAGTTCTCGTTTATAAGAACGAAAGCAGTGCGTGGCCGTTCCGCGCACGTGTCCTCGTCGTTTGGGCTGGAAATCGCTAGAGCCCGAGAAGCTAAAGGGCTCGCAGAGGGAGTAGGAGGAAAAAAAAAAAAAAAAAAAAAAAAAAAAGCAAAAGAAAAAAAGAAAAACAAAAAACGCGGAGTAAAGGACGAGGGATGCGCCGCCGGATGTGAGGGAGGAAAGGAAAAGCGGAGGGCGTCATCGGCAGGGATCGGCGGGAGCCGGGCGTCGAGAGCGAGAAGTTTCAGGGAAAGTCGAGAGGAGCGAAAGAGCAGCACCTTCCACCCTTGGGAAGCTCGACGTACCCCCACCAGGATGACTCGAGGGTCTGTACCTCGAGTGTCCCCCTAGAACCTGGTTGGAGAGGGGATTTCCCCCTTTGGCCGGTCGGCCTGTCAACTCTCGCTCTCGTTGCTCCCGTGGCCGGGCTCGTCCGGCTAACCCCCCACCCTCCGGCCACTTTCTCCAGCTCCGAAGGGGGTTGCGTAGCGCGGGGCTCGCCCCTCTCGCGGAGGGGGAAGCTCCCGCTCGGTGGGGGGAGATTGTTTGAGTACAGTCGCGGCGAGCCACCGGTGTCAGTCAGTGTTGGGTTAGGTCAGCCCGGGGGAAGTACCACGGAGCACTTTCCTCCTCGTTCGGGCAGTCGTGCAACGGATCGTGACGCGCGAGCAACATTACACATCCGCTCCCAACGCTCGCTCCTTTTTTTTTTCATTTTTCCGTTTATTTTGCGTTCTGTTTTGTTTCTGCGCTGCCAAGCCTCGCTGGTCCCAACTATACGCATCATCGCGCCCTCCAGAGTTAAGCCAGAGTTCCTAAATTACGTGCGCGGACTTGGACGAAGCTACCCAAGTGGACCCAAGGAATATTAATATCAGCCCCTAGTGATTACACGCCGAGTAAGTGAGGAGGAGGGGACGCGACCGCAGGATTCTTATCACTCGTCTGTGCTCGAGGAAATGGATGGAGTGTTTCAGTGATAAACTACAACAAGATCGTAGGATGGCACTGTATTACATGCAGGAGGCCAAGATCACAGCAGGTACGATTCGTCCTCCTCCTTCCGTCCGTATCTTTACCTCTTTCTCTCTCTCTCTCTCTCTCTCTCTCTCTCCCTATCCCGTTGATTTTCTCAATTTCGTTGTTATTGCATTGTTTCAATTGTATCGCTTTCCTCGAGCATACCCATCCCGATACACGCACGCGCTTACACACACACACACACGCACAACCTCGTAACTACAATTATTTCTTGTGTAATTGTATTTGTTTTGTGATGGCAAAACGAATTTTGAAGGGGAGCCCTTCGGCTATTAAGTTAAAGACTTAATATTTTCAAAAGGATATAAAAACCTCCGTCGAAATAACAAACAATTGCAGCTCGTGACAAACGCGTCGTACCCTATCCCCACAAGTACAGAACTGTAAATAATAATATCAATTAAATTTACTTCCGTACTCAACGTGAACAGTTCAATCCGACTCCATGTATATTAATTAGTCTCGACGTCCATTTGATGAAACGAGGATTTTCTTCTTTCATTCTCAACAGTCCGTCCAAGTGCTTATTTCAGTCGCACGTAAAAGTTGAATGTCGATACTCGTTACTTCATTTTTTATTGCCAAGCAATGAGATCTGTTCGGCGATTAGAATCTGCAGTCTTCGCGTTCGAGCTAGAAAATAAGTCAGGAATTTAATCGGTACCATTGTCAACTGCATTTTTCGCGATTGTTCACGCGCTTGACTAATGATTTCGGTGCTTCGGTTGGAAATAGAAAAAAAAAAAAAAAGTCGTTTTTACAGAAATCAATAACTACTCGGACTGTCGAGCTGAATCGATCGTTTGCCTCAAATAAGACGAATTTATATATCGGTAGAATATTTATTTTCCTTCTTTATCGCTCGTCTCGAACGATCCACTCGAAAGTTTTCAAATTTACTATTCCAGCGTATACGATGCAAATTCTTCTCGCTCGCACTTGAAAGACATTTACGCATATGCACTTATTGAAATAAAGAAAGTAGTGTAGAGAATGAAAACGCGTGAAAAAGCCGTTAAGATATGGAGACGCAAAAGAAGAAGAAAAAGAAGAACAACGAATTATCGAATTCGTTTGACATGGCAAGGATTTTACGTGTAATGAACAGAGAACGTAGAAGAAAATCTGAAAAAAAAGTCAAAAAAATAAGGAAGACTTGTTTTATAATAAAAGTGGGGAAGAGTAGAGAAGGGTCGCGATTTTCTTCATTTCACCAATTTTCTTCCCTGCTCCATTAAATACAATTATTAGACGTATCATAAATAAACATTTATCCGACGGAGAAAAAAAAATGATTATCGGTTTTCTAATATTCAAGGAAGAAGAAGAAGAGGAAGAAAAAGTAGAAATGAAACGACGGAAGAGTGTGTATGGCCAAGGGAGGGTCGTTTGGTCGATGTTTCCGCGCCGTCGGCATTATTACGGTCAGATGAGGAAGACGGCGGCAACGCGCCCGTTGTTACGTCCTTATATTTATACGAGAAAATCGTATTCTCTCTCTCTTTCTCACGTGCACTTTTTGATTTATAGGCCTTTTTTACGTTTCAACAAGCAAATGTGAATTGATGTTTTATTTATGAAATTGCACATGGCCAACGTAATAGTTTGCTCTTAATTATCTATTTTAGCGACTTGTCGCATCAATCCTTTTCGCCGTAACGTTTATTTTTCTTTCGGCCTCTAGATAAATGATGGAAAAGAAACTTGTACTGTCAAATTTAAAAAAAACGCGGTTCATTTCTACGGGAAAGCCATAGTCAATAATCTCGTAAGAGCGAAAGGGTGACGAATTAGGGGATGTTCCGAGGGGCGGGGAGATGATCGGTCACGTATCCTTGGCAGCATTTCCTACTTTTTTCTTTACATTTTAATTAGACCGATGTACGCCCCGTTTATACATATCTTACCAGTTGTACGAACATGTTAATAATATCTGCACGCGACAGTTGTTCAAGAAAGGAAAAAGTCCCGGATTATTTATATCGTTAAAGCGCGCGCGAAACAAAAGTGCGAGGAGGGACAGGGAAGGAAAAAGAAAACGCGTCGAATGAATATGTATTGTCGTAAGGAGGAAGCCGCGAGCGACGGCTTTAATAGTTGTGAGCGTAATATTTTTTAAGCGTGGGAGGTGGGGTGTCGATAAGGGGGAGGGGGCGGGGGGAAGTGGGGAGCTGTCGGCGTCGTAACGATGCCGGAGAGAAATTAACGCATTGGAAAGGTCCGAATGAAATTGGGCAAATGGCTAATGAAGAAGAAAGCGCGCGGAGACGTGAGAAAAGTGGTAAGAAGAAAGAGCGGTGGACGGATGATCCGGGCAGGAGGAAAGGGAAAGAAGATCTCGTTGATGCGCATAGGCAAAGTCGTTGGCCTCGAAAGTCAAGGAAGTGGACTGGACGGTGTGTCGCGTGGGTGGCGTATGTACATATATATACTCGGGCTGAGCTCGCACGTGAATGAAATCTCGTGTGCGCGGGCGCGTGCTACATGTGAATGAAAGGAGAAGGAGAAGGTTTGCTGGCTGGCTGTGGCTCACGTGCGGCGTCGATACCGAGAGAGGGAAAATCGGGCCGTGGGTGGCGGCGAAGAAGGAGGACGAGGACGAGGACGTGTAGGAGTTGCGCGCTCTCACGGAAAACGGGTTATTATCTCCAGGCTTTTTTTTCATTACGGGTTGCAGCATCATGGGCGCGCGTTTAGGTTTCTCTTTTTTTTTTTTTTTTTTTTTTTTTAATCGGTTATTTGGATGTTACTGATGATCCCCTGCGAAGGGGTGTTGCGTACCGTGCCCTCCTTCTCTCTCTCTCTCTCTCTCTCTCTCTCTCTCTCTCTTACTCTCTTTTTTTTTTTTTTTTGGTCAGTTCATCCGTCGTTGTGCACGATCGGGTCTTTTGTGTAAACCTTAAGAGGCTCTGTCCTGTAACAAAGAGCATGAATTTTGGCGGCTCGTTTCCATCGGTCGCGCCGTTCCCTAGCGAAGGGCAACCGAGTCTAGTAGGCGATCTAATTCTGAGATGACGATAAAAGTCTCTTCGTTTGCTTTTTCACGGTCGGACAATATTAGGACCTTCATTTAATACAAGCCTCTTTCTAAACAGCTTCCCAAGGCTGCTGCTCCTACCCCGACCGCGCAATACAACCACAACAACAACTACAACCATAACTACAACAATAACAAACAATAATTTGCTTCAACTGTCTTTATAAGTGAAAACTATATTAAATTAAGTGTCTCGTTGCTTGCTACGGACGGACGTTGCATCGTAACGCACAATAATTATGCAACAGAACAGCAGAGGCTGACCGGTGACTCGTCACTTTTTTACAACACTAAGCCACTCGAAAATCCCTGTCTATTAGTATTAGATTAGATAATTTGTTAAGCGTACGGATTATTTGAGATAAGCGTTGCCAAGGAAAAATTTTTCTTACGTTGTTTCAGGACTCTTGGCAGGTCACGGCCTTAGCATGAAGCAAGAACCCTCGGAGAAGCGGCTCTGCCAGCCATCCTCACCACCTTTGAACAACAACACGGCGTCCTCGGCGACCTCCCTGTTCTCGGGGATGGGTGCGTCCGCGGCGGCGGCCGCATCCCTCTCGATGCTGACTCCGCAGCAGCTACTGGCGGCCTCGCACATGAGCCACGCTCTCATGGCCGCGGGTATACCGGTGTCGTTTAATGCGAGTCTCTCGGTCACGAGCCCCAACCTCTATAGGCAACATCAGTCATTCTTCGGAGGCTGGGCGCCGCCCTCGGCTTCCTCGCCGCCCCATCGCTCTCCCGGTCCCGTTTCTCCGGCTCTCAGTACCAAATCCGGACACAGCCCCCTCGCCATCTCCACGGGCACTGCATCCGTCAACAACAACAACAACAACAACAACAATAATAATAACAACAATAATAACAGCAGCAGTAATAACAACAACCTGGTGAGCAGTAGCGCCGATAGAATAAGCAAGAAGTCCCAGTCTAACCCGAGAAAGAGGACAGCCAAGGTCAGCAAGAGTTCGCACGATACAGCCAGTACTACTCAGGAACCTTATAGGCAGCAGCAGCAGCAGCAGCAGCAACCGCAACAGCAGCAGCAGCAGCAACAACAGCAGGTGACAACGATCGAGGCTGCATCGAGTCCGCCGAGCTCCGCTAGTCCCGAGTCCGTCAAGGACGCTAGGGATAAGGTCTTTACCTGTGGCGTATGCTTCAGATCCTTTGGCTACAAGCACGTACTGCAGAATCACGAGAGAACGCACACTGGGGAAAAGCCGTTCAAGTGTCCCGAGTGCCACAAAAGGTGAGCGGCAACGAACCCCAATAACCTCCGCGCCCAACCTATCCTTACCTATCATAACCTAACCTTACCCTACACCCCAAGATATTTAACGAATCGAGATCGCGCTCGTTAATCATAACTCAACCGATCGTTATAACATTACAGATTCACTCGTGACCATCATCTCAAGACCCATATGCGTCTGCATACTGGCGAGAAACCGTACCACTGCAGTCACTGTGACCGACAGTTCGTCCAGGTCGCGAATCTCCGTCGGCATCTGCGAGTTCACACGGGCGAGCGACCTTACGCCTGCGAGCTTTGCGCTGCCAAATTCAGCGACTCGAACCAACTCAAGGCCCACTTGCTCATCCACAAAAACGAGAAGCCATTCAAGTGCGAGCATTGCCAGATGCGCTTCCGGCGTAGGCATCACTTGGTCCATCACAAGTGCGGTGCTGGTGGCGGCGGCGGCGGCGGCAGCGCCTCGACGACGACGGCGGCGACGACGACGACGATACTACCCGCGAGTCTCGTCAGCGTCCAACTTGGAAGGTCGAAGCACACCGCCTCGCCCTACATTGCCTGCGCCGACGACCTCGGTGACGATCTCGACGTCGACGTCGACGTCGAGATGGACGAGGACTCGTTGCTCGCGCGCCACCATAAGCAAAGCATTACCTCCGGCATCAGAAGAGGCGCCGTCCCTCCTATCTGCCAGCTGCCCTCATCCTCGAACCTCGTGAGCTCCTCGCCCGCCCTCCCGCTCAACCTGTCCGGCATACCGACCGACCTACCCGAACAGACCGAGCCCGAGGACCTCTCCATGCCTAGCAGCCGAGTCCGGGATCTCGGCTTCGGTCACCAGCACCAGGTCCTCATGCAGAGGCCTCACTCTCACTCCCATAGCAGTGGTGGCGGCTCTCCCATGAGTCGATCCCCCAGCAGTGACATCGCTCACGAGGAGGAGGATCACGACGATGTCGAGGACCTGGACGTCGCCAGGGCCAGTCCTAGCAGCCTCTTCGCTCCCGAGGCGCACCGCGTCAGGTGAACCTGGCCAGCTGCTCAGCGCTTGCGATCAGTTTGCCAAGTGAAGTGACTGACCTGTATCTGTAGATTATATATGTCAAGGTCTATGTGCACCAGGGGATACATAGTATTATTATATAGGTTTTTTCTTTTTACAATCTGTCGGCATTCGTGCAAGTCCGCATGTACGACCACGAATGCGCGCATGCATGTGCAAAGCAGGCGAGTTCTCCGAGGTTCGGGAGCCTTGTATATATAATAGACACTTTCGAAACTTCTCGTTCTTTCGATCGTCGTGAGAGAGTCTAAAAGAACTATTGATTAGTTAAAGATAAAACAAGTACGTCTGCGAGACTGAACTAATGACCGCTGATAGCATATAAACAAAAAACAATCGAGATTAAACAGTAGATTTTGTATATTCTACAAGCGGCATATATATATATATATATATATATATATATATATGTGTATACGTATATATGTATATTCATATGTATGCATGTATACGTATGTATACGTATAAATAGGTATGTAATAAATGCGTGCGAGCATGAAATTAAAAATTTCTTTCGTGGAATTTTGAAAAAGATTTTTAGTAAGATAACGAGGAATAGAAGCTACTAAAAAAAATAATGAGAAAAATAACATTTTGTGGAATAGTGTGAATGTTACTGGTATACAAGTTCCTCTGACAGTAAAAGTAACGGGGGGAGTGATCGTGTCTGTCTGCCCCTCCTTTGTCGCCTTCGCAACTCGCGTATATTGAATTACCCAAAGACTTACCTCATTCAAGTTACACATTTCTTATACTTAGTACAATTACTCGAACTAAACATAATACGACTTTTCTTTTGCCAAAGTCTAAAGAATAACATTTTTCTTTCTCACCCTTGAGAATTATGCATCTTTTTTTTTTTAATTTTTTAAATTTATTACTATTATTATTATTTTTTTTTTTAATCAATAGAAGCCAGTCCTCGAGTTATTAAATTATCGCAATCACTCATTCGTAAAACTTGCCGACTTTTAGCCTACATTTACACCACTTCAATCTTTTAGCTTGTATAAATTATGTCGGCTGTTTAGCACTCAGGAAAATGAATTAATGGCGTTCTATTATCATAACCTATACTACCGCCGCTACCATTACCTACTATTACAACTACTACTACTACTACTACTACTACTACTACTACTATTACTACTTTTACTGCTTTTACTGCTTTTACTTCTATTAATACTAAAAAAATTTTTTTTTTAATTTTATTTTTTTTATTATTATTATTATTATTATTATTATTATCATTACTGTAAGTTTTGAACCGTATATTATGTAAATAAACGCGTGAAATGATATGCAACAAATTTTAAATAATCGCTAGTTAATTCATAGGAAATGAGTCGCTTGTCCTGAGCCGTAGCCGTAATATGCGTGGCTCAAGACATTTATTTTTTTTTACTATTGCTATTATTATTATTATTATTATTATTATTATTATTATTATTATTATCATTATAAAATTATTATATTATTTTTGTTCTTTGAAAATGTATTAAGAGTAGTCGTCCAATGATTGTTTTTTATATTTATTTTTGTTGTTATATTGTCATCGCCATAATTATATCTTGTACAGAAAATGAAAATCAAAAGTGATGACGCAACGAGCGACATTAGAATTAGCGAGCCAAGAAAAGACTTGTTAAATCGTGAATAAGTAAAAATACATGCTCAATGTCTTAAGGAATTGTTTTAATTTTATTTTTTGTTATTTTACCTCTTTATTATGATTTCCCTTTCTTTTTTTTTATCATCCTTATTTCACTTATAATTTATTTATTTTATTTTCTTCATGGATCATAAATACTAATTTCGTTAATTATCGTGGAAGAAAAGAAAAACGAATACAATTAAATGTAACGTTTCAAAGCAATAAGTACTTCCAAAGGTTCCACATGTGCATTGCGTACCTCCAAAACTGAAAATCTCTAAACGCAAGCGTAAAGTTACAAATTCCCGAAAATCCTGTTTGTAGCCAAAGTCAGAAAAAAGATACCCACGACTTAGGGCCTGAAAAGTGGATCGGACGTCGGAGGCCAGGGGAGACAAAAGAAAAAATGTCGCACAAACTGACCGACCGAAGGAACCACCTTGGTCTCGCACGGCAGGACGCAACGCAATAGCATTCGCGGACCAGATTTCGCAAGCTCGTTTACCTCCTCGCCCCCTCTTCCACGGCTACCCCCCGCCCGACGGTCCTCCTACCACCGAGCTCGAGAGCCAAGTGCTGCGGCCGGCGACCCCAGCCCCCAACGAGCTAGTCAGCGACACAGAGTGAGCGAGAGAGAGAGGGGGGGGGGAGAACCCTGATTTATACGGACGGCCGTAACGTCATGCAAATGCTTGAAAGTCGAGGTCAGACCCACCATTGTACGGGGACGCAACCTCGGACTGTGGAGCCGCGGAACAATGGGAGTGCGCATCTCGCGCGGGACGTGAGCAGCAAATTGCTCTCCTTTTCACTCGTTGCCCCCGTCAACGTTGATCCTCTGCGTACATTCTTCCGCCGGTTCCTCTCGAGCCCTCTGTCCTCCTGTCCGATCCTTCTCCTGCCTCTCGTCCTTTACACGTGGGTCTCTCTCTCCGTCTATACCGAGTCTAATGGATACTGCGAGTCCCGGCCTTTCCTTCTTAACGTCTCTGACGCAACGTTTCGGCATTTCGACCTTTTTTCAATTCACCAAACTTCCTAGTTTAATGCGATCATATTGCGAGTCTAGTAAAAAAAAAAAAAAAAAAAAAAAAAAATATATATATATATATATATATATGCACGTGTCATTTTCCGTTTTTAAACCAATTTACAAATTCCCTCTAATTTATCGACTCTTATGAATATTTAAATCGAACCACAGCTTTCATTGATTACCAATCACCTCTTTTATCCCGCGCCCATGTCTACAAATTATATTAAATTTCAATCGCGGTATTATTCCCTTCGTCGATCCATTTTCTAATATCAATAATATTTAATTAAATGTTAAAATGGAATTCTTTTGCCCAACAATATCGTGCCGTATTTATTTCTTCTAATTCAATTATACTTGCCTCTCTTCCGGATTCTGTAATAGATAACCGACAAATGCTATTTCGAAGGCCCGACGGATTTGTATTTTATAAATGTAAAATAAAATTATAGGATCAAAAGGTTCTGTTACATTTCTTCTCGTATTTTCCCCCTTTTGTGTGGAAGCGCGCCTCGCAGCATCCCATTTTTTCATCTTCGAATAATTACGTATTTCCGTTCTTTTCTCCGGGCGCATAGAGAAACGGACGCGAGGAAATTAAATTTCTTTATTCCCTTCTTCTTCGTCAGTGCGGGGAAATTGCACTCGCGATATATACTCGCGCGCAGATTCAACTCGAAAATTCACCGGCCCTTCGATGTTTATATATTCTTCATCGAACCGATATAGAACAAAAGAAAGAAAAAGTAGAGCCAAAGTATAGCGGAGGATGTTACAGAAAATCCATACAATGGCGTAATACTAAGTCCCCTCCCCTCCCCTCCCTCCCCACCAACTCACTTTGTTACACTTTCTATTTCCTAGATTTCTCTCCTTCGCTTTGTATTATTTTTCTATCTTTCTTTCAACTTTCACTCCGCATTCGATACTTTTTAACAATCATTTGTCATCCCGATATTAGCTGATAAACTCTTTTGCTATCATGTTTCGTTTTTAGAAATGGAACACGTGAGACGCTTTATTATTCCTTGATCAATCATATTTATCTATTGGAATATAAACGACATTGTCTAATGGAAATTTAACTATGCCTAAAATTTAATTTCTTATAGTATTTTTATGAAATCAGCATCACTCAATTGTACGTTTTTACATTGACAAAAAAATTATTTGACAATCCGTTGATTATTTGCGCGAATAGCTATAAATGAGGCCTAAATATTGATACAAAACATTTATATTTTAAACGAAGCAGAGCATTCAATATTAAAAATGAACGTAAAAATGAAACAACAATCGCTGTAAAAAAAGTAGTTTTTGTGCAGAAATAATATTTCACAAGCTGACAATGAAAAGGACCTGAGAAAAAAGTAAATAAGCTTTCCCTTGATTCCCTCTCATTTTCGCATTAATCTCCACGTGTATGCACATCGGGGCGGGAGTCTTCATCGTTTTTCTCGCTAACGGACGCGTTGAGTTACGTTTTTCTTCGTGCTCCATCAGGTCCGATGAAAATCTATTCTTTTTTTTCTATCGTCGATGATCCTTAATCCCAGTGCGCGCAAAAACAGACGGGTAAGCAAGCAGGAAAGAAGCCCACCCTCCTCATATTTAAAGAAAATTTCCAGCTCGAATGCCGAAGGAGTATTCGAGAAAATGAAGAAAAAGAGTAAGAGGGAAAGAGATAAAGAGAGAGTAGGAACGGGCGACGGAAAAAAGAAGAATGGTTGGAACGATGTTCGCCCGCGGGACGCTTCATTTATTCCTTATATACAGGACTGAGAGTAGGAGATACAGTGTTTATCCTGTAGCTACTGATCCCCGACACGGTCAGAGGAAATTATATGGAGAGATACTGCATCCATCTTTATCCTACGCGGCCCTGTCTGCTCTGTGCTCGCATTTCTTCGACCTTGTGTACTCTTTTGTTCGACCAATGGGTCTCCGACTGCAACAACCTCCTTCTTCTTTCTATATCTGAAGAAATTCCATTAAAAATTCTTAGACCTTGTAATAATATGTTGCATCCCTGCTATCAAACTTCATTTCTTCCAACAATGAATGAATAAGAACTCGAGGATTTTCCAATAGGTTTTGTTTACATACATTAAATGGGGAAAAATTGCGGCCACACACACACAGGCAGAGATCATAGGTGGTCCGAGCACTACTCAGAAATTAAGTGCACCGGAACAATTTAATTTTTCAATTTAACGGCCCCCAAGAGCTTTAGACTTCGAAGTACTTGTTGCTTTAGAAAGTGTTTTTCGTAATTATTTGAATTTTAATGAATAAGAAATACTTACACTTTCAAACATAGCTAAACCTACACAATTAATTTACTTATATCTTTAAGGATATCTATTAACATCTTTTTAATACTTTGTAAATTTTTATTACGAGACCAAGAAAATGTTGTCGTCCCTTTAGCTGGAGAAGTAATTGCAATACATTCTTTGAAAACCGGGTTAATTGTTCCTTATGAAATCTCAAACGTCTTATCACCTGCACATTTATATAAGACATTTATATACAGTCTTTGATCCATCCTGATATTAGTTCAAAGATATAAATGCTCAATGAAATAAGAATCCATCCTTTTGCAATATAATATGTATTAAATGGCTGGTAATAATATAAAGTTTACCATTACGTAAATATTATATCCTTAAGAAGTGTTTCTCACGACCCTAAAGTTTTTGCACGGGCTTCTAGACCATTCGGTTGAGAAGCAGCGTCAGCTCATAAATGAAATTTTCTAAAGATACGAAAAAAGTAGTGAATCGAGAAAGACGGCGACAGAGGTCAGTAGACTTGGAACTCTCACCCCGACAAAAAGGCAAGCCACTCCGACCAATCCGCTCATATAATGTAAATAAGGAAGCGCGCGAAAGAGACTCGGAAACTTCGTCTCTCTCGCTTCCCCTTTTATATATATATATATATATATATATATATGTAAAAGAAAAAAAAATGATAAAGAAAGAAAATAGAAAAAAAACCAATATGAAATAATCGTGTATAAGTAGCATCGTATATAGAAAGAGACAATTGATAAAAAGTGTAACAGAAGCCGCTCGAATGAAACGAGAACGAGGAATTTTTACAAGTACTACGTGTTAGAATACGAATCGGCCGAAAGAGAAGAATTCTCTCTTAAATTATGTATGTATGTACGTGATTTCGCGCCGACTACCTTACGTCCTGAGGGGTTAGTGTCAAGGTTAGGTTACAGCAGGTTTTTGCGACATTTCCGCCTTCGTTGGCCTTGACTTTTCAATTCCGAGCGGTCGACGTGATCCTTTATCCTACGGCTATTTTTTGCGCGCGCGCATGTTGAACTTGTCTACCCACACAGCTGGGAAGCATTCGGTGATCATTCGAATAGTAAAGAAAGCATCCTCTCAATGTGTCTCGTGCAGAGTCTCGAAGATATTAGTTACTAATTATCTCTTAGTTATTATTACTATTATTATTTATTGTTATTATTTGATATTATTATTATTATTAATATTATTGTTGCGAGAATTCATATGGTCTGAAATTATTTTTTATCTGATGGATTTTCGATAATATTAAGAATATTATTGAGAGCGCTATTAATCGATAACGATATTTTATAACATCAGCCGTTCATTAGAAAAATTAGAAGAATAAAAAGCATCTTTGGTTACTTAAAGTTCGAAACTATTATAAAAGATGTTAACATCGAGCGGTGAACAATTAAATTGGATATAGACATAGAGGCTTAGATTTATTCGTAAGTTTCTTAGGTAATGCAATTTTCCTCGTTCTCGGGCTTTCGTGAAAAGAATATAATTTTTTTGAAATAAATTATATGCGCAGCGATTATTCGACAAAAGCGGCTTAAATACCATAACTTTTGAATTTGAACCTAAAGATTTTAATAAACGCAAATGCAATTGGAATATATACTAAAATCGGTTTGAGTTCCTCTCACTTTATGCAATATTATGCTCTTAAACTGTTAATTGAAAATATAATAAAGTTGGATATATTGATTTTATGTGTTTCTATGAATGCTTAACGTCACAGTATTTACGTATTTACTAATAACGATGAAGAAGTATTAAATTTTCGAACAACAGAGGAAATACAAATTCTATATATAATTATATCCTATAGAAAATAAGAATAAGGATTACGTAAAAAAGATCGTTAAAGTATATGAGTTCTTTTAAAATATTAAGTATCGTTGTTGTCTCAATTTAACAATCGCGTGGATATTATGAAACAAAGTCGCATAATAGCCTCATTTATATTAACGTATTTTTAAAGTATAAGAATTATAAATAAATAACGTAGTTAAGCATTATAGAGAGAGAGAAAAAAAATCGTGAAAATCTTGAATATCAAGAGAAAATGTTCGTATTTTTCTTGTATAACTTGTATGATAAGAAAAAAAAATCGATATCTATAATGATTATTATAATAATAAGCAGCAATTGAGTAGCGTGAGTGCACACTCTCTCTTTATACATAGATTTAAAAGATATATTGGAATCTCATATTTTTAAATAACTATTTAGAATATAGCTGAATAACAAAGTAAAGGAAAACTATTTATAATACTTAATCAGTTTTGTACAGCACTGGTCATTAAGGAATCCTAAAGAAAGTTGCGAATTTGCATGTATGAATGTATAAAGTCATTTTGAGAATTTGAAAGTAAGTAGCATACTTTGTGCAATTGAATAATAATGAATCGATAAATTAGTTTCATTAATTGACGATATTCACGCCACGATTAGTGGCTAAACATTTAAATTTAAATTGAATCTCAAGAGACAATAAGACACGGAATAAGTTTATAAAATTTTCTCAAACTCACATTCAAAATAAGCAATGATAAGTACCATAATAATAATAAACTTGTTGCTTATAATCGAATTCTCGATAATATATGTTGAGACGCACGGTACAAAAACTCAGACCTTATATATATATATATATTTCTAATCTCTATGCCTAATCTTGTACATATATGCCGTATATATATGTATATATCTACGGAATGAAGAAAAAAATATGCAAAATAAAATAAGAATTATAGCACGGGTTTAATAATAAAAGTTTAAAAATATAAACTAGCAAATGAAGTTCTCGCTATAACTCAGACGACCTCGCGTGTCGATTCCTCGCCAATTGAAAATCCTCTTCTCTCTAACTAACTGTTTTTACCTACTTCATGCATATAAAACAACTATTCCTTTCATAATAAATATGTTAATGATTTAGCCGAGAAAATTGAAGCATATGCAATCTGACGACAGAGTCATATTTTTATTGTATACTAATCGAGCTCAGGAGAATAAGCAAAACCATCAAAACAAAACAAAAAAAAAGTAAATTAAAAATAAAAAAATATCGTAGCGTTACGTATTTTTATGAAAATATATAGTTAATATTATTTATATAGCTGTAAAAGAAATTCAAATATAAATTGAAGCTCTGTAATTTGGTAATATTGAGAATAATATTCGCTCGTATGAATATATATAGACGAAAAGATTTTCTGGCGACTTTACAAATGTATACTATAAAACTGACACTACCTCACCAAACATCTTATATATCTCAATCACAAGACTGATTTTGCATAGTATTTCTATAAATAATAACTAAATAAAATGAGAAAAAGATTAAATTATAAACACGTAACAAACGATTAAAGGACAATGGGAACTGAAAAGTTCTTTAAGAGTATTATTATTATTATTATTATTATTATTATTATGGCAGATAGCGTTGAACGACATATTTACGATGAATTTTGAACAAACCGATATTAATAATTTCGATGTCTTTTCGATGCTTTTAGTTTGGAAGAAAAGAGAAGATTAGAGAGAGAGAGAGTAGATTTTAAATTTTCCTATCATTGCTTTAAAAATCACTTAACCGTACAGGAATAATAAATACTCTTAGGCAATTATCCAATCTCAATGTCTGCATTTAATCGTAAGAAAAGAGGGTAAAAAAGTTATAAAAGCAACAAATTTGCAGATCAGACATATTAGTCATTTATTATAGGTATAAACAGGTTGACATGGAATAAAATAAACTAAAAGTGTACGATGATAATAAATGATATGACAAAGTTTTCGTAAATTTTATATAAAAAAGCAAATAAAGAGCGACGGGGAGAGAAAAGCACGTGCTGCTATCCAATGTACTTGTAATTGGATAAGGAGATAATAAAGAGTATATAATATGCATGTATATGTGAAGACATTGTGATTTTCGGTAGTTGATACAAAATTGTATAAGATTATTGGGGAGCGATCGAGAATGTTGTAATATATATTATGTATTAGGGGACTTTCGCAATGTGTCAAGTGTTTAATCATTGAAGAATCGATACTCCGTTGATAATCATGTGAAATCACGACTTGTTTTGTCAAACTATTTTTATTATTAAAAATGACTGTTTAATCGTTTCTTTGTTGTTGTTTTATTTCAATACTCGTAATCGAAGAGAAGTTGCGAAGAAACAACGAGTCGATCCTTAGAAGAGCGGCTAAACTAAATGCTAAACTGGACCTTCTGGACTTTCAGTATAACAAACAAAACGCGCTTTTATCAAATTTCACGCGCCTTATCGGCTAAAATTCAAAGTAAAAGTATTTACGTCTGGGACCCAATGGGAGGAGTAGTGGCCGAAAGCATATGTAACGCGAGAAGATGAGGAGGCGCCGCGATGACGTAGTGTCTCGCGTCCTCTAGTCCTCGCGTGGCCCGTAAGCGCGAGTTCCCGGAACGTTCTCTCGGCCACGGTGTCGCCATCCCAGAAGGACAACGTAAGCGGGCGCCGCGAGGAGCACGCGACCCGTGGTGCACCGGAGGATCGCGCCTGCGTGAACCGAATGTGTGTCAGTTTTTTGGAAACTGGTCCACGGGCGCGCGCAGCTGAGAGCCAAAGCCATTGGGGGAATCCTCCGCTCGTTCTTCCCTTTTTTTTTTCCTTTCCTTTTTGTTTGCTTGCTGTTGCTGCTGCTGCTGCTGTTGCTTCTGCTTTTATGCATACACGGGCGGGCAGGCGGGCGCGCGCGCGCGCGCGCGAGCTCTTTCTACCTTCCAACGAGCTGTCGATACAATCTCCGATGAGTTTTCGGTTTTTTCTTCTTTTTTTTCCTTTTTTTTTTTTTATTATTATTCTTCCTTTTCGCTAGTCTCTCTTGTCATTGTGTGCGCCGACGACTCGTGTGTACCGACCGTTCGATTATATGACCATACATTTAATCCCGGGCCCTCTCCTCTCCCTTTGCGTCTTTTTGTTTGTTTACAAGTGCCGCTAACGACGAGTTTTTTCCTCTTACGCGGAGACTAATGCGTTTTCGCCACTGGCGTTCCCTCTCCTCATTCACTTGAACCTTGCTTTTAACGAAGTCTCTTATGCGGAATTGATTGATTTTAAAATAGCTGGTTTATCGGAGCGCGGCTCCAATGATGATTATTTTTAATTATCCAATCGATCATTTCCGTACAGATGTTTACCCGTCGGTCTCGAGATCAATTTCAAAAGGGTGATGACGATGATCGGTAAGTATTATAAAAAGACGATTATCGCCGCAGCCAATGCAGCCAAGATATTCATAAATCCATATTCTTCACCTGTAAGTATGCACTTGTCCTTCCGGGCCGCGACTTTCTTAAAAAAACAGCAGTTAATTATACGTGGATTAATGGCGATCTTCGATAAGAAAGCGGCGAGCGAGCGGGAAGTGATATCGTGGTGGGTCCTCGGGAGAACGATCGCACTGGTCGCAGGTAAGGGATCGAGACATTCGAAAATCCAAAATCCAGGAAAGCTCGATCCCGTCCTCGGCCTCGAGGCAGAATAGCTGAATCGAGTAATACGCACACGCATGAAAGATCAAGATGCCTACTGTCGTCGACCTTCGCGTCCTACCTAGGCATTGTAGATGGAATCATACATGTATGCGCGCGCGCGCGCGCGTGACAGACCCGTGGCACAGTGACACATTATGCTGTAATGTTGGTGGCGGTCGGCGCGGAAGGGAGGGTGGCGGCACACGGCAAGGCAGATGCAACAGATCTACTCACGTGTCTCTCTTGAGTTTCCGGGGCGCTTTATAACGCTCCGATGGCCCGCATTATTCTTCGCGTCGATCGCTTCATCATTGTATCGGACGTGCGTGTCTTGGACTTATGTCTTTCCTTGCGTGTTTACGCGCACCCGTTCCACGATGTAATTACGATCTCGAATCGAAGTTTTATAGAGAGTCGAAAGTCGAGCCGCCCGGAGCAGCCCCTGACGGCCGGCTTTATTGATGATTTTATAATGTACTCCATACACGTACGCTTACCCCGAGCACGAGCTTCAATTAATGGATCGCTCGATCCCCAATGAGCGCCGAAATATTTATGACGAAATATTTCATTATCAGCCGGCCTCTTCGTATCAGCGGAACACCTCGTTACCGCTAATGACATTACATCTCATTGTACACTTACCCGCTATCAATTTCTCGATGGTAATTAAAAGCCCTGTTTAACGGAAAGAAATTATTCGGTTAAAGAGATACGCATGGACCGGCGCCCCAATAACCACTCGTTATTCAGATATTTATTTTTTCTATCTCGAGTCCAATGCGAAGCGTATACAAATACTGTTAGACGTTTGTGGGTAAAAGGATATTTAACGAGCGAGTCATCTCTCTCTCTCTCTCTCTCTCTCTGATTATAAAACTACTTATCACGCAGATTGAGATTATTGTAGATTGTGAGGTCTCGTTATTCCGAGTCCATAAACATTTCGCTGTAACGAGGGGGTGGGTGAGCCGAGAATTGGAGCATCGAGAAAACAAGATATGAGGAAGAATAGGTAGTTTCTGGGGTTGGCATCTACTGCTACGGCTTCTTATAGCTCAGTGCTCTTCTCCCTCTCGTTAGGCACGCATGCGTCAATGGAACGACGTGAAGAGAAAAAAAGAATCGTGGAATAGTGAAATGCGCTTGCCACGCGTTTCCACGGTTATGCTTCCTCATCCCCTGCATGTTCGTGCTAACATCAATTTTTTCTTTTCTTATTATCGCTCGCGTACGCAAGTAAGAACTTATTTTTTGGGGTGGCTAGCCAGTGCATGCGACACGGGTTATGAAATGAACGGAAGGGGGTTAAGGACCGAGAGCCGACCACCATACATACTATACTACACAAACCAACTGCCAGAAGGATTTCTGCAATTTTCTCTACCGTGCGAGGGAGTCGTTATTTTTTATTTATAATATTTACTAGAACTTGCTTGTATTTTTCGACTAGCTATGCCATTACGTTATTACGCAAATATTATATTATTACATGGCTTTTACAAATACAAAGGGTTCCTCCCCCGTTTTATTAAGTCTTTTCGCATATCGGTATTATCGGGCATCGTACACTTTTGGCTTATTTACGATGCTCTTCTTAATCGCTCTAAATTCACGATATTCGTTTATAATATAAAAAAATAATCGATCGGATGAAATAACGTAAGTGAATATTAAGTTTGATTCTACGGTGAAAGAAGGCCTGCGGTGTTCGTTTCGAGCGAGACGGAATGAGCGGGACGCGCGTTCTGTCGTACGAAGGTCCGGCCGGGGATCTTTTAAATTCGATGAGTATCAGGTGAAAGCAAATCGCCGTCTGAATAAGGGTCCGCATACAAAAGTGTCCGACGTCGACTTTCTTACGATGCAAAAATCAGATTTAGTGGGACGCGCCCTTGAAGCGCTCGGTGACATCCGCCAGCGCAAGTCCTGCTCAAAGGAAAGGGAGTCAAAGGAAAGGACGGGGAAGGACGGGGAAGGACGGGGAAGGACGCGTGAGCCGTTGAAAGGGCTATTTACATGCTACTTCGCCTCCAATGGCGAGGGGGGGGCGGGCGGGCGGGTGGTGGTGAGGGAAGGAAATCGAGCGAAAGGGACGAGCGACAGAATGAAGAAAGTGAAGTGCCGTCGGGAGCGATCAGAGACGTCGACGATCTCGGGACACGCGCTTACGTGCGATATGTCTGCACATGTTATACGTCTACATACGTATATATATATATATATATGTATATGTACACACACACACACACACACAAACACGCTATATAATATAACGTGTATGCGTATATAAGAAATAGGCAGAACAAAAAGAGAATCACGCCACCGCCGCTCAAGCTCACGTATGCGTCCATAGAGGGATTTCGTGTAATTTCAGGTTTCGGGAGGAGGCTATAGGTAAATGGGTATCGCGTTTCTCTAGCCTTGCATTGTCGTGAGCGACGGCGTCCAGGCGAGTTCTCCTGTAGCCCACCTAGGGCTACGCTCCCGGGCTACACCGCTTTTTCCTCGGCTTTTTTCTTCTCCTTTTTTCTCTCTTTTTTTTTTCCTTGTCGGTCTCTCCCACTCCTTCCTTTTCTACGATTCTACGATCGTCATCGTCGTCGGCGTCATCGTCGTCGGCGTCGGTGTCGGCGTCGTCGTCGTCGTCGTCGTCCTGCCTATACTTTCCTCCACTATACTCGGCCCTTTTTTCATCTGTCGTTCCTGGTAGGATTTACTTTTTGTTCCATTCCGCGCCTTCTTCTGAGTTTGTTTTTCGTCAAATCCTCGAATTTCGGCCGGCTACTGGCCTTGTAGGTGCTCTCCGTTGGTATTAACATACTTACCGAGCCTTTAGCTATTTCTTCTCCTCTATAATTTATCTCTATCTCTATTATAAAAATGGAGCTTTTATATGGATTCTGGATCGCTTCGACTCTTCGTCCCATCGCAGAGACGAAATATCGGTTATTACCTACATACACTTTATCTTATTTTAACTTAACGATGCCGGAGTTTCATTCTTACTACAGTACGACTCCAGTCAGAATATTTATTTTTTTACATAAAAGTACTTGACTTTATATTCATGAAATAATGGTCTGACAATGGTTCAATACTAAGATTGTTAGATCAAAAATTATGTTTGCGGACATGATTTCAGAGCATTTATGAGATGAGCGGTGAAACGAAAAATCTATTTATATCGAGAAAGGGCCAGAACATCGAACGGATTGAAATTAATAGGTTCGTACGGAATTCCCTCTCTGGAGTTCTATTAATTTCGACAAAATGAACTAGTGGTAAGTTCGTCCGTGTACATCTGTATATTATTGCTCTTGTTTTATCGTGAGTCTAAAGTGGCTCGTGCGGCCGCAATGTGGTTTCTCGTTGTCGGCATGCATCCACGTATTTCGCGAGCATACGTAACGATGACAAAAGGTGACGACACGACGAGAAGTAGACACGTGCGCCAATGGACAAAACGAGAAACTTTCAACATTAGAAATGCAATCGCATATCCATTCAAATGAATGATCTTGGCATCCCTCTCGCTCCTACAACATTTCATTCGCTCTCTCCTTTGCGGAAACGACCAATTTTCGACATATGGCGGTTATGTATCACGAAAAAGGCGAAATATACTCGCGAGCATGTAAAGGAAACCGATAGCCAACACGCCTAATGTAAAAAAGGACCCTGTTCTTCTAGGAATTAGGTATGATCATTCGCAATGGATAATTTATTTCTGTTGGCGGTAAGAACTTTTTTTTTATATCGATACATTTTGCGCCAAGTACTCCTTGTGCTTCTCCTAGTGACGGGTTCGGATTTCATGAAATAATGAATTGAATTAGTTGTAGTCGGTGCTTGAAGCGTAAACAAATTATATTTAAACAATCCTCAGATAATAATATACAAATAATGCGGTTATCAATACATTGTTACATCAATAATACCTAAATGAAAAATTTCAATAGTCTTTTAAGTTTAATTGGTTAAATATAAAATTCTTGTTAAAACATTATTATTAATTAAAGAACATTGATAAAATACAATGATATTTATTTAATAAATTATTGCACATGTCGTGGGAAAGTGAATATGATACCGTAAAAAAAGTTAAAAGGGTTGAAACGATCGATTTTGTTGCATTTGTAATGCGTTAAATTATTCATCACAGAATACCAAATGTTATGAGATAAGTATCGGATGGCAAGTGTACCCCTCCATTAAATTCCCAAGCATTTAGATTAATTGAAAATTAAACTTCCAAAACTATCAATCTACAACTCGTATTACGAAACGTATCGCTTTTTTATTCGTTTATATATTAGATAATCGGCCGATGAATCGATAAATTTATTTACATAGGTAAGTGTATGTCCATAACTAACGAGGGCAACGAGCACGTGACTTAAAATAAATGTCGATTCTCTCGTTGGTCATCCGCAATTTTGGGAAGTTTGTATATTCCGTAGAGGTCTTTTTACTCGTAACGCTACATCCAAGGGGTGACGAAACAAAGTATGGCGCCGAAATTATAAGCGCCGCTTTAGAGCAGACGCTAGTCGGCTTTTGAAAAGCTCGCGCCATATCATCAAGAATAAGGAGGGCAAAAATCAATGATCGACCTGGTCCTTGACGAAAGGCGTCCCGAGAATGAAAGAAACATAGAGACCGCAAGTCCTGGTGTTGTCGTCGTCTTCGTCGTCGCTACATCAGCAGCAGCAGCATCAGCAGCAGCACCGGCACCGGCACTGGCACCGGCACCGGCACCGGCACCGGCACCGGCACCAGCAGCAAAACTGCCACTAACAACAGCATCTCCTTTGGGATCTCCTAATTATACAGCACGCGCCAAATAAAAAAATGGCCTCGCCTCCTCGTTTCCCGAACCATCTATCTTTGCTCTCCTCTCTCTCTCTCTCTCTCTCTCTCTCTCTCTCTCTCTCTATCTCGACCCTTAGTGTTACTGCGCTTCTTCTCGCAGGGGACCATATGGCGAATCCTTTTCGGGACACCCTAAAAGAATAGTCGGTCTACCGATACCAATGTACTTTACATGTTTTTTTGGATATGCATGTCGTAATATGATGTGTATAATTTACGCCTTTCGAAATACGTAAAGACGTTTTAATTCATTGCGAATGTTGGCCAGCCGACGGATCGATACGCTTTCTGTATATGGAATTTTCGGAAGAGGCATACGAATCGTTAATTATTGTTTGTAAAATTGGTAAGTATACATAAGTCATAATTTATTAAATATATATAATTAAATTACAACTGCTACAACTGAAGAATATGTATGGGAAGCGGCTTCGATTATACGAAATGATTAAATTAACGACCCTAAGGATCTTATTTTATAAATTCTACAGTTTTTTGTTTGTCATTATAGAAATGAATAGATCATTGTCTACGTATCCAAAAAGATAGCTAGAACCAATAATAATACAGCGGAATTGCGGAAAGAGTTTCGGAAACGAAAGACTACGAGAAATAGATTTTTATAGTTTTTATTACATCTTCGATTCTGAAGAAACCCAGTTATTTCCGTATGTAAATGTAATTGTAAACAGGGTTATTTAAATGTAATAAGATTATAATTGTAAATAATTCTATATTGAATTGCGCATAAAAATAATTATTTAAAGAAAATAAAATAAAAGAGAATGAATAATGTTGTATAATCATTCAATCTTTAACGAAACGATTTATCAAATGCTGGCGATGTATCATTTGCGAAAAGAAAAGAAAAAAAAAAATTTAATTTACTGCTTGAAATACTTTTAATTGATATTAAAAAGTAAATTAGATCGAGGTGTATTGTAGAAAAATTGATGACTGAAAGAAATTTAATTTA
Organism: Ceratosolen fusciceps; assembly: GCA_018883505.1. Lineage (NCBI taxonomy): Eukaryota > Metazoa > Arthropoda > Insecta > Hymenoptera > Agaonidae > Ceratosolen > Ceratosolen fusciceps. The sequence goes on from RCIC01000005.1 coordinate 6,245,808, forward strand.
AAAAGTGCTTGATCAATTAACGAATGAGATAAGGGGATATCGCGGAAGAGCGGACCTCGAAGATCATAGCGCCTCGCCCTCGTAACACGGAGGATCATAAGGATGAGGAGTGCGCCGGCGGCCTCCCACTCCCCGGCGTTGAAATCCGGCGTCGCGCCGTGCACGCGCGAGTCCTTGAAAACGGTTTCTAGGACACGTAAGCGGCCGTCCGTCGACAGGTGTTCTTCACCTCTATCCGTCTGCGGCCCCTCCGCCCCCTGAGGAACGCCCTCACGTTCTCCGCGGCACGCGTCGTTTCCTCTCTTGACGCTCCTCCTATCGGCGTCGGCGTCGGCGTCGGTGTCGGCGTCGGCGTCGACGGTGGCGGCAGCCTTCGATGCACTCACTTTATCGCTTTGCCTCACCCTCGCACCGGCGCCATTGTTTATGCAGCTGAGTTTACGCCTATCTCGCGGTACCGGCTGAGTAGGTCCACCTCGAGTCGAGGCTCGAGGTAGCCGCTCGACAGGAGATTTATTCATCCGCTCGATTCTGTTGATTATCCCGGAAGATTTTGAGCCTGAAAAAAATTATAACTTTACCTGCCACTCGTCCGTTTTCCTACCTTTCATTCGGCAGTTCATCTACTTTGCCTTTAATACATTCGCGACTACCGAGAAGGCTATTAGGGATCATTAATCGACTCTTCTATTGGGAGAATTTGGATTTTTGAAACTTTCATTACGTATTACGTAACAATATGACAGGGAACTTTTCCACCGCCAGATTAGATTAACACATCAATCCTTAATAGTTAATTATAGTTGGTTTTTTTTTTTTTAAATTTCCAGTTATCGAGATGGAATAAAAAGTAATTTTGGTATAATTAGTAAGGAATTCGTTATACATTTTATAAAGAAATTATATCGTTTGAGAATTATCTTAACGACTACTTCAATTCCTTTTTCCGTTTCATATATAGATTTCGTTTTTGTATTTACGATTCTAGATCGCTTACTTAGGCACATATAAGCTGAAAATCATAATTGATAATGAATTTTTAATTATAAAGAAATGCTCCATTTGAAAACAATACAAATGAAACATTATAATTACATTATCACTTAAATAAATGAAAATTTCATTAAACACAATTTACACTAAAACTTTTTATAATTTTCTTTAAATCATAATATTATTCTTATACAAATAATGTAAATAAATTATTAATGCTATATTCTCAGTTCTGCTTTAGGATCAATATAAATTATAAGATAATGGTCTTGTTATCTACAGGCAAACGTAATTTTTGTAGTTGTTCTTTATTATTGCATTGTGAAATTTCATTCATATAGTATAAATTTATAAAAAATAATACAAATAATTTTTCTTAGTCTTTTAAAATATATATAAAAAAAAAATTCTTGCAACTCGCTTATACAAGTCATCATAAATCATCATGTACTGATTTGAAAATACGAAATTACCTATTCTTCCATATTTATCAGTATTTTCTCATTCTCACTATTGAAAATGTCTTGATTAGTTTCTCACTCCATTTTTAAATACATAAATTTTCAAATATATTTCGAAGGATTTCGAATAGAGAAAACATTTGCTTTGCAATCAATTTCTATAAATAATAAGTTAAAATATCTTTAAATACGTGGTAGCAATTGTTTATGGTTGCAAAAGAGCGAAACTTATATAACAAGTTTTTAACAAGGTAAAAAAAAGTGCGTAAAAATCGTGGTTGTTAAAATTAATCATACTCGGGCATAAATGCTTGAGTTGTCGGTTATGGACCGGTATTTCCAGGATGTTACACAGTTAAGTATAAATAAAGACGTGGCAAAAGCTGAGCTACCTACTCCGCTTGAAAAAATAAAAATAAGGTCAATAATTGCAGTTGCGGCTTCGAAACGTCAGCTGCATCTTCAACGTTTGCTCGTCGTTCAATTACTCTCTCCCTCTCCCTCCCTCTCTCACTCTCTCTCTCTCTCTCTCTCTCTCTCTCTCTCTCTCTCTCTGGCTCTAGGGAGGTTAAGGGAAATCTTCGGTACGGCTAAAGAGGACCACGGGAACTAAGATAGCATTTAACTGGGAGGCAGTGCAAGGATGAGCCAGAGCCTCGTTGACCGATCAGCACTTGACGCTTGTCGCGGTTTTAACCCTTGTTATTAGCTTCCGAGGGAGTACTTTAAACCGCAGCTGTGCTGTCTCACTCAACCAGTGTCAATTAATGCCGGCCTCCCTCGCCCGCATGGAATTTCAGGTCCTTCCTAGGTAGGAAATTGGTCCCGAGCGGACTCGGAGCGACCCCAACACCTGTCATGGTTCCTTCGCACTTGTCAGGGAAAAAGCTCCGGCTTTTTCCGTGACCGTTGAAGTCATCCTTCCCTTCGATACGAAACTGCGAACCGCGATAATGATGGATAAAGTCCTCGGCTTTTGCCGGAAACGCGTCTTAGAGCGCAGGTGGCCCGGAGACCTTTTTCTCCTTCGTGTCTTTTTTTTTTTTTTTTTTACGGACGCACACAATTTCTCTCTCCCTTGGTCGACCTCGTTCTTGATTGTTTTTCGAAATATAACGGGTTCGTTGTTCGCGCAGTGAGATTTACGGTACGTCGTATTATTATTCTTCCTTCTGGGCCGTTCTCAATGCTTTTATTTAACTACGGCTCTGTTACTTTGCCTTTTTCGACAGCTGTCTTTGAAGTTCTATTGATAAGTGCTGCACTCTAATTTATTATGCTCTTTGCACTTGGCTTTACAATTTTTTCATTAATAAAGTCACATAGAGCAGCTTTGTTTTAATGCCATAAGCATGGAACATTTAATGTAACATACATTTTTTATAATTATAGATAAATTTAATTGAATTGTATTAATGTCGTTAAATATGAATTAAATTGGATTTTGTTAATAAAACAAGGGGTTTAGCTAATGCAATGTGGTTGAAAATTATAAAAAGGCACCTGATAATATGCAATAATATCACTTTTTTACTTATCTAGTAGCTTTTAAAATAATACATTTTTTAAAATTATTATCTTGCCAAAGAAATTAAGTATAGCATTGTATTTTTCATTTCTTAAAAAAAGATTATTACTTATTATTTTACTAAATAATTTTTATTTAAAAATGTGGCTTTTTAAATGTATGATGAAATTATTTGAGAGGTATAAAAAAGTAATTATGTCTGTAAAGGACATGAACTTCCAGTCTGCTAAAGTCAGTAACATCTTTGTTTACGCCTCTCTCTCTCTCTCTCTCTCTCTCTCTCTCTCTCTTCATTTCTTTTGGTCTCTTTCTTTCGAGTTATTTCCCTTTAGTTTCCGCTTCAAGTACATCACGCTCGAGGGCTCCTTGGATGGATTCCAGCGGCGAGACTCGGCAGTATAGAGAATTGCGGCTATGCAGGGGCCAAGCGATGTCATGTCAGGTCACTTGCTCTCCCTTGGTTGCACTCCATCATGAAAGCTAAGAGTACAAAATTTAAAATGGAAATTACGTACGAAAATTGTCCGCACAATAGATTTGGGTATGTGTGAGGCCGATTTTGGAATGTTATAAGCGACTGGAAGAATTACGGAATGCCAAACGGTGACAGTAGACGAATGAATGCTATATGTTTATGAAATATTTAGCAAATTGAAGATTTGTATGTATAAAATTCGGGTATTCAGCTTTAAATTCCTATACAAAAAAGATTATTATTATTAATATGCGCTGGCAAATAAAATTTCGTATTCATAAACATTGAATATTAATATTAATTATTGGTAAATAATGAAAGATTATATTATATCAACTCTTTGTAATATATAATACACATCTTTAATAAAAAAATATTATATGTAATCATAAAAAATCTAAAAATATACTCATAAAAAATAGAAGAATTGTACATAATAGCAAATATTTATAAATTGACATAATTTATTTAAATAAATTTTAGGTATTAGTAAGTTATTAAACTCTTAAAATAAAAATTTGAGTATTACTTATAATATTATCGTAATGGTCTCATAGAAACTCAAATTAATAATTGTATGCCCATTTTTTTTTTATCCCTTCAATCATATTGAATTTTATAAGATATTACATCAATGTTGATATAGTCAATTAATTTATTTGTAGATATATCTAAATTTAAATTTAACTCTTCTTTATATAAGATTTATCTTTATTTTAAAATTAAGCTTTTCATATGTTCAAGTATTGAGATCCGTCTATCAAGACATAACGAATTCAATTAGATATAAATTGTGTATATGTATAGTCAGACTAAATACATTTCTAGTTGATAATTTTAATTTCTCATTCACGAGTAAAAAAGTATTACTTTGGAAGAAAAGTGTAAAAATTCAAAATGATTATTCGATCGTATTTTATCGAATAGATTAGAGTTGAGAATGAATTCGGCAAAGTATTAGGTAATTTAATTAAAGTTGAAATTAATTAATAGCGCTCGATGATTCAAAGGTTCGTAGAAACGAAAAATGCCAACTGGGGCCGATCACTTGCAGACGATAATATATCATCCCATCGAGTTTCCCAGTCGCTGAAGGAATTAATTTGTGAAGGGTCGTCCTGGACAATGAATGATAATAATATTGTTCACAAAAGAAAAATATGGCCGAATGACTCTATACGGCTACGTTCGATAACAAAGTGATCGGGATAAAAAAATTCCGTGATTGTAAGAAGCTTCGAAGCTTTATAAAACACGCATTCGCCAGGAAAGAGTGTCTGATGCATTGTTTGAGTGAATAAGAGAGTGAATTTTGTTTGGGAGTCACGTATCTCGTTTGACTCACTTGCCTGTAAACTTATGGGTCCCGTGAAAAGCTCTATGGAACAGAAAAAAAAAAAAATCTAAGTACCCGGGTAACGCGCGAACTAAGGGCTTTCAAGGCGATTCTTCTTACTTTTTCGGCTCTATTCTCTATTTCCTTAGAAATTACTATTGACACTTGCACCCTTTCCCTTCCATCGATATTCTAATAATTATATCAAAGCTCGTTAATAATCTTTCATTACGCGCAAACGAGTTTGAACAATCAAACTCTTATCATTAGTAAAAAGGTATACTTTATTGAAGGATTCATTTCAATACATATGTAATAGATTTTTTTTTTTTTTTCTCATATCCTACGCATACTAACGTATTCCCGAGCGCGTACGAATATATTTTAGGGACATCGGCTGCTCTGAAAGTCATTGAAAGCCAAATAAAGTTTACCGAAAATTGTGCCATAATAAATATAATTAAAAATTAGGGAGAGAAATTCATTAAAAATATAATTAACCGAAGAGCGAGGAAATGTGATATTATGAAGACGGAAATTTGGCAAATAAGAACGTAATCCCCCCGAATTTAAGGGCTCGAATGAGAATCGGAGGCGCAATAAGTTTAACATTTCTTTCGGGCGATTTATTTTTGTCAATGGGAGCTATAATCGATTAAGCAAATATTTCCCCGCCGCAATTCAATCTTAAATTCTACTTACGTAGATGGTGATCGAATGCGCTAATCCTTGCACTATTTTATAAATCTAAGATTTGGAGAAAAAAAACTCTTGGGGAGTAAGGAGCGAGGAAAGCGGCCGGAATAAAGAGAAGTACGTAACGTAATAGTACTACTCGGCTCTAGGAGAAAGCGAAAGGGGGAGAAAAAAAAGAAGAAAAAGAAGAAAAAAGTAAGGATAAAAAGTAGTAGTCGTCCCTACGCATGTTCCAAGTGCACGGATAGGCCGAAGCAGGGCGTCGCGGCGGACGCGCGCCCCTGAAGGAAAAAAAGAGTTAATATTGATCCGTTTTTTTTATTTGAGTCACCCCCAGGTTTTTTCGCCCTCGCTATTTTTTTCTACCCCCCAGCGATACGCGGCTCGGTATACCTATATACGTTCAGCGCAGAGACGGCGAGGAATTAGTGTTTCTATAGCAACTCTTTCTCTCTCTCCTCTCTCTCTCCCTCTCTCTCTCTCTCTCTCTCTCTCTCTCTCTCTCGATCGCTTTCTTTTTCTCTCGCGCTCTCGCGCGCGCGTCCGCGCTCTATCTCCTTCTCTTTTCCTCAGTGTCCCGGTCGCTCAGGAGCCAGGCGATACACGCTTAAGCGCGGCTTCGTCTCATCTTTGCCGGTTCTCGGTGGATGGCCGCGGGAAATGCTTTTGGACGCGCCATTCGATGGAAAGCCTTTGGAAATGTGCGCAACACCCGAATACTCGTTTAGCGCACCTCTAAGGCCACCGCTTCGTCCGACGATTCTTCGACGAAACCTCAATTTTTCGGCCCTCCATTTACATAAATACATGTGCTCGAGCTTTATTATGGAGATTAAACGTCAGCCAAAGCAATGTCCAATGATTATTATTATTATTATTATTATTATTATTATTATTATTATTATTATAATATAAAGTCATTCATGTACTCTGGGCTTTTGGCAACTGTTAGCAAAATATAAGAGACTATGTTTCTACATCACATTATGTATGCCATCATCCAAAACGTATTTTACTTTACATCAATACTTCTTTAATATTATCAAGACTCTTTCTCAATCGGGCAACTAAATTCAGCGAGTGTAAATGATCTTTGAAAACGAATATACGAATAATTCTGTTTTTTATAAATTATGACGCTCATAACTTAATTTTTATTTCTCAAAATATTATCTATAAATATATATATATATATTTTCGTATTCAGTAAAATTTCTTTTTCACCATTACTATTACTTATTTAAAATGATAAGGAAAAAGGGTCTTTTCCCTGTTATGCATTGGTAAATTTAATATCATTAATTTGTATTATATGGCGTGAAGAGGAGCAATAATGTGAGCATTAGGGAATATTAATCTTGTAAACAGAATTCATTTTATGAGAATTTATTTTCTTTGTCGACGATAGGCGCGGGTGTTGGTATAGCATGGCCGTGATAAATCTAAGCCGAAGTGACCAGAGTGTAAGTGACAGCTTGAGATGATTGTTGGGTAAACCGACCTCTTGAATTTTGTAACGTGTCAGAAATGTAAAAAAAAAGAGAAGAGGACAGCTTGATTTGGAAAGCGATGGGCAAATAATTTTATAAGGATATATAGAGGAAAAGTCGGGATAATGGGAGAGAGGAGCGCCAAGAAGACCGGAGCCGAGTCGACAAAGAGCGCGGAGCCGAGGGGTGGCCGAAAACGAGCTGGAGAAAAGAGGGATGGAGAGAGAGAGAGAGAGAGAGAGAGAGAGAGAGAGAGAGAGAGAGGAGAAATGCGTCGGATGCAAAGTCAGAGAAGTCAGAAGGGTTGCGTGCTGAAGGAGTAGTCCGGGCCAGCTCGGGAAAAGTGCCGGCCGCTCAATACCAGACTTTCCTTTCTCCTCCCAGGAACCCTCCGCCCTACCGAGCAACCTACACCGAATTACAAAGTCGGCGAGGAACCTCTCGCTAAGAAAACAAGCTTTTTTTCCCGAGAGAAGGAAATAATCGATAGGCGGTGCGCGCGCGCCCCTCCAGTTATTGCATCTCCCCGAAAATATTTACGCAGTCTCGGTCGAGCGGCACCGAGCGGGACTCGAGCTCTTTTTTTTTTTCTTTCCTTCTTCTTCTTCCTCCTCCACCGACCTTGTTTCTCGCATTTATTTCATCCTTCCCTATCTCGGACATCCCTGACACGATATATCGCGCGAGCGTGCAAAAACTTTGATTACACCTCTAATAAAAAAAGTTTGATCGAAAGCTGTAGTAATAGGGCACTTGATTGAAAACTGCGGGCTATTCAGCACGTTTCAATGATCCTGCATTTTCTGTTTTTTTTTTCTTTCTATCTTTCTTTTTTTTTTTTTATATCATGGCGTCCACTCAACTGGTATTATTGCGATTCTTATTTTGTTTTTATCAAATGCATTCCGAAATCAGTCAATATTTACTGATAAATTAAATTACAGGCTTCGTTCGGTATATGTAATTTAATATTCTGTGATAACTGCGACAATTGGTATCCGCAGATGAAACTGACGCGCGAAGTTGTTCTTCGATCTACATCTGAGAACTAGGCATTAGTTAGAAGTATAAGCCAATCGAATCCCTTAGTCCCTCGATTATTTACGAGTGCTTTTATTATTTCCCATGCACGCTGAGAGTATAGGTTGCTATTTTGAATGCCGAGTCGGATCGGGCGAGCCGAAGTTTCTAAATCGACTCATTTTTCACGAAGGAGGTGAATTCCTTGTGATCTGATCAGCATAAATAGGCAAGCAATAGCCTTTCTATTCAAGGCGAGCCTTAAAAAATGCAGGAACCGAGGGTTCGCGGACGCGGAAGGCTTAGAGGGCCTATTCCACCCTTTTCCCCGGTTCTCAATCGAACTTTCGACTCTAGTCTCGCTGTTCTCAACCCCCTCGGCACTCACTTCCTAATACACTCGAGAAAAAAAGAATGAGGCAAAGAGGTACAACAAATGGAATGAAAAAGAAGCGAGGGAGAGAGAGAGAGAGAGAGAGAGAGAGAGAGAGAGAGAGAGAGAGAGAGAGAGAGAGAGAGAGAGAGAGAGAGAGAGAGAGAGAGAGAGAGAGAGAGAGAGAGAGAGAGAGAGAGAGAGAGAGAGAGAGAGAGAGAGAGTCAAAAGACTGTCTGGAACCCCAAAGCAAACAAACAGACGATTTCCATGGTTACGCGTTGCCGACTAATTTCCGTGAACCGAGTCCGAAGTGTGTAATTCGTGTACTCGAGGCGGAATTCGGTGATATCCATTCAGGAGTGACACTTAAGCGCAATGATTTTTTTTTCCCCTGTCTGGCTCGATTATTATTTTACGGTCGAAATAGATTATTGTTACGAAGTTGGTCAATACTCGATCCATGCGAATCAACATCCTCGTCAGTTGTATGCAGTCGCGTAGGTTGAATCGAGGCAACCTTACTATATACCGCTATACTTCTCTAGTGCGGATACACCAGCATTATTGAATGTATTTTCGGATTTCGTTCTGCCACCCTCGTAATATTTTACGAGTGCGAATACACCGCGACGAGTTTCCACAGCTTATTGCCTATACTTGTGTTTAACCTCTTTCCGATAACTTTATTGGAACTTTTTACATATTTTCGTCTATGCCACATTATATTTTTCTTTGTTTACTCTTGTAGAAAGGATTATTAAACTTATGACAGTGACGTACTGATTTTTTATCTATAGCAACGGGAGAGGGAGCGGGGGGAGAGAAGTAAATATTATATTAATCTCAGTTGAATAAATATTTTTCAATTATGTTATTTTTATACAGTTTGTATAAACTGTACAGCTTGTATGAGCCATCAAATGTTTTTAAATTATTAACTCGTACTTTAAATTTAAAGCACTGTTTTTTATATTTACTTGTTTTATTCAGAAATTCTAAAAATAGTAGCTCTTGATAAACTAATTACTTATAAGATAATATGCTTTAATAGAATTATTAAATGGAATAAAAAATACTGCTCGGTTTAATATATTGATAAACTGCGGCTTAATCTACGTACTGAAAATGGAATTTGTTTTCTGACGTAACAGTAGCATATCTTTTGAAATATTCCTATTTATGAAATTTTATTTTAAATTTATATATTAATTAATATGTACTTAATACTCGTGTAATACTTATAATCACTTGTTGTTATTTAAAAAAATTTATGCCGATTTCTTATCATACTGTATAATTTAAAAATTTGTATTCTTAAATTGAAACAATATTTTATTTACATATCATGTACATTAATCCAATACTAGAGAGTAAACTTTAAGTAGCTTATACTAAATACTTCTAAATGTACCTCTTTAAATGCCCGCATTATTTCACTTACACGCACGTGTGTGCGCGCGTATGTGTGCGCGTGCGCGCGTATGGGCATATAGAATTGTCAAACGTACACATAACCAACAGGGCATCAGCCGGTAGTCTATTCACTAAAAGAAAAAATCAATGATATCGATTACACAGTAAGTACGTACACATAAAGCTGCATGTACACGTATGAAGCAATGAATGTTGAGCTATTCGTGTATTCAAGTTCAAGGTCATTCACATATGGCTTTTATAGCTCAAGCCGTCTTCCATCATCTGCGGGTTCATCTATTAGGTACTGAATTGAAAAGAAAACTATGAAGGATCGCTATTCAATGAGCTGCGTGGGGCTGCTCGTCGTTCGATTTGCGTACATTTTTTTTTAATTTTTCAAGTACATCATCACGCGACATCTTTTTAAATGATTTCATGATTAAAATTTAATGGCGGATACTTAAGTATTTAATAGGATAAAGGAAAAGTTTTTTCTTTTTTTTTAATACACCATCTTTAGAATGATGACGTTTTCAATAGGAATAGAGAAGGTATGTCGTGAAAATTAATTTCATTTGCGTATTAAATATCTAATAAAAAATTTGTAAGTGAGTGACGAAATTTGCAGTTTAATAGAATCGCGTTGGATATTTCGTTAGATCTCATCAATCTTATAAACGTGTCTCGAAATTGAATGTCGACTTGTTTAAAAATTAATAATAAGGATTTATATTGAATTTTGAATCAATATTTAAATTAATTCGACATCAATAGTTAAATATTTCAGTTTTCCGGTGTAATTAATACTATTAAGGGAATATTTTAATTCACCGTTAATCCTTAGAGGCGTTACTGCACTTTCCAGACAATTTAATCACAAATGAAACGTTGCAATCTGTTTTATCGAGTCACGCGTACAGCCATCAAATGCATGAATATTGAAAGTTTACAAAAAATCAACTCCAAAAAGCAATCTGAAAAAAAGTGAACATAAATGAACGAGCACGAAAGTGGAAAAGTGACGTTAACAATATATGACGGTTGGCTCGAAAAAAAAATCCTCCCTCTTTTTCTCATTCTATCACCTCTAGTGAACTTCATTTAGCCTGCCACGTAAGCGTGTAAAAGTCAAAGGTATCTAAAGGAAAGAAAAAAAAGAGAGAGAGAGATAGAGAGAGAGAGAGAGAGAGAGAGAGAGAGGAGAGTAAAAAAAAACAATGTGGGCGCTCGGAAATAAAAGTGTGCATAATAATGCGAGGTTATTTTCAGTTTTGTAGCCGAAAAATGCGTGAGGCGCGAATAACGAAGTGAAAAGGCAAAAAATGTCCAATGATTCTGGAAACGCGAGACTGCGTAGTCGATCGCGTGATTGACATGTGAATACGCATATGCATACGCCGCTATCGAAAATTTTGCCATTCTTTTTCCCGGCATGGCTTTACTCTCAACTGAACTCAACCGAACTCGCTGTTCGATATCGGGCAGTGAATTGCTCGCGCGACATGGAAAATAATAACTGTCGTGGGACTTGTAACGAGCTACCTCCCCTTCCCACTCCACCCCACCCCACCCCTCCCCTTCCACCCGTCCTTCCTTCTCCAGCCAGATCTACATCTACATCTACATCCTCCTCCACGTGCATTTTCTCCTTCCTCCGCTCTTCGAATCCTTAGTTTCGCCACGCGACGAGTTTTATTGCTCTCTCTCTCTCTCTCTCTCTCTCTCTCTCTCTCTCTCTCTCCCTCTCTCTCTCTCTCCCTTGATCCCTCGCCGGAGATTGTCTTCTGACACTTTTTACAACGAATGTTCGCTCTTTACCCCGTATGCCTTAGCCTACCGATACACGAAAGCAACGTCTCTCATTGCCGTCAGGATGCAGTTTCAATAATAGCATTAAATATTTGCGTAAACTTAAGAATTCTCAATCGAGATGATTTTCGTATGATAATCTTGATATGATGATGAGGTATACGGGCTCAAAGTGAGTCTCGATACTAAAATTATTCGAATAAAGTCGTAAGTACTGAAGATTAATGAAGAATAAGGGCTGTTTCACACTTCATTGGTAATAGAGTTTGAGCAATATATTCGAACGTTTTATTTCACCTCTAATGCAAACATCATTGGTTTTTCACATGTTAATAGAAATGCGTTAGAAATTTTGTGATTGAAGGAATAAAAGAAACGGGACAAAAAGTTGAAAAAGTAGAAAAAGAAAAAAACAACAAACGGTCGAGGAAGTCGAAATCGAGCCGATCAAGCTGTCAGAAATGCACACTACGTACGTATTTTATATATTCACATTGAAATTTGGAACTGCAGGGTTCTTCTTATTTCTAAATGTACTCGATAGCCTAACCGACATACTTCTTGTTTCACATGGTTTCCTCATTTTTGGACATTTCCATTCTCCATCTCTTCTTTCCAATTTGCTTATTCACCCGAACACGTGCAGGTAATTTTTTCATTGCATCTGTCACCATGGTTACACGTCATTATAATTATTACGATGAAGAGAGCGGCATTGAAAGGCTAAGTAAAATTAAGACACGAACTCAGCTTTATACAGAAGTTTATATATCGAATTAGGAATAAATTTTTGATAAGTTATAAAAAAAAATATTGCACTTGCATTGGTTTTAATACAATTTTATAAGTACAAAAACCGAAACCTGTAAAAACTGAAATTAGGAACTCGAAGGATGAATTATTCGGACGATATAACAACAATGACAATAACAACCAGCACCAACACGGCAAGCCGCCACAGCCACAGTATAGATAATATAGATAATAAAAATTGATATAAGAGTTAGGACTTGTGTAGATCAGCGGCTGCTGTCAATAATATGCATGATTGCGATCGGTGAATCAGGGGGGAATTCATTGAGAATCCTCGTTATTCGATTCGCCGAGGAGACCAGTGCCAAGCATAAATTGAGACTAGTAATAAAACAGCGCCTCTCGTCTCATGGGGGGATGATTCGAGCGGGGCAAGTTGGTGGGTGGGCGCGCTCTTAACCCTTTCTCGTCCCTATCTTTCCCCTCGTGCATGCGCAGTGCGGCGTGGGTGACGATGCAAAACTATGGACTAACTTGTTATACGCTCGCGGCGCAATCCAACGGAAAAAGTCCGAGGTACAAAATGGTCGCGAGTTTGCAAAACTTCGATGGTGGATTTCGCACGACCTTGTCCCTTACGCCTACGATGCAGCCACAGTACAATGTTCCGTAGAGAAATGTCTCCTTACGGTTCGCTCATTCGTACCTTACTCGACAGCCCTACTCACACGTGGATACCCAACATTATTCATTCATTGCCGATAGAATTACTCGCATAATTTATATGTTAAACAAATACAAAATAAATTTTATGTAATATCATATATTATTTACTACCATTGTCATTTATTGTGCAATCAATTTTTATATACAAACTCTTTTTGTCGTGTTTATCAACGTTATTTCGATATTTGTTTAACCTATAGCTTTCATTTGTTTAACGTTAATTTCATAGTTCAGTGACCACCAATTAAACACATGCACATACATTATATCGTCTGAAAATATTCAATATTTTAGATGAGCATTTTTCCGATTTTACGTAATGCACTCACATGCGCGCGCGCGCGCGTGCACGCCCGCACACATTTTATAATCTTTGTTGTACGGCTATTCTTAAGACCTAGCTCAAATAAAATAATTTAAAGAATAAAAATATCATTTTACACATAATTGAACTTTATATTTGTAAAAATTTAATAGATAATAACTAATTTATTATTATAAAATTTTATTTATAAAAGTTCATACAATGTTTGTATTATCTAATAGTTTAATTTGAATAATATTTTTTTAATCACGTATTTTTACATTTCAAAATGTCAAAGTAATAATTTTAAGACTACATAATGAAAACGATAATAATCTCTCTATTATATTACGTCATTTTATAATTTAAGAATGGTAATTGCAATAAATATATTATAAACTAAAGATTGCTGAAATCAAGTCCCGATGGATTTATTATGCGCAATGTACTTACGTGAAACATAAATATTTAAATAAATCCTTTTTCTTTAATTTATGATTCATAAAATTAATTTGTACAGATTAAATAGAATAAGGATGTTATATTTGAATATTAGTAGAATACATCTTTAAAATTTCGTATTCTATATAATGCATGTATTGAATCAATTATTCAACTAATATTTATTAGTTTAAAATGAATGCGGTAATGGAATCAATGTATATCGCAAATAACACTTGGACTAATGAGACTGATCATAAGTGTATAATATCCAAAATGCGTATCCTATTTATATCAGGGTAGGGTAAAAAAAAGCCTAGCTCATCGCTTATATTTTTTTTCTAACGCAGTCCTACGTTCAGCCGTTATGCGATTTCCTCCCCCATGTGACCCTGAGTGCCAATGCTTTTTTCTATCCCTATTTCGAGTCGTCCCCCATTTTTTTACCCTTTCACCCGTGGATACTTATGTACATGTGGGTATAAAGTCCTAAGCTTTTTGTCTCTGTCTCCTAATACTAGAATCGAGCAACTTTTTTTTCGTTTGCATTTTTATATTTTCTACGATTGGAAAGATAGTCGCGGAAGCTTATTACTATTTTTCATGAATATAAAAATACCGAGATCGTATTTTTTAATAATTTTGTAATAATTTCTTAATCTTAATTGACATCTTATTATAATTGTTTTTACCGCTAGAACAATAAAATACAGATCGGAATATCTTATTCCTTAGTTTTAAGGGAAAGTTATTAAAAACATCAATGACAAAATTAATATACTAAAGAGAAATGATTGCGTAGAGAAAGTTCGTATATCTATTGTATGCTTCTACTTATACCATTTATTATTGTCTATGCTAATGTCAAATTTTGTATTAAAATTAAGCTGCTTCGACATAAAGAAAAAAAAGATAATCGTGAAAAAGAGCCATTGAGATTGTGAACAGTGAGGTACTTTTTTTCATTCTTCCTCCGCTGTGCTCTTGCTCCGCTCACTTTTTTCATCGATACATAGACGATCGTTTGCGAGCTCACGGCTCGGTCTTAACCCTTTTTTAAAACTCTTCTCTCATTTTCTGTCTTTCTCTATTGCTTTTTTATTTTACCCTTTCGTTCAACCCTTTTTTTATAGAGCTGAGAATAGAAAAAAATAAAAGATCGATAGACGGAGTAAGAGAACGAGAGAGGGAGAGGGAGGGATAGAGAGAGAGATAGATAGATAGATAGCTAGATAGATAGATAGATAGATAGAGAGACGGGGGGTAGAGACGGAAATATATCGAAGCGTGCGAGCGCGTGCAAGCAATCCTAAAAATAGATTATAAACCTCATTAAAAAAATGTCAGTAAAAAATGGTATGACAGCATTGAAATGAACGGGAGAGATGGAGAAAAATATGAAAAAAAGATGGATCAAATTATTTAAAGTACGAATACCAGTTAAGTAATTTCCATATTACGTTTGATTCGATGAATTATTAACGGGATTTAGGTATTCCCATAAGATAAAAATTATACAATCTATCGATTTATTCCTATAGATAATGAATGAATGAATTAATAATCTAGTTAATTAACTAGTACTTGAATTTACATTTATTATAAACAAATTTACTGGAAGAGATAGACATAAAAAATTTCCACATTGTATGAATTTAACGAGTCATTGGTTGTAACGGAGTAGTCCATTCGAGTTTAATATTTTAATTTTAAATAATCATTAGGTATTAGCGGTCAGATCAAGGTAGGGAAATATTTTATAAACTATTAGCGGTGACGAGACACGAGACGGTGAGTGACGATTATAGCTGTAAAAATCTACGTAAAATGTTTATAAAGTTCTCTGTAAAGCTAGAGAGCAGGTATTGCATAAACAAATAGTCTGGCAACGAGTAGGAAGAGGAGTAAGAAAAAAAAAAAAAAAAAAAAAAACGTAAAAGAAAAGGAAAAAAAAAGAAAGAAAAAAATAGGAGCGGAGCAGAAAGAAGATAGGGAAAAAAAAACGTGTGGGGTTAACGCGCGACGTCGGCAGCTGGTTAAACGCGGAAGGGTTGCGCTTATGGTTGATTAGCATAAAGGGCACGATTACACGGTGTGTGGGGTGTATTTTGATGTTTTTGTTTTGTTTTTTCGGCACTTTTTGCCGCAGTGGAGAAAGTACCACGCGACTGGGATTTTTTGGGCCGGGCAGATTTCAAAAGAAAAAGTGATTAGCGGATGAAAGTACGCACGAGTCGAATGTCTGGCTAATAAGTAGGGCCTAAGCGCGGCGACTGGGAACGACGAAGTAGGAAGAAAAAAAAAGGTAGGTAAAAAATGTCTCCTGCAAATGAAGGCCTACGCATGCTGCATTGAAATCACAAACGATCGTTTCACATTACTCGGCTATGTAAAACGTGTGGGCGTTAGCCAAAGTTTGTTTATGGCCTCGACATTGTAACGTATACATATACAGAATACAATGGCCTCAGTCAGTTGAGTTATGTTATTATATTAAAGAATCTGTATAATAAGCTTTTCCCATTAATTATGCATAATGCTTTTATACGTATGCATCTGCTCTAGGTAACTATTTGTCATTAAACGGTCCAGCAATAACTGTTCGGCTAAAGTCTTCCAGTTATCGCAATAAATCTAGTTTTATTTATACGCAGATATAACAAGCTCGTACGGTAATTTTTATTCTGAAATTCATAACGTCGCGTGCACTACTTTATTCTTATATAATTGAATTGAGTTTTTAATGTATTATAATACAATTTACTTGTAAGGGGTTTTTTCTTTTTGAAAACCTATCCCAGATAGACTTCTTTCCAATAGGAATGAACAGTTAAAATAGTTAATAAAGGAATGGGTGAGCCGAGCAAGTGTCAGTGTCACTGGAATAACTGGAATAACGGTTTACTTATTGGGCATCGAGTGTGAAATTAGAGCAGGAATAAGGGAAATGGGGAAGATAAGCCACTGTGATTTGTAAGAATTTTTCTCATTTCACGTATTTAATTAACATAAATCCTATGCTTCGAAATCAGCGAGTAAATAAGTAAGCGGCAAAGCAAAAGATGCAAAGGCTCTTTCTATCTCGCTCGCTACAATTTTGATAAAAAATTACTTTCGACTTCGGGAGGCGTGAGAGAGAGAGAGAGAGAGAGAGAGAGAGAGAGAGGGGAAGACGAGCTGGGTAGATGCAGAAGAAGATGGAGAGTAAGAGGAAGAGGAAGAGGAAGAGAAAGAGGAAAAAGGAAGAAGAAGCGTGTACGGGGAGATGCGCGAAAGAGTCTCTCTTTGATCAGGGACATTAAAAGTAATACGGAAAAATCGACGTGAAGGTATTAGCAAAGAAGGGAGAGAAGAGACAGTCATTGGATGGGGTGGGATTGGACGGTGGAGCAGCAGTAGCAGCAGCAGCAGCAGCAGCAGCAGCGGCGGCGGCGGCGGCGGCGGCAGTAGCGGGCGGTGGAGGCGTAGAATGAGAAGAAGTAGAAGGAGGTGGAGGCGGCGTTATAGAAGGGGCAGGTAATGCCGAATAAAGGGGCGGTGGGGGCGAGGAGGGAGAGCGAGCGGAGCAAAGTGCACGAGGCGAAGCAGTGGGAGAAAGATACTGGCTGCTCTACGGCTGCTCTCCGGCTGCTGATTACGTATTTATACAGAAATAGATCTTGGGACTTCTTCGGGCGAAGGGGGACAAGGGTGAAGGGTGAAAAATTCCGAGTACACCCTTTTCCACACCCCAGTCTTAGCCCCTTTTCCCTCTTTTTTCCATCGTGCCCCCCTCCCCCTCCTCCTATCTGCGTCCCGTTACTTTCGCCCCCTCCACCACTCCCCCCTCGCCCCTCGTACCGCCCCACCGCACCCTCGCTCCGCGTACCATCAATTCCCGGTGTTACCCGCTGCTACCCGCTGCTACCCGCTGCTACCCGCCGCTACCCGGCGGATTTCCTCCTCGCTTTCCATCGAGGACGACGCGTCACCGCTTATGGAGAACCCAAAGGCTTTGACTCAAAAGCTCCTGCGCAGCTCCCAGTCCAATTCCATCCGTGTCTATCTTACTCTGCGCCTGGCAACCCTCCGACTTTCTGTTTGACTCCGGCTCTTCGCAAAACCATTTGCTTTAACTTTCATATTTTCTCCTTTCTCTTCATTCCTTCTGTACACGCATAATGTTTTTTCCGCCCTTGCCTCCATCGCGCTTCTGCTTATTAATTTTTTTTAACGCCCTTCGGTTAGATTCGGTTAGATATACCGACGACGCTCGAAAGGATATTTTCTAGCGCTTACAAATCACATTACGTTACCAATTGAATGAAAAGAAAGTTTGCCGCCTGCACTTTCAAAATTATACAACTCTTTTCGTTCCTTAATTCTGACGTTTCAATTTTAATAATTCTGCACGAGCTTTTAATGGCTTCGTATGTATGTCAGTCCGTGGACGCCAATTCGCCGCGAATACCTTAATGATAAACAAAATATTAAGGATTTCATTTGTTTCAGTATTTCCTTTTCCTTTTTCCTTTTCCCTTGGTGATGTCGTTGGCTTATTAAAGATACATTTTTTACAGCTCTTAAACCGATATTACCTTTCGTTCATTTTATACTAATGCATCAATCAATTAGGGAATTTAATTTCTCCCTTATAAATTGTACTTTATATTACATTTTCCTATTCCCTCGGCTCTGACGCTTCGGCAACGTGCTTTTACATGCTCGCCGACTGTCGATTGAAAATAGATTCACGTACTATATTAAGAATATTTTAAAATACCCTGGCTGATTAATTTATAATTGTTGATTATTATGGAATTTCGAATATTCCTTTAATCGTCCAGTATCATTTTGAAACTATGGCGACCTTGATTAAGAAAAAAAACCTTGAAAACGTCTATTTGCTTCTTTGAATTTATCAAATAATATTTAATCGCGATTACACGTGAATATAATTATTCCCTACTATTTACTGTACACGTGCAAGCTTAAGAGTTGTACGAAATACCTTCTACGATTACATAAGGCTTTTTTCAACATTACATAAGGCATTTATCAAAAATTAAACATTCTCGTATAGACGGCATGAAAACGTAACGTTTCCATCCTCGTTTATTTCTCGTTCGGCTCTCACCTCTCTCTCTCTCTCTCTCTCTCTCTCTCTCTCTCTCTCTCTCTCTCTATCTCTCTCTCTCTCTCTGTTTGTCTGTCTATTGGCTTTGGCAAGAGTGCAATTTCCAAGGAAAGAAGTTTACTTGCAGACGCGAGTCAATTGAAAACGGTAGGATTTAATTCAAAGAAACAGGGCTCCGAGCTCTCGAAGGACACGCCCTACCTTTAACGAATCTTAGGTATATCAATAAAATGAAAGAAAGTATTGGAAGCGAATCGACTGTAGCTCGGAGGAATGCGTACTCCATCCGTCGTGCGAGATTTCCTTTCTTTTTACAATTTCCGATTCAGCTACGATCTGGCCTCGGGAGCAGCTGCTCCAGGACACATCCGTCTAGATGCGGAGCCCGTCGTCCGTCCGACCTCGGCTACGATAATCTTGATGACTGAACGGATTCTTATCTATTAGGGCTCACTTGTTCCGAATGGGGGTGAATTGATTAAATGCGTTATGAAGTATTCCATTTCTGATGGTTTTCTTCGGCTCTTTTCTAAATTACGAATTACTGGATATACTGGATATACTGGAGTATCGATTTCCAAACAGAACTCCATGTAGTTTATTTAAATAGTAAGGCCTTTGTTATTACTTCCGATTCATAATTTTTTTTTTTTTTAGTTTTCTTATTCCATACAATAAAATACGTCGTTTCCTTATGCTTGGATGAAATTCATTATCGTGAATATCTTTCAAACCTAATAAAACTGCTGCGAGTATAGTGATTTTGATTATTGATTTCGGCACTACAACTAATCTATAACTTTTCAACAAAGTATGACGGCTATGAGAATTGAGAAAATGAGACAGCCAAGCACTATTTTTTTTTATACGAAAAAACATTGGATGTAGCAAATGGTTTGTAAATGATTCAGCGAGAAGGAGAGAAATCGAACGGATACGTAGTTTAGTCCGTGTGCCGAAACTTCAAAAAAGTACTGTTAAGAGGGTTGATGAAACAATGAATGAATCAGGTTTAACGAGGACAGAATAAAAAATTTTGCCACACAATGAGGAACTTGCATACGAGATTAATGATAATCACGTCAAACCCGAGCTCGTCGATAAAAAAGGGCTCGTTATATACGTCTGTCTATACGACAAAGTGTATCTATCGCTTCGTAGCTTTACAAATTGTTCTGAAGCATCAGTGTAGGTTATCGCGATCGTTGCCACACGACCTTTATGCTCTTATTTTTTATTCTAATATCATTTCTCATGCGGCACGTATTTTTTCACTCCAGTTCGTGTTCCTCTTATCTCTGAGCTTTATAGGTAAATTAAATTATAGGTAAATTACAGTGGTAATACAAATATTTGCGTAATATACGTCTATGGAATGCTTAATTTTTTTTAACTCGGCAAAGAGATAAAAGCCTTATACGGCAAATAATTTATTAACAGATGCTGATTATGCATTATTAATGGATGAGAAGCTGGGGATGAGAATGGATAAATTTCTGGCACTCGATGCTCTCTCATTTATTGCTTTGTAATTAAAAGGAAATTATCAGCGTGGGATCCTTACTCTATATACTCTGAATGTACGAGAATAATGGATGAAAAATGGGGAAAAGGCGATATCTTGTTGTGCCCGCACTTCTCCTCTCGCGGCTTCAGCTTCTTTCCATAAAGTATCTATTTCTACGGAGCTTTCTCTCTCTCTCTCTCTCTTTCTCTTTTCTCCCTATAGCATTTTTTAACAATCAATCGCTTGTATCGTACGTTAGCGCCACCGGAAAACGAGTGTCCACGGGGGGGCATGGGACAGGGGGGGGATTTACCAGCATATATATATGTTTGTACATGTATCTAAACGATCATAATATAACTTCATCTCTCCGGGCGATTTTCGAGGGCCCCGTACACCTATGCATCTACACCCTAACATGGTTTACCACCCATAATTTCCTTTTGAATTTCGATTTTTTTACCTCCCTTATAAATCCTATATTATTTTACACTTTTGCCCATTTCTTTTGCTCCTTTTTTTCTTTCTTTCTTTCTTTCTTGTTTTTTCTTTTTACTCGTTCTATCAATTCCGCGCGGACACTCAGCCATGATTTATAACTGCACTCTGCGCCCACGGGACAATGAATTTTTATAGATTTTCTCTACCCCTTATTCCTGCGATTAAAACAATTTCCCCTTTTTACGGAATGTCTGCTATTTTTTCATAGAAATTAGGGCGTGATTCATGCCTATCGATCATTTTCGTTCCTCAACTTTTCTATTAAATCTTGTTACAAATGTATTTACGCTTTATGTGAACCTTTAAACTAATTTATCCAATAGAAAATTATTAACGTTTATTAATGAATATTGCTATCCAACTACATAGTTAGCCTTTCTTTACGAAGCTTCAATTTATTTCTTACTTTCAATAAAGTACATTAATGAACATCACCTACAGTTTTTAGTTTACGTATAGATTTACACGAACGCAGATGCGTAAACATGCGTATACATATGTACGTACGTTCCGCGGGTGATAATCTAGTCTTTCGCTTAATACTAATGAGGAAAATTCCAGTAATTAATTTTAAAATATTGTACAAATTTCTTCATTCAATAATATTTATATCACTCTTTTAATTCTATACATTTTTATTTATAAGAATATTGTCCTCATCATTTCTTCTTCTCAACGTTAATATTCGTTTTTAAAAACCTTCTTACCACATATTCACAATATAATCCTTATTTTATACACCGAAAACTGCTTTATATTAATTTTCTTATAAAAATAATAAAACTCAACTTTTCCCCCCCAAAGTAATATATCAAATTCTCTCATTATGATTAAAATATAAAAAAATATTAAATAAATATATATGTGATCGTAAATACGTGTAAGCTACTTCTTATATATGTTAAAAGCATATACTGTTTGTTCAAATTTGTAGATTTGAATTGGAATACTTTTTTTACTATTGTCAAATTGTTTTATTAAGTTTTATTTCAATATGACATAAGTTTTTAGTTTTAACATATTTTGTTTTTATTAAAAAAAAAACACTAAATGATAATGGCAGTCTTATAATAATAAGTGGTGCGAGTTAATTTATTTTTTTTGATATCCGGTTTATGAAAAAGATAAGACCTTCCTAATGAACTTTTTATAAAATCCAATTAATATTTGAATATTTAGTTTCCTTGAATCGAAAGAGTCCGGAAAATTTGGAGCTGTTCCTCTTTGAATAGCTATAATTTGATCTCCATATAATATTGGCCCTCCATTGTGACCCTAAAATATAGTAATGCATAAAAAATAAAAGTCAAATGCGAAACATTATATTTAGCCTTTTGATATTAAATATTTTTATAATTATATTCTATATAGTTAATATCCTTATTTAGTCACGTGAATAAACGAGTACTTACAGTAGTTGATAATAAAAATGGATCTCCGATTGCACATATAAAGTTATGCGGTAAATTAAAATCAGTTTCAGTCAATACTTCGACTTTATTTATACATGCGGTGTGCGATATGATTTGTAATTTACCAACTTGCTTAAATCTACACATTTCGTTTGTATATGTAACACCCCATCCTACTAGAACAACATCCGAATTAAATACACTTGTCCCCGTTATAGACGCAACCTGTCCTATAGGTATACTATCACGTACTGGTACCATAAGCTAAAAATATTTCAATTAAGTTTTTCAAGATTATAAATTAGTTTTATTGATTGTATGGTGGGCTTAGACATTTCTAGAAAGAGACGTATATTCTATACGTTTGAAGTACAGGATTTTTAAATTGAAATGCATTAATAAAAATGACTGATTTACCCTTATAATACAGACATCGTTGAGGTAAAAATTTTTTTGTTTACGATTTGACTGAGCATAATTATCAAAGTCCAACCACCAAATGGGATCGTGGGATGTAATAAATCTTAAATCATTTGATCCAACCACCACTTCATATCTATCCGGCTCTACGTAATTCAGGACTTGTGAAAGAGTTAATACATCTTGCGGGGAAATGAGCGATCCCGTACCCACGTGATCTTTCTCAGTTTCAGGATTTCCAAAATTATAACGCTTTATACCTACAATAAAATCGTATTCTCCCTCTTCTGCATACCTAACACCTTCTCCGACCATAGCATTTGTAAATAAAAAAAATTTTTGACTACCTAGAATATAAGAAAGACATTTATTTATTTTAATATTGCTACAGTTCAATTATAATATACTGAGTTCATTGAAATATAGTAGACACACACACACACGCACACACATATTATTCATGTGACATATTTTATAATACTAAATAAAAATTGCTTACTTACATAGTATTAAATATAGGACATGAAGAAAAAAAGGTTTAAATATCGTCATATTGTAAATGTGAAAATCTCTGAATTCGAAAAAAAATATTGTTATAACCCTCGAATACAAAAAATATTTTGAAGTTAAAATTTATCAATTTTATGATTTCCTATGAGAACATAACATATTTTTACCGTATCTTATCAATCCTATAAAATTTTTATATGTGAAGTCAATATTTATTTTATTGCGTTTTGTATTAGAGTTTGTTGAGAATAAATAATATATATATATCCTTATCAGTTTACTTTTTCTATTTTATTAATACTAGTCAAAAATTTTAACTTTTATAAATATGACATTAAATAATACCTTTAAATTTATAGATTTATAAATTTATAGATTTGTAGACATATTTCGATGGTTTGCTTATTTGATATTCTAAAAAATGATTTAGTGGACTGATTTACTAATATTTTTATAGAAATATTTATAAGTAATTACGATGTTCAACAATAATATTTGATGATTTTATATATTAGATGAATATTTCGAATGGCAATATATTATCAATTACATTAAGTATTAATTTTTAAGGCAAATCAAAAATAAGGCAATTACACATTTTTTATATGTTATCAATAAAAGAAAGTAGATACGTTGAGGAGATTAACGAATCAAATAAATATAATATTCAAAATTTTAAGTATTTTCAAATTTAAAAAAAAAAACAGTTTAATTCATAATTGTTAAAGCATAGGTAATCACAATCGGTGTCAGCAAACTTAATCAATACGAAATACAGAATATAACTAACGTTTAAAAAAGTTTAAAATACGTTTATTCATAAAATGTACAATGAGAATGGCATTTAAGTAATAGCCCCATAAGAAGATTTTATTTGAAGAGAGACCGGTGCGCTAATTCTCATTGTTCCTGGTTCGGTGGTAGCCAGGATCCAGGAGAGGAAGCTGAGGATTCAGAATACTTTACTCTTTAGCGAGGACATTTTTTTTTATTTTTTAATTTAAAATTAATAATACTTGGGGATATTTACTCCTCAAGCATATAAATTTTATAATACGTAGTATTAGGTTTTATTTTCAGAGGTATTATACGAATGATTTGTCTATCGTCAGACAATTTCGTGGAAGAGCTCTTATGGAATATACGAAATTGTCATGCACTCGGTACGCTCGTCTTTATTTTTAATCATAACGTTGTCGGTATTGTTCTTCTAATTTTAAAATATCAGTTTACTCCCGTTGATAATATTGGGCTTATTCTCACGAAGATTAATCGCCAACTAAGCTTTTGTTAAATAGAGTCCACTTGAAAAAGTTTAGCTCAGTAATCAATGCAACTTATTTACGTTCTTATCTTTTTATTTTACTTTTTGATTATTATCTTTTTTTGTTTTTTTGTTTTTTTTGTTTTTTATGTAATTATACAGGCACGATACTTCGTAAACTTCGACCGGATAATTAGAATTCGAGAACAGGGCTCTGCAATTAATCGTTCTTTTCTATTTTCGTTGTCTGTACGTCACCCTCGTTCCGTTCTTTAACATTTCCACCACAATACTAAATATTCTATCCCTAAATGAATTTAAATATTGATTCGAAGGTACTGGAGGCAATGCAAAAAAAACTCAGTTATAGAAAAGGGAACTTAGAAAACCATATACATAGCCAAATCAAAATTATTGCTTATTTGGTATCGCTTCAAACGTTTTATTGAATAAATACAAGTTTTATCATTTTTAATATCTTCATAATATACAATAATTATATTTAACAACAACAAAAACAGCAGCAACAACAAAAATAATAATAATATACCGATAAAATAAAATAATCTTTGCAAAGAGCAGGTTTTGACATGTTTAAATTAAATTTTTTTTCATTGTTATTATTATTTAAGCTTTTTAAACACGCTTTTAAACAGGTGTTCAGGACCAGTTTTTAAACTGTTTTTTTAGCTATGTAAATAAGCATGTAAACCAAATATTATATTTTTATATATCTGCAAATAATGTATAATCAATGTAACTGTAACTACTATATAGTTTTTATTCTACGAATTACAAAAATAATTATTGAAGGACTACAACGATTTTTTTCGTAGTTAATTTTTTTATTTTATTTCGATTATTGCGAATAAATTTTGTGAACATATACAAGAAAATTTATTGAATATTCATAATGCTGTTAATGAAATCTACAGAATTTTCAAGAGTTAAGTGAAGATTTACTTGATGTACATTAAAACCTTCCATTTCTGGACCAACTGAATTATGAATCCCGACTAATTTATTGTTAAATAGGACCGGACATCCACTATCGCCCTGAAAAATAAAGTAATATTTAATATAAATTAAATATCTGCATATATATATATATATATATATATATATATATATATATATATATATACGTATAAATATTTCTCAATGTAAAATAAAACAATCATGAGTGAATGAAACGTTTTATCGTTTATATTTCGTATTTTATATTTAAGAGCTCTACGAAAATAAAGCTTAGCTTTTTATAAATTTGGAAGCAAAGTCATATTATTTTCAACAAAAATATTATTTCTATTGCTAATGATAAGTGGAATTGTCGATTAATCCCAGTAGGCGTTAGTCAAGGGTGTAGAATAGACGCGTGATAAATTGTCACGATAAATCAAAGTATACAGCCAAGACAACAAATACATGAGCACTTTACAGAGATAAAAGAAATCCATTTTAGATTTATTGTTGTAAAAGTAACACTACGAACAGGGCAATTAAGCTCGTAGTTTGTCGCGTGTAAAGGAACCTTCATGAAGATTATTTTATAATTGTTAATTTTTTTATTTAATAACTGATGCAATATATCACATTCTGAACTTAGCGTTTTTTTTTGTTTTTTTTTTGTTTTGTTTTTGTTGATTTATCGCTGCTATATTTAATATGAATTTTTATAAAGTAAATACCAATACTTACAGCGGACGTCAGGACAAATGGACGTGCACTGGTGCATATGATACTTTCAGGTAAATAGCCATCCTCGCCAGTGAGTGTTAATATTCGATTTTCACAATCGGTTTTATCCATGACCGTTACAGGAGCAGTTTGTTGGTACCTTAAGATGGTGCCTTCCAAGCTCTGACTCCATCCAACAAGTTCTACGGTCGATCCATATAATTCTTCAGGCGGCAAGGGCAAAAGAGACAATGGATTGACATTAGGTATATCTACCAATACCTAGAAACATATATTATCATTTTTTAAATGAGGTATAAGTTTTTTTTTTGCGAATATATTCATATAAAGAGACAGTAAGAAAACGATTAAGAGCATTGAGTCGCTTAACTAGCTCAAATTATTTCCTTAATTATGCTAAAATATCCTCATTATAATTTGATTGGGTTTCAAACGAGGACTCAGATTATGCAAAACTGAATAATGTAATTTCTTTTTTTATGCTATCTCGTTGCAATTTCTTCGTGAGCACGATTCCTTGTCTTATTTTTTGGAACTAAATATCGGAAGATATTTACTTTAGGAACAACAGGAAGCATGGATTTAGTTTCATCTACTGCATATGTCTTTGTTTTCCTCGCGTTTCTGTTGTTTTACGTTAACTCGCAGTAAGCGCGATTGTTAGATTTCGTGAAAAGCAATGCATCGAGTATCTTATGTTAATAACAGTTATCGATTTAATTTTTCTGGCTAGATATTCAGGACTTGAAAAATTACTTGGATTAAAATTATACAGGTTTAAAAAAGATATGCTGAATATGCTAAAGATATGCTGAATATAATTTACCCTTATCATAGCAATATCATTATTTTCATTGATCTCGGGCAACTGTTTGATAATAGCCCATTGTCTATAAGTTATCCACCAATCTGGTTCATATTTTGTACTAGCCCTCAAGTCCACGGAGTTGGCAAGAATTTCGAAACCCGTCTCTTGAATGTATTGAAAGCCATGAGCCGATGTTATTACATCCTTTGTTGTAACGAGAGAGCCCGTGAGCTCGTGATCTCTCTCGGGACGATTAGAATTAGCATTATTAATTCGCTTTATTGATACAACAAAAGAGAATTCGTTTGGATATGTTCGCCTAACGTCTTGGCCGATCAACGCTTCAGTAATTTTTATGTGAAATTCACTGCCTAATTAATTTAATTACTTAATCTTTATTCAGACATTTGGCATAAGTATCATTAAGAAATTTCTATTACTTACAAATAATTATATATTGGATATAAATGAGAGACAATTTTGACCACATTTTATAAGCATTAGCGAACAACAGATGTATAATAATGTTAAAGAAAATCTACAATTACGTCTATTGCTTAAAATTCAACTGTTCCTTAATATACTACTTCAATATCGCATCTTTTTTTCTTTTTTTTTTTTATACCAAATATAATACTATATTTTATTTACATTTCAAATATTTATCAATGGCATAAGCGTTTATTAATATACATCATGATCAATTACTTTTTCAATGGAGTAGTTTCATGTTGTCAAATACACGAACTGATAAATGAATGTTTTCATCTCATTATATATTTAATATTTGTACAATAACGAATACCATGTATTTACATAATTTCAAATATATAATATTGGCATAGTTACATGAAAAACCTATTGAATGAGAAAAAAAAATTTAATTAACTGAAACATCAAGTAATTTTTAAGTAATATAAGCGCGTCATTAAGAATTATTTATAAAAAAATAAGAAGAAGAATTAATATATACAAATTAATAAGTAATTAATATGTACAAATTATTAAGTAATTAATAAGTATAAATTATTAATTATTTTTGTAATAATTATTTGCTTAGTATATTTATGTATTACGAATTTATACTTTATTGCTTTGGTAAAACATAATTAAAATATTATAAAAGAATGATAAGAATTTATTAGTAAGAAAATTACATTGTTACATATCAAATTTAAATTTTTTAAGGAATTTTTATGCATATACTTATATATTTATTTTAAATACATTACACGTTTCCCAAAAATTTAAATTGATTGCAAAATAGTCAAGTAAATAAATTAACTAATAGAGTTTTCATTTATAATTAATTATTATTATAATCTTCCATATAAATTTATACTGTAATATAATAAACAAATTTATATGTAAAATAATAAATTTAGGTAAATTGAAATATTTGTGAAATATGTTTAATTACCACACGAACAGTAATAACGAGTAATAAAAGAAATTAATCAACATAAGTAATCTTAAGTGATCCATTATAAGTAATTTAGGAAAAAAGAAACAATGTAAAGTTTAAATTTTATGCATTATATTTTTACAGATACATAATTTAAAATAACTCTATAAATATTCATTGTCTATTACTCGGAGAACGACTATCGAATATATTAATTATAATACATTATTCTAATTCTTATTTTGCACATTAATATTTCATACAATCCTAAAATAATTATTAAATTTTTTATATGAAAAAACTTACGTTTAAATAGTGATTACGAAGGAAAAATTTATAAAATTAATTTTAATTTATATATACCAATTTAATCCAGAACATTGTCTTAATTTTTTATATACAAATCGAGAAGGGTATGGTTTCAAATTCAGTAAATTTAGTAAATATGATATTGTTGAAATAAAAATGTTATAGATCTTAATATCATTGTAATAATATTTAATATCAATAATATCATAGCAATAAAATAATACAGGCTCAGTAGAGAATACGTAGTTTGAAGTTTATTAAATTAAATTTTTTTATAACAGTCCTTAAGCTTAATAAAAATAATTTTTAACAGGTGTTTTACTCAAACTGATTAGCCATTTTATTAGATATTCTATATCAACGAAGTCATAGATAAATATTAATATATAATTTTAAAAATTACAAGCCTGCCTTTACACATTTCTTATATCTCTTATTAATTTCGCAATTAATGCCGACTAATTAATTACTATTATATTATATTTTTAAGAACGACGTTTAATATCTCCGATAAAGTATCTGTAGTGGTCGAGTAATAAAAACATGTTAACTTTTCGTGGATCGTACTTCTGCAAATAATTAGGATACGTTCCCAGATGAATCGCTACTAGCTCTCCATGAAATAAAACTGGACTGCCACTGCAGCCCTGAAACATATAGGGGAACGTAAGTATTAAATAATAAAGCTTATTGGGATTATTGAAAGTTTTTTCTTTCAAATTTTTTGAATATTCCGCTGATGAGAGTCTATAAATGTTTTAAACCGTCGATTTCATGAATAGTTGAATCCATTTAGTTATCTCTAGCGTTAGTAGTAAAAAAAAAAAAAAAAATTCAAAAAAGTTATTTATTTTAATAGCAATCAGTATACATACGTATGTTAGTATTGCCGGTGGATCTGCAATGGCACAAGTGTACCGGTCCGGAAGTATATACACTTCTACATTTAATTTGTTTATTCTTCGTTCACATTCCATTTTCGATATTAATTTTAAATCAACGCTTTGCATCTTATTTGATATTTTGTCTTCGATTGTCGTTCCGTATCCGGCAATTTGAACATATGATTCCGGAATATCCTCTTTTGTCAAATATGACAGGGTCGCTGGATGAATATTACTCGGCACTGTCTGATTTAACTAAAATAAATTTATTTCTCTTGTCATAATAAACCTCATGCGTAACATAATTACTCTCATACCGCAAACTCTCCCGCAGAATTGTTTCAAACGATTTTAAAGCTTCATGTATGTACATACATATATATTAACCGTAATTTTAGTAATTGCAGAAAATACGTTAATATCTTACCCTTAATATCGTAAGCTCATTTTCTTCGTACTTAAGGACCCTACGTTTTGAATTACTCCATTCGTTAAAAGTCATCCACCAAGAGACATAATATCGAGTACTCGTTCTGATGTCGTTGCTACCAATCAAGACTTCGATATCCTCAAGTCTTACTCTTTCAAAGCATTTTTCAATGCTTAAGACATGCTTATGAGAAATAAGTATTCCGGTACATATATGATGAAATTCTGGCTCAAAATTATAAGGATCTTTGTGCTTAATAGATACGACGTAAGGAAATTCTCCTTCGTTCGCCAATCTAACATTTTCTCCGATCATTGGATTTGACAATACAAAGTCATACTTATTACCTACGAATCATATTTTCCTTAATATTATAATTACCATTAATACATTTGACGCCTCCTTATAATTGTCTTACCAAATATTATGAATATACCTATTAAAAAATACATATTTATCGGCAAGCTGACAATATTGAGCAATGTATACATTATTTGGATTGCACTATAAATTTTAATTCACTGCTTTTAATAAAGCTAATATACAGTTTCAATAGTATTTTATATGAAAAATATGAAATGGTAGAATGTATCACCTATACAGCTTGTTCAATTATTATTTCTATTTCAGATAGTTTTAATATTATATCTATGAGCCCTTCAGCATATAAATAACTATATAAGTTAAACAGAAAATTTTTTAATTTCCATTGTGAATAACAATTATTATATCTTTATATCTTCAAAAATAACTTATAATAAAATAACTATAAATTATTTTATACGTTATTTTATTGTATTCAAATTGTAAAAATATTTATAGATTAGAATACTTTTTTTCGTAGTTATTTCTTTATTATTTTATTTTGATTTTCTTAAAACTTTTTAGTTAATTTATAATACTTCTTTTGAAATTTACAGAATTTAAAGAGATAATTATATATGCATTTAATTTACATTAGAAACTTTTTTTCAAGAATTATTGCATTATGTATTTCCACTAGTTAAAAACTGTAGAGAATTGTATAAATAATAAAGTATATGTAGATAAATGTATTTATTAGCTATATATAGCGACTATTTATTTTTAAATTCATTTTACTTAAATATTAAATAGTGATATATTCTGATAACATTAGTTTCAACACATTGTGATATACATAGTAAGCTAATATATTTATATTTATTTAAGATTACTTTAATAAAAAAGATAGAGTAATAAAGAGTTTTAATAATACGAAACTATAAAAATACGAATAAATATTGTAATTAAAAAATTGCAAGTATAAAAAAATCATGATTTCAAAAACTTGTATGATATATAATTTTTATCTTTAAATTTAGTTTATAAAAATTTCTCTTTAATCAATTATGATATTTTTAAACTAATACTGAATTCATTTATAATATTTTGAATTTATTTCATTCGTATATCCCTATTTGCAGCTTATTATTTTTATACAGAATTTCATTATATGATACTCATCATACTTCAATTATTTAACTTTGTTAAATCATATTTGTTCTGATCAAGAAACTGATTCATTCTTCAAACTAATTTTTTAGTATATTTATAGGATCTAGAAAAAAAGAATCAAAACGAAATATATAAAGGTATTTTAATAACCAAAAAATTAGTTCTATTCAAATTTTTATAAGTTTATTGACTTTATAATTTTAAGATATTTTTTTTTTTTTTAATTTCTTTGTATTCGTAATAAATATCTAATAACTATTAATTTGTATATTGTTTCAAGTAGAATTTAATGCACATGGGCTTTGATTTTTATATCCTTGTTTTGATCCTTGGTTACTGTGCGGTCGGGAGTTCATTTCCATTAAAAACATTACGATATTCTACAACGGAAGAGTGATTTATCAATACCTGTGCATCAAAATGTAATATTTTTTATGTTCTAAAAAAATTATATACAATATTAGTCATAAAATTGCTATAATAATCATTAGATTAAGAAATATTTATTTTTCTTAAATTCAATCATTTAGATAAGAAGAGGGAATTCATAGTAAAATTCTCAAAAATAGTGAACATTTCAGTGTCGGTAATGAAGGTCCCCCAATACTTCTAGATGAGTAATATATTCCTGCAATACGAATATATTACGCTCAATACTGAAATCGAATGAAAAATTAATTTTTTTTTTTTATTCAGATGTATTTTTTCGATATTAATTTCACTTCGTTTAATTTCACGAGCTTGATGAATTAAATAAATTATTTAATATAAAATTTTTAATTCAATATTCGAAGTAAAATATATTTAATATTGATATAATATAAGATATATGCTTAATATATTTAATAAAAAAATTTTAAATCCAAATCTACGTGTAACCTTAGCTTATTATGTAGTTCTACTCCGTCTATTCAAATAGAATATAGAATAAAGTCCTTTTTTGCATAAATATATTCGAGGACGGTATTAAGAGAATATTTTCAATAAAGTAATGTATTTTTTGATAATGAAGTGTAATTGTTATTATCAAGATTCGTAAATCTATTAACATTTATATAGATGAAGAATTTTTATCAGCTTATACGAGGTATTAACTAATTTAATAATTGAAATTAATTTTATACTTGTAAATATATTCATTTGAAATTTACGTTTTATGTAATATTTTAAAATTAATATCAACAATTTTTTTTGTATTAAGAAATGGATACGTAATATAACGGCCCACACCTACGAATATTTTTTCATTGTACAGTACGTTATCTGTTTTATAAGATTTTAGAATAATTTTTTAAAAAATATAGTTTTACTTTTGAAAATATTAAAAAATTATAATAAATGTAGAAATATTATTAATAATGAAATAAGTAAGAATTAAAGTGAACAAAACACGAAAAAAGCTCAATTCAAGATAAAAATCAACATATTGGTTAATATTTAAATTTGTAGGCATATAAAGCTCTATATTTGATAACATTTTTATAAAAAATATTATCTTTTATTATATATACATATGATTTGAACTACCAAGTAGCATATAAAATTTTAAGCTGTAAAACTTACATAATTTTTTAAATTGTAATATCGGATTTTTATGTTAGATATATCATATTAGTTGCACTGTTTTGAAAATT
Source organism: Ceratosolen fusciceps (assembly GCA_018883505.1). Lineage (NCBI taxonomy): Eukaryota > Metazoa > Arthropoda > Insecta > Hymenoptera > Agaonidae > Ceratosolen > Ceratosolen fusciceps. Next base: position 6,279,006 of record RCIC01000005.1, read on the forward strand.
TTTTTTTTTTACTATTCATTATACTTTAAATCTCAGTTAATACATATTTTTCTTATCTCTCTCTCTCTCTCTTTCTCTCTCACACACATACATACACGCGCGCGCGTAAAAAAATGTTTTCATAATGTCGAGAATACAATTATTTTAAATTAATATAATTATTTTAAGTAATTACAGTCATTAATATGATCGTTACTGATTTTTCTATTATAAACTACAGTTCATAGTAAATACTAGTATCGAATATTATTATGATAGAATTATAACGTCGAATATTAATAAATAATCAATTTAAAGAATAATGATTTATAAATTACAATTCGATTAAATTCTTAAAAATGATATTTAATATCATCAATAAAGTATCTGTAGCGCTCAAGGAATAAAAATATATTTGTTTTTCGTGTATCGTGCTCCTGCAAATGATTAGGATACGTTCCAAGATGAATCGCTATTAATTGTCCATGAGATAAAACTGCACTTCCGCTGGAGCCCTAAAATATTTTACGATACGTAGTTAGAAAAATAGAGTAAAGTATGGATATTTGACACGCGCAAGTCCTTTATTTCAAATGAATGTTTAAAAACTTTTAAATACATTTGAATACATATTTTTTTTATCTAACGTAATCGTTAAAAATCGGTATACGTACATGGGTTAGTAGAACAGGTGGCGAAGCACTGGCACACACATACTGCTCAACAAGAACAAATGTTTCTTTCTGTACTTTGTTTATTCTTTTTTCGCATTCTTTCCTCGATATCAAATTAAAGTTAGCAGTCTCCATTATCCTTGATATTTCGCCCGTATTTGTCTTTCCGAATCCCGCAACTCTTACATTTGCTCCTTGCAAATCCTCTTGCATTATATACGATAGTGTTGCTGGACTAATATTATCAGGTACTGTCTCATTTAACTAAAACAGGTTTATATATGCTTGAGGAACGTCATGGCTCACTACAATGATTCGACAATGATTGGACAAATTGAATTCAGAAAACCCATAAGTTTTTATACTATTAATTAAACTCACTATTGTTTGCTACTATAAATATATATATATATATATATATATATATATAAAGCCTTACCCTTATAATCGAAATGTCATTGTTCGTAGACATTTGATTCCTATTTCGCATGATTACCCATTCGTCGTAAGATAGCCACCAAGCTGGATGATATTTATTACCTTCCCTTATGTCGTTACTCCCAATGATGATTTCCGTATTCTGAAGCTTCAAGTTTGTGAAGCAATGTACAACACTTATCACATCTCTATTGGAAACGAGTACGCCAGTGCATACATGATCATATTCTGGCTCACTGTTATATTCATTTATTATTTTGATTGATACGACATAAGGAAACTCTTGCGGTCGAGCTTGTCTAGCGTTTTCTCCAAGCATTGCTTTCGTCACAGCGACATCGAATTTACTGCCTAAATGAACAAATAACATTGTTTCACCCTTTCATAAACGGAATGCGCTTTTAAATTAGAAAATACAATTATTATTAGCAATATGTTCTCTGTGATGGCTTTACTTACCGAATACAAACAACACAGCTAGAAGGTAATACATGTTTGTTCGCATACTGAAAATCTTAATTATCGAAAAGAATTATTTATAATTTTATTGTAGATGCTTTTATTACAAGCTGACTTAATGATATTGTAGATTTATAAATTTAAAAAACCTTAAAACATTACTTATAATGATTTTTAAGATTAATACATAAACTTTTTATTTCATTGCTATAATTCTTCTGATATACTGTATTTATCATGTGGAATCAGTAAATATTAGTTATATTAGATTTGGAGTATTTAAGTATACAAAAAATAAATATAAATTTCATATAAATTTTCCTTACATTCTTAAATATTTTATACAAATACTTGTTTTTTTGTCAAGGAGACTTAAGAACTTCTCGAATAATTCAACATAAGTTTCTAACATTTGTAAAGATCGCAGTTTCAAATTAAAATTACGAGGTTTGATATTCTTTATTAATAAAAATGATTTTAATTTGTCTATTTGAAAAAGAAACTAATGTTAAGAACCGAAATAATTACACTGGCCTGATATAATCTAATACAAAAATTAAAAGCAAGATTAAATTGTTAAAATATTTGTTCGTAATTAAATCTGATTAAAATTAGATAGAAATCCTCATTATTATATGAAACTGCTTTACTTTTTGCATATTTGATAATAAATTTTCATGAAATATATATTAATTTTTAATATTTTATTACTTCGTTTTCTCATTATCTGTTAAGTTATATTTAAATTCAATGCATGAATCATAGTACGCGCAGAACGTATTATTATTTAATTTTACTCATTTAGAATACATTATAAAAAGATATTTGCTTCAAGTAAATTTCAATACATCGACGCAACATTAACAGATTTTCATTACATAAATACTATATTTTTAAAATACATCCTTGTTGTGTTCTATAATCTATTATAAGTGACTGTTAATTACGAGAAATCTTGACATTCACAGAAAATTAAATGTTTACAGTGACTTTTGAAATTTCTTAGTCGAATTTAATACGAAATTATTAATATTGTAAAGAAATGCTTTATTTACAAAGTTATATCATAATGTGGCATCATTATAAACGATTCTTAGTACTCGAATTACGGGACATCAAACGGGACGTCTATTAGAAAAACAAACTCTCTCAGATTATTCATTGAAATTAGGTGATGTAATGCCAAACAAGTCTGATATGTATATGTGTAAGATTGTGTTTAGTGGACTTTTTCTTTGAAAAGTAATTGCATTTAATCGTGATATATGATGGTGAAAGGTATTAAAAAATAATGAGATAAAAATTATCTTGGAGTTTCGATACGTAGTCACGATGATTTTCCCGACGTCTATTAATACTTTGTGATTGAACAAAATCTTTGCATTAGGATTAAAAAATCAGATGTATTTTTAACTCCTTGAGGACTCATTAATAATTTTTAATGAATCATATATGGAATTAATTTATTGTATTTATGCTATTTTTTATTTTTCTAACAATTGTATGCATCAAAATTTGTAAACTATTATGTTTTTAACAAAGCAAATAACGGCTATTAATTAAATAATGTAAATATTAAAAGTTTTTTACTTACGTTTTTGTGACATATGCTTTTCTAAATACTTTGTAACGCTAGAGAATGTTTACATTGCGATTAGTAAGTGTAACATATTTCTAATTTTTCTTCTTCTTTTTTTCTCTCTCTCGATAACTTATTAATATTTATATGAATCGTATAAAATAAACCAATTAATTTTTTTTGTGATACTCTTTTACTTTTAAAATTTTTTTTTGTATGAAAATTTATAAACTATTTTATTTTATCGAAGCTAACAACTGTCATGTAAATCATGTTAATATTAAAAATTTATTTCTACATTCTCGACACTATTGTTTAAAAAAAAAAACAACAATAATTTTAGCTAATTAATATAATTAGTAATTCATAATTTATTCTCATATATTTATTGTCACGTCATCACAATGTTTCCTGTAATGCTAATATGATAAGATATATTTGTTTCAATCATTAAATTTTACCTAAAAATCGTACCGAATTATAGATTACAAAGAACACAATTATAAAGATAGGAAAATGAAAATTAAATACAGTAATTAGTACAGAGAAATTTTATCTCGAGTTAATTATATAAAAATAAATGATTTCCAATTTACGTTTTTCTTAAATATTTCTTAATTAGAGAATATTTCTTAAGTGTTCGAGATCATCGTCATCGCCCTTGGTCTGCGTTTTAAATAACATCAGTTTAGTTTAGAGAGTAGTAAAATTCTTAGCGGCGAGTAACCCGAGAGGGGGCGGTCAAGCGATAATTAGATAATGTAAGGCGCGCAGTGTTTAGTTTTTCTCTAGCTTAGAAAAGGGTGAGCGTGGTACTTCATTGGAGTGATCGAGCAATTAGTAATCGGTATTATTAAACGGGGTGAATTGAGTCCGAAGTGAAGCCCAGTGTTCGGAGGTACGGGAACGCCTCTACCCGGTCACGTATCGGACTGCACCCGAAAGAAACCGACTGGGTCTGATCGGGACTGTGCTAACTGGCCACCCTCCTCCTTGGACGTACTGGGTCTGACGACCAAGTCTGATTGGGATTGTCTCAGCTGGTCACCCATCTCCTTGGACTATCGGGTCTGACGGTCAGGTCTGATTGGGCCAGTCCTTACCCTTTCGACAATCCTTCTCGTTGCGAAACTCATGAGTATAATAGTAAGCGAGCGGTAGACTAAGTATTAATTTAGTAAGCGTAAGCAAGCGCCTGGCCAGTAGCGCACATTTAGGTCGATATATGCTTTTTCCTCCTTCCTTAGAGAAGGAGGTTTTTTCTTATGCTCTGCGTAGGTGTGAAATAAATAAATAATATTTGTTCTAATTAATCCAAGGTGTCATTTATTAGCTGCAACTTTATCCCCCACCCATTCCTTAACCTGTATATGAAATTAAATTTACGGCCGCAACACTTAAGGGATAAACATATTTGAGATTTCGTCAAAATTAATTTTGCTTTTGGATAAAAATTTCTTTATATTTAATTAGTGGCGCTTTTGTTTAGATATTTTTCAACGATTCGTAGTAGAACAGTAAATATTTTTTCTTTGTAACTTCTAATTGTATTTCATTCGATGTTACAAATGCATATACATCATTCGATTCTTATTATGTTACGAAGCAACAGGCAGTAAGTTCTCAAAATTATTTTTAACATTGATTCCGACAGCCGGAATTTTATTACACCGAAGCCATCATTGGATGATGCAGCCTGTGTAATGTATGAGGGTTCGTTGACTCGATTGATCTGCCGCGATAACGCATTTCTCACGCATGGATCTCTCAGTGTCTCTAACTGTCACGTGAAACTTATATGAAAATACTTTTGTGTTTTGAACTGGTCTCTTGCTCAATCGGCGCTAACTCCACGACATCTCGGCTCGAGAAAAACTCGGCATCTCGGTTTTCGATCAATGTAGGAGTCTTATTAGTTTTGTCAGCACCAGGGACTCGTAGCGCGGGGGTGAGCTGACACCGAGGGGTTATCAGACGTGAAATAAGACGACAATGTTTAGAGAACACAGAGAAAGCATATTTATAAGCAATAAAAGACTTTTACATACATGGAATACACTATCTGGTTCTTACTTAATAAAATTTATGATTAATAAATACTCTATATACAAATACTTTATTATTATAATAGATAAATCAATACAATTCAAGAGAAAATGTCTGTCAAATGGTTACTTTCCTTTTTTCAGATCATATAAATTGGCATATAAATAAATAGAATACGATTGTTTAAAAAATAATAATAGATAATTCGTATTTTAAATCAGACATGAGTTAAAAATGATTTATGGGTTGTTATAAGAGTTTACGACCCACGACAAACTTTCACTTTTAAAAGATTTATAAATTATTCTTATTATAAAGTCATTAATGATAATTGAATCTTTTATGTTTATGATTATTGTAAAAGAAAAAGACGGAATGGGCTATTTTCAGAGCCTTCCGATGAAGCGTTTTGCAAATTATGCTTGAATCTCTTGTTCAACTATGACTTTATCTTACATTGTATGAATATTACATATTTGTCAGATAGTTTTTTAAATTAATTATAGTAAAACGAAATTATATTTGTGTTTCATTTATTAATAAATTTTATACTTAATTTTATAAATTTTTTATTAATTTATTTTTAATTATCTGAATATTTATTAAATGTGACTTTGATCTAAATTTATTCCATAAGTTATGAATTAAAGACTCTGATAAAATACCATAAATATAATAGAATCAAATTACCATATTTTTTTTTCATATAATGTTTTTTGCGATCGGATTAATTACTCAGCGATTGTATAGATTTTATTATTTAAAAAATTTCACTTGAAAATTTTTGTGGCTGGAATTGTTCATGTTGCACAATTGTAATCATAAAAGGAAATTATTTATTTTATAAATTATTAGTGACCATGAAACAAGGTATGGAAAAATATGAAAAAATATGAAAAAATATGAAAAAATATGAAAAAATACGAAAAAATATGAAAAAATATGAAAAAATATGAAAAAATACGAAAAAATATGAAAAAATATGAAAAAATATGAAAAAATATGAAGAAATATGATAAGAATATTATAAAATTAATATTTAAAGGCATTTGTTTCATAGAGATGAGATTGTGATTGATGTCTCCGTATACATAAGATTTTGTAATCATAGAAAATATTTACATTATCATAACAGATTATTTGTTTTACTTATTTCATAATCTTATTACCAAATATTAAAAATATTTTGATGAATCGTATAACGATTAGATTATTCATTAAAAAAAAAAAGATACATATTATTAAATAATTGTACTGGATATAATTTATGCTTATAATTTTGTGATAATAATGTTTAATATGAAACATTTAACGTTGATTTTCTTAAGAAAAAGGATTAGAAGAATATTTAGAATAAAGGTTTTCAATTATATATGAGGTCTTAAGGTGCTTATAGTTACAAAAGCTCTTATGTGTAGCTCATTTTGACTTTGTTTAGGTATTCTTAGCAGGAGAGATTTTAAAAGATTCTAATTTATCTTCCATGAATACATGGAGAAATAATTTTTCAAATCGTTTAAATCGAATTCCAGTAGAGTATAATCGATTAAGTTTATAATAAAAATTATAATATTGTTTTATTTTCGAAAAATTGATAATGCGATCAATCCTTTATATTATTTACTTAGTATTTTCTTTTTACATTAATTATAATAGACTACATTAATTAATTATTTATTAATTTTAATTGTAACCGTTGGCAATGAAACATTTTTCGTTATTTCTCAGTTATTTGTTAATTGAATTATCGAATCTTTTTAGAACTTTAAAATAATTTCACTTCCTTGGTTTTGTAAGGTAAATCAGCATTGCATATACTATTATATATTTTTTTAATTAATGAGAGATATTCCAAATATTGTGGAAATAAATCTTTAAGTATATTTAATTTATTTAATATATTTAATTCAGTTATATTTATAGTTAAGTTACAGGCTTAGGTTTATAATAAATCAATACTTCTTTTCCATGAGATTAAATTATGCGACCTTTCACAAATAGTACAAGGATTTCATTTATCCGTTGTACTTTATATTTATTATTTGATGAGTTTCGAAAAGGTTATTAGAGATTCGGGATACATTATATATTTCTGTCGCTGAGTTGATTATTTATTCACAGATAATACACGGATCTTATTACTTAAGTCTCGCTCTTCATAGTCGTATTTGTAATTTACCGGAATTTTATTTAATTCTATATAATTCTTAATTTATAATTAATTTTTTTTTTTTTTTTTAACTTGTGCTGGATATTTATCTACATATTAACACTTTATATAAACGTTCTGTTGAACTTATGACAAAAAGTTATTACTTTAACATTATACGTTACAGAATTTTTGTTAACATCGATTACTATGATCGTTAAATCATAATATTTACTAATGCGAGGTTTTTACAGTCTGCTTTTTGTTGACTTTAGTTTTCAGTCAGTATCTGCTGATTTTGCGGTGCTTTTCAAGCTGGATTATTATGAATTGAGAATCAGCGTCATTTTTCTCTATTATTACTTAATAATAATACATGCACTCGATCTATACAATACATTATTTTGCATCTAAATATTGGTTTGCAGGACTCAATTAGATATTTCGTTCGATTAAGCATTATATGCGTTTTTCACAATATCACGCTTTTAATCAGTGATTAATTTTGGCCAATAAAAGCATTGTCCTATTTTAAAAAAGTAAATAATTTTTAAACAATTAAAAACGGTAGAAATTATTATTAAATTTTATTTCAAAGGTTTTGAATAAAATTAAAAATATAGCTTCTTTAAAAAACATTTATACTGTAATTTTTATTAAAAATATAAAATAATTATAAATCTATTAGCATTTATATCGTTACGTGGGTAAATAATACTGATATGGGTACGAAATTAAATTTACCTTTATGATTATTTAAAATTTTACATCGAAATGTGCTTATTCGAAATCTACAAACAAATAATGCTTATTCTTACAGTTTCTTTAAATTTTACGAAATATCATGTAATCGCTTCATTAAAAATACAAAACGTTGAAATCATCTTAACTGACATTACTTTCCTGCAAATAATATTAATACAAGGCGTCTTTCCTTATAATATCATATAGTAATAATGAAATTAAATTGAATTATGACTTAGTCAAGCGATTTCCTTAATTTTAATAATCTATATTCTACAGAACAATTTAGATAAAATGTTATATTTCATACAAAAAAATTATTTTGTGCTGGTAAGTGTACAAAATATCTTATATTAAATTGAAAAAATGTTTAATACAAAATTGTTTTCAATTAATAATTACAAAAAAGAATAATATTGACTAAAAAATACAAGATAAAGAAGATTGTTTCAACTAATTTATTATGATAAGGATATCAATTATATTTAGAATTAATAAATTTTTATAAAACTTTAACTTGGTTTCTTCTATAGATCTTCTATAGATTTTTGAAGCGTTTGGAATAATTGCTTTACTCAGACAATATGATTATTATCTAACGCAAATCTTTGCATAGGTATCTTTTTTACATTTTCTTTAGCAATGTAAGGGTAAATTTTATTTTATAGAAATACAAAAATTGATATAATTCCAAACGTTTTTTTTTTAATATAATCCATTAGATTATATTAAGAAAAAATTCTAAGCATTCATAATTCATATTTTTTAATAATTATTGCAACGTTTTGATAAAACGTTTTTATCTTAACAATAATAAAATTTATTTTATATTTATTGAATTATTAATTTGAATTTTTAATATTAAATTTTGTAAATTATTATTCATACTACTGTTTTTTATTGATTTCAATTATTAATTTTTCTTATTTACATTTGCTTATATATATAAACCAATTTTTACTTAATAATACAGTAAATGTTTTATTACAAAGCTTCATTAACAAAATTATCTTTCTAATAGACAATGTGTATTAAAAACAAAAATTCTAAATGTAAGATGATAAAAAATTCATTAGTATAAATAGTACTATTTTTTTCATTACCAGCTTATAATTTATATAAAAATAATTATCAAAATAAGGTCTATTTTATTTGAAATCACTTAGGATATAAATAACAATTATCTTACATTATTATTATAGTTCATAAATAAAATTTATTGATATAATTAAATAAATATCTAAAATGTTATTCCTATATCATGGCGTTCCTAATGATTATAAATGATATCATTAAGAAAGTGTCCATAGTAGTCAATGGATAAGAAAATGTTTAATTTCAGTGGATCATACTCGTTCAAATGAGGAGGATATGACGCCAATTGAATTCCTATTAATTCATTGTTCAATAAAATTGCACTGCCGCTATTACCCTAAAATGATTTTCCAATATTGTTATTAAGAAAAAACTGTAAATAATTCGACGTCATAAGAAGGAATTTTGATCAATTAACTAGTAATAATTATAATAAGTAAAACAACATTTTGTTAATATAATGTTAACATGCCAACATTTTATAAACATTATAATCCTATACGAACCTCATTTATTATTGTAATAGAATTTGACGTTCCACACAAATACTGTTCAGTAATATAGAACATTTCGTCTTGTAATCTTGATATTCTGTTTTCGCATTCCCGTCTCGATATCAATGTCAATTCGACAGTTTCCATCATCCGATTTATGACACCTCTATTCGACTTACCAAATCCTACAATTCTAATCTGTTCCTGTTGATTACCTATGTTCATCGCAGTCGATAAAAGTGCTGGATAAATATGATTCGGTATGGAATTATTTATCTATGAGGAATATATGTTCGTTTTATAAGTGAAGTTTACCGTCAAAGTGACTTGTCAGATCAAACTATTTTATATTAGATTAATTTTTGTTAATTTACAATCGTCAAAAAAATTTTTAGTATTAACTATTATTATTTATAGTAATTTTAAAAAAAAATTTACCCGTATCACAGCAATTTCATTGTTTTGATATTCAAGGAATTTATTTTCCAACAAAATCCATTCGTAATAAGATATCCACCAAGAGATTTGGTAAGGTATACCTTCCCTTAAATCATTACTACCAATGACGACTTCGATATTGGGAATTCTTAAATGTCGGAAACAATGCTCAACGGTCACAACGTCTCTACTGGATACGAGAACTCCAGTGCATATGTGATTCTGTTCTGGCTCTTGATTATAATGACTTACTCGTCTAATAGAAACGACATAAGGAAATTCCTGTGGCGCAGCTTCTCTAACTCTTTCCCCGAACATTGGTTTCGAACTCACAACATCACAACCGCTGCCTAAGGGATGGAAAAAATAGTTTTTACATGGGTTTTTACATCAAAAGGATTTGTTTACTTACCAATTATTATAAATGCGGTTAGAAGAGTATACATTTTGAACTCCATACTGACAATAAAAACGAATAATTTTATTACAATATTTTTATGCTTTATCGCTGAGGAATATTTATTTCAATGTTTTTTTACGATTAATACGCTTTTTATACACGAAATATTGTATTGAGCATATGAATACGGTAAATATTAGATATACTACTCGGAGAATATGTGGATGATTTAATCACAAATATAAATTCTTCATAAAATTTTCTATTTATTATTGTATTAGATTATGCAAACGCGCTCATGAAGATTTATCACGACTGATCGAAAGATTTATCAAATATTTACATAGTATTATAATACGTTTAACTGTATTGCAGTTGCATTACCAGTTTATATTTTTTCATTTGAATTGTATGCTTACAAAAATAAATTTTAACGAAAAAGCTAAACAATGTTAATCGATCAACAACCTTATATTTTATATTTATATTTTATTATAATTATTTTTTATAGTATTGTAATCAAAGTAAGAACAGTTATTTAACTATTATACAACAATTACGATGTACGTCTATGACATTTCCTCTTCATACTAATTTAGCTTTCGAGTGTCTAAAGCGAAAAGTTTTGACTATAGGAATAAATATAAACATCAATATTCTTATTGTCATATAATATTTGTAATTCTGAGCAGTACAATAAAAATAAAACTATTTTTATCTGTGTAAATTTACTGAGTTTTAGGATAATAATTTGTAAACAATGTAAATTATAATGATATATTTATAGTATGTTTATATAATTAGCGAATAGTTGTACTTCAATCAATCCTAAACTCGGATATATCACAATATATTTCTTTTTTTTTTAATTTAAAGAAAACGTAAAAAAATTTTATATTTAAAAAAAGCATAATTATGTTTTTGTTTTGAAACATGTATAATTTATAAAATTTATTATTAATAGTAATGCTTGTACGAAGCTTCGAAGTAATATTGAACTGCAAAATAAGATAAGCAAAGCATGAGCATGAAAATGTTAATATTCAAGAAATAATTGAATTGCTGAGTTTAGATAATAAATGGTATTCGTGTTTTTATAAACTATTATATCTACAGAAAGTGTTTACATTTTGATTACGAATAATGAATTTTATGTTATTAAGAATAACTTTTAAATATAATTTTATTTTTATAACTTTTATTTGAATTAACATTTAAAAGCCTGTAATACTTGTAACGATTAAAAAAAATATTTAATAAGAATTATATTTATGTGATTGTTACGGATATCGTAATATAAATAAAACAAAAAAAAATTACTTAAAATATACATTTAATTCTATTATTTTTTTTTTTTTTAATTTATATGTAATTGTTTAGTATTATTTACTAATTTTAAAATAAAATTTTATGATAAACTGCGTTAAGTACTATATTGATAAGACGACTGACTTATGTATGTCTCATACAAGTATTAAGTGCAAGTATAAAATCACATTCATAAGGCAAACAGAATACAGAGTATTAATATTTAATAAAATTAAACATGGATCATCAACTAAATATAAGTTTACTTGTAAGTGTCGGTGTATGAGTTAATAAGTGTATAGTTTAACGGCGCCATAGAAGAATGAGATGTTGTGAAAATAGACTATTTATTGTGAAGAATATAAGAATTTTCATATTCAGTAAAAGTGCTCTATTCAAGTCACGAAGTACATGAAAAATTCGTATTAATTTCTCTTTTCATTCTAAATTAACATTGTTTTTGAAATGGTACTTTCTAATTTTTTGTTTAACAATTAAGATCTTTTTTTTTTATCTCCATCGTTTTTTCCTTGTTGACATTTAATCATGGCGTTCCAAATGGTTGTAAATCTCTGTAAACAACTTGAAAATTGAAAATTTCTATTATTTTTAGATACAGCGTATTCAGTAATGTTTGCAATAGTATTATGCTTAATTAAAAGAGTCTGGGGAACATTGTTATTCAATTGTATGTGTCGCCTTTGGAAGTGATGTGTTGAAGAGTGATGCCACGAAGCTGTAAAAAATCTGAGAACAACAGGGAAGTGACACTTACCGACGTCATTTCTTTAATCTACAGAAAATGATTGAACGCGTTTAAGCAACATGTTGAGCTATAAAAGGAGCATAAACCACGCTCCCGAAGATTATCGTTGATCTTACCGGTGCTTCGAATTTATTAATGAATCAGATGATTGGACCGATAAGCAAGGGTAGAAAATTTAAATTAAGAGCTTAAGACTAATTTCGATGACATTGAAGTGAACTTCAAATCAAGTAGTAAAAAATCGGAATTTCGCAGGTGAATCTTGACGAAAGGCTTTAAAGTACCTTTAAAGGAATGGAATTCCATCCGAAGGCTGCAGATAAATTGTTAAAATATATACTTGACGATTGAAAAATCGTCAAAGTGTACCCAGAAAAATTACAAATAGTGAAACCATTTTGTCCAATAATATTTTTTGATCGTAAATTCATTGCATTTATAACAATTATTATTATCTTTGTCTTAATTAGTCGACACGAATTGAGTAAATGAATAAAACAGAAGAATAACTAATATTCTTTTTAATAATATTTATAAAATAAATGTTTTTCCACGAGCATCGGAGATAAATATGTGCCGATGAATTATTTCACTTACTTTAAAACATTCTTTCTCAATAATGTTACATTGCTCTTAGTAAAATATCTCTTATAAAATATTATTATATTAATTTTACTCGTGAGCATATTATTTCAGCAATAAAAAATAAGTTGAAAAAAAAATCATTTTTCAAAAGAAAGTTTTCATTACAGACTATTATATTGCAATTTTAATGGAAATGATTGTAAAACTTATGTTCTACAATTCGTGATAAACTGAATATTGATGATAAAAGACCTGTGTCATATCTATATATTAAAATTATAGAATAATAGCTTTTTATTCTGTATAACGATCGGCCAGCGCCTCGGTCACGCAATCTGAGCTTGATAATCTAGTGGAATAGTAATTTGTGATAATGAATCGAGAATTAATTTTTAACTTTTAGACTTTTTATACGTATCCAAGTTTTCTTTATTTACATCCCGAATATTTACAAATTTAATGTTATCTCGATGTTTGTTTGGCTTTGAATTCTGCTCTAGGTTCCAGCACCGTCAGATCATAATCTGGCATCTCACATTTTGGAATAATTTCTGCAAAAAATGGTATTACCATAAGGTAGACTAGTTTGGCTCAGAGATAAATAACTGTTTCATTTATAATAACTAAATGGAGATTAATGGCATTCTGGATAAGTAAAACAAAACAATTATATATTACATATACGATAATACAGGTCTCAAAAGTGCTACACAGGACTAATATTGATAAAAAATGGTATAAAATTGTATAAGCTTGATCTTTGTCCCTCTAACTTTCACTCTTATTTTTGCTTTTCATATAGTTCACTGTTTGTTAATATAAAGGTAACCTTAATATTGTTGCCATAATCCAGATAATGAGAGAATTATAAAAACATTTTAATAATTTAAATAAAAATGAATATACGAATACAGGTGAAGTTACAAGAATACCTGTATAATCAAAGAAATGACGTTGAGGTGAAGTTAATTTAAATTCTTTGAAGATAAGCTTACAAAATCCATAGGAAAACTTTATATAAATTAAAATGAACGTAATAGCGTCGTTCTTAGAAGGTAAGAGATAATCTTTTAATTTATAAGTATATTTTAAATAAGAGAAGATAATATACAAAAGAAAACTTATTTGAATTATGCTCGATTAAAACTTTTTAATACAAATATTAAATTGTTTGCCCTTTTTCATAACAAATTTTTAATTCTGTCATTACATCTATAATAATTGTAAGCAGTGTTTTGTTAAATTTATAAAGAATATTATAAGTAATTTTTATTACAACTTTTGTAATAACATGATGTAAATCATTATAATTATATGTAATTATATGGACTGAAAATTTTTCTGATTACCTTTTTTTCTGTTGATTTTTCATTCGTTTTCAATTTCTTGGTTTTCCATTTTTTCATTTTCTTGTCCACGAATAGATTCTTCTTCTTCTTATTACAAAACCAATCAGTTTATATTTCATATAGGGTCAAGACTCTAAGTCGTCAAAATTTTTATGACTTTATCTGCAGGATATTTATACAAGACAAATTTTGATCTAATTTATCCAGAAAAAGAATTATGTTATCACTGTACATCGTCATGATATTTTTTACATGATTTTCATTGTAGGATTTCTGTTGAATGGTACGGTTAGAAAAAAGATTTTAGTGGAAGGCGTTGGTTTGTCAAAAGAAACAAAAAAAGAAAATATTCATTATTTTCAATTTACATAGTGTTTTTGATTTTAATCAATTGTAGAAAAATATTTTCATATTTTATTTACGTGGTTTTTTACTTTTTACTCTTACCCTTAAAAAATTCATGCATAAATGTAGTCGCACATATAAATATATTATTGCAAATTCATGTTTAATTTTAATTTTGGCTTTAAAAATTTGATAGTCTGCGTAGGATGCTATTTATAAGCGGAATCGATGACCAGGTGCGGGGGGGGGTTGTAGACTAGCTCTAGGCGATCCGTTTAACAGGGCTTTTAATTTTTCTCTTATTTTACTGAAATTTCCTATTTATGAATGATTAAATTATATATATGACTATATTTGTATATAAATAAATGAATAAATTTACTATAATAAACTTTTTCGCTTTCAAATGAAATTTTTTAATATAACAAATGAATGTATTCGATACAGATTATAATTGTTTGAACTTTACATTTATAATTATTTCTAGTAATGGTTTATAATATCACTGATAAAATGTTCGTAGAATGGAATGGATAATAAAATATTTACTTTTCTTCGGTCAAATTCGTTTAGTTGAGGAGGAAACGATACAACATGAATTCCTATTAATTCATTGTCTAATAAAATCGCACTACCACTGTTACCCTAAAATATAATACGAATCATCTTTATAAAATTCAAATTTCTTTAAAGAGTACATGGCAATGTACAATAAAAATTGACACATTTTAAAAAATATGCTTACTTTTTAAAATGCATACATTTTTAGCAAAAATTGAAGCTTTTATTTTATTAAAATTTATTGTAAATGTTAAAATTAATTTTAACTTAAGAACATTCGATAATAAAATTTACCAATAATAATATTCCGGCTTATAAAGTATATGTATTTTATAATTCTATACGAACCTCATTAATTAATGTGATTTGATCACTGATTGCGCATAGGTGCTGCTCATTAACAGCAAATGCTTCAGAAAGCAATCTTGATATTCTATTTTGACATTCCTGTTTCGATATCAATGTCAGTTCGACAGTCTCCATCATTCTATTCATTAAATTTGTACTAGTTTTGCCGAATCCTACAATTCTAATATTCTGTCGACGCGTACCTAGGCTCGACGATCTTGATAGAACCGCTGGAACAATATTATCTGGTACGGTTTCAGTCAACTAAAACAAGTAATCATACTGTTTTTAGAATAATTAATAATAAAATTTTATTCTAATAAAGCTCATCCTTTTTTCTTTTTTTTCTTAATAATTTAAATTCCATTTATTTATAGAAACTTACCCTTAGCATTGAAATTTCATTTCGGGGGAACTGACAGCCCCTTTGCTCTACCAGTGTCCATTCGTAATAAGATATCCACCAAGAGACGTCGTAAGACGCGCCTTCTCTTAAATCGTTACTGCCAACGACCACTTGGGTTTTGCGTACTATCAAATTTTGAAAGCAGTGCTCAACAGTCACAACGTCTTTATTAGAAACGAGAACTCCAGTGCATACGTGATCACGTTCGGGTGTCTGAGTTGGCCGTAATGCACGTTTAATAGAAACGACATAAGGGAATTCCTCTGGCGCAGCTTCTCTAACGCTTTCCCCGAACATTGGTTTCGAACTCACAACATCACAACCGCTGCCTAAGGGATGGAAAAAATAGTTTTTACATGGGTTTTTACATCAAAAGGATTTGTTTACTTACCAATTATTATAAATGCGGTTAGAAGAGTATACATTTTGAACTCCATACTGACAATAAAAACGAATAATATTACTATAATTTTTTATATATACAAACTATTATATATTACTCGACAATATAAGCTTAATTAAATATTGATTTGTGTTATCTTGAACACTCGGATATAATAATTTTCGTTTTATAAATATTAATAAATGTACGCATTCTTTTTCTATATAATATAACTGTATGAGGTTGATAGGGACGATGAATATTAAAACTGCTACTTCTCAAAAGTATGAATGATTTTATAATAATTATTAATTCTCTATATATCTTCTATTTATGATAGCATTACGAGAATATACATAAAATCACGAAGTCACTATTATATTTTTAAAAATTACCTGATGTTTGCATAATGTTATAAAACTTTTTAACTTAATGCAATTAATTTTATTTTTAAGACTTTAAGCTTAATATTTTACAAACATTCATAATACGTTTAGAAGATTACACACAATTGAAACTGAATATTGGCTTCTACATTATATCTTATGTTTTATATTCTGTAAGCAGTAATTAAGTTCTTACTAAAAGATAATATCGTTTAAGGATCCTCAATGCTAGAATTCTTTGTTTTTAACAAATATTATTCGTATAATTGGTTTTTATACAATATGATTGTTTAAGTTAAATTTTGACATTATTGAATATATTACTAAAAAAAATAGTTAATACTATTTAAGAAGGTATTTACGAAGGTTTACTATTTGAGGGTTAACCATTTATTTAGGAAAAAAATGTTGTAAACTCTATTCTCTATAATTTCATACGATTAAGTTTATTTTTATGAGAATAATCGAAATAAAAAAAATACAAAGCTTGTAATTTGAATTAATATGTTAAATATAAAATTAAAAAAAAATGATTAGAAAATAATTAATTTCTTTATTATGAATCAGATAAATTTATACTTTTACAGATTTATTGAATGCTTGTAAAATGTAAGATTCGCCAGATAAAAACATTTTCCGTTCGAGAATATTATTAATATTATCTTATAAAAACATACAGTATATAAATAATTTACAGTATTCATACACTGAAACTAGGTTATAATAATTATGAAATGTGATAATGAACCAGCACTACAATACAATATTTTATATATTAATTGAATTTTGAATACTTTAATTGGAAAGACAAAAAAAAAACTAATCATGTGATCGTGAAATAAAGTAACGTATTATTTAAATCCTTGCGTATTCGTAATTAATGTAATGAATAAACGTAATTGATAAGAGTTTTTTTTTAAATTATTTAAAATTTTACCCGTATGAATAGAATTCCAAACTAGTGTATTGAAACTAGAAATTCGTAAACGTCCGTAATACGTTCATTCGCGCGTGTTAAGGAAGCATGTTTAACTGTTTATTGATAAAAAATTAATTTAAGAAATACAGGTGAATGACGTTAAGAAGAGTAAGCGTTAAAAGTATTTTTATTATTATTTTTTACATATGAAACTTTAGTAAATTTGCTTATAAGTGGTTGAACAAAGGTAAATGTAAATACCACGTGACGTCTAACAAATGTATATAAAATACGATCTGATCTTAAAATACTTTTAACCACAAATACATTTTCAACTATGTGAAAAAGCTATTATTACATATTAAGAATAATCAGGAATTATATAATATAATAAAATAATAAACATGAGATAAGTTATAAAATTTATTTCTTCAGATAATATTACGAGAGATTATTTTTAGACTAATATTATAATATATAATATAAGCTTATGCCTTAATTAAGCTTAGAAATGTAAAAAAATCAGTTTAGTAATTTCTTTTTACAAGCTTATTTTCTATTCATGAAATTTTCTATAGAATATAAATGAGTGAATTTGAGTACAATAGTTTTAAAAGTTACATTTGAAGGAAAGTATTTAATAACGTTTCATTTTGAATAAAAGACAGAAGAAATAATATCATGGCAGTATTTATATAACGTCTAAAGTCTTTTGTTTACAAATGTTATAATTCTTGAACAATACGGAGGTTCAATAAATATTAAAAATTGAATAAATGCCCTAAGGATTAGAATGTCAGTCTATATTTAATTTAACAAAGTCTTTTGAATGTAGCATCCTAATAATTTTTCTCTTTATAAATTTATGTATATTCAATGATATTAACTTATCCTCCGTTCAGATTCTTACCAATTTTTTCGACTACTAAGAAAAATGTAGCTTTTTCCATGCTTATTGTTAATGTTTCCACTTGCTCCCATTATTTCAAAGGTTGATGGGTTCGCGAAGGAAGGGGTTATTGGGCTAAGGGTTATTTGTGCAAATGAAACTCCACGTTCTTTATCTAACCAAATATAAACATTTTATTACCTAATGCGAGGGCATAAAAAGCATAGCAGTATTCCTCCAGTGGGAGGTGGAATAAGCCTTTTAAATACATTAAATGCCGTCGACGTACGTAGAGATGATTTTCGGCGAGGTGCAGTTTTGGAGAGGTGGAACGGAAGAGTACTCTTTCCGTTCCTCTTCTTAGTTTAGATGCAATTTCGTAATGAGTCGTGGCCAAGCTCGTACGCAAGTGATGGAGATCTCCCTAGATGGGCCGAATGAATGACAGTACTCCGTAATGAGCCAGGTAGATGAGCCCCCCCCCTCCCCAATCCCTCAAATTAATATACCTCGGTGGGTTGATAGCACGACTTCTCAAAGAACCGAGTACCTTGAGCCTCGAGTGCCACAAACGATTTCCCAGGTGAACTAGCGGAGCCCCAAATTTTACATATGCCACAAACGAATATTTATAACAATGAGGATTACTATTAGGTGGCGTCAGCAGGTTTTTTATTACCTTTTATACCCTCGAGGATATCTAGAATACTGATTCTCCTCTCGACTTCGTCGTCACCTCTAGCATCCCCCTTTTAACCGTAATACACATTTGCTTACGTTCTTTTTTACTTTTGCCCTAAATAATTGATCCCTAAGTTTACCTTGCATTCTTACTTTTGCCCTATGTGATAGATACCGACCTACTCCGTACCTTCAGTCCGCTAGGCGATAAGACATTACGTTCCCGAACACTTACATTCATTATATTTCATTGATTGTACATGTAGCTGCTTATTACTGAATTATAAATTCAATCATTTATTTTATAAAATTATCTACCATTTATGTATGTCTGGATATTCGCATATCTATATGTAGAGTATATTCTTTATATCTTATACATATTTTATAATATCTAAAACGAATATATAACCTAAAATATATTTAGCTTTATTGCTGAAGCAGTGCTTATTAGTTTGATAATTTCTAATGATTCAGCCTCTTAATTAATTCAAAATCGATAAGAATAATAACAGATAATATAGATATTCATTGAAAAGCTAATTTTTTGAAAGATATTGTTTCTGACATTTCTTACATTTCATTTATTACATATACTTTATTTATTTCTTATCTATTATATACTTAATTATAAATAATATATTCGAAAAATATCTTGTTCAGATGTCATTGAGGTATATTACAATTATAAAATTCTAATGAGTCACGAATCAAATTTAGTTCATTTATATCTAACATGAGAGCATTTTTCGTTCCTATTTATGCTGATCATATGGACTTTTCTTTGCGGGAAATACTGCTGAACTTTTGAACATGCCTGCGGAGGTGCAGATATAGCATTCACATGTCAATCAGTCTTAGACTCGTGTAATCAGAGATTCTGCAGAATTTTTCATTCAACGCTGTTTTACTCATCCTCCCTCCGTTTCTCTCTTAATTCTACGTCACTTTTCAGGAATTTCTAAAACAGTTAAGTGCTTTTTAGTTTTCTTTAATTAAAATTCGTCTGCATTATATCGTGTAATAAATCTAATAATGGACTACATTTTTTTTTATTCATAGTAAATATTTTCTGAACCGTGTGCTTAATGGCTGACGCATTGTTCTCCAAAGGAGTGACAAATATCTGTTTGATAATAAAAATTATTGGTAACATTTTTATGTTACCAATAATTATTTAAGATCTAATTATTTAAGTCCCAAAATTATTTAAAGCAATTCTAACTAATAATGTTTTAAGGTCATTTTGTAATCCAATATTATCGGAACATTTAAAATTTGATCTTTTCAATTTAATTATAAATATTGATAATGAAACAGATTCCTTACAAAAATTTACTATATAATCTTAATTTGGATCCACGTATTTGAATATATATATAATATAACATAGTCTTACACGATATGAATAAACAATATGTTAAGTAAATAATAATTTATAAAATTTATTTATTTTTAAATTAAAGATTCCTATATAATTTATATTTTAATAACTATTCTATTACGTTCTTAAGAATAACGTATAACTTGATGAATATAATCTCTGTAGAAGTCGATGGAAAGGAACATATTGATTTTCCGAGGGTCAAATCCAACTAAATGAATAGGAAATGTTCCCAAATGAATTCCAACTAATTGTCCATGAACTAATACTGGACTGCCACTCTCGCCCTGAAATCATTATTAAAAGTATATAGAAAACTTTTAGATTATTAAATCGCTCGATGAAAATAATTTGAGGCAAGTAATTATTTATGGAATTATATTATAAAACGTAAGTATTATTATATCAAATGAAAGTGAAACTATTAGAAATGTAAAATGGCCAAGTTCGTTTAAACTTATGCATAAATGGCCTTGAATTTAAATAAAACTGTAAAATAATATAATATTTTTTTCTAAAACGTATAAATAAATTGTTTTAAATAAATTTAAATTTAAAATTTGATAAATTTTAAATAAATTTTAAATAAATTTAAATAATAAAATGGAATGTTTAAAAGCTCACGCGTTTGTTATTGAATAGATGGCACAGATAAATTAATATAAATTATAAATTCTAAATTTAAAATTTATATAAATAAATGTATTCTCAATGAATGGAATATATTTTGATAACTAGTTATTTGATAAGTAGTAGTTATTATACGTACATGAGTTAGTAAGACAGGTGTTACTCCGATACCGCAAAGGTATCTATCAGTGATTGGAAATCTGTATTGTTGTAAATTTAATATTTTCTGCTGACACTCTCGTTTGGATATAATTTTCAAACTAGCCGTTTGCAATATCCTATTAGTTTCACCAGACTCGTCCTTGCCGAAGCCTGCAACTTTTATCTGTACTTGCTGCAAGCCAACCCCCGACAAATACGATATCGTCACCGGTGTGATGTCACTGCTCACGGTGTCATTTAACTAAAAACAAAGTTATAAAATTCACGAAGTGATTTTCATCAATCGCTTAAATGTTAAAATATCTTCGTACCCTTAACATTAAGATTTCATTTTCCGTAAACCGACGATCTCTGCGTTGCATCAAGCTCCATTCGTTATAGGTTATCCACCAGGAGACGTAGTGTGGTGTACCTTCCCTTATGTCGTTACTGCCGATCAAGACCTCCGTATTATTAAGTTGTAAATATTGAATACAATATTCCATGGTTATAACATCTCTATTGGATACGAGAACTCCACTGCAAACATGATCCTGTTCTGGCTCTGGGTTCGAAGGATTTATTCGTTTGATTGATACGACATAAGGAAACTCTTCCGGTCGAGCTTGTCTAACGTTTTCTCCAAGCATTGCTTTCGTCACAGCAACATCGAATTTACTGCCTAAATGAACAAATAATATTTCTCGTCAATAAACATCATTTTACACAGATTTATCTCATAATTAATTTACCGAATATTATAAAAGCAATTGTAAGAAGATACACATTTGACTGCATTATGAAAACTTAAATAGGACTACAAACAATTATTAATAACTTATTATACTAATTATAATTATTATGTTCCTAGATTATATTATATTGTATATTTAATTAATAAATAAGAACACTAAGTTACATCACTTAGAGTGTATTTTTTAAATTGATGTCTATACTTCTTCATGAAATTTTATAATTTTCACAACAGGCTATATTTATCAAATACAATAAGTAAATATTAGCTAAATTAGTATTAGTTTATTTGAATAAACTTGATATATATTTTTTACTTATTGTTGTATCTATCTTATACAAACTCAATCTGTTTGTCGAAGCGTGACAAGGTTTTATAATCATATTGCATAATACTCAATTATAATATTTATATATATATATATATTTGATTAATCATTTTTCATACTTTATTAATCTTTCTACTGCATGTCAAACTTATTTCATATAATAAATAATAACCCCCTGCTAAAACAAGAATTTTATTTTGAATTATTTATTCCATGACTAATTTCAACATTAAATTTTAATTTTTTTTTTTTTTTTTTTTTTATCATATACATTTCGATTATAAATTCGATACTATACATTTATTTCAATTTTGAGTTCTTGAATTAAATTTACTTAAGTATTCATTTTTTAATTGCTTTTTAATGCATTGAAATTTCTTTAATATTACTTCCGATCGTTATCAATTTATTTTTTCGTTATTTGTTAAATTATACAGTTATCTAATACACGAAAGATTATTACAAATCATTTTTGTTAGATAATTTAAATGTATATTACGTAAAAAATTAAATTATTTAACCATAAAATATTAATTATATTAGAATATTTTCAATAATAGGCTAATTTACAATTTCCATTTCTATATTTATTGTATAAAAATAAAAATTTTTATAAGTCATAAAATAAGTTAAGATATTAATAAGATATTAATAAGAAAAATATGAAAATTCTAAAATTAAATTAAGCAAAAATTCGAAACTCCAAGGTCAGATAATTGTTATGTAAGCTTTTGTAATATTTAATATTTAATTGTAATAGTCAATTTAATCATCGAATTATTCCACGAATATTGTTAATAGTAAACTTTTAATTTTATTTATAGTATTTGAATATAATTTTTAATTTAATAATTCTTCTTATATATTATATTCTTTATAATAATGTCACAAGTATAACAATTGTTTTGTATGACAGATGATTATAATATTTAATAAAAGATTAATAATTAATTTAGATAAAAGAATATCTATTTTTATTAATAAGAAGATTTCAGTTATTAGTGAATCAGAATAATAGAACGTGTGGAATGAATTAATGTGATCGATCAGTAAAAAGACAGAGAGAGAGAGAGAGAGAGAGAGAGAGAGAGAGAGAGAGAGAGAGAGAAGACCATATGGATATAATAAGAATATGATAGAATTTAAAGATACAGTTTCTTAGATGAATGCGCTTATTAGATTTATAATAGCTATGATGAAATTTTATTATTTCAGTTGATCTATTATCTCGTATTGGCTTAGTTTGTCGATATTCAGCCATGATTAATTTATTTGAATGATTTTGATAATGTTTAACTCTTATTAATGGAACATTAGGTTGTTAATTAACCGCTAATTCTTTATGAGTCACTAATTTACTTATTAATTAATTTATAAATATAAATCATGACAATTTTTTTGACATAATTATAACTGAACTTCATTAAAGGTTTTTTTCTGATGATAAAATATTTTCTTTTTATCGATTAATATTTTTTACAATGATTAAAAATAGAATTTCTTACTTATCAACTATAATTAGATATCAATTCTATTTTTATTAAAAAACTACTTGGAATGTACGAGGCTTAAGTACTCATCAGTTAACTCACGTATTCAAGACCAAGGTTTCTAAGATCTTAAAATCTTAAAAAACTTTATTATATTTACTTTAAATAGAGAAGTGATGTAGAAATTAAAAAATAAGGAATATCAAAAGAGCAAAATAATTATAAATGAAATTTTTTTCATAGAGAACCTTTTAGTTTGTGAATACGTGTGAGGAATTCCGAAAAAATGATGCAAAAGTGTTGGAAATTGCAGAATACAAGTGATGATCGATTTTTCTAGAGAATGATTTCAAAATTTGATAAACATATCAAAAAGCATTATATTATTCAGATCCACGAAGTTAAAACCGTTTCTATAAATAGATCATTCTTTTGTAAAAAGCAGTTGAAAAGTAAAATTAAATAAATAAATTCAATTTTAACTTCCTTGTTAGATTTATCTTCACGATAAGATTGTTATAGATAAACATCTTGAAGCGACAAATATTTACAGAATAAAGAAAAACTAAATGATTAATAATTACTTATACGTGTAAAAACTACATGAATATAGTTTTGATTGTCATAAGATACTGTACCCACACTCAATAAATAAATTAAGACTCAAAATGAATCATTTATATTAATACTTACAAAGTACGTATTATTACTTTAATTTTATTTCACACGGTTAGTTCATATTTTTTAGTATTAATTTAAGGATATAATTTTCACTGAATCAATAAATAAAGTATATACGAGGCACGAAGATTTTAATTATCAATTAAAATGATGTTAGTAAATAATAATATATTCACATTAAAGCATTTACTGTAATTATGATAAAGTTTAAAATATGTTCTTTAGACTCAGGAAAAGCATAAAATGAAATTTTATAAAATTTTAGAGTAAAATCAGTATATGCGTTTTCGAATGTAATATTAATGAATTAGTGGATAGAGAAGATAAGAGAGAAGAAAGAGGAAGAGAAAGAGAAAGAGAAAGAGAGAGAGAGAGAGAGAGAGAGAGAGAGAGAGAGAGTGAATATTGATGGATATATATATATATATATATATATATATAGAGAGAGAGAGAGAGAGAGAGAGAGAGAGGGCGAGCGGATGGGGGCAGATAATCTGAAGAAAAAAGCTTAATAATTAACAAATAATATTATATTTTTTTAATTATATTTTACAAAAGCTACGTCAGTCGTCTATTTGTAGTTAATAGTCATAATATAAATATAGTTTGATTAAGAAAAGAATTATTTTATCAACCTTTTAAATAATTTCACCCTTGTACCTTTGATTGACAGAAATAGCAAGATTGATATTTCAACTTTAACAAACGTTTATCAATGAATTGAATAAATGTAATAAACCGAATCATTTCATATTTTTTCATAAAAGTGAAATAGTGATTATCTCCTTCTATAAGTAGTCACAAGCACATCCACAAGCAGTTTTTATAAACAATATAACTCTACATGATCGATGTAACATTATTGGATAAAACATTAATTTTCTATTTGTTTCCCAAGTTTTATTTATTTTATTTGGATTTATAATTTTATCCGTACAGCCGTTGGAGAAAATATTCTTATTCATTTTCCTATTTTTTAAAAAGTATTGAGTATTTTTTAAATACAACTTTAAATAGACAAATGGTTAATATAGAAAAGTTACTATTAAAAACAAAACATAGAAGGAGTAAAGATACAAAAAATTTCTGTATCGAATATTAATCGAATTGCAATATCAAGTGTTCATCCTCTTTTTGAGATTTACTTTTTAATAATATAATATTTGACGTAACTATATTTGATATACCCTAACAGTATTATTAAATAATAATATATTCATAATAATATTTGATGAATCCGAATTTCTATCAGTATTATTGGCCTCCGAATTTTAAATTAATGAATATTTAGTGAATAGATAAAAGAAAAAGTTCAAACAACAAATAATACGATTAACTTATTAAAAGTATTTTATTGTAAAGAATAAGGTATTTTTAAAAAGTTTTTTTAAGATTTTAGAATACTTTGTATCTACTTATCTTAGTAAAATGAAATAATAATTTACAATGAGTATAATACGGGAACTGGCAAATGAATTGTAATTAAATTTATAATATAATTATCAAATTTTTTACTATTTTTTTTTTTTTTTTTTTTTTTTTGATTTCTCAAATAAATACGGTGTTTTTTAAGGTAATTATTCTTTTAAGAAATTGCATGTCTATATTTTATTTATATTATGTGCTCGACGATAAATACTTTTTGAAACGTTAATTATAATTTATCAACATCGTAGTAATAGATAATTATGAATTACGTAAATAATAATGATCAATAAATATAAAATGCTAAATGTAATTGTCTCATGGCATCGCCCTCGGGGTCACGTTTTAATTTTTTACTCAAACATTGCTTATAACTTGTAGAATGTATTGTCTATAATAATCAATGGATAAAATAAGGTTTACTTTTTGCGGGTGAAATGCATTCTCGTGTGAAGGGGCCGTTCCTTTATGAATTCCAACTAACTGATTATTCCAAAATACTGGACTGCCACTGTTGCCCTGGAAATTTTTACAATTTGAAACTTTTGCTTATACCCAAAAATATATTAGCTTATCATTAGATAAAAATACGTTTTCTTCATAATCTTTATTAAGTATTACTGAATTTAGTTAAAGTAAGGACTTTTAATTGTAAACAACGAATTCAAATTTTAAATACTACGAGCTTTCGTATATGAATTTATATGAATTTTATTTATGAGTAAACTTATTTCAATATATTAATAAAAATCTATAAAATGAAAATATATTAATGTTTGGAAAAATGCAGAAACTGTTAGTATATGTTCGTATTTGCGGGGTTAAATGCTTATGGATTTCTAAATATATACATATATATATATATAGACGCATATATATATATATAGACGCATATGCGTATATATACATTACAAACGATTAGAAGTAGCCATTGAATACGTACATTACACATTAGCGCAATTGGATTTGCAGCAGCACACAGATAATTATCCGTGACCTTGTACTTGCTTCCTCGTAATCTCTCTATTCGATTTTCGCATTCAGAATGCGTCATAATTTTCAGATCTACAGTTCTCATCATTTTCGACGCAATACCGACAGAAGTTTTACCAAAGCCTGCGACCGTGACCGTTAATCGGTACAAATTTGTAGTTCTCAAGGCCGAGAGAACCGCAGGAACAACATTTTCGTCGACAGATTCGCTCAACTATAGAAACATTTAATTTCTGTTCTGATTAATTCTATTTAATTCTGTTTAATTCTGTTCTGATCGTTGTATATATGTATCCCACTTACCTTTATGATCGTTATGTCATTAGATCGCAATTCAAGTCTAATGCCTTGCATTGAGCTCCAGTCGTTGTGAGATAACCACCATAATACATAGTACTTCTTCCCCTGCCTTATATCATGACTGCCAGCGATAACTTCGGATCCACGATTTTGGAAAAATGCAAAACAATGCTCGGCCGTCAAGACATGCGTCTTTGAAACAAGTACTCCAGAGCAAATATGATCGATTTCTGGTTTATTTCTATTGGGAATCATACGTCTAATAGATACTACGGAGGGAAACTCGTGCTCACGTGCGACTCTCACGTTTTCTCCGAACATTGGACTCGATATAACTAAGTCGCAGCAATCATCTAAGTAAAGTATCAGAAAGTTTTATTTACATCGTTAATTATAAACTTAAATTATAGTTATTGAATAATACATTTTATAATCGCTTAACTATATTTCTTATCTACTACTTACAAAATATTAGAAAGATCGTTAGAAATATCAAGGAATTAAATTTCCCATTCATTTTGTAAATAAATTGATTTTAATTAATTTAATTAATTCTAATCCCAATAAAAATTATTTTATACATTATTTTCTGATAATTAGACAACTAAAATTAATAATACTTGCGTATCTTTTTATATTTTATTCTTCGTTTATTATTTTATTTTTTTCTCCTTAAGATAAGATTTCTCCTAAATATAAACTTAAGCATTGATTATAATAATTCTTGATAAATTTTATATCGAAGAAATATACATTTTATATACATTTTCCAAGAATTTTATTAAAATATTATTTAACAACTAGCTTTTTCGTAACCTTTTCTGAAGTAGATTTAAGAAACCATCAAATATGTATAAAACTTTATCACAAATTAAATTAAATGTTCTCACTAGAATTTAAATAGGATTTAATCATTTTTGAATTGTAAAAATATTGTATTAAAAAATATAATAATACGTATGATGCAAACGTTTAAAAAACAAATTATAACAACATTAATATAGAAATGATTTGTTATTTAGTATCGATAGAATATTTATATTACATTATGTTGCAGCGTTTGTCTTTATTATAAATTTATGATTTTGGAAAGGATGAGCTGGCGGGTAAATAATTCGTGCATTAGGTGAATTAAAAATAGTTGTCTATTGTGAATGGTTTCTGTTAGGCATAAAAAACCTCCTTCTGTTCGGAAGGAGGAAAGAGCCCATTACAATTAATTCGAAATATTTAACACCTAATACATAAAACTAATACAAGCCAGTATTGCGCTACGCAATGGTACATTCATGAATATAACGAGAGTAATCAATACTTAGATTATATACCGATTTACCTCACAAGTATGAAGCAGGCTTTAATTACACGTGAGGATCCGCGTATGCGATTGCGGGCCTCCTGCACGTATTGCCCTGCTGCTGTACTTGACACACTCTCAGGTGTGTAACTGCCCACTCAAGAGACAAGCAAGAGTTTTGACACCTTTACACCCGCACTGAGATTCACAATTCGATAATAACTCACAATTACACTAACAATAACGAATTATATTCTAATTAATTCTAATTAATACTTATTACTAATACTGATAGTTGAAATAACACTGCAACGAGAGAATCTTGCGATGTTCTCATTAAGTCGGTCAAAACGGTACTACTACTTACTCCTTTGTTCATTAGGCTAAATTTTTTTATTTGCATTTTCTCAAATGGAAACCTTTTTTTCTTTTCCAAAAGGACAATTGAACCTCCCCTATCCCCTCTAAGTTGCGCATAGAGAGCTATAAGGGTTTTCTCTCTCGTGTATTTTAATAAGAGTGATAAGAGTAATAATATGGTCTCGAACGCATTATTTAATGAATTAACACATGTAGTGAATTAATAACTTCTAATATATAATTAAATTTTGTTTCTGATACTGTCAATAAAATTTTAAGTCGCGTAATTCAGATTTATTATAAAACTAATGATTGTTTTCATCGTTATTTTTAGTTAAAAATTTTGCATAAATTACTTTCAATTTCAATCATATATAATTAGAATGTAATTCGTTTGATTCATTTTACTTTCGATTTGACGACAGTCATTGCATTACGTGCGGAAATCTTTTTATTATATAAAAAAATTTACTCCAGCACAATCAAAACATTTTATTTTTATTTATTTATCATTACGTATTTTAATACATATTTTCTTATAAGTAAAATAATATATAAGGAATAATTGCGTTGTGCCTTACACATACGATAATATAATCAGTTATGCAAATCCTATTTAACAATTTGTAATTTAACAGTTTAACAATTTTTAATAAATTTTGAAATTAAAATTTTGTTAGTTATTTTTTAAATTGCTTAAACTTGTTTTATTTATATTACATTTAAGCCAACTTATTTCATAAGAAATAATAAAATCATATGTAAACTTTTTCGTATGTACACACCTTACTAGGTATACAAACAGACTAATTTTCAATGTGTGATCTATGATTTCATTAATCAGAGAACTGTAAGAACATTATAGATCTAGTTATCAAAGCTTTAATATTATTTTTTTAAAGTTTTGGTAATTTATTAGAATGGATATAGTATGTTATGTTAAGCTAATTGAAATAACAAATTTTGTAACACAATCGAAATGTGTAAAAAATATTTTAATATTTGTTTCTCAGTCTGAACATCAAATACATTTTGATGTTTTGTTATTATTTAAATTATCATTACTTAAAAGCTCATGAACAATTAATTTGATTTTACCACAATTTTTTATTTAAATTAAATAAAGTAAACTCGTAAGCTACAATTTCTATAGCTAATATATACCTTAAATATTTTTAGATTAATTACATTTTACTGCTGTTTTAAAACAATTTTAATATATGCAGAGATATATATCAGATATGAGAGTAAGTGGTAATTGTATATATAGATTTAAATTAAATTTTATGTTCAAAGGAAACGCGTTGAAACGAAAGCTTATATTAAATTATATAAAACAAAAATGTTACAGTTATTTTATTTAAATTGTGAACACAATAATAAAAATTTTTCTTTTCTTTTTTGACATTCTTAGTTATGAATCCGGTGAATAATATTAGTTTAGCAAGGGACATATTGATGTGTATACACGGTTGTGTCACATTGTTTTAGAGTATCGGAAGTCACGTCCCTACTCTTCATGTCTAAATTGACACAAAGTTATATTGATAGCATAAGTACTTGTTTATTACTTATGTACGGACGTTTCAACACTTTTCCAATTTATATTAAAATGTTGTGAATTCATACTGCTGCTTTTAAAAAACATCGATAGTCGTTGGGTTACCAAGTAATAATTTGTATTCATTTTTACAAAACAAATAACAGCAATAAACAGGTTAATATAAAATATTAATACAATATACTTGAAAATTGTGAAAAGCTCCATGAGTTGGTCAGCTCACTACAATTTAAACTAAAATCAAATCAAATATATATATATATAATTATGAAAATGATTTCGAATGAATGCATGATCCATAAATACATTATTTTAAAATTAATATTAATATTATGTTATTAATAGGTCGCAATGACGTATTTCGTGGGACCGTGATACTAACTCTCCAACGCAACATACAATCAGTATCCATCGCCATTGGCTGACTTTCGATATCATTCCCGGTTTCGTTTCTGTTTCTCTCTGTCTCTCTCTCTCTCTCTCTCTCTGTTGCTCCCTATATCTTAGACTACATTTATTATTGTAATTCTACATTTTAATTTATTGCACATCTAATTTTATATTTATGTTTTCTCGATGCAATACTTTTCAGACATAAGTCCGCGTATGGTATTTTCCTCGTATCGGCTTCATACTACGTTCTGTTGTACTTCTTCCGCAGTTTACGGGTCCCGGACCCCTCCCTCACCCTTTCGACTGTCCCGATTGCTATCCTGAAGAAAGAGCCTACTGTTAAGTAGGCAGTTTCCATTAGACGACAAATAGCGCAATTTCATCTTCTCCTCCTCCCCCTGAAGAAGACTCAACGATGTTATAAATTCTAACCCATTTTTTCAGGTGTCGTCGGTTCCTAAGAACCTTTTCTCTCGAAAGAGATGAAGGAACAGATTCGAACGCCCGTATGTAAGCACTGTAGTCATAAAGAATTACGGATCGCGACGACGTATCCGAGAAAGTACACCGACCTGTGTACGTAAAAATACAAAGAGATGAGTAAAAATCAATCTAAAAAGGAAAGAAATTCCGACATTTCGATTCCTTTTATCGCTAATCGCTATAAAATCAATCATTATTCTCTGATATTATGAATATATTTGATAGTAATTATTTCTAACGAAAGTAAGGTAATTAAGAAGAAGAAAATGGAACGAAAGGAAAATAAAACTTTACTTGTTTATATAATTCATATAATGATTGTGAGCCACTGAAATAAATAATTATATATTTTTTTGTGAACTTCATTAATCTAAGAAGCCAATGGTGCTCATGAGCTTGAAATGTCTCTTACCATTGGCCAGTGAAACATCAGTTGGATTAGATTAAATAATGATTTGATAATTTAGAATGAATTATTCCGAACAGATGTTAGAATTTTTCCATTTGACGATATTTCTATCTGATGCTACAACAAATTTAATGGAGCAGCGTTCATTAATATTAATCAGTTAATATTAAACTTGCAAACCCCAGCAGACTTCTACGTATTTACATGGACTACAATAATTACATGGAATTATAAAAAAAATGTTGAGAAGATAAAATGATTGAAATACCATTGAATAATGATTTATGTAAACAATAAATTTACTTATGAAATATTTTGTTTATATTATTTTATTCGTACGACTATCAATTGATGAACTGAAAT
The DNA here is from genome assembly GCA_018883505.1 of Ceratosolen fusciceps. NCBI lineage: Eukaryota > Metazoa > Arthropoda > Insecta > Hymenoptera > Agaonidae > Ceratosolen > Ceratosolen fusciceps. Next base: position 6,311,418 of record RCIC01000005.1, read on the forward strand.
GCTCAATTTCATTTAAGCACGGTATTTAATAAAATATAAAAAGCAATTCGGAATTAATTCAATTTTAAACGGAAAATATGCGTATTTTAAAAAATTCTATTTAGATATGAAATAATTAAACAAACGGCTGAGTGTGATTTTTTTCTAATTGTAAACTCAAAATTCTTATATTCATCAAGTTAACATTATATTAATGCTTTGGATTTATCATACAAAAGTACTCGAAATAACGTCATTGATGTACTGCTGGTAGAAATCAATAGACACAAAAAGATTTACTTGCTCTGGATTATAAGGTTCATCAACATACGGAGCTATTCCTATATGAATACCAACTAATTGATTATTTAACAATACTGCGCTGCCACTATTGCCCTGAAAATATAATTTATATATACATATATATTTATATATATATATATATATACACGCACACACTATTTCTATAATCTTTTATCATATAAATTCTTATGTTTATAATAAAAATAAATATTTATGTTAATGATAAATAAAATATTTAACAAATAATGAATGCTCTAACTATAGCAAATTAAATACGAAATAAATGCTCAATATCAGAATTAAGAACCTTTATCAATTCAATTTAATTAAGGATATCAAAATCTCATATAATTAATTTTAGACTATTCTTATTTTTATGTTTTAACTTATATTAAGTACTTTAATATTCATTCTTGTCAAATTAATTTTACTATAAATATTTCATTTAACGAAGAATTTAATATAAAAAAAAAACTTTTTAAATCTATTAACTGTAAATAATTATGTTTATAGTAAATTTTATATACTCTGCTCATTAGCGCCATTGGATCTGCAACACCGCATAGATACTTATCAGGTATTTTATGCGTAGCTTGTTCGAGCTTTTTTATTCTATGTTTACATTCTCGCCTCGATATGATAGTCACTTCGACGGTTTCCATCGTGTTCGATAATACGCCATTTTTCGATACGCCGAATCCAGCGACTCGAACGTTCGAGCGATATAAACTTCTATTTGACACGTATAATAAAGACACTGGACGTGCAGATGACACAGTTTCGTTTAACTAGAAAATTTTGTTTATTCATTATCGTAGTTTGTTACTTTAGATTTTACGACGCACACACACAAACACATCCGATAACAATTAATTAATAATAATTAATCTTACTCTTATAATTATAATATCGTTGCTCAAATATTTTGGTTTTATTTGTTTCAATTTCGCCCATTGTTTATAAGATAATGACCAAGATAAATAGAAACTGTTACTCTTTCTTAAATCATTGCTTCCGATGCGCATTTCAATATTATAATTATGCATGTAATCGAAACAGTGGTGAGCGGTCAAAACGTCTTTATTGGATATAAGAACTCCAGAGCAAATATGATTTTTTTCCGGCTCGTATTTATTAGGAATTGATAGTCTAATTGATACGACGAATGGAAATTGATCTTCACCTGCCAATTTAACATTTTCTCCCAACATCGGGTACAAGAATGCAAAATCAAGCCCGTTATCTAAAAAAAAAAATGACTTTGGCATCTTCGTCGAAACGAATCATCTGTCATACGTTTTATATAAGGCGAATCAAGGATAACTTACAAAATATTAGAAAAATAGATAATAAGATATACATGCTTAGCTTCGCACAACAATGTCTTAGTAAAGTATATTTCAAACATTTAAAAAATAATAATGTAGAAACACGTATTATCACTTACAGTTTGTTATTGGCAATTTATTATGCTTTTTTATTCATTTTTTATCTTTCATCCACATTTACTGTGTCTATTCTATTTTTTTCTTCTTTTCTTGTACTGAATAGATGGTAATAATAATTTTTTTAGTAATATTACTGCTCTTTGTTGCATATTGAACGTAAATAAATTAAAAGAATCGATTGTATATGATTCTGAACCGAGACATATCATTCGATTTCTAATACTAATTCTAATTCCACAATGCTTACTCCACTCGAACGTATTTTATTTAAGCAATTTTCCGTTTTACAATCCAGAGATAAACAGTTGTATTTGAATTAATAGGTGCGTAAATGTATGACTACTTTCAAAGAGACAAGTCCCGAGTAGTTTCTTAAATAAATATTTAAGTCTGTCAGTTTAGTTGCTTATGCTGTTTTTAACCGATTAGATACTTACCGGCATTACTATTTTGGTTAATTGTTTTTTTAATGTCCGTTGGATTTTATATCTTATTTTCTTGCTGCATATTCCTTAACGTTCGAGATTAATCCGCTCGACAACTTTTTCTTAATTTTCATACTCTGATGTCTTTGTTGTAATTAAAATTTCTACCGAATTTTAAGCGAATCGATCTGACGAGCTCATTGATCAATACATCTCGTTGCCATCGATCCTTTCTCCTTGGATAGCTTATCGGAACTCAGTCTGCTTACAGATCTAGTAAAACTTTTGGTTTAATACGACCTCCGATCCCTCAGCGATTGTTACGTCAAATTGAATGTATCTGTACTGCTTAGCTGCACCGTAAAGCTGTAGTGAACATAAAATCGCATACTAGTCTGTTTTGGGGTCTGGTTCCACGTGCTTCATCAGTTACATTTCTTTACTTTGAAATAAGAATTTATTATATTATTATATCGTAAGCCTTTATGAACATAAGTACTTGAACAGAGGAAGAAAACTTGTATTTCTTCCGTAAACATATTTTTTGATTTATTCAATTTCAAATATTCGTTGTGATATTCATATTCTATTTTTCCTTTTTCCTATTTTTCTAAAGCATTAAATATTACTTTCAAGTGAATTTATCAATAAAAAAATCATAACGAGACGTAATTATAATATTTTATATAATACAATACTGTAAGTGAAAAACGTAAGCTTGTTCACAAAAAGTCAGTAAAATTATTAAATGCAATTCTTTGCTCAAATAATCTCGGTGATTGCTGATTTTTTTTTTATATATTACTGTACATTTAATAAAATTTCTTACCTAATATAAATGCATATATTTCTTTTCACTACATTATTGATAAATTATTATTAATTTTGGTCGAATCGCACTGTATGTAGAATAAAGTAAATTACAGTTAAATGCCTCCATATATAGTAAATTTTCACATTTAAATTATGCAGATACTTTTTATTTTGTTATAAAATAAAATATTGTTAAAAAAAATTTTTAATTCTGTTAGAAAATATTGATGTATTCGGTCGAATACGGATATGGATGTATTCATTGAAATACCATGACGTTAAAATGCTTAAACGTTGTTTGTTTTCTAGCGTTTTGTTTTTCAGTTCATAACGAAATAAAGAGAAACAACGCTTAGTTGTGGGCACGATTGTCGATTGAATTGCAGCAGATTTAGTTTTTTTTTTTTTCAAACAATAGGCAGCGATTCGTATATTGAAATGAGTCGAATAGCCGAATTTCGGTGAAATTAAGAATTTCTTTATAGACATCAGTATCAGATTCGCCGGGAAAATATTTTCCTTGTTTAAAATGTAGCTAAAGTTTGATGGAATTCTTGATCAGCTCGGATTTACCAATTAATTTCTTAAGATCTCGTTATAATTACATTCGCTCATAGTTATCTTCGAGCTCTGAGTCTTTCCATTTCAATTAATTTTCTTATGCTCGAGGATCTGATTGTTACAAACGAAAGGCTGTCTATTATTTTATTTTCAATATTATGTATTAGAAAGTCCATTGTGTATATCGTATTACCTTTCGGATCTAATAACCTTATGATCTATTCGAGTTTTCGTAGAATCTTTGATGTTACGAATGCAATTGTGCAATTTACTTCGAGATAATTAAGTTAAAAATGCAGTCTGTCGAAATGAAACATAAGACGGGAAATCCATAAAGCGTACTCGCTTTTTTCTTTTGAATTTCCTTTTTGACTTCTTGATAATGTTAAGTACATGTCATAAATATAAGAACAACTGTAATGCATTTATTTCGAGCACATTTATGACAGTTACATGAATTATCGAACTGGAATGCTATAAACATTATTGTGGCCCGAGGTGGATTATTCGAAAATAATGTTGTAATCGATAATATAGAAGCACAATAAATAAAACAAAACTTTATTCTCAAAATAATGTATATTCACCAAAATATCATTGTTAACTTTGACCAATTTATTGTATCCCCACACTTGTACATATATTATCAAAACATCTCATATAAAATCTGATAAATTTACTTATAAATAGACAATGTATGATTTTATTATATTATTGATTTTATGCAGCATCACATGAATTAATGCATATAATCATACTTGCGTACAATACTTTTCCAAAGATAAATATTTAATAATACAGGTATGTGGATAGTTATCATTGCAAAGTCTAACAATGGTTTCTTGCTATTAGACTATTAAAAGAATACATTGTCCATATGGAATTTTATAAAGCTATAAATATTTATTCAATGAAAAAAAAACATTTGAAAATAATTTGTTCAAAGCTTAAATACCTTTAATTTTTTCAATTATATTAAACATATTGAAATAACTATTTATAAATTAACCATTTAAATAAAAAACTAGATTATAAATTTTCACATTTTTATGTTGTTAATATTTTTAATTACCTTATAAATATTAAATTAATTTTGATCTAAACTATCATATTTCAATTAAATTAATTTGAAAATTTTTATTGAGTATCTTAACTTTATTACATAAAGGTATAAATAACGTCATTGATGTATTGCTGGTAGAAATTAATAGACATAAAAAGATTTACTTGCTCTGGATTATAAGCTCCATCAATAGACGGAACTATTCCTCTGTGAATACCAACTAATTGATTATTTAACAATACTGCGCTGCCACTATTCCCCTGAAAAGTATAACAGAATTTAAAAATTTAACAAGATATTTCAAAATAATGTTACATTGTTGTGTTGTAATTATTCAGTAAAAGTTAATATTCGCCAGTTAAATTTAATTAAAATTGAATTTCACTTTAAAATTGAATATACATATATATATATATATATATCTGTGTGTATATGTATAAATATATATATACGTATGTACATTCATTCAGCATAAAAATGTATATAAATAATTTAAAATAGAGTTAATCTCTAGTAGAGACTTGTTAATCAAGACTTATTTTTCTTATATCTTATATAAAGAATGAAAGTTTTATAAATACGCATAGTAAATAATATGTACTTCGCTCATTAATGCGATCGGATCTGCAATTCCGCACAGATATTTATCAGATATTTGACTTAAATTGTCTCCGAGCCTTCGGACTTTATGTTCGCATTCTCGCCTCGATATGATAGTCACTTCGACGGTTTCCATCATTTTCGATAATACGCCATTTTTCGATACGCCGAATCCAGCGACTCGAACGTTCGAGCGATATAAACTTGTATCTGGCAAAAGTGATAATGAAACTGGACGTGCACATGACACAGTTTCGTTTAACTAGAAAAATTTGTATTTACACTTTTATTTAATTTAATAACTGTTCACTATAATCCACACATATCAATAATACATTCAATGAAAATTGAAAAATTGAATGAGTTAAAGATGCTACGGGTGTTGTTGTTATTGTTAAAAATGGCTTACCCTTATAATCATAATATCATTGCTTGTATACGTTGGCGTTATATGTCGCGATGCTGCCCATTCATTGTACGACAAAAACCAAGACGAATAGAATTTTTGAGATTTTCTTAAATCATTATGTCCAAGCCGTATTTCGATATCAGAATTATCTTTATGACGAAAACAATATTGAATGGTTAAAACGTCTTTATTGGATATAAGAACTCCAGAGCAAATATGATCATTTTCCGGCTTATTATTACTAACTAATCGTCTGATTGACGCGACGAAAGGATACATGTTCTCTTTTAAAAATTCGACATTCTCTCCAATCATTGGATTTGACATTCCAAGATCATGTTTGCTAACTAGAAAATAATGAGAATAATATTTTTAGTAATATTTTTTGCATGAAAATATTAGTATTAATTAATTGTTCATCCTGTGTTTCGTAAGAAAAAGCTATAAATAAATTTTTACTTACACAATATTAGAAAAATAGGTAATAAGACATGCATAATTAGCTGCCTACTGAAAACATAAATTTACATCAGTTATTATTATTATTATTATTATTATTATTATTATTATTATTATTATTATTATTATTATTATTATTATTATTATTATTATTATTATTATTATTATTATTATTATTATTATTATTATTATTATTATTATTATTATTATTATTATTATCAAATTGTTATATTATGACTTTTGCTGTAGAATATAAATCAATTATACAAAATACAAAATCTAATAATACAATATCATTTTATTTTGACTTATGATTATTAATTTTTATTTACTCCTTTTTTTTTTTTTTTTTTAAACGAAATATATTTCATTGTACTATAAATAATTGTGGTTAAAAAAATGTCTTAGTAAAATATATTTCAAACGGTTGGAAAGTTATATAGAAAAACGTATTATAACTTCAAATTTTTTTGATTAGCAATTTATTATGTATTTTCATTCATTTTTTATCTTTCATCCACATTTACTGTGTCTATTCTATTTTTTTCTTCTTTTCTTGTACTGAATAGATGGTAATAATAATTTTTTTAGTAATATTACTGCTCTTTGTTGCATATTGAACGTAAATAAATTAAAAGAATCGATTGTATATGATTCTGAACCGAGACATATCATTCGATTTCTAATACTAATTCTAATTCCACAATGCTTACTCCACTCGAACGTATTTTATTTAAGCAATTTTCCGTTTTACAATCCAGAGATAAACAGTTGTATAAGATTAAATTTCAATGTATAGACGAAATAATAGGTACGTAGTAAGCGTAAGACTTCTTTTAAAGAGATTAATTCTGAAATGCTTTATATATGTATATGTTTACGCAAGATAATGTGGAGAAAAATGCCTTAGAGAAAACAGTTTTCACAGTTTTCACAGATTCACAGTGGATCCTTGGATTATGGTTAAGGAAGCACTTCTTGCAATTATTGATGTTAATCTTTACTAAATCTAAAAATATTTTTTAGTGAATATTAAAGTATTTTCGTGAATCTTAATTTGTTCTTCGGCATTAGTGATCTAGTATAAATATTCCCTATAGAGAAAATATTCATTTCAGTTGTTTAATACCGATTTTCATAGTCTATTCTTGATTATGTTGATTTGTGTTGAATTTTAGTGTTTTAGAAAGTTAACGGCTTCGAGTGCACAGCTCTTCTTTCATTCCTATCAACAGTATATATATATGGTTGCCTACTAAAAATTACGTTATATTCATAAGTAAGTTTTTATAAAATCACATGTAAATACTTACACGTTTCTTCATTTTATAAATTTATAAAATTTTATACTATTATTTTTTTCATTTTTTGTCTTCGGCATACAAAGCCTTTTTTTATTTATTTATACTACAAGGTTCGAGACAAAATTATAATATTTAATTAATCTTGTTACTTTATTAATGAACTGTTATGATGTTACTAGGAACTGATAATATTTGTAGGAATTCTGTGGCTTCAGGCTTATTCATTTCTATTTTATATTTAATACATTTCAACCTGATTCTTCCAAACTAATTAAAAGTAACGTTACTTATGTCTACGCAATATTGGTCACAGATAGTAAAACTTGATTCAGTTATTACCAATTAATATCAGTGTAATCACGTGACACCGCAATTAGAAGATTTGTGATAGTAGTTCTTTTTTTTTAAATAATTTTATAACTTATAATTTTATAAATGTATATCTCGCTTCAATACTATGTAAAAAAAAAAATTAACATCTATAATAATCTATAATCTATAATTAACGTTAATATCGATTCTTTTATAAATAGGTAAAGTTTATATTTCGATAGGTGTAAATTAGGAAATTAGATCGTAAGTAATAATAGAGGATAAATAGCACCTAAGCTTTCGATTTGAATAAATTTTGCAATATTATTTAGAATTATTTATTTTTATTTTAATAAATTTTAATTTATTCAGATTATTTCGCACCAACGGACTTTTAAATATTGTTTAATATTAGTGTTAATATTTATACGAACTTGAATAATACGTATAACAATAAAGACATCTGCCAGTCCCAGGATGGTTATTTGCATTTTAATTTGCTTTTTGATAAATTACTACGAGGTAAGCTAATGATGCCGTATGTTGTATATTCAATACTCACTGAAATTCGGCACCTGAACACTATTTTCATTAAATACCGGCCCCGTAATTTTAAATTAATTCATAATTCATAATATTTGATTATTTGTTTCCACATGAGATTGTAAACCGATGTAAATAAAAGTACTTTAATATATAATCAGAAATTCCATTCTTTATTTTTTGTTTTTATACGAAGAATTCATTATTTTAAAACTTTCTTGATATTTTTCTTGTAACTAAAATTGAAGTAACGTACTTCCCTTTCTAAATTTATTATTTTTACTACAGAATTGCATAACCATCAAAGCATTTTCATTTATGTTTTGCATTAATTATGCAGATGTTAAAATTTTATGAGTTTCTTTTTATAGAAAAACAATATGCATTAATATTTTTTTAGATAATTTTAATATTCTTTAAACATCATGGGAAGTATCTTTTGCAATCGATTCCTGAATTTCGTTTATTTCATGTTTTTTTACGTGAAGCATCGTTTAATCTCTCAGATTAGTTTAAAGTCTTTATTTAAAAAATTTTTTTTTTGTTTAGTTGTCAATATGATCAACAATATATTGTTTTTTGTAAATATATGTGACAGTTATTGTGCTATTCGTTAATGTTTCTAATAATTTGATTTTATATCTGATTTATATTTGAAACATGAATTTTTATGATTTATTAGAGGTATATTTTTACCTCACTTAATTTGCGTAAGAAAATTTGTTTGCATACAAAGGCAAACTGATTGAATCATGTGTAAGCATAAGAGCGTAGAGCTTATTGAATAATTATTTTATGTTAAAATTATATAAACAGATTGAATGATGTGGAATTATTATATTGAGTATAATAGTTTTGCGAAGATTTTTTTTTAAATACAATCTTTATAATTATTTTGGAATACTTATAATAGAGATATGTACACATAATTTTTATACAGTCCTTTTATTTCACTTTATTACTTATTTCGAAATAAGCATTCAAAATTTTATTCAGTTCGACATCTAAAGATATATTAAATTATATCAGATATCTCGATTTATTTTATATTCACCGATGTATTTTTACAGTTGGTTTTATCATTTTTTTGTCAATTACTGAATCGAATAAATAATCCAGAATTTGTGAGTCAATGGTCTATACATATTTGGATATTTACATCTGTTCTAATATTATATTATTATAAAGTAAACAAATAATTAATAAATATTTATAAACTAGAAGGCAACTGTAAACTGATAAAGGTTATTCATATTGAGTATTGATAATTAATTGACTCCTAAATGTAATTTATGTAGTATCGTACTCTGTTTTTGAAAATAAATAAATTTTTGAACAGATAATAGTTTAATTTAGATACAAAAAATATATTTACATCAATTATAAATGAATTAAATATCTTTATTAGAATACTATTGTGTTAATAAGATAACAGGTTCATATATATTTATTGTTAGATTTTCCGTTAACATTTGTTTTGTTTAAAAAAAATTTGTTATATTTCTTTTGTAGGTTATTTTAGGTTTTATATCTTATAAAAGATACAATTACTAAACTAAAAACGTAGATGTGTAACATAATTTTGTATTATTTAACGTCATTTATAATGTAAAGATTTTCATAAATTATGAAGCGTACGTTAGTTCCTTCGCATAAAAGAATTTTGAGGAAATGGATTCTTTTTTCAATTTTTATAAACATTAAATTGCATATGAAATAACGTGCATATTAATCACAATATCGATGAAGTAATGTTTTAAAAATATATTTAGTTTTTTAATGTTAAATATTCTTCATTTTCGTTTATTTATTTTTACGAAATTAATTATCTATAAAATGTATTCGTTAGATTAAGAATAGATATGCTATGTATGTATGCTTAAATGACTTCACTGTAGGCACATCATTGCAAATACAAATTTCATTATATAAGAGAGTCTAAACATATTTGATAATTAATTTCAATTATGGTTAGATAGTAAATACGGTTTACTTACAAAATATCAGTGAAAATCGTCGAAGCAAATCTTTGCCAAAGGCGTTTGAAGCTTCCGAATTCGAGAGGGCATACAATATAAGGTATATGAGTGAAATTGGAAATTCGCAAAATAGGGATCTAATTATCGATATTATATAGATAATGATTGATAAATGATCAATATTCTTATTCGTTATAAAATTAGTCTTATAGTTTGCCTTATCTTATATCTACAAATGATATAAAGAATGTAGAAAAAAAGTTTTTTGTAATTTTCAGACTAATTATTTCCATTGTTTAATTAGGTTTAATTTTAGATATCTTTCATATATTCTATAATATATTTTCATTAAGGGGAATGAAGTGTGGGCAGCCCACTGATTATTGAGTCAGTGCAAAAATCCAGCTTTGATAAGCTAATCTATTAATATATATTGTATTCTATTAAAGAGCTAACTATATTAACTGTATTGTATTCTATTAATATATCATTAATAATGTTTTACGTCTTCAATCAGAGTTTGTGAGTTGTCGAAAGTGCTATTCTATTAATACGATTATGTAAATTGTCTTGGACTACATGACATATAAATTATGTAGCGTCGCATAAATTTATCTATTGACGAGGTGCTTTGTACAACTTTATTCATTGCATCCTTCGCTTTGTACAAATTTCTACGACATTTTTAAATATAAGTTTGATCTTGTTTAATCTTTTCAAATATTATTATTCTTATTGGATAATTAATAATCGCATGAATTTTTCAAATTATTGGGATTGACAATTTGATATCGATTCAATATAATTGACTTGCAAATAACGCCAAATCGTATAAAATTATATTTTCAATTCGAACGTATCAACTTATTAATAACTTAAATACATTATTATTAACTGTTAATTATACAGTTTCAACATTTACTTTTAATATTTTGACAAAAAGGACCAAAATATAATTATCACACATTTATATTAAATCATTTAATTCAATATAAAATGTACAGCAGAAAAGTATAATAAAGTAAGCGACAAATAATTTTTTCGTAATAATTTAATTTATAATACTTTTATAATTTATTATAACATAAATTATTTTAAAGGATAAAATTGGCTAACTATATGTTTAAAATCATACTCTTTTAATAAGTGAGTCGTTTCATTCCTGTACTTGATTGTTACTTCGGAATATTCTTTCTTTTTCTTTTTATTCTACAGTTTTTACTCAACTTATATTATCAATTATGTACGATAATTGGTCAAATGTATATTTTAAAGAATATATACACTACAATTTTATTTGAGAAATGTTTAAAAGAATTGCGTTTGGTATAATCATTGCAATTATATTGTTCTATATATATATATATATATATTAAATATAAATGGATGTTTTTATTATTTTGTAATAAAAAAACATTCATTTACAGGGATAATTTGCCTTTGAATTTAATGATACCTTAGATTTAATTTAAACTTCAATAATTTCGACTTAATTTGATATATCAATGAGATTATTCAAAATTACGTACAATGTCAATAATAAAATTCCTGTAAAAATTAATAGACATAAAAAGATTTACTTTTTCTGGATGAAACTCAGATAAACAAGAAGGAGTCGTTCCTCTATGAATACCAATTAATTGACCATTGAACAAAACCGCACTGCCGCTGTTTCCCTAAAATTTAAACAGAGATTCAATTGGTAAAAGTATTATTAAATTATTTAAATACATATTCCGAAAGCGATTTATAATTAAATCTAATGAAATTCGGAATGTGTACATACGTTTTGTAACAAGCAATAAAAATTTACCATACATAGTTGAATGTAATTTTTTTTGGTTTATAAATATTACAATAATAATAATACAAGTTTACGTACTGCAATCATCAAGGCTGTCGGATTAGCATTAGCGCAGAGATATTTTTCGACTATCGAACAATGAGTTCCTTGAAGCGCTGATATTTTCAATTCGCATTCCCGTCTTGACATAATGGTCATTTCTACGGTTTCCATGAACGTTGATTCTAAGTCTTCACTCGTTTTGCTAAATCCTGCTAATTCGACTCTCGAATGATAAAGATTCGCGTCTGGCTCACTCGAAAGTAATACTGGAATAATATCTTCATCAATATTTGCTTCTAACTAAAACAATTTTTTCTGTTTTTTTTTAAGGAATACTTTAAATTTAATAAATTATTTGCCACGTAATTTTCAACGTTAATAACGATAATATTTTTAACGATTATAATGTATTTATTTATTTATTTATTTTTTTTTTTTTTTTAATGATCGATTTTTGTTTTTGTTTTTTACCCTTATAATCATAATATCATTTGTTTCGTATAGACGATCGGCTCGTTTTATACGGCTCCACTCGTTGAAAAACATCCACCAGGATACGTCGTATTTTATTCCTAAGTTTAAATCGTGACTTCCGACTATGACTTGTATATCATTAACCGTTACATCATCGGAACAGTGTTCAGTGGTTAGCACATCTCGTCTTGAAACAAGAACCCCAGTACAAATATGACCGAAATCTGGCGGTACAATAGAAATTTTATTCGCCACGGATACGACAAAAGGAAATTCCCCGTCCGTTGCATATCTAACATTTTCGCCGAACATTGGAATCGTTTTTGCAAGATCATACTCATTACCTAAAATATAAATAATCGCATTTTAGGCTTACAATTAAAATGTTTTATCGCCATGGAATGACGATATAAGTAAGAACTGTTAAATTATTAAACAAAGCTGCATATGTTTATTTACTTACAAAGTATTAGAAAAGCAGTTATAAGATGATACATATTTGATATTTTACGAGGAGTGGAATTTTTATATCTTATATGTAGAAATGAAATAGATTTAATAGATACGATACAGAATTTATTATTGAACTGAATTAAATACGATATTATACTGTTTAATAAAGGTATTACATACGAGTATCAAGATAGAGCACTTAAATCTTTTGTTAATTTTAATTCATTAGCTTTTTTCTCGAATATATGATTCACGCCGAAAATTTATGTATTCTTTTATACGCGATAAACTTTATGTAGCATGCAGGAACAGCAAATATTTGTTAAATTACTCGTATCATTTTCAAATTATTAAAAAAAAAAATTAATACAATTTCTTGAAGAATCCTCGATTTATGTCATATTAACTTGATATATTATATACAAATAATAAATTTTCATAGATATCAAATATGTACTTTGACTTATACCATTTACATTAATAAATTAATAATAGTAATTATTGTATATTAGAATTTAAGGATCTGATATTTTGTCAAATATTTCGGTAGAAATTTAAAATAATTCCTATGCTACGATTGTTATAGCTCGTTCAAAACATAAAGTAATAGGATTCATTAGTATTCCATGATAATAAACGAACTGTACAATCGACTATTTATTTTTATTGTATTGTATTTTTATTGAGTATATTTATGTTAAAAAGTATATATGAAATTTCTTTATAAATTCCGTCATTCAAGATATAATCATAATCATACGTCCATTATACATTTTGATTATATTCGTTAATTTTTTTTTTTTTTTTTTTATTTTTATTATTATTATTATTATTATTATTATTATTATTATTATTATTATTATTATTATTATTATTTTATGAATTCTAATCGAATTTATTTTATGTTTTTTTTGTTTATATAATCCATGACTCTAATGCAATTTCGTTAAAATAAAAATATTAACCTTAACTTCAATAAAATTTAGTACGAAATAAGAATTATTTATTGTTCATTATTTCTATTATATTTTCATTACATTTAAGTATTTATCCTGTATTATAGTGACAAGGTATCTCATAATAGGCTTTGGATAAATTTTTTTTTTATCACATATTCTTACATTTTGGATGTAAATGTATTTTTTTTCATACAAAATAAAAAATCTCATTTTCCAAGTTTCTCTTAGCTTTCATTAAAATTGTACTTTCAAATATTTATAAATGCATTTATTTATTGTTGCTTCTTATAAAACAAAAGTATTATATAATACAAGCTTGTAAGATAATGTATAGTTGATATTCCGTGATAATATTTCTGAAGTAGAAGACCCATATCTTTATACATATAATTATCACATTGGTCTTGTAAATTGTAATATTCATAAAACAACGAGAGTACATACCTATATTTATTTTATAAAATACAAACTATTAAATAAATTAATGTACTAATTCATCAATATAAAAATGTTGAATCGAGATATTTCGATATTTATATTGGCTATTAATATTATTGCCTATTATATATATATATATATATATTGTACAAAAATTTCATTTGATATTTTTAAGAAAACTAAACTTACGTCGTTTATTATACATATTTTTTCGGTAATTCAGGCCGTTATAAAGGAATTAAATATAAAAACTAGGTTTCAATGAGAGAAATGCTAATTCTTAAAAACCCTTATTAGAATTAAGAGGACGAGATTTAACTTTTAGCTCAGCGAATGAGAAATTGTGAGAGAAGAGTTAGAGAGAAAAAGAACGAGTAATTGTGCTAGTTCCAGGTAGACTATGTACCTTTCTACAATCAAATACCAAATAATATTTAATCGGATTATATCTACTAATTCATCATTCATTATTATGAATAAAATGTACCATTCATTTTAAAAAGGTTTTCAGTTCCAAATGCAATATCATTTAATTTTATTATTTGCTTCCACATGAGATTGTAAACCGATGTAAATAAAAGTACTTTAATATATAACCAGAAATTCCATTCTTTATTTTTTGTTTTTATACATAGAATTCATTATTTTAAAATATTTTCATTAACATTCATGTTAAGGTTTTATGAGTTTTTTTTTTATAGAAAAACAATATGCATTAATATTTTTGT
This sequence comes from Ceratosolen fusciceps, assembly GCA_018883505.1. Lineage (NCBI taxonomy): Eukaryota > Metazoa > Arthropoda > Insecta > Hymenoptera > Agaonidae > Ceratosolen > Ceratosolen fusciceps. The sequence continues at coordinate 6,326,514 of RCIC01000005.1, forward strand.
AGATAATTTTAATATCATTAAAACATATTGGGAAGTATCTTTATTCTTTGCGAATTTTTTTATAAATTCTTTTTTTTTTCAGTTCAAAGTGCAATTTTCTTCCCTTTACAGTAAGTCAAGATATATTTCATAGACTTCTGCCGGTAGCTTTACTATGAAATTTAATCTGTAATATTGTCGTACGACTGCATTTTATCTTGGCAACGATTTCTTTTGAAGAAAAGCTGGATACACGGAACACTCGGTACTAGATTTAGTAAACAAACATTTAAGCTTCTATGCTTACCAGAGTAAGAATGCACAGCGTTGTCATATTCAATATAAATATTTATATTTTTTCTTATTGGTAAATAAATTATTTACATGAAATGGTAATTTGAAGCTCAAATTTAATATTATCCTTTAAGCATTCATTTTTTTTTACACACCAGTTCTGTAATACTGTAAAAAACATTACTATTTCATTATGACGAACATAATAATTGTAATTATAATTTCAAAAAGTCATATAACTTTACAGAATATAAGTGTATTATGTGATAAAGTTTTTTAGAAAAAAAAAAACTTAGTACTCCTAATGAAGTTGATAAATGTTAATTGAGCCAAATTTTTTAGATTATTTGAAATTTCATTTTAAATTGAAATCGTGCAACGACAATATTTATCCACAGTTATAAAACGAAATAAAATGATGTAACCAAATGAATATTTTCAGAAGAGTCTCGATATTTACTTTGAGGAATAAATTTGCATCACGTGTAGAGTTATAATATAAAATTAGAATTAAACTTTAAATGGGCGAGAAGCAACGACCACAGTCGTATCTTCATATGACTAAACAATATTATAAGTATGTATATAATAAATACGCAATTTCGAGTCAAAATATTTTACTAAAGATAAAATTATAAATTATAAAATTTAACTATATATTCTAACAATATCAGTATTTACTTTATCTTTTTATATTTGATTTTTATTATGAACATAACTACTCAAAGATTAAAAATTTGATTATTCATAGAAATATTTTCTTTATAAAGGACGTCACGCATTCATTTAAATAGAATTCACAAAGATGTTTTGAACATAATCAGAATCCATTCAAATTATTCAATGCGGAACTATTTATATCACCGTTAAATTTCCAAATTCCATTATCTATATTCTTTTAGATTTTAGCTTCTCATTTTTTACAATTGGATATTAACATATTAAAACATGATCTATTGAAATTTAACAATAAATTTAAGATAAATTTATCTAATTAAAGATTTTATAAAGATTTCATTGAGTTACACAATATTGCAACTTTACGTATAATTTATAATAATATAATATAATATTGAATTAAGTTTATATTTTATTAATATTCATTGGTTTATTTATTTAAATAAGGGTATTTTTGATTTTGAAAAGTAACAGTTCTATATAAATCTTCAATGCTTGTTCATAATTGAGATTTGTATGGTTTCTATTTTACGATATACGTAAAAAATTAAAATATAAATTTAACTACAGTCAATTTATATCTATATGAGTTTAATAAAAGAATGATTAATTTAAAAAATTTGTATATATTTTTATTACCATGAAAAGCAATGCATTTTTTATGAATGTAAAGCATTGAATTATATATACAAACGTTTGGCAGCTACAATCCAGTCATTTTATCTGTTTTTTTATTTCAAGTATTATATTATCCGTACCTTTAATTAGGCAATTTTTAAAGCGAACTGTTTTAAAAAGAGTTTATTTAAATTCAAATTTATGAAGCGTAATTTATTAATGAGTAGAGGAATAAAATAAAAGTAAACAAACAATAAAATCCGTCAATTATTGTTTCGTTCCTGCTTTTCATTCATATCCTTCTGTATTTTTTGTATTTTTAAAACTGCATTCTATAATGTTGACGCGCACATGAACTACGTATTTACAGGTTTAATTTCTTATTTGAGTTATGAGTAAGGTACGCTTAATATTAATTGTTAAAAGGGGCGTTATCTCATTTTTCGTACAAAGAATCAAGTATTTCGGAACGGAAAGACATTATTTTTTCGTATCAAGTTGCGTAGTATCAGCGGACGTCGTCTGGACGTCTTCGTTCGTTCACCACCTAAAGTTAAACGTTAGTCATTTTCCTTTTTAACATGATTATACGATTCCATGATTATAAAATGGTCTTTTCTTTTCTTTTTAAATAATTTTTATCTTAAAAAGTAAATTTATAATAATATTACGTACATTTTTGGTGTTTGGCAAAAAACTATAAATTGAATAACTTTTCCGTACGTATTGCGGTTACATTATTGTACCATTAAACGATTAAAGTGTAATTTGTTTAATAATTTAATTTTATACTTCTTCTGGGCTTCGTTAATAGTTTAATTAATATATGTTGTCGGGGGCATATAATCATCTGACGCAGTGTGTATCTACGTTATCCTCGTAGATTTTGATTACCGTTCTCTCCAGCGATTTATTTTTCGGGATTTCTAAATCCATTACTAAGAGAATATCGCCCATCACGAGTATAGGGAGGTATTCTTTTAGCAATCATCTGGATTTTTCATCATAATCATTCAATCTTCTTTCTCTAGAGAACGTGCCTATCAAAAAGTCGCCTGTCCTTAATCTTTCTTCAGGTTACGAATATGACGACATGTTCGATCTTGGTTATAATGGTATACATAATATTCCTTGCATCGCTACTTGCTCTTTCAAAATCGTTTCGATCGCTGTTTTCAGTAAGGGAGAATGAACCTCAATTAATTTACCTCGTGTAATCCTCTCATTGAAAGGAACGAAAACTGATAAATCTCCCTTTCTCTATTTTTTTAATCTCTTCTTTCGACTCTGTACTTTCTCCTTTGAAGTTCGTCGCGTTATCGATCTACATAAAAGATAATGTACCGCGTGTAATTCGTGTTTAAATTACGCGCGATTTTCAGATAAATCGCAGCAGTGACCGAATGATTGTTGCGGCGTGCTTGGCGATTACAAGGATTTGCTTTAGCAAGCCTTGATCTTTGTTAAATTAATGCTTTTCGGATAAAATCACAAAAGAAGAAACACTGAAGTTGATGGTGAAAGATTTATTTATTGCGAATTATGAGTTACACTTGATCTATTTGAACACGTGTCGTTGGACTCGTGAGATTTAGCGTTATTCTTGATGAAGGAGGGGAGTGCACTGACTAGCCTTTTTTGTCTTAGCTAATAATTAGGCAATTAGATGGCATGCCAATCGCCATATATTGGCGGCTAATTGCGCAGATAAAGGATAATAGGTGAAGTCGCGTGTGTATGATTTGAATGTTGCAGTGTAGGTTTTAAATTGCCATTGTCTTTCTTCTATTTAAAAAGCTCTTCTTTTCTCCAGTTATTCATCTAGTCTTATTCGTGCTCAGATAATTTTTTCTCAACGGCCCATTTTTTCTCGTTATCCCATAAAAAAATTGGACCTACGGTTCTCCCTAATTTTAATTCGCAGAAACACGTCTGAAATGACAGGTTTACATGTAACCTCCGGAACCCTATTATCGATACCGATTAACCATAGTTCCATCCCCACATCCAGTCGATCATTTAAACTCACGCCTCTCGTCTTTATGGATGCATCAGCATATATCAAACTAATTTATCCCGATTTATATATATTAATTACTCCGAAGTGTGATAAATACCTCACTCATTCTCTTAATATTCCTCAACCGTCCCTTCTTTTCATTAATTGTTTTATTTCTACGTAATATAATTCCGTAGATACAACGTCAGTCATTCTCCCTTCTAACAATGATAACAATGATTTTTATATACCATATTTTTGAAATATTTATAATAATCGTGTATATATATATATATTATTTATTTATTATTAAGTAATAGACTGCGAATCTTAATGAATTTTTGTATTATTCTGTAGAATCTGTAATAGGTATATAATATTTAAAATATAAAAATTAGTACAAATATTTTAATAAAAGTCCTTGTATTACTAAATTGTAGAAGAAAATTAAAATCACTACTTTCAAATAAATTTCTTCATTTATTTGATATCATTGACGTATTTAACTTAATTTTTTTTTCTTCTTTTTTGCTTGGTATTAGAATTACTGATAATATGACGATTATATACGAATCATAAAATATTTACATAATATTTTAAAACGCTAAAATTTATTGCCCTTTGGATTTATAGGAGATATTAAATTATTCATTACAACTTAGAAATATTAGATATAATATTATATAATTATTATAATATTAAATAGAATATTAAAAATCAATACTTTTCTGTACAATTAATAATTTTTAATTTAATTTTATGTTAGTTTTAGTAGTCAATTTTAAATGAGAAATTGAAATTATCTATTAATTATTCTTGAATTGAAAATTTTTTATAACTTTTCTGGTTTTCAGATATTTTTGTAAAAATGTTTCTCTTTTTGGTGGTAATTTTCTGTTAAAAGTAAAGTTATGTTTTCATTTAGATATATTTATAATGGAGACAAATTGGTACATTAACATTATCTGTACCATTGTTTTAGTATATATTTACGCCTTTAATTAAAAATCCTAAATTTTCCGAGGGTTAGTTTGTGGTCCAGAACTAATTGGGATCTATCAAGATATGAAAAAAAACTACGAAGACGTGGGAGGTAAATAGCCTCTACGAATCTCTGTGTGGATGATAGCAACAGAGATCCTTAAGGCAGATTAAAGATACATTACCTATGTTGAATGATACGGAGCCTTGTCTAAAAGTCCTTAACGAAATCTTTTAGATCAATTCTTGGTTCCGATTCGAGATATTTGATGCTTAATTCGATGCATAACAAGGTGTGCGGAAAATTTATGAAGGAAAGTTAAATGGATCGCTGAACAAAGTGGCCATCATCGCATTAATATACAGATCGATCTATAAATTATAGTATAAAAATATTGGATTATCAAATAAAATCTTTAAGCTAAAATATTTAAGCATGAACATTATAAAGGAAAAGGGATTATCTTAAGATTGCATAAAATACATAAGCTTTTATTTAATGAAGCCTCTAGAAAAAGATGCCAAGTATGTTTACATTTATAATTACGCATTTTTGTGTAGAACGCGTATAAAATATTATTATTGATTCATTATAATATTTTTACTGTGCACGTGTTACAAAATGTTTTAAAAAAGCGATTAACGTTAATGGTTATTTTTTTAAAGGATTTAAAATATAATTTATTCAATTGGATTTAATTTACAAATATTTTAATTCAAAAATAATATTTATTTTAAAAACAAAATATAATATAAACAAAAAATAATATACTTATAAAGCTATAACGAAAAAATTTTTTAGACATTATATAATTTAAATATTTTAAATTTCTTTTTATTTTATAAAAATAATTATTAAATATTTGTTTTTAACAATAATTTTAAATTATTAATAAATTAACAAAATAGTATAATAATTTTTTTTGCGACAGTCGATTATATAAAATAATAAGAATAATAATAATAACAACAACAACAACAACAACAACAATAATAATTAATAACGGCGACGGTAACAACAACAACAATAATAATAATAATAACCACAGTAATAATAATGGTAATAATAATAATTATTATACTACAACAGCAACAACAACATTAATAACAATATTTAAGAATAATGAAATGGTAAAAATATGTTATTGTTCAATGTTTTATTTATGAAAGGGAAAATAAAAATTCATGTTTAAAAATGCAGCAAAACATCTACAATATATTCTATGTAAAAATTAATAGACATAAAAACGTTTACTTTGTGAGGATGATATTGTATTTCGATAGAAGGCGACGTTCCTTTATGAATACCAATTAATTCACCATTAAGCACAACTGCACCACCACTATTACCCTAAAATACAGCATAAAAAAATGTTTAATAAATATATTCTAGAATTTTTCGAATGCTAAAGTTAAATTTTTATAAGAATAACATGGGATTCCATTTTAAAATTCACATCTACAATAACAATTACAGAAGTAATTGTTGTACGTGAAAATTAATTGTAATACACTTATTATTATTATTATTATTATTATTATATGTACTATGTTGAAAAACTTTTGAACGTTCAAATAAAAAATGTAACTACAGTCTATATGATTAAATTCCAAGGCTAACAACGAACGATTATTATAATATTTATGAAATATATAAAAGCGTATTTATAACTTTTAACATTATAAAAATAAATATTCAGGGACAATTATATTATTTATTTAGCGATAATAAAACATAATAATAAAATAAAACATAGCGACAATAATAATAATAACAACAACAACAACAACGATGACGACGACGACAACAACAATAATAATAATAAATAATAATAAAAGTAATCGATTTTAAATTCAATACTCGGTGAGTACTTGATATTAAAAAAAAAAAGAAAGAAAATCTTACGTACATGGCTCATTAATACTACGGGGTCTGCAACGCCGCAAATACACTTCAGAGCAGTTTTAAATGGACTTCCACGAAGTCGTGATATTCTGTGGTCACATTCGCGTCTCGTTATTATTGTGACTTGGACGGTTTCCATGAGTCTGCTCATTGCGCCCGTGGCCGTTTTGCCAAACGCCGCGACTTGCACGACTTTTCTAAATAATTCGGGATCCGTTACTGTCGAAAGAGGTATGGGATTTATATGTTCAGCTACGGTTTGATTAAGCTGAAAGCAAGTTACATTGAGGAAGTTTAAAAAAAAAAGAAATAATTATTGCTGTATAAATGGCTTACCCTTATTATAGTAATGTCATTGTTGGTATATCTAGGCTCTATGTTTTGTACTGCAGCCCATTGCTGGTACGATAACCACCAGCTCGCGTAATATTTCTCTCCGTGCCAGATATCGTTGCTTCCGAGGACCACCTCGGTTATTTGATTTGCGAAATGCCGACTGCAATGGTCGACGGTGAGGACGTCTCTGTTCGATATAAGCACCCCTGAGCAAATGTGATCGTCCTCCGGAAAAATATTATTAGGATTGTAACGTTTTACGGACGCGACGTAAGGGAATTCTCCGTCGTGAGCATTACGAACATCTTCCCCTACCATTGGATTTGACAGAACGAGGCCGTATTCGTTACCTGAGGAATATAAATAAAAAAAAAAAAAAAAAAATATATTTAAATTAAAAAATCTAACATCAGGCACGATACTTCCGTCTCCTTTTCTAATCTACTTTCAATTCGTTTTTTACTTACACAACGTTAGAAGAGCAGCCAGTAAAAAAATAATATTCGCCTGCATACTGTGATTATACATTTTCAGAAATGGTTTATGTTACTTGACTATAACAGAATTTCAACTTGTAATATAGAGCAGAGATATTATAATATTTAATACCACTGACGTATTTTCTTAAATGATGATTTATGACTTGTGTTTGCAGGATTTAAAGATCTTAGGCGACTGCCTTACGCGCTATTACTTTTAATATGAGCCGTAAATAGAAGAAATAATTAAATATTATACGCATTACAATAGTTTTTACGTATGTGCTAAATTTAGTTTTTTTTTTCTGTTTTATTGTGTTTTTCTTCAAAAATTTACGTATTAAGATCACATATTATACATGGAAGCCCAGTAGTTGCAATGAATATTATAATTAAACATGATAGGTATTATGTAATAATACTAATTCGTAATCACGTAGTTAGAAATTATTTACTTAGAACTGAGCATTAATTGATGGACGACGACAAGGGAATGTTTATAAATAAACAGTCTATGCTTATAAATAAATAGTAGCGGCGAAAAATTTTAAGTAAATATACACGATCTTATCTTTTCTGAGATATTGAATTGGGATTATGCATTTTTTTCACATTTTTTTTTTTTATACCGCTTAATTTATTATTTCTGACTAATAAAAATGGAATAGCAGTTATTTTTAATTATTGAAAGGAATTAACGTATTTGGTTTTCTTTATAATTACATTTTTCCATTTCGTTGCCTCTCGGATCTATATGCTTATTTAGACGTATAGAACATTATTATCCTTTACACGAATATGCGCACACGTTTTCTTAAGAAAGAGCGAATGTACGTTCGTACGTGCACGCACATTACACAATTACTAAAATGTTTTTCTTTGATTTATTTAAAAACTCGTAATATACGTATATTAAAAATAGTTTTTTTTTTTTTTTTTTTTTTTTTTTTTTGTTTTATTTATAATTGTGATTGATAAAAATTGTCATACGAGGATTATGTCAATTTCATAAAGATATCTACTATTCCAGTATATGAATAAGAACATTTTCTTAACTTAAACGATAGCTAGACATTAAACAATGTTTTACTTTCATGTGAAAATATTAGTTTTATTTAATATTCATGCGTAATTAAATTATAATTTTTCAATTTTTCTTTCTCGAAATGTACTGTAAAGTGTAAAGATGATTATACATTGATGTTATACGATTTAAGATGATTCCTAAAATGCAATGAGAATAATTGGTCATTTCTACGTATCATATTGCATACTTACGCAGCTTCGATTGTTATCGACGAAATTATATTTGTCTTGTGTATATAATTTGTTTTTATTTATTTTTAACTATTAGAAAGCGAGTATTGTGACGATTTTTTATTCATTACTTGACGTTATTTACAGGCTTTTTGCAACCAATAATTGCTTATATTCTAATAGTTTTTTATTTTAATAAATTTTCGATAACCGAACTACTGAAACTAGAAATACGATGGACTAATGCTTTAAGTGATTTGACTTACTACCAGTTCACAATGTAAAAAACTAAAAATCAAAATAGAACTATTATAACAATAAATAGGCCAGTGTAATATCAACAGTTTCTATTTTATATTAGTTCGAGTAACAACTATAATACATTTTTAATTTTTACAAGCATATCTTATTATTACTGTAAATTGACATTGATTGAGTATTTATAAATAAAATAACGAAGATAAAATTTTTTATCTTTTTTTATAAAATAAATGATTGCGTTTGTAAACAATTCACGGCCACGACACATATTATTGAGTAAATCTAATATTAAAAAATAAATAAATCCCTATACATTTTTGTAATCGTTTTTGGAGTAAATTAACCGTTTAATTAATCTTCGTTTCATTCGATTGTTAGGGGCGGAGGGGAGGAGGCATTTATTTAGAATGACGCATGAGTAATAACGTATCTGTTTAGAATTAAGATAAATATGAAATATACTTTTGTTAGCGCTTTGATTTTAACGTCATATAGAGGCAACGATCTTTATTAGCACTAAAAACGCGCTAAAGAGCGCGGCACTGATGTCAAGTCAGGATATAAAATTCATCGAAACTACCTATCCACTACCTTGTTTATTCTCGCAGTAGCTTCTTCAAATAAGTTATTGTTAAGGTGACATTTAATAAATAATGAAAGCAATCTATGATAAAAATGAATCTTCTTCAACGATAATTATCATTTACAGGTTTGAATATGTGAAAGAAAGTTTTTTAAATTTGTTTTCACTTCAGAAATTTTGTTAATAATTATTGGGGAAATATGGGAAATAAAATCTATACAAATATGAAATGTTGTATTTAATATTTTATATTTATGATATTATATTTTATATAATTACTTCTTACACAGATTTTCACAGATAATCCATCCGCATTAAGAATTTATTTCAATATTAGCATTAATTAGATCATTCACTAACTTCATGATCGTTACATTTATAATCGTCGCAGTTAAAAAGCTATATTATACTGTTTTTATAGTGTTTATACAAATTACCATAATGTTTTATTAATTGAAAGGCTTAGGACAAGTACATCATTACATTCAATTTGACGTTCCTTTTTTCCTTTAGAATACAATATTTACACTTTCGTATCATAAGTTCAGTTAACAATATTCTTAGTAACATAGTATTTTGTAATTACTAAGGATCGAATAGAATTCAAATAGAAAGTGGACTATCGAATTCAATGTATTCCATGAGATAGCAAGCAGTTACATATTATTTTTACTTATAGATATTTCGAAAACAAATGAAATAAATAAATTATGTCGTTGAAATATTTTGAATTTCTCATTATTTTATGTAAGTTAAGATTAAATATAAAAAGCCTACGACGAAAGCACGTGGCTTTATTTTGGTATCACAATTAAAAGATCGGATTTATAAATTATTTATAAAATCTAGAATATAATCCTTATAGAAATTTAAGGAAATGAAAACGTTGACTTTTTCTGGATGGAAATTTTCCACATTGGTAGGCGACGTTCCTTTATGAATGCCAATTAACTCCCCATTGACCAAAACTGCGCTGCCACTATTACCCTAAAATAAATGATCAAAGATTATTTGATTAGTCAATTTGAGAAAAGTAAATTTGTTCATAAATATTTAGTAAGGCAAGAATTTGTTCTACTTTCGGATGAAATGCCGGCTGACGATTAAAACAAAAACGTGTATTAAAAAGCAGGTCAAGGGAACAATAAAATTCCATAGATATTATTTATCTATGGAAGTTCACGAAGAATTGGTCATACGTACTTTGGTCATTAAGGCTACCGGGTGTGCGGCGCCGCACAGATACTTTTCTGGGGTCTTGTACATCAATCCTCGGAGGCGCCCTATTCTCTGGTCACACTTCTGTCGTGGTATGATCTTGACCTTGACAGTTTCCATCCTCCTGCACATTTGACCAGTACTTAACTGGCCGAATCCGGCAACTTCAGCAACTGAATCATGCCAATTGACATCTGGCTGGAATGCCATAGCAACTGGAACGATAGTTTGGCTCACGGTCTCATTCAACTGAAAGAAGCTTATGCGTTTATTTTAAAAATCTTTATAATTTTCATGGTGATTTAATAACCTAACTCAATATATATATATATATACGTATAAATATTTTTAAATCGGCACGTATGTATGTATGTATGTATGTATGTATGTATGTATGTATGTATGTATGTATGTATGCATGTATGTATGTATGCATGTTGCATTTTATGATAAATTCAAATTTTATTTACTCTCATCATAGAGACATCGTTCGTATGATACTTGGTCTCCACATTTCGTATGGTGGCCCACTGATTGTAAGACATAATCTCGGTCACATAATGTATGCTGCCTTGACATAAATCATTACTTCCCATATATATTCGAAGCCAATAAACATTGTATTCCTTTATGTGCTTAAAACAATGTTGAACAGTAATAATGTCTTTAGTCGTAACAAGAACTCCAGTACAAATGTGTATACCACAGGGTTCCTCATCCTCGATACTAAAACGTTTAACCGACGCTATGAAAGGAAATTCGTCCTCGTGCGCGTATCTCACGGACGGTCCGAACATCGGACTCGAGGCAACTAGATCGCATATATTACCTAAAGAATAGAAAATAATTTTTTTTTATATAATTCCAACGTTAATTATATAAACTCTATTTTCCAAAAGTGACTCTGACTCATTTACTTACATAACACTAAAAGACAAGAAAGAAATATATACAGATTTATTAACTGCATATTGAATTTATTTATTTTACGAATAATTTTTGTTTTATTTTTAAAACTTCGAACCTGCAGTTAAGAGAAATTTGATTATAAATTTTTTAAATAGAAATGATTAGTTTTAATAAAAGTGTGTGCTTTTTTAGCTGTTGATGTAAGGCTACAATGCATTCTTTTACCATGAATCCAGCTGTTTATACTTTGCATATCAATATATACATAATGTAATACAATTAATATATAAAAACATTAAGCAAATATATTTATTATTTCAATTATTTCTTATTCAGTGACTGTAAGATAACCGAAAATTTATTATGGATTCCGCTTTTCATTAATTCTAAATTATTTCAGACTTTTTATTTTAATTGATTTAATTTAAAAAGATTCTATATCAAATTGATTTTAATTACATTTCATTTGATAATCTAAATTCAGTTATAGAAAATTTTGTTAAATACTTAAGCAGATTCAACGTATCTAATAATTCTCATTAACATTTAACATTTTTTGTTATTTCTCTTCATTTTTATCTAAGACATTTGTTTTTCAATGAAAATTTTTTCTTATCAATATTGTAATAATATAATATTATTACAATTTACGGAATAAAAAACACAATTACAAATTTTATAGCTTTGAATTTTAAATTCATTTATCCTGCTAATTATTTGATGTTGGAAAGCAGTTTAGTTCTTTGCTAGATTAGTAATTTTCAAATAAACTATTTTTAATAACCATTTGTGTTTGTTTAATTAAAAAATAAAATGAATTGGAAAAGATATTGTTTTCGATAAATAAATAAAATTAACATTAAGGAAATACTCACTCAATGTACATAATTTTGAATTTACATAATTTTACATTTGAACATTTTAAAATAATTTTAGATTTATCTATGTAAAATAAATTTGAGAAATAATCTGCTAGACTTGAAAAATATTTACTATTATATACTGAAGCTTGTGAAAACCAATTGAATTTTGAGATAACTATATTATATTTAATTGATTATTAAAATTCAGAAATTTTAAAACTTTTAAGTAAACTAATTAAAAAATATATTTCATTAGCCTATTTTATTGTGGGGAAAAATATATTAACATTTATATTAGTACAAGCTAGAGGAATAAATTTATTTATTTACAATTGTATTTATCAACAAATTATGAACATAAAATTCTTTATGATATTCATACTCATAAAGTTATAATATAGATTTTTGGGTACATTTTATAATGTTCATTGACGGATACCTTGACTGTGGGTGGTGTCGGAGGGGGGGGCGGAGAGAAGAGGCTAATGTAAAATAATAACATAGAGAACAGAAATTTTTATTTTTTCAGTAAAATTTTATTTTACATATTTTTAGTATAAAATTACTAAAGCTTTAATAGTATGTGAATTATTAAAAAATTTGTATTGTTTAATATTACGTAGATTTTAGTTATTTTCACAAGTAAGGTATTACATTATTATGATAGTTTTCATTAAATATACAATTTTTTAAATACTTAGTCTTTATTTTTAAAAATTAGCTATTACATCTTGAATGTACGTTTTATAGAAATTAATTGATACAATAAGGTTGACTTTTTCCGGGTGATATAAATATTCATGAGAAGGTGAAGTACCTCTATGAATGCCAATTAACTCTCCATTATATAAAACTGCACTACCACTATTTCCCTGAAAATGCCATAACATAATATAATTTAGTATATTGTATAAATATGTTGTTCATTCAGTAGATAAGGAAAGGAAAATTAATATACGACTAAATTTATATAAATGATAAAATAAAGTATTATAATATAATTTTCGTTATATATACTAACGTTTTTCCATTTATATTATGAAATTTGAAATAAATATTAAAAGTATTATAGAGAGTTGTGTGTTCACAATAATTTGACAAATAGTTTTAATTTCACTAATTCAATATATCAAGAGTTCATTGCTATTATAACAGATACATTTCTATGGAATATATTGGAAAGATAAATGAAAATATTAAAATCTCCAAATTATAATAGCAATTTTTACAGTTAAGATATTATAAAATATTACCATTAACGAAATGAAGTTATGTTAATGAAATTAATTTATTTATATTATGATTCTAAATAAGATAAATGTTTGTAAAAGTAAATGTTGTTGAGTTGTGGATTATAAATGTCATATTATACATTTAATCGAATTAAATACGAAATATTTGTAACGACTTAGTAGATATTGTGAGAAATAAACTGAAGATGTAAAAGAAGATAAAAGATACTCACATTACTCATTAGTACAACCGGATCGCTAGCACCGCATAGATACTTTTCAGAAACGACAAATGCACATCCCCTTAGTCTTTCTACTCTATGTTCGCATTCTCGTCTTGATATAATAGTCATTTCAGCGGTCTCCATAAGTCTAGTCATACGACCTGTATTCGATATGCCGAATCCTGCAACTTGCACGTTCGTACGGACCAAATTCAAATCAGGCAAGGACGTGAGAGCTACCGGTCTTACGTCATCGGGCACAGTTTCGTTTAACTGAAACAAGTTCTTTTAATCTGAGTTCTAAATTAAATTGACAGTACCTTTTTGTTTTGGTTTTTTTTTTGGCAAATTATTGCACAAATTCTTTTTATTAATTGTTTTATCAATTTTTATAAAAAATCAATTTTAGAAATACGTTTTTACCCAGACATTATTGCGAAGATGTTCTTTCGATGAAATTAAAACATTTTACGTTCTCACCCTTATTATTGTGATATCATTTGTAGAATGTTGAAGCATTATATTTTTCATGAATGTCCACTCGTTATACGGTATCCACCAAGATACGTAATATTTCCTGCCATTTCTTATATTATGACTTCCAATAACTACTTCAGTCATGTAGTCCATCAGGAATTGGAAACAATGATGAATAGTTACGATGTCTTGATTTGAAACCAGAACTCCTGTACAAATATGATCAGTTTCCGGTTCTTCGTTTTCTGGGTTCATGCGTTTTATAGATACAACGAATGGAAATTCTCCAGCGTAAGAAAATCGAACATTTTCTCCGAACATCGGATTCGACGAGGCAAAATCATACCTATTATCTGATACAAAAATCATAATTCTTTAATAATATTTTAACAATTTTTAGCGCTAATAAATACTCGAGTACTTACATAATATTAAAAAAATTGTAACTATATGAACTTTTAAATACATAATGAAAATAAAAGTTTATATATATATATATTATTTGTTAAATAATATTTTCTTTTTAAGTATATGTATATGAATTTTTATAACTGCGTTCTTTTGGTCATTTCTATACACTGAGCTTTTATTTTATTCTTATTGTGAATCCAGTAAGATTAAATGAATTTTCTATATACATTTCTATAATGATAGATTAGTATGTAAATAATAAATTTAAATATTTTTTTTTATATATATTTTTTCACATATACCCAGAGACATACGTACACACATAAATACACAAATATATATATATATATATATATATATTTATACGTATACATATATATATATATATATATATATATATGTATACGTGTATTTCTGTATTTATGCATATGTCTGTATATTTATTACAATGTACGGATACATAATGTTTTTTCTCAAGAAAACTTAATCAGATATCAGATGTGTAAACAATTCTTTAACGTAATGAAATTATTTTCAAATATATTTTCATTTCAAACTTTAAAGATAAGATTTAATATTTATGAATATAAATTTTTTTCTTTATAGAAGGTATATTTTTCCCTATAATTGGACGAGCAGTTGTGTATGATGATGTAAAAATAAATATGCATATAAATTCTATCAGTCTGAAAAAATAGTCTTTCTACTCTGTTTGATATAGACAAAAGCTTGTGAATCATGAATTCTAAATATTATTTGAAAATATATTATATAAAATGGGTGCGTTTAGCAGACAAAGCTTTATTTAATAATGTCAATTTTATTTATATATTTAATTACTGAGCTATTTACATTAAAAATGTAATCGAGTTTTTATTTTGATGGATTTACGTCTAATTAAAGAAAAAAAAAAAAAACGATCCAATTACAGAAAATAATAATACGATTCAATCTATGTAAGTCAATTTATATAAAATAAGTATCCAATAATAAATTTTATCAATGGAGGAATACAAGTTTTGTACAAGTCAATAGATTAAATTAGTTCAAGATTTTATACCAAACAATGTATTAGGTGTATGGCAAGTAAGCTTGTTCTACAGTCACAGTTATAGAAATTTTATTAACGCTATTACATCTTTAAAGGCTTGGATTTCAGTGAATAAACATCTGTCTACTTTTACTTTAAATCATTATAGTTATTATTTTTCTTTATAATGATATCAGGTGAGATGGTACCTTAATCTGGTTTAAGCATTTCATTATTTATACAATTTTATGAATTTCGACATGTATGACAACGAATTTTATTGATTTATGAGTTTGCTTGCTTATTCATTCTATTGTTTAGATTCTACATTATCCATGTCTTAATAAACATCGAAAGAATATCGCTAATAACCTTTTTTTTTTAAATCTGAGTAAGACTGAGAGAGAGACTCTTAAAGAGACTTTAAGACTGAGTATTTTGTTAAATTTGAATATTAGATTTACAATGCTGCAGTTATATAACTTTAAACCATTTTATAAATTGTTAATGACAGTGTTTACAGTCGTATAAAATACAGTACACATTAAATAATGCCGGATATTTTTTACATAAATAATTCTAACAATAATAATATATTAAAAACTAAGTACAACATTTTTCCAAGTAAATTTTTAAATGAGACGTTACATTTATTATAATATTTTGTACGCGTACACTTGTAACGTTATTAATCCCAAATTATATATACCTATGCATGTAAATTATAATAATACAATAAAAAATATTTTTTTTATTTATAAAATATATAATAAACATAAATACATATTATTAAAAGATAATATAATTAAATTTAATGTAGATTGTACACATTTTTTAAAAAGAAGACGTCTGGATTTAAAAATGTTGTATTACATCTGTTATATAATTTCTATAATAATCCGTTGATAAATTTAGGTTTACTTTGTTTGGATCATTAGGATTCTCAGTGTAAGGACAGGTTCCTTCATGAATTGCTACAAGAGCGCCGTCATATAGTATTGGACTACCGCTGTTACCCTGAAACATAAATACGTAATTTTTTTAAAAATATAAAAACTGACTGACATTGAATTTTAAATTAAACTTGTATTTTTAAAATTTTATTCCTTAGATTTTTAAAGTATTCAGGAATATTGACATGAGATTTACAATAGGCTAAGATGATTTTTAGAACTAATGCGCGTTAAAATTATTGATCACTGGTATTATTAATTCATTAGAAATATCGTCGAATTATTAGAATGAAAAAGACTTTCAACGCTTTTTGCCTATGATAATGCACTAATTCAGATGTTGCATGTGAATGTATATAGTTGCTTATATGTAGTTAACATATTTGATAAAATATTTGATCAGTTGAAATGAAGAATGTGTATAAATATACATATATTATTTCTTAAAAATTATTAGCCCATCTGTCTTAAGTACTTTATTTAAGAACATTGTATTGTAATTGTTTCAAGGATATCTTAAATTATTTATAATGTACTTACTTCGCACAGAAAAGCAAATGGCTCAGCAGAGGTACATATGTGCTTTCTATCCAGCGTAGTAATAGGCACATGAAATCTTTGCAGTTCCCTAATACATTCATTATTCGACAATACCCTGAACGTTACAGTTTCCATGTTAACTGATATTCTGTCATTTGCCTGTTTACCCCATCCTACCGCTACAACATCCAATCCAGTTAATTGATTATGCCTTAGTTGTGATAGTGGCGCTGGTATTATATTGTCCGGTACTTCGTTCCTCAGCTATAATAAATTAAATTATGAGCCGAAAATCCTTAAAGGTTACCTATATTCTCATACTGCTTGTATTTATCATTTTAACATTTACCTTAACGATAGCAATATCGTGCCTTTGGGTTATGCGCTTTCTTCTATGTGTGGCCCACATAAAGAAGCTTATTAATCTAGTCGGGTAAATTACGCTACCTTGTCTCGAATCAATAGATCCAACATGTATTTCACTAAATTCTACTGTAACAAATTGAAAACAGTGTTCGACAGTTAGAACGTCTTTTTTCGAAATGAGCGTTCCGGTGCATAAGAAATCCCTTTCCGGATCAAGATTTCTTTGGCCTCTTTTCATAACCGACACGACATAGTTGAATTCATTATTTTCTGCATACCTGACGTTTTGGCCAATCATTGGCTTTCCAGAAACAACGTCATATTTGTAACCTGAAGCATAACATTTAAATATATATTAATTTAAATAAAAAGCTTACTTTAATATTACTCAATTGTATTTATAGATAATTTAAAGAGTTTTTCTTACTTACACAATATTAGATACTGAATTACAAGAAGATAAGCTTTAAAATCCATTCTGGAAGTATTAAAAGCAGTTTTATTTATTCTTGCACTTATATTTAATTTATAAATTAAATAAATCTAATAACTAATTAAAGAGTTTTCATTTTATTAAATGCATAACTGTTAATATGTTCAAATATGTTGTTCCACGCGTTAATTGCGTATATAAAAGTTTTCTAAATACTTAAGTATTACTTAACTAAGCATTTAATTTGTATTTCAATGCAATTCGTTTGTGCAATTATATAATTTTTTTTTTCGGATAAATTTATTCCTCTAATTGAGAACACATATAAACATTTGTTTGTTTACTCATTCTTACGTATTTATTTATAACTAATCAATACCATATTTTGCACACTTATACGCGTCCCCCTCCAAATGTTCATTCGCATAAGAAGTTTTATATTTATTAATTAAGCTATTAATTAGACTTTTGAAATATTAATTAAACTTTTCTATTACTATAATATGAAGTACAAGAAGAATTTAATGATATTTATATATTCGCTTAATCTATAATTTTTGTTTAAAAACAATAATTTTTTTCATTAAACATTATTTAAAATATTTGCAATAAATTCGCTAAACGTAGTTTTCGTGAGTTAAATAAAATGTAAATTCATGACATTGATCTTTAAAACTAAAGGCCGATTGATATTTAAGTATGTCTACGTATAAAATAAAATTATAAAATTGACATGATTTTTTTAATAAGCGAAATTCTCGTAATCGAGGTAATTGAAAATAAATAATATAATAATTACTGTACTTTACGGTACTTAAGGTATTTTGATAGTGTTACCTTGATATTAAAAATACAGGGAAACAAAAATGTGATGCGCATTCCTTAAACTAGTGTTAAGAACTAAATTCTAGTGTCAGATTGTGCTATTGAATACATTATTCAATTAATCCTTCACCATTTTTTTTATTATTGTAATTAATTTTTTTTTAATTCTAGGTTTAATTTCTAAGCTGATACTGAGAAGTGATATAAAAAATAATAGTAAAGTTACAAATAATAATAACAGTTTTTACACGCGCATTAAAATTTATTGTAATTTATAGAAATTATTTATATTTAATTCACGAATAATAGGCAGTATATATTTACATAATATTTTACATTTAATAAAAATTAAATAATTTTTAACTTACGATTAGTTGTATGTGTATTTTTACGTGAAAAGAAATGTATTTAATATATTTTTAAATTATTCCAATTATATAATAATTTTGGTGCCGAGCATTCTAGTATTCAAATTTTATACATAAAATTTAGAAGTATTTAAATTTCTGTTATTAAAATCCTGAATTTAATTTTTCTTTTTTGTGAACTATGTATATTTAAATATTATATAATGATTGGATTTTAATTTTATTTATTTAAAATACTTATCACTAATTTATGATAAAATTGAAATTTCAATATATTACTTCTATTCTTTTATTTGCTTTGTTATATTTGAGCAAATATTTCATAGATTTTAGTTTTTAAATATATTTAATAATTTCTTTTTAATATTATTTTTGTATAATAACTTGTATAGAATGAAGTTTTTTTATTTTATGATTCAAAAATAATTTGAACAACCTCATTGCATTTTTTATTTTGTAAATTTTATAAATTTATATAAATTTTTATTCATTAGAAATTAAAAATAATGATCATTACGTAAATAAAGTTTTTACCTTTAAGATTATATAATATAATATATTTTTGGAGCTTTTACTCAGAAACTTACAGCTTTACTGATGAAAATTAAGTATTGTAGAAAAATACTATATACATATATTACATATATATATATATATAAATGCTATTCTAAATGTATGTTAAATTAATAATTTTATGTATGTAATGTTTAAACATGACCAGTTATGTTAATATAGGTAACTCTTAAACGTTAGATAATTTTCGTTAGGAAATTTGTGAAAACATGTAATGAAGCAATGATGATTTTTGGTTAAAAAAAATAATCGATATTATACTTCTTCTTTGATTACATAGTGTTGATGAATCAAGATATTGAGTTTAATTATTGAAGACATAATATTTAGTTTTTATATAAACAATGTTCTTTTTACACGGAGTTTGCATAATAAAAATAATCATTTTGTATATGATATAAGTTTTTTATTGTACATGAAATATTTTTATATAACGTATTGTGTGTGCACATTCTGTACTATACAAAATTAAAATAATTTTTGATAATTAGTACAGTATAAATGTGGACTTACTTAAAATGTTATACTATTTATATCCTTCAAAGGTTTAATACATTTTAATATTTAGTTAAATATATTAATTTTTATTTTAATTTATTTATGTATAATTTTTGTAAAGTTTATACAAACAGAATATGTTTTATTGTACACTTTCCTGGATTTTTAATCCATGGTTTTCAAAAAAATTGGTTTGCTTTAGTTTTATTGGCATTTATTATAAAATTTATATAGATCATTGACTTTTTATATAATTAAATCATTTATAAATAAAGTTACAGGTTGTTTATAAAAATGTATTTATAAAATTATGAAAACATATATAAATTATTATTACATAAGTAATTAATATATATATATATATATATATATATATTAATATATATTAATAAGTATAGTAATATGTGTAATACAAAATATATAAAAATTATATATTTTCTAATATAGGAATATGGTAATATTCCTTACCTTTTTTTATAGAGCTTTATCAAAATTTGTTATAGAGTTATTAAAAATTATTTTACATTCGAACTATTAATATTAAGTATGTTTACATGTATTTAATTTCAACATACATGAAATGGTTTTATAAATCAACTTTTATGATACTCTGAACTTCAAATAGATGTTTATCTTATTTACAAATACTTTTATTTTTAATACTCCATGTGTATACAAAATTTTATAATTATGAAATAACATCTTCATATTTTCATATTAATTTATCTTAACATAATAAAATTAATTCCTTTTATTATAAGCTAAAAATATCATACGATATGTAAGACAAAAAGTTCGGTTAAATAGTTATAAATAGTTATAATCCTAACAATATTGACAATTTGATTAAAACACTTATTAGTTTATTTTTCCAGTAGATTGGCTAATACAACAAATAATGAATAAGAAATAATTTGATAAATTGTTTTTAATTAAATATTTCTTACATTATTATGTATATTGTTTATTTTTAATATTAATATTGTTTATTTTTAAGTGAATATGTAAACTGTAAATATGTAATTTGTAAACAAGAATTGTTTGTAAGAAGAATTGTTTTCTAATCTAGACAAAGAATTTATGCATAGCTAGCAAAATTAATAAAATCAAATAATTGAACACAAAGGCATATATGCGTAACAATAGTATTAATATACAGAATTTCGTCTATTAATTTAAAACATTAAAATTTTAATGGAAAACTTAATTTTTTTAATACTAGGATGCTATGTATAAGACTACTTTTATATATACGTATTTAGCATTTACCAAAACATCATTTATTAAAATAATTACGTATTATACAATATATAAGAAATTATCGTGTAACGTCAATTGTTTTATGTAATAGCATTTGATCGAGAGATCGAGAGAGAGAAAATAATAAACCTTTTATAAAATATTTAAAAACTGCATGTACATAACTCACTTTTAAAATTATTAATTAAAAAGGAAGGTATCAAATAATATACTGCTACTTTATTTGAAAGAATATTATATTCCAGATTTTGATAATTATATACTTTTAATGTAAATATTTAATTCTGTGTATTTATAGTTTTACTAAGTTATAAAAATAATGTTTTTATAAGATTTTACCATACACTGATTACAGGTATTTTAAATACTTACGGGAAGAAGAATTTTGAAATATTTAAAATGATAAAAATCTTATTGATTTTAAAGTATGTTATCTAATTGTATATCTAGACTTATCGATAAGAAATATGAATATTTTAATTGTAAACATTAAATTTATTACTGAAACTGAAATAGAGTAGAATTGCTGAATTTAAAAACTTTTTGTAAATGATAGTAGCACAAAACTATTAAAAATGTAATACAATAATGGTATTTTTATTTAAGAAATTTGAGAATTCGATTACGTACGGTATTAAGGGATCGTTATATACCTAGTACAGAAAATTATTCCAATTATTCCAATATTATTGTAATTAAACATAATATATCCCTTATCACGGTTTAATTGATATTAAGGAGCAAGAAGTTTATTTAATAAGTTAAGATGTATTAGCAATCATCTTAACTAGGTTTATGATTTAGTAAGTGACGTTAATAGTGTCTCCTCAACTTGAAAACTTAAAACATCGTTATCAAAAGGTTCATACAATCAGATTCATTCAACAATTTAGATAGTTTTTTAATGTTCAATATGTATAAAGATTAATAAGATTTTTATCCTACAATTTTTTCTCTTATAAATTAATTGAATTAATTTAACGTTTTTGTTATTAATCACCGGAAATATTTAAAACTTCGTATCTCGTGAAATTTTTTAAATAATAAATTTTTTTGTGTTGTACCCTCTGCTCATATGGACAGACACGTACGCACATGTGCACGTAAAGTGTCTACGCATGGTACATGTATGCACGTACGCAAAAACTAAGTAACGCAGTAGGTTGTTAATAAAAAACTTTCCATTGGTCATTGATCAACGCATCCTTTTATGATTGATTTATTAATTATGTGATTTTTCGTTATTTTAAATTTTATTGATATTAAATATGGAAATATACATTTTATTTTATTTATAACTTTTTACTTTTATGTTTATAAAAGTATAATAATTAACTATAATAATTTGATTTTCTTTATATATTCTATGTGCAAACAGTTAATTCAAATGAATGAATATTGGAGGCCGCACTAGGAAAATACTTTAAATAAAAGATATTTAAATAACCTCCCCGTTATTCGAGAAAGTTTCGTTAACTGTGTTGTATTTAATTTTTCTGTAATTTTTCAGTAGCATTGATATTTTTTGTTTTATTCTCAACAACACCATTTAATTACTTAAAATTCCATAGAATCGACACTGATATTTTTAATAAAATAAAATAAATTTTGATTAATGATAAATTATTGTCTTTACGACTAACTCATTACGCAATAGGATTCTCTGTACTCCTGTTTTCTTTATCGCCCAAAAGTCATTTTCCTTGAGGAAATTTTTAGTCTCATTATACATACTTGAAATGATCAGGATTTTTAATAAGTTAAATAGTGTAAAGTATAATAATGATTTATTACATAATCTGCATATAATATAACAAAAGAATAGTAATAAGTAATAATAATCATTTTTATTGAAAATTTCAAAAAATAATTAAATTAGTGAAAAGCAGAAATTCTTAAAACGATTTTCTATTGTATGTTACAATCGGAAAGAAATATTAATGACGAAATATTATTTATTTTCTACCTATTAAACATGCATATAAATAAATATATATATATTTTTATCAATGAACGTACTCGTTTTATTATAGATAAATTATAACTTTTATTACTTATTTTAAATTGTTTTTCAATTAACGTGTATATGGCTATATTAATTAATAATGTTGAAGGAATTTAAATGGAATAAATTAAATGCTTGGATCGCATATGAGTACATTATTAAGTACGTAATAAATGATGAAATATTCAATTCAAACTCATTATTCTGATACATAAACTCTTAATACACATATTTATTTGGTCATCCTTCTGAGCAAAGAAAGAATATCATTAAACTTTCTTTATCATATCTTTAAAATTATCTCATGGTTTTATTATCTTAATTTTCTTAAAAACCTTTTTTCTATTAACTTATTTAATTATTTTTATATTAACTTACACAGGAAGCTTGATAATAGGAAAGATTTAATTTTAATCCGAAATCCAAATTAATAACACAAAATATCTTATGCAAGGTAATAATTCACGACCTTCGAAAGTCAATAGATATTAAGATAATAAGTTTTTTAATACGATATCATATATTTAATAAATATTAGTTTCATGAAATTAAATGTTGTTAACGCTCACGATAAAAATTAATTACCAATTAATTTAGATTTTTTGTAAAAAAAAAAGTATTGATTCGTAAGGATAGCTTCAGCTTTTAGAATCTAGAATACCAGCTAGAAAAATTGTTAAGTTTTTGATTTGCATCGAACTAATTTACCAAATATCAAAACATTCTGTCTTCAATAATGCAAAATAATATTTCTAGCCCACGAATCATCGAGACAACAGCGTTAACTTAGCTATGTATTTTAAAAGTCCCTCGCGCGATTATATAAGAAAAAAGTAATTACATTAAAACTTCTGAAAAGAGATTATTCCTTCTCATCTAATATCCATCCCGTGCTCTTGCTCACATTGTTCCATTACACTCGGGTGTTTAAAAGTGAGAAAGCGCGCGCGTTTCTCGCGAGATTTGCTAAAGAAGCGATAAAGTTAGCTAGACGGAGATAGAGATAGATAGATAGATAGATAGATAGATAGATAGAGAGAGAGAGAGAGAGAGAGAGAGAGAGAGAGAGAGAGACCCTAAAAAATGAGGGTGGTGGCGGCCACCCCAGCGCCACGCAGACTCTACACCCCTTGGTAAAAAAAAAAAACAAAAAAAAATAAGAAAGAAAACGAGAGTAGAGCCGTAACGATTTTTTTAGATTCACCCCGTGACCCTAGATCGTAGCATCGACTCTACTCCCTCTGCTCTCTCGCTTCTTTTTTCTGTCACTCTCATTCGCATACTCTCCTTTTTCTTTTTTCTTTTTTTTTTTTCCCTCGGTATGCACGCAGAACATCATCACCGTACACTCGACCCCTTTCTGCGCGGATCGCTCTAACGCTAATTGCGTTTTTAAGCGAAATTATCCTTGGCACGTGTACCCTCATAACGCATTCGAGACACTACGTAGGTGAGAATAATGCCCTTGTGTTTGTGTGCCATTTACTTTTTTGCATCTCATACATTCGCTACGTATTCTCCTTGCAATTACATTCGTTCGTAAATAAAAGCTGTCACAATTAAAATAATTAACATTACGTTCCAATTACAAATTGCATGAACAGATCCGACAATTCGTTTCATAATAAAAATCGTTTCCTTGAATTATGGAAAAGTGATAATTTTGATCGTTTGTTAGAATGGACACTTGTATACTTGTATACTTTTACTTTAATTCATTATTTGTAAATATCTCGTAAGGTAATTGTTCAATATTAATACGAGTTGATTGATCCGTGGCTAATGTCTGAGCACATAAAGCATCGGCTTTAAATACAACGTCGAGTCTTAGGAGCGCGAGTACGAATCTATCTTAATAATTATTTGCAAACAACAAATAGTCGTCGTGCGAAGTCGCACATAGATCGGTAGGAGGCTAAAATGGTTTTATAAAGAATCTCGTAGGCCCCATATGGGTCGTACTCCCACAGCCCTCTATAAATCAGGCACATTGTGCGCACGAAGCCCCAACGTGGCGCTTCACCAAGAAGCGCGTATTTAAGTTAACCAAGCAGACGCGCATTAATCAAATGGTCTGCGGAGCCTCAAGAACTTAAACCGTAGTCGAGGAGAGAGAGAGAGAGAGAGAGAGAGAGAGAGAGAGAGAGAGAGAGAGAGAGAGAGGGAGCGAAAAAAAATCCATGCCTCATCAGTGATTCGAGCGCGAGCCTTTTTATACTCCTCGGGCTTATTCGTCGACGAGTCTAATTCCCGAGTTCCCGGCCTCCTCCGAAATAAAGAATTTAAATCAGACCGGCCTTGGTGGATGGCGTGAGGCGTCGAACAATAGTAGGAGAAGTTGCGGAGATTCGCGAAGGGCGGGAGTTGGTCGCAACAGCAGCAGCAGCAGCAGCAGCAGCAACAGTAGAGGAGCTCGATCTTTAAGACAGTCGTTACGAGAAAATTATTCATTGGCTGCGAGCGAGCTTCGCGTTTCCGAGCTGCTCTTTTTTTCCCTTTTAAATTTCAAATTTCGCTTACCCAGGATCTACTTATCTGAAATTATCTATTCATAATGCAAGTGCTTTGCTAATCCTATCAATAGTATTTGTAAAATACTACTTCTTAAGTCGACGTTTTTTTGACCGATTCGAATTCCCCTTTCCAAAGCGTCGTATTATTTAAACAATGTTATATTTATATTGCAATGTAGTATAAGAATAAAAACGGTAAATATTATTAAAGTCTTTTGTTAAAGCGAATAGGAATTCGTGTAATCGATAACCTGTGGATCGATTGATTTTACAGTCGGGGGCAGATTTTCATAAACAATCGGCAATAATAACAGGTAAAAATTTTAAATAAAAGAGCGCTTACTACATCTTTGGAATGTATTCGTCTGTTTCTTGGGTCGCACCCTCGCAAGAGCAAAGTGACGCCCCTTATAAAAGAGAGAAGGGAAGGGCTGAATCTCACGAGGTAATTAAGAGCGCGGCTGATAATGGAAAGGCGAAAGGGACGAAGGGAGCGCACAACGGCCATAGTAGATTTTCCCATTACCGCAAGGTGGGCGGCCTTTGTATCCATGGGAAATGAAATCGACGTCACCGTTGAAGGCCGACATTTTCGACATAGTGCCGCCTATGCCTTTCATTGGCAAATAATTATACGTTACTCCGACGATTTATTTCATTCTCACTTCATGTGACTACCTAATAAAAAAAACCCCATGCAATCGAAACTTTATTGTTATTGCAATTTTTTAATATATTAAATTTAATTATATATTAATTACCAACTTAATTAATTACATTGAGTTGGAGCTATGATTGATAAATAATGGATATAAATTGATTGTCTGCGATAGTCGTTTCAAAAATTATAAATTAATTTCTGTATTCGGTTGCATAATTCTTCTTGAATTTTTTTTTCAGTTGAATTTCATTAGCGCTCAGAGACTGGAGAATTATAATATTTGAAATGTCTAAATTATAATTTAAAAAGCTTTTAATAAACTCAACGCTTGTGTCAAAACTAATAATTACATTCGAAAGAAAATTCTTTAAAATCGGATTTTAAACGAATTTTTTATGAATATTGTAAATGAATACAATAGTTTAAATAAAGAAATCTTTAATAAAATTAATAAAACGATGTCAATTGTTGAATAATCGTTTATATTAAAATAGTTTTCGCATTATTACTTTATCAATTTAATTTGAAATAACTTGTTGGCTTACATTAATAAATGTGTTTCTCCTTGTAAATAATGGCGATTATCACGTACAGGTATTACGAACTGAGTTTTATCAAATCATTTTTAAATTCCCTTGCATTTACGAGATTATATCAATGATAAATACTTTTAAAAGGTGCGGATTTTAAAAAGTATTGAGCCATTGAAATTAAATTTTGTATTTTAATTTCAATTATCAGTTCTTTTTTGTTTTTACATACATAATACAATTTGAGTCTATAGATTGACATAAGCCGTGTCAATATTAGTAATTTGATTCCATCGATAGTTTATGCCTATTAGTTAATAATATTCATCAGTAATCATTACTATGATATTTGCGAGGTTATACAAAGTATTATTCTCTATATTCTCCCACTCAATATGTAGAATAATTATACAATTATTTTACCTTATTATGTAATAAGTAAAAGATAAATTCGTATTTTAAAGTTAGATAATATTGTTATAAAATACATTCAAATTTCCCAAGGGTCTAACTATGTCCGTCATTAATATTAAATAAAAATGTCTATATTACGTTCACAGACTATGTATTTAATCATTTTATATTTATTTAAATATTTATAAATTATATTCTTTCGTGCGCAATGTTAGAAATGTTTACAATTTTTCATATATTTACTGACATTTATAATTTGGAATGTAATATTGAACAATACAAGATATCATTTTGGTGATAAGTTCTGAAACAACGAGCATATAATGATGACATATTTCGTCATGCCTTATATCTCTATGTAAAATTATGTAATTTTTTTTCTGTCGAATCTCGTATGTCTGATAGAGCGCTGACCTTAACATACATAAGTAATACAGGAGAAGTAAAAATGAAAAGGGTTTCAGAAGTATCAACTTTCTTTTTACTATTCAAGTTTTTCGCTTGCATTGAAGAGCCGGTGAATACATAAAATTAAAACGATTCATCTTCTACGATAAAAATAAAATATTTTAATTTGGTTTTTTTTTTTTTATTCTCACTTTATTATTCTGCAGGTTTTTTGATGCCAGTTTGACAGTTAATAATTAATCATTATACAGCTGTATTTTTATCATTTGCCTGAAAAATCACAAAAGCGTGCGATAGCAATGGAAAAATGAAAAGTAAAATAATTTTATAATTTAAATTCTGAATTTAACTTTTATTTATTTCAATGTTTATACAATTATTCTATTCAGTAATTAGCCCTTCCCAATAATACATACCACAACATCATCGCTATTGTTATTATTATTGTATTATAAAAGAGGGTATTATCACTAAAACTTTTAATATTTAATTGTACGATTATTCTGGTTATTGCATTAATTTGAAAAATTACTTAGAATTAAAATATTTATTCATTATTAGCTTATGATAAGTTTTTCTTCTCTTTGTTGTTTTCGTTTTTTTCTTCTTTTAAATGTTAATTATGTAAATAAACTTTTGTAAGTTAGATGTAAACTTTATCTATTGATTAAAGGATAAGCTCGATTCTAATTATACTTGCAATTAAATCGCAGTATTGTTTAATAAAATATTTGAATTATCGACCAGTTACATCTACAAATAGTCGCTTACATTGCGGCCTTTGTTTCGGGGGCGAATGATTTTTAATCAATATTTTGCCTTAGGGCTTTTTAGATAAACGAACGTCACCGCAAAATGAGCATCGATTTCGTTTACTACATTTAACTGGAGGGCGAAGAAAAAGTATTAAAGTCCGTCCGAGTCTTCTAGGAAGAGCGAGATATGTACGAACCCTTTTTTTTTTTTTTTTTTTATTCCTCACGAAGACATCAAGGAATAAAGGGAAGCTGTGGGCTGTAGCAAAAGGATTCTCGTACCCCAGATGCTTTTTTTTTCCTCTGCAGTGGCCACACACGCGAGACATCTGAGGGTGGCTATACGACGAAAGGGGTTCAAAAAAAAATCGTTGGGGTGATAGCGCACGGGTGAGTCAACACTCTGGGGTCGTCTTCTCCCCCCTCCCCCCACCTCCCCTCTATACACCCCCAACCCCAATAACCCCAACCTTGCACCCCACTCCCCCCGCCAACCCCGCCAACCCACCTCTCCTTTCATTTAACAATATATCTATCTTTATATCTGTATTTATATCTATCTATCTATCCTTATCTACAGGGATTTGAAGGCTCGCTTTCGACCGGTGATGAGACCTTCGCCTGTCCAACTCTGCCACCAGACGTTCCGATCCTCCCGCACGACCCTACAGAGCTTTACGAGCGTAAGAATTTTCCTTTGCAAGCTTCACTCTTCTGCCTTCTTAATTTGTTCAAATTTTTCAAGCTAACATACTTTTCTCTTACACGCTGTCGTTAATTTGACAAATGAGTAAGCATGATCTGTGTAATTGTCTCGACATCCATTATCCCTACAGTATTTATTGGTTTTTCCGTACAGCCGTTAACGGTATGCCTCGTAGCATATCAAATATATGTATATATGCAAATCATATACATACATACATATATATATACCATTCTATTAATTTATTTAAACAATGTGTATGAGATTGTACTTATGATTGGTATAAAAGTTCTTATAAGATTTCGTATGAGTGGAAGAATATTACTAATATTGAATGAAATACGATTATGTTTTTGTAATATGTTTAATCATGAATATATTTGTTATCGGCATTAAATCCTTATATATACTGATTATTCAGTTCAATTATCTATATTGTACTTGCATATCCAAACTGCGTAAAGTATCTACTTAGGTGGCAGCAAGTATTATATCATAATATGTAATACAGGCT
The DNA here is from genome assembly GCA_018883505.1 of Ceratosolen fusciceps. NCBI lineage: Eukaryota > Metazoa > Arthropoda > Insecta > Hymenoptera > Agaonidae > Ceratosolen > Ceratosolen fusciceps. Next base: position 6,356,571 of record RCIC01000005.1, read on the forward strand.
TAAGGGGCTTTCATTTCATTACTGAAACCACTTACAACATTTCAACATATTAAAATATACATATATATATACATATTATACTATGTTATTTTATACTTTTTTGATTTATAATAATTTTTGTGAATATCTTTCAATATTAAAACGTTAATTTTTAATATGAGCAAAGTAATAATGTTTTTATCATTTATCACAGGAGTATTATTATACAAAGGAAACAATATTATCTAAAATAAGTAAATATTACGTTACTTAAGAAAATAAATATTAATATCAATGATATAATTGCTATAATCAAAAATTTATTTTAAAAAATAAATGTAATAAATCCATAATATATATATAGCTTAAAAACGTTTGCTAAAATATTTGCAGAATAAATATAAATGCTTTAATTATAAAAAGTTTTACAGGATTCATATTTTTAAATATTATAAATTCTATTTCACGTTATACAGTTAACGCTTAAAATAACTCATAATTTTTGTAGTAGAACATATTAAATTATGGATTTATTATAAAGTTACAATTGAAAATCCAATAACTTACACTTATATATAAGTGTAACAATGTTTTTATTAAATTTTATTAAATAACATAAACTCTAATTTATTAGTAATTTCACGTTACGTCATTATATATTTAGACAATGATTTTTCTGTTATATTTGGAATTGCTATACGTACATGTAGATCATATAAGCCAGTTTCTGAAATGATAACAAGATAAACATCCTACTGTTTAGGATAAAAGCTAAGTGTCCATTATTATGTTTTATAATAACTCTTTAACTTAATAATAGTGATAGGAAATAAAGTATGAATTTAGTTTATGTTTAAATTCATTGTACAAAAGAAAACTTAAAAAGATAAAACTTTATTATCCCTTTAGTGCAAACTATCGTTGTTTGAATATTATATAAATACTTGTTTTTTTCATAAAATTTTTATTTTTTATCAAAACATAATATGTGGTTTCGAATTTATAACCTCGCCATAATTATAATAGTTGGTAAGTAATAATATTTTTAAGTGGTATTTGTTATAATGAACTTGGTATTGAATACGTCTTCTTCAAAAACTTTATTCTTCAGGTATAACATGCAATTCAACGCAAGCGAATCCGATGGTCGGTGTGAATATTCAAACCGTGGCTGATGGAGAGTTTACTTATACCGTATCCGTTAAGCGAATAACTATCACCGATGAACAAGAGGATGATCATTTATGTTCAGGAGTGCTTGTTTCGAAAAAGGACGTGCTAACTACCGCTCACATATTTAACGACCTATCTGTACGTGATATGGTAGTGCTCGTTGGTTCAAATGATTTAAGAAATAGTAAAAAAATATATCCGTATATGTCGTTAACGTTTGATAGATGGTCTCAGCTGTATAACCAACCCAATGAAACAAAAATGAACGACATCGCTATGATTAGGGTAAATCATATATTATAAATAAGATAATAATTATATGCTATTTAATTCCATTTAATTTATGCGTTTCCATTTAATAAAATGATTAGTTAAAATAAAATTATTTAGTTAACGAGATCAATATCGGATACAATTTTACCAGCAATGATATCAGAAAAGCCAGTTGCTACTTTATATGGGTTGCATGTTGTAATTGCAGCATGGGGTATGACGCAAGAAGGAAAAATTTCAAGATTTATGAGATCAGCCGTTTTGAAAGTTCTTTCCAATAGTTATTGCGAACACCGAATAAAGTTACTTCGTGGATTAGATGCTAGTATTCCTGAAAACATGATTTGCACTGTTGGATTACCTTATACAGTAATGACCAATGTAAGTCTGAAATCATACATAAAAAATATAATACAAAAAGATATTATATATTAAAAAATAGCTAAATGATAAATGGTATATTAATTTTCAAACGAAATAAGAAACTTGATTTAAAATATTTTTTTATAAATGTTATATGAAATATTATAATAAATAAATTATAAATGTTATATTAATAAATGTTATATGTTATATGAAATATTATATGCGAATTAAAGGATATAATAAGGGATCTAAGCTACGCAATGACGTTTTATTTATCTTATCTTAAGTAAGTTGTAACGGATTTTCAATTCAGTAGGCTATTCATTAATTTACAATAGATTTTACGAATCGAGATATATATATGTTCATTACTCACGAAATGTTGTTATAATAATCTTATTATACATAATTCATTTGCTCTTCTTTGCATGAACTGAAATAGAAAAAAGAAATACAAACGTATACGAAATATTGAATAGAAAATATTATTTATTTGGCATTATTGTCATTGTGAATTTTTATTCTTAGGTATGTGTGTTACGCAAGAAGTTTCTTAAATAGTTTGTTGTGCTCAGAACAGCAACAGACATTATATAAAATCATATTCAATTGATACATTCTCATTTAATGAGTCGGCCGATAAAAGATATTTAATTAATGAATTATTGTAATATTTGCTAAATGCCTTGTGTTATGATAGTATAACAATATTTTATGTAATTCATTCTTATTAATACATTGTTTTAGGGCGATAGCGGCGGAGGAGTATTTCATAATGGAAGATTAGTAGCGATTCACCAAGGAACATGTCTTTATCCTGATGAACCTTTAAATCCAAATAAAATAAACCTTCACGTTGCTGTGGAACCTTATATGAAGTTTATTGAACATTTTCAAACTATTCATTCACAAATGAATACGCTGATAAAATTATAAATCTGAAAAATGTATATAAATTTACAATTTATTTTAAAATTGTATTAAATATTAATTAATTAATTAATTAAGCAGTTGTTGATAAAGTAATAAAGATATTTATATTTTTTAAATTTCGGCTCTACATTCAATACCATCGTTTTTGTAAAATATACTTTTTCTTGTTGCTGCATAAATTTTCTATTAATATCTGCATTATTATTATTATTATTATACAGATTTAAGAGATATTTGTATGCGTTTGACAATATTACAGCACTTAATTAGCTAATGTTAAAATTTACTTTAAATTTTTTAAATTTTTTTATATAAATTAATAATAACGCAAGTTTTAATAATTTTGTTATTATAACATTTCGAAAAAGTTAAACAAACATTTTATTTTATATGATTATTTAATAAAATTCAAAAGAAAGGGAATTTCTGCGATACTAAGATTATAACTAAAAAATTGCAACATCAATTTTATCTTCTTGAATCCAATTTTTTTTATCGTCCAACAGCGTATGAGCTCTCTTTCACTCTTTCTCTATTTTACTCAATATATATTCGTCTTTGTTCATTACACCCCTCCCCCCACACAGATGAATAACAAAAAATGATATAGTATTCGATAAAATAAACGAGGTGAAGGCTATGAGTAGAAATATATTCATGAGATGCACACATATTCTAGTTTAGAATTTGGCGCGTGGAAGAGGAAAGTTAAAATGAGGGAGTCAGAGAGAGAGAGAGAGAGAGAGAGAGAGAGAGAGAGAGAGAGAGACTGAGAAAATATGAGAGGTGGACTTGAGGGTTAGTTTTTAAAGTAAAGATTCAGTTACACGGAATCATTAGGGTATACGCGTTTGTGAGTACATCTATAAATTTATGCCAAAAATTGAAATCATTTTTTAATATGCTTTATATGCTAATTTTTGTTTGATTACGTTTCGTTTACACAAGTAATATTATTAGTATAAGTCTTATATTAAATATTAATTTTTAAAAGTTTGTTAATTATTTTTATTTTAGCATGATACTATATCAGCCTAAAAAAATGCTCTGATCCAGATCGGAAATATAATATTAATATCACAATTTTTTTGTTTATTAATTCCTGTTTTATAATTTTCCCAATTAATTTCTATATAATGGAATAAATACTCTTTTACAGTAGTGTACTGAAATAATTTAAAATGATTACGTAGAGCTTTTATGAAAAAACAAAAATAACAGATTTTCAATAGCATATTTTTGGAAACATTAAAATTGTTCGTAAATAATTTTTTTTTTTTTTTTTTAATTATAATCAATAATATTGAAAAATAACTAAGGCTAGTTCATCGCGTAAAATTACAAATTTACAAGTTTTATTAAAAATATATTAATTGAAAATTAAGATCTGCGGGTAAAAGAAATGTATTAACTCATTAAAAAGTTAGCCAAATGTCGAAAATTGATGACCTGCTTAAATGTATTAATTGATTTTAAAATTTTTCAATAATTTCCTGCTCAAAACAATGTCTGTACAATAATATTTCTTATACTTAGAAGTTATTGAAGTAGAACTATGATATACATAATATATAATACCAAACATAATACCAAAGCAAAGTATATATGCTCTATTTGCTTACTTAAAAATTCCAGTAAATTCTCTTATCTAAATTTAGACATTGTTCTCAAAATGTTGTTAACGAAATAAATTTTTTACGGTAACAATTATTTTGCGCGTTTTTATAACGACGTATTAACTTATTATAACTACGATAAATAAGATTATTTTCGATAAGTAGCTCTAAAAACATTCTTTGTTAAAATAAATATTGATTAACGCACTACGAATAGACATTTTGGCTTCAATCATAAAATGTAATTTTAATTAAGTGAAGCGACAGCATTTTACATGCCGTATGAAATGATGTAATGACTGCAATAGGTCAATAACAATACAAATTCCGCAGTTAATTAATTATTATAAATGGCCAAATGAAGCTTATGAAATCATTCAATTTAGCGGAATAAAGACTTTAAAATAATGCCTCTTTCAAACGCTAATAGCTTTTCGATACCCTTTACGCATTCGAATAACATGCATTTTTGAAGCGCGTTAGCAGCCTTTGAATGAACGTCATCTCTTAAATACAATAAAGCATTAAAAAAGAAAAAAAGAAAAAATTGTTGATGAGGTTTTGCAAAGGACATTGATGGCTTTACAAAATAGCGTGAAATACGCGACTCGTACTTACTACGCGTGCATTCATCGCTCATTGAATTCGAAAGCGCCGTCGAGGCTGAAATACCCACACAACAAATGTTTGGCGAGTCGCACTCGATAGATAGACAGAGCTTTTCAACTTTCGAATAAATACAAATAAGCCCTTCATTCCTCGCCTCGATTCCTTTCCATACCTTTTCCATACCCTTTCATCCCGTTTCATACCGTTTCACATCGATTATTTGTTTGACAGTTTTAAACTGATTGCTGCTGTTGCTGCTGCTGCTGTTACTTCAAATTTATAGACGTAAAGTTTATTTATTTGCATTTATGTTCCTCTCAATCATACGTTCGACGTATCTTCTTCGTCATCTATTTTAATTTTCATTAAATTGAATGATTTGTTGTGTAACTGCTTCATTGTTTTTAGATATTCATTTAATGAGCACAATTAAATTAACATTTTTCTCGCAATGTCAAGCTCTTCTACTGGTGAAACTTAAAATTTATTAATTTTAATAAATTTAATTTTTATTACGGCACTTTGTATTGCACGAAAAGTGCATAAACTACTCTTTAAATTTTAAAGTAAATAGATGTAATTTTATAAATATGTATCTTAATCAGAAATGTATTAATATTCTTGTAATAATCCATACTACTCTGAATTTGATAGATATTATCTTTGATTTAAAAATACAAGAATAAAAAAAAAAAAATCAAGACTCATAATGTCTACTAAAAATGTCAATAAATTTATGTCATTTATTTGATGTAGATGATAGCAGATATATTTTGGGCCTTTTTATCAGAAAACAAATTTTAACAATGGACTTTTATAATAATATTAAGGAATGATAAGAACTTTGTAAGGATAAGAAATTTCAAATATGCTTTTTTTTTTAAAAATCGATTTTTATTTGGCCTATCGACGTAACTTCTTCATTCGAAAACGTTGATTAGCTTATACTTTATAAAAATACGTATTTCCTTAAGTACATAAATTATTCTATACTACGAGCACAGGCGATTATATTTAGTCTCCTGCAAACGTTGCAATTTTTCTAACTTTTTTAATTGGCTCTTAGTAATTTCCTTTCCTGAAGCGTCATGCGTTGGTAAACCCTAAAACCAAATGCATTTAGAATAATGTTACAGTGATGCCTCTTTTTATATGACATTGATGAGAATGAGTGAATTGGCGAATGAGGATCTTTGTCAGAGTAATGAAGGACAACAATAAGCTCTTTTGCATTTACCGATTCATCGAACAATGAGTACTTGTCTGTCATATGTAAGAACATCTCCTTGGGGGGTATTCTGAATTGCGCTTCCTTCTCTTGGGCAGCAGCAGCCGCAGCCGCTATTTTCTTTTCCTTTTCAGCGAGTCGCTCGGCTTCTCGTTGCTTCTTTTGTTCCCGCTCTCTCAAAAGCTCACTTTTGTCGACGAGTTTCACGCGCCTGGAGCCTCCCACGTCTTCTAAGCGCACCCCTGCGGCTGGAAGCACCTCGTCCCGAAGACGATCGCACTCTTTTAATATATCCGTAGCACCAAGTGTCCGCGCATGTCCTCGCACTTGCTCACGAAAGTCTGCTAAGATGTTTAGGTATGGTATTATCGTCTCGTCAGCCTGTAAGAACAATACATGATTGTGATAATAATAATAATAATAAGTATTATTATTATTACACTAATTAATATTAATACAATAATTTATTATTTAAAGAATATTTAATGTCGTATTATAACGATATTAAAATAACACGCATCACGGTTTCTTATAACTTCCTATAGATTTACAAGCTTTATTTTATAAATCATAAATAATATTATAAATAAAAAATATACTTTTGTTTTTCGGATGATTTTAAGATAACTTATAATATCTTACATTTGCATTCTCTGACTTGCTGTCAAGTGGAAAGCCGAGAGCATCGTTAGAAGAAATTGCCCCAAATATGGTAAATATTTTTGTTATATAAACTCCTATGTCTTTAAGTAAAGAGACATTGGGACTTTGACGATTTTTCAAATAAATATTGCAATTTGTTATTAGATCCCTTATTTCGTCAAGGACCGTCTTTGTATCAATGTTGTCTGTAAAAATTTGTTCGTTTTTTTTTGTCATTTATATGATTCCTTTAAAATTTCAATAAAAATTGAAATCGTATAAATTATATTTAACAGATTCCATCATTAATCTTCTTGATGAAAAAAAATTAAAATGTTAACTATTTTATTCATAAAGTATCGTTGATAAACTTACCGCATAAAGCATTATGAACTTCATCTTTGGTAGAGCAAAATTTATTATTTAAGTCAATTTCAAAATTGCTCCACTTCTGAAAAGTCGCGCTTATGGTAGCATTAGCGTCAACATTTCTTAAAATACACTTGAGATTCAAAAAAAATTCATTCAACACCTTTTCGTATTGTACGGCCATGTGCATGGTTGCCTCACTGTAATCTAAGGTATCCTTCCAAGAATGCAGTAAAAATGCTAGCCTTAAATGCCTAGCACTATTCTTCTTCAAAGCTTCCTTAATTGTAATGAAGTTTTTAAGAGATTTTGACATTTTACATCCTGTGATAGTTAGATGTCCCGCATGCAGGAAGTATCTAACCCAACTATTATTATCAAAATATGCTTCTGCTTGAGCCAGTTCATTGTCGTGATGGGGAAATTTAAGATCTACACCTCCAGTATGAATGTCAAGACTGTCACCACAAATTTCAGATGCCATAACAGAGCACTCGATATGCCAACCAGGTCTGCCTTTACCCCAAGGTGATTCCCACCATGGCTCTCCTGCTTTCGAATTCTTCCATAGAGCAAAATCAGTTGGTGAACGCTTTTCAGATAATTTGTCAACTGATATACTTAAGTCACCTTTAAAGTCAATTTTTTATTTAAGATAAAGTTGAAACTATAAATATACCATAAATACTATTTTATTAACTTATAAAATACATTTTTTACCAATATCAATTACTTTAATTAATTAGGTAATTACAAATTATGATAAATTACATTTAAATTTTCTTAATATCTTTTTATAATTTCATTATATCGTTATTTTATTATATATAAATTCAGATTAAATTTTCGATCTTTTTAGACAGAATATGTAATTTTTTTCAAACAATACAATTTTTCTAAATTTTTATAAGTTATTTAATTTACAATCATTAATAATACCAATAAATAATCGAATTATTTAGAAATATATTATTTTATACCTTCGCCTTCGTTCAATGATGATGTATCGCCATAAGCTTCTGGTATTAATTTAGCATAAAAATGATTATCGCGTTTATCAAATGCTTGAACGTCAAAATATACAGAACCATTATTTTCATATGCAAAACCATTCTGTATAATTTTCTCTATAAAAGTAATAATTTCTGGAACATACTCACTTACCCTTGTAAGAACATTAGGTCTCAAGATCTACAATTAACAATTTTCATAAAAAATAAAACAATTTACATAAAAATTTTTAATATCTTCAAGTATAATATTTATATGAAAATATTTTATATATTTGGATTATATTAATTTGTATAAATATGTTATAAAATTTTATTAATATTTCCTAAATACTAATGCTTACATTTAAGGTATCCATATCATAATGGAAATCATTTTCCCAGTGTTGAGATAATTTGCTAAATATGGATTGTTCTGAAATTGTTTCGCCATCCTTCTTGTCGAGCCAATCAGAAAGTGGATCCTTCGACTCAATTAATAATATCTAGACAAGAAAGTAAGAAATAAATATTTTTATAATTATTTTAACTGATATTGCTATGATATTATTTATGTAAATATTACTTCTAAAAGTGCTTTAATCACTTCTTGGTTATTAGATTTTATAGCAACTTCAAGTTTTTCAATAGAATTTTTCATCTGAATTAACATTTTATCAAACATTTTTTTCTTATCAAGATCTGTCGTATTTTGTATTCTCTCATCAAACATCTTTATGATACCTTTAAAATCATTTAATACTTTATCAAAGTTATAATTTTGTTTAATATAATTGTCATATAGATGATTTTGCCTAGCACGTTTAATAATTTTGTCATCAATATCTGTGATGTTCATAACATAAACAACATCGTATTTGAAATAATTTGATAATACTCTTCTTAAAATGTCAAATGAAATGAATGACCTGAATGATATTATAATATTTATTAAGAAAGTAACAATAAAGCCTATAATTGACATATAAAAATATTTTATAAAATATATTGTACATATGAATAATAGCTTATAATATAAAATTAAAACAATACAGCGGTATTATTCATTTTTACATTAAATGTGTTTGTAATAATATTACCGTGCATGACCCATATGTGATGCATCATATACAGTTGGCCCACAACTGTACCACATAACTTTATTTTTATACTTAGGGATAAATTCTTCTTTTTGCCTAGTCAAACTATTATAAAGCTTTAATGTAGATCCCTTTTTACATTCTCCAGGGCTCCATGAGGGTTGCATTCGTTTAGACATTTTTCTGTATTTAAAATTATTAAATACAATGAAAAAAATTAAAAACAAGAAACTTCCTATTTAGAATTCAATAACTAAATTTATATTTTATTAAATTATTTATAATTATATTTTATTAAAATTAAAAATGATATGCAATGCATACCTTATTTATAAATTTAAATAGGTTATGATTACAAAGTAGTTTTTAATCATATAATAAATATAAAATGTAATAATAAATTTCAATTGTAATTAGAGGATTACAAATAAATATAACCAATTATACGGTCATTATACTATATGTAGATAATACTACTATATTTAAAAGGAACTGTAAATATTCTATCAGGTGATATAATAAGGTACAGAGTAATCTGACAGCACAGTGATATTAAAAAATTCATAGTCAGATTTAGGTCATGAAAATATGTAAGAATTTATGGAAGAAAGATAAATTTTCTGGAAACTCTGTTAGAAATAATAATTTGAGCGTATTGACCTTTTTTCATGATTAATATTATTGACGGTACTGCGTGTCGTAATAAATTATCAAGCCATTATGAAATTTGGAATTGAATGATTTTTAATATTAAAGAGAAGATTATTGGTTCTTAAAGAAGTTTCATTTGCTTTTTAAAATTAATCAGCGTTAAAAATGTACTCTTCTTTAATAAGCTAGAAACAATAAATGTAGACGTTCTTGTTGAATTTTCAATTGAACCGCAACAGTATCCTAAATTAATTCATACCAAAGGTTTTATGAATAAAAATCATTTTCTTTTGGTAATATTTTTTCGAAAAATAAATATTCTATATACATTTCAAGTTTTTTTTTTTAAAATCATGTCCTCATTGTTTTAGCACATAAATCTTATCAGCAATAATAGTCGAATCGTGTTAAATTATCTATGCGATATTGAGAATTCAATGCGAGGTTGGAATTCTCATTGAGTTTTTCTCCTAATAAATTCTAAACTAATAGGATACACATAATTTGAATTTTTATATAATATACGAAGACAAGCTATAGCGTCTCGTAAAACGCGATCCTTTAGAAAAAAATTATAACAAATTATAACAAATGCGTTTTTTCTAATAGAAAATATAGCGAAAAATGTAAATAAGATTTAAATTGTCATCGCTTCAATTCATTGCGCACATAGTAATTATCAATAAATTATTATTATCAAGTTATTCCATATGATAAAGCGAATTAGCTTTTTTCCTACATATTTATACCGATTAGAATTGAGTTATATATTTCTCATAAATTATTACTAATACCCAAAACATAATTAATAATTAACTAATATAAATAAGTTTTATTGAAAATTTATTTTATTATAATATCACACTTCTTTTCAATTAGATAATATATCTCTATGACAATTTTTCTTTTACCAATATTGTGATTAACACATGCTCGATACGCACTAAAATCAATATAGATTCATTTAATGCGATTAATTTTAGTGAACTTTATTTTAATTTTTTTTTTAACAATTACCATTAAAGTTACGATACATAATTGATAAAGACATTTAGTTGTAAAATTTCTCAAAAATTTAAAACTGCTAGTAATGTTCAACAAAAATTAATCCTATAATTTTTTAAAATATTAATTTAATTATTTGTACAATTATTTTTAAATAAATTAAAATAAAAAGATAAATTAAGATAATTTAAGATAAAAATCTTAATATTAAAAAGAATTTTAGAGTAATCTAGATATAAGTAATGATGTGAATTTATTAGACAAATTAATGCATAATGTTGTTTGAATTAAATTGAAATCAATTTCTAATATTAACATTTTTTGATGAAAAAAAGTCAAAAGAAATTTTTATATTTTACTTGTGAGCTTATCTTCATATTATTAAAATTATAAAAATTTTTTTAGTCACAACTAAATATTTAAAAATATTTATCATAGAAATAATTACATATCATAAAATCAATAGATGTAAAATTAAACGAATGATGTATTTTTAGTTTAAAAAGTATTTATTTTAATTTTTTAAATTTTAGTTATTAATAAAATCTAACGTTCTATCTAAATTTCTATTTACATCTTATCTATTCGTTAAAATTGTTACTCTATTATTTTGTTTCGAAATATCAAGTACTTATCATACAATTGTTTCTTATAACTGTATGACGTTAGCAAGTAGGCTTTATATTGAAATTGTACTATGGACATACTTTTTGATCTAAACGTGATCAATAGACTCGAGAAATGATAAATGTAATACGAATATTTAATTTATATAATTTTCATTAATTTTCATTAGCTTTATTTTCTAGTTATCGTTTAACTCCATACGGCTATTACAGATTTAAATAACTACTTATTCTATGTTGATAAATAAATATATTTTGATTTCATCGTGTTTTTTTAAGTACTTTATAAAGTTTTTGAAATATTTGAGATTAAATTTTCAAATTGTGTAATCTATTGTAAATCTTTCAATGAATATAAATGCCGGATTGATTCAAATTAATATAGATTAAAATATTGTACTTAAAAATAACTTAATTTAAATAATATTTCCTAGTTACAATTCAGGTACAGAGTTTTAAAACAAAAAAAATAAATTAAACACTAGAATTACAAAAAAACGGAGATATATTTATTTTGAAAATTTATAGCCTCATGTATAAACTTGTTTTGTTCATTTTCATTAAGGCAATGTTTGTTTTTATAAAAATGGAATTTTTTATATAAATTGTTTACATTAAGTAAAATATATGTATTAAATTTTTTTTAGCAAATTATATGAATCCAATCACATTAATTTTTTTAGTATACTTATTTTCAAATCAATTAAAAATTATTTATTAGTAACAAAATGTATCAATTAACAATTTATAGGTTTTTTTATCATTCGAGTAATCTAATAATATATCCATTGGTATATTATTCATAAATAGTATTATCCATAAATAATTGAAGATCATTCGCAGTTTATATTATTCCTACAGAAATCTTGACTTATGCTTCTATAAAATAAAAGTTATTTATAAAAAGAAAGTCATGATTTACATTTCTTACTAACAACTTCTACTATATACTAAAGACGTTCTAATAATTCTATGTATATATATGTGTGTATTAAAATCAATCAAATGTTAAAAATATTTTGAACATTTAATTGACTATACACCTACTTGTTTATTTGTACTAGAAAATAATTATATTGTTTTATATGAATATTTTATGTAATTTACAAGAATTAATCATAAAGTAAAAAACTGCTTTACACATAAATAGTCAAGAGTTCGGCATTAATAATTCTTTACTTGCTAATTAATTACAAATTTAAAGGATAATTTGATTCACACTGTATTCATCAAATTTTGATTTTGATTAGAATAACATTTTAATGAGCTTCAATTATTTGTACATTATTCATATTTTTATCTTTTTTTTTCTTTTTTTTTTGATACAAATAAAATATAAAAAGCTTGCTTCACAAAAAGATCTCACTTAAAACATTATTTAGAGGTAGATAAACCTAATTAAATTCGATTTAATGTTCAATGTAAGCCAATGTCAACGATTATTGTATTTATATATAATATAAATGCTGATGTTTGCAATATATATTGAATTTTTTTAAACATAGATTGGGTTGATGAATTTTATAAATTATGAATTATAATTTATAAACGAAAGTCACATCAGTATTAAGCACATTATTAAAGGCGCTATGAAACTTTTTTTTTTACTATTTTGAAATTGGTAAATTTATTTTACATGTGACATTGTTCACACTATAACATAGTCTTCGTAATAAGAAAATATATTTAAATTATAATTATATTTGAATCTTCCTAAAATAGTTCATTAACTAACGTTTTTTCTCGTACATTCGTGTATTTTTCAAATTCATTGAGGATGCACAGAATTCATTTTTTCATCTTAACTTTTTTCTTTTCGGATCAAAATAATTAAGGAATAAATCGCTAGAACCAAATGGTAATATATCTATGTACAAGAATACACTATACAATCCACAAAAAATTAAATATATTATAATATAATTGTCAACTTGTAATGCAAGTTTATATTAAAAAGATCTGTCTATGATTGCAATTCGATGTAAGATCTAAATTAAAAGTTTAAAATCATTGACTGTTATGATTCCTTCATAGCATGGTCTAGTAAGCAAAAATAATTGAGTTTTTATACAGATTGGTATTATTCAATATAAAAAGTATCAACAGAAGACAGTCACGTTATTTAATATATGCATGTATACACATGTACGAACATCGACTTGTACAAACTAGTATGTGCATAGGACAGAAACACACAACACGCATACTCACGCATTCATGCATTCTCGCATATGTGGACAGACATGTATTTAACATATATATATATATATATATACATATGTATGTGTGCATATTTGTCCTTGTAATAAAATAGTGAGGACTGAATAAAAATAAATTAATTTATCGATTTCTTCGCAATGTCTATACTATAAGGTTTTGTATGGACGTGAAAATCACGCGATAAAAACTAAAAAGTAAGTGTGTGTTATGAAATTATCAAGGATTTTGAACTATTTGTATCGCATGCTGCAACGCATCGGCGACATCTTCGTAAACAGGTACACCTTCGCGCGTCGCCATGTCTGATAAATATATTCTACCTCTATTGTAGTCTTTTGTTGCTTGTTCGGTCAACTGAAATTATTAAAATTTTATTCATTACCATTAGATCCATAAATTATCCTTTATTTGTGGCTTTAAATGATATATGACTAATTAGTTCATAAAATCTTATACGTTTACTAGAAATATATATTTTAAAGACAACTTTGTAGATGCGAGACCGACGAAATCATACGTTAATTCACAAAATTTAAATTCATTTCGTATTTCAATTTTTTTTTTTTTTTGTTAATTTAATAATTAATTATGATTACCTTTTCGCCAGACATGGATAATCCGTCAGGGAGCGCTTGAACACAGAGGACGAGTTTAACGCGCAATCCGATCAAATGTGCAGCGAGAGCCATTAATGCAATACCACGCGAATGATGCGGGATAACTAACATTATTAGTCGTGAATTTTTCATGCGCTGCAACTCCAAGGGTAATACTCGAGCATTATACTCATTTGTACTTGATCGATGAAGTGTTAAGCCCAAAGACCTGAAAATTAGGAAATATGAATTTAAATTTTTATAATGATTTTTAAGTATCTTTATTTTTAATCGAAAAGTTAAGCTGATAATTTTAAGTATACATATTATATAGATATTTTTCTAACGCTTAATTTAATTTAGACTTTTAATTATATTGTAATAATGAATGAAAATTATTCAAATTTAATGCACTTAGTTTTTTTTTTTTTTTCAGCGTTTCATTGAAAGCATTACTCATGGAGTTAGTTATAAGTAATAAAGTAATCAACTTAATAACTTCACATAAATTTATACATGCACATGCGGAGCAATAAAGTTGAATAGCGTGATGAACTAGAATATAAATCTACTCAATTATATTCATCTGTTTTATAATTATAATCTTATTGCTCAATTTTATTACAGCATAATTTAAATTAACACGTAGAAATTATTAATCTATTTAAATTAAAAATAAAGCTTGTATAGCACAGTTTATAAGAATTAATGTACTATATTGCGCAAACGCATAATTTTCATGAATAATTACCGAGGATAAATTATGAAACGGTTAAAAAATATTTAAATAATTTTACATGAATAATTTACGCTTACTTGGTCTATAAATTATTTTCAAACGCATTATATATTGAGTATTATAAAATGTTTGAAAGATGTAAGAATTTCATTGTTCATTTTTAGATATGTATAAACAATTACACTGATTTTAATAAGCACATGCTTAACTTACTCAATTAATGGTATCGCTGATGATTCTAACCAAATCAAATCTTTATCGACCACACCTATATAAAGATCCTTTTTCTCAGAATCTAATATTATAGAGTTATTGGTCCGATCTGTAATGATGTTTAGTATTTAACAAGCGATTAAATAAAATTTGTATTTTTATTATTGTATTGTTTTTTTTTATTTTAACAATATATATATATATATTTTTTTTTCTTTCTGCGTATGTATTTTAATAATATAAGAAATAATAATCAAAGTAGCATTTAAAAATTGCCATTGTAAATTATACGTAGTTATACCAATGAATTTACGATAAATAACAATTTTAGATTTATATTAGAAGACTGGATGGTGCAAGAATTCAACTATAAATAACAAAGTTGTAAATTAAACATTTAAGAAATGCACATTATATTACACTAGTAACACGTATATAATTATTTGAATTATCAAGACTTTCGTTTATTTTTGGAATTAAAAAGTTTTCGGAAAGCTCTGCGGGAAAATATCATATGTGAAATTGAAAATATCTTACTGTCACAGGCGATTCCATTATTTTTTAATCGTCGCGACCATTCGTTAGTTATAACGCAGAATTGTTCAAAGTTGACCCGCTGCTCCCTTGCATCGCCATGAATCGATAGTTTCTCTATCAATAACTTTTCATGTGCATCTGGAATGAATCGAAATACAATTACTCCTATGGTAACGCATTGTATTCTCAGCAGTTTAAAATTTTATTCCTTGATTCTTGTTACGAAAGCTTTAATCGATACGACGATTCGAATTGAGTAAATAATAAATATTAAATTTCTTGCATTAGATCATTGATGATAAAATGAATCTTTTTCAAAGCAATGAAAAATCTCTTGTATTATTTTATTTACAATATTCTTGTCATGCATTACTAATACATACGTTTCATTAAATTACGTTAATTGGTTATTTTAAAGTTGTAAGAATTATCTTATATAAATTGATTCTGATTGATAAAAATTAGCAATCGTATTAATGAAAAATCAAGAGCGAAAAATAATTATTAATTCCAAATTGAGTAAAAAATACTTCTTATTAAATTAAATTAGTAATTTATGATATCAACGTAACAATTTTCAATTAATAAGCAATCGCTTATCATATAAAGTACGTATAAAATAACATTTAAGTGCTACAAATTAAATTAACATTATTATATAAGTCATAGCATATCTATGAATATTAATCCTTTTAATGATTTTAATAATGGCTCTGTGAATAATAAAATTACACATTTACTATTTAATTCGATTATATTTACTCCATATTATTACGCTCTAGTATTAACTTTGGTGTATTTTCGATTTACTATGCTTTAAGAAATAACGTTTAATTTGTAAAAATGAAAATGATAATTAATACAGAAAATTCCTGACTACTTGAATCATCTTTAAAAATAATTTACGTAAGAATAGAAATAACAGTTTACCAGATTTATTTACAACATTGCGCAGGTCCGAAACCGGTATGCTGCATTTCCCATTATTTTGTAGTATCATTAAAGCCTAAAAATATTTTTAATACATTTGTATAAAAAGAACAGGTAAGCGGCACATGTATGAGAATATAATTTTAAAAAAATCTTATCAAGTAAACTCACCTCGGCTAAACTTATCGATCCCGTATTATTGGTATCCAGAGATTTGAATGCTTCCCTCAACTTTCTAAAAATTATATATAATACGTTTATATTTTATGTTGAAAAATTTCAGTGATATTCGAAAGTGTGCATCAGGGCATATACGTACGTGATATCGGTTCCATTTTGACCGAATGAGATTCTAAATGGCCTGATTCCATCCTCACTATGCAAATCTTGAACTTTCGTTGTATTACGCAGAATCTTTGGACGAATAAAATCTTATTTGTATATTTATTTAAAAACAAAACATTATTCAAAACATTATTATTTTATAAGGTGTAACGTATAAGAATAGTCGTAAGTTCGACAAAAGGTGAAGGTTCAACATTAGGGTATACTATTAATTGAAATTTGAATAAAAAAATTATGTAAATTCAATTCCTACGTGGACGATGTCTGCATCGAATTCACACTTTCACCTGTCTTTTTTTTTTCTTAATACGAAGATAATATTGTATAAGAAATGCTTTTTAATAAATATTCAAAAATCTGAAAAAATATTTGCATATATTGATTTTATGGTATAACTGTCGTAATATACAACCACGTTGAAAGTACTTAATTTATGTCCTTGCATTTAGAATTATGCAACGTAAAATGTATTTTAAAAATACCTTTTCATTTTTATCAATAAAATAGAAATATTGCTAATATAGTTTCTTAGTAGAGCTATTACTGATGTACTTGTGAAAAAAATTGTTTTTTAATCTTAACTAACGATAATTGGTTTTTATTAACGCAAATTATATGCGTAAAGTATACGGCTAATAAAATAAATTCAGCTTACTATACGCAAACAAATTTTTATTATAATCTCTTTTAATATAACATTCGACTTTATAATTTTTACTTCGGATCTTTACATTTAAATAAACTATAGAATGCTTTTTTACTCATTAGAATACATAGTCAATTACTTCTTTTATATTTTTAAAATTATAAACAATTTTTTTTTTTTATAAATTAACTAGAAAATATATAAAATACGAGCAATTCACCTTGGACGTACAATTGAGCGCAGCCGTTATACTCTCAAAAATTGGTATCCTTCGCCTTTCCAAAAGGTACTGTAGGACCAATAATCCATTCATCAGTTCATAATATTCCCTGAAAAGTGTTAGATAGGAAGAAAATTAAATTTAAATTCTTTTTTAAATGTGTTGAAACATCATAATCCATATGCGTTTGTTTATGTTAAATAATAATAAATAAAAATAATCAACAAATAGGTGTAAGATACCGATAAATAATCGATTATTTAAATATTTAAAATAGAATGTTACCTACTGTATATATTATATTACATTATTGTACTTATATTATATATTACTGTATATATAAAATTATATTATAAATATATTATTGCTTCAATAAAGTATTCAAATTTCTGAGTAATACTGAACATATTATATAAATATTTAGTTTGTTACTTTTTGAAATGACTAAATCAATGGTTAGTCTTTTAAAGTAAATTTACATCTACTAGATATTCAATTTTATATTTGATGAATAATATAATACCGATATAGTTGTTTATAAATATTTTGGATAAGTTTTACGAATCTATTAATGTTCAGAACTAATCTTTTAAAGATACGCAATAGACTGAAACAGTTGTAATTTGTATAAGCAAAAGAATTCGTGATGAATAATAGTATAGAGCTATTGTTAATAATTTCTAATACGTTCTGTTTAAAGAACGTAGAATGTTTAAAACTATACGTACACGAGAAAACGGCGCGTTCTAAATCTAACGAATGTCAAACATTCTAGATAGAGTGCAATTAAAGAGTGTGAAGTATTTGTCAGAATAATAATTATAACAATTGGATTAAGTCCACTAAACGTTAAAAAAAAAAAAAAAAAAAAAAAAAAAAAAAAAAAAAAAAAAAAGACGTTACATTATTACAGGACAAATAACAAGACAAGACATCAATTAATTGTCATTGTGTTGACACAATAACACTTAATAACTATATAAAAAAAAAAAAAAACGTAGATAAAATAAGCGTAGAACTAGCGGAGCACAAAGTTTAAGCACAGAACGGATAGAGTACCAATGCTTAATTCCCTAATCGAGCGAGAACAGCTTGGCAATTACTTATCGAATGGGCGACAAGGACAGCGTTATCAGCCGTCCTCCCGAACGAGCAACTAGCGCGTTATCGGCCCGTGAGTAAGGATCCGGATGCTTATATTTTGTCAATACAATCAAAGTTCAACTTGTACGGCTAAACAATGTGACCTACTGATTGGAGACGACTTCGCCGAGGATCGATTGGCCTTGTCTGTAAGGATGTATGACGACAATTAGAGATTCCCGGCGTGTGCTCGCCAATTCGGCTGCCTCGATGATACCCGCGCAGTTGCGCGTCCGGTCGTCTATGACGAAGAGCAGCACCCGGGCCGTCTCCTTGGCCTCGTATTCCTGGTCGATCAGCTCCGGGCTCCAGTGGGATACTTGCTGCGCAATAAAAAGAATTCTTGTGCTATCCGTGATATCGCAAGCTCGCACGGGAAGATTCTCGTTGAATTCTCTCTCTCTCTCTCGCTCTCTCAGTAGATCACGCGTTGTTATAAAGATTTATTGGTTTGTATGGACGTTAATAACAATTTTTAATAAAATACAATATAAGTTGCAAGCGACTACGAAAGTCAATTTTATTAACAGGTGGGGGAGAAAGAAGTATCGCACGACATTTCTCTAATCGTATAGACACCTTAGTGTAATCCATATTTCTTTAACGTTAGAAATTAAATATGATGAATCGTCTCGGATATTGTACTTATTATTTTATATGTTTATCGTTTTGCTTAAGTATAATAAAAGCTAAACTCAATTTAGAATGTTTTACATTATTAAATACAAAAGCATCTTTAATCAATTGCTTTTTTTTCTTAAATACATACACGTGCCATTTAATTCACAATTGATTCGTTCAATACGTAAACGTTCAAAATACAACCAAAGTATTATTTAAGCGAATTAATTTGATATATTTTTATATCATTTTCGACATTTAAGCAATAGAATAGAAATTATTCAGAATTGAGTTAATTATTTTCAATAATTTTCAATAAATTATTTGGCACCTTTTCCATATACGTATAATTACACATACGTATACATGAAAATACAAATTTACTGATACTTATAAGAGTTGCTGGCTTGCAGTTCTATTCTAAACGTAAGTATGTATTCTTATAATATTGATAAAAACTGGAGCAAAGTACAATTTCAGAGAAAACGCGAAGAAATAAGACTGAAGCGTGGAAGTAGTATCACAAGTACAATGAGACAGTACGTATACTGTCGAAACGCGTTTAATTTTTAATTACAAGACGATTTTAATACGTGCAACTAAAAATATCGTTTTATATTTTTAAAGGAAATAATTTATAAGTAGAATGTTTTGCTTTAATATACTAATGGATTCAATAAAATTCTATCGATTCTAACCTCATGATATATTAGCGGTAAAACTTGCTTACTTAGTGACCGATGAATTTTTATACATATATTACAAACAACTCAACATAAATATTTTTTATGTCTATTAAATCATGTTTTTGAAAATATTAATAGCCGTAAAATTCCAATGGGCGTCCAATATATAAACTATATGAATATTTATATTAAATTTTTTATTAGAGTAAATTTAGTTTATTCGTAGTAAACTTCTATTTTAATTCAGCATCATTAAATAATATATATTTTTGTAAGTCGCTGAATTTTCTGTATTGAGCGAATCCATCACTTTTATAAAAGATGTCTAATAAAAATAAAACTCACTCACAGGATTATAATAGGTGATGCCAAGGCTCTGGAGCGTCGGAATAGCGATGTCCGTCCTCCAGGTTGTAGGATTACACGATCCGCCCAGGAACACTTCATATGCCATTCTTTCTGGTAGGCCATGGTCAAGATAAAGAGAGAAAAAACGTTTCTATTAAAAAAGGCAAGAAAAAAGGCGTATTTTAAGCCTGTCGGCATTTCACGCACACGCTTTACATTTGACATTGCCATATTAAATGCCTAGTAACGTACTTGAGGTAGCCTTGCTAGTATCCTTTCCATCACAATGTAAAGAGCAAGAGGTGCTCATAGGAACAGACACGCTAGAAAGAGAACAAAAAAAAGACACGAATCAAAAATAGTTCTTTGCCAAATAGAGGTTAGTAAATTAGGAAAACTAGAATAAGTTAATGAAAATAATCTATTTACAAAAAACAGAAGACAAAAAACGAAAAACAATTGTGGTTAATACAATATTATTGTGAAATTTATTGATTTACGAGAACATTATGTCAAAATTATTAAAAATTACGTAAATTAAATTAAGTATTAATACTTTCGACGTTCGCATTATTTGACTTCAGTGAAAGGAATTTAAAAAGAATTATTTTTTATTTCTTATCATAAATTATTACTTAAAAGCGAAGAAATAAATTTGAAACTTTAAAAGAATATTTGAGTTTTATTATACGCCGATGATGTAAACTTCAAACAAATCAATTGACTTTAGTAACGAGTACTAATAAGATATTCACGCCACTTAATATTGACAATTTTATGTCATCTCGAATTATATTATATAGGTTATAATTAACCAGAATTTATTGAATTTTTTATTTTGGATGTGAAAGCATTTGTAAAGAAAGGTAACGATACTGAAAATAGAAAGCTAAAATATTATATAATTAACATTTTTTATCGTACTTTCATATTTATTTTTTTTATTTTTTTATTTTTTATGTAAAATTTAAAATTTTTTAAATATTTTCAAAAATACAAAAAGTTTGTGTATTTTTTTAAAAATATAAATTCATATTATTTAAATTAAATTTTTATTCTTAAGCTTTTTACAAACAATAAGTAAAATTTCCTTCGTATATAGTAAGCATTATAATGTGTACGTAAGCCACTCCACTCCGTTATTATATAATATTAATTATATAATCTGGACTTTTTTGTGTTAATAAAAATATAAATAATTAATATTTCATGTATATTTGTGACAATCTCTAAAATATATAATAAAAATTTTACTATACATATTTTTTAATCAATTGTGCATTATCTGTAAGAAAAATGTACTCTCTTACTCGAACTTACTTGTAAATTTAATTGATTATTAAATAAATTAATAATATCATTTAAACATAATATATTAACAATTAGAAATAATAATAAGTAATAATTATATTAATATATTAAGATCATTATTTAAAATTTTTAATGTTTGTTTATATAAGTTAAAATATACGATGGTTATATTTATACACATAATTATGAAAGTCATGCAATTGTTTAATAATTAAAAATCAGGATTTGATATTGTTCATATAGATGAAAATTTAAAAAACAAACTAACAGGCTATATAATAAGCTGAGTCAAAGTAATACTCTTAAGTAATTAAGGCTCATAAGAACGCCTGAGAGACATAAATGAATGTAACGTACTTTCGTATATCAAATCCTTTTACAGGTATATAAAACAATCCACGCTTGAACATGGTTAAGATACACTTCGTTCATGTTTGATGCACTGACACTCCTCGCCTGTAACAGAGAGCACGAAAAACTCTGCTCAAATGAGTGAGCACATTTATCTGTGTCTGAGCTGTCATTGCTGATTAAAGGTAGCAAGGAAAGGTCGGATTAGCCGCCTGCAGGCCACTTTTTACAGGATCTAAATTAAATATTTATTGCGAAAAAGGGAATTTTTTAACATTATGAATCTACGTATTCGTAAATTTTTAAAGTTCGGTTATTCTGTCTCCCAACAACTGCGTCCATTACCCACAAGTCATGTAGGTAAACCTCAGAATCTGAGATAATTGCTATTTTAAGTGTGGCACTCAAGTTTCTTTTTTTGTGAAAATGATTTTTTGTACGTCATACATGTTGAAACCTAAGCTTTTAAGAATATTTTGAGCCCTGAGTCATGTAAAAATTCCTAAAATTAACTAAGCCAGCGCAATTGAAAGGAAAAATTTGTAATTTATTTCTATATATTGACATTTAGGAGATTTTTTGTACAAATTTCTATGGGTTATATAAAACAATATCAGTACAATCCATAGACAATCGCTTCTTAATATTTAAATTATAAGTAACTTTTAAAAGTAAAACGTTTAAAAGTATAAAAATAAAAATTTTATACTCTATTTACTAATTTTTATTTTAAAAAAATAAAAAATCAATAATGGATTATCGACGTTTTCGAAAATTTGAAAATGTTTAAATTCAATGAATATACTATGAGCTTTAAACTAAATAGTACTTTCTCGTTATGAGTAATGCCAGTTAATTATAGCCATACTTTTTTTCTTTTTTTAAAAAATATACAGTTTTTTTTGATACTATGTAAAACTTGAAACGTATTACTACAGTTTTATTAAATGTTTTAATTTTGTCTTAAAACAACATTAATTTCAATAGGTTTACTTTTAAAAAATCAAATAATTTTTGTTTAAAAAGATTAATTTAAATCGTTTAATGTATTAGTTAATTTTTATTTTTATAAATAGATTGATGTACTCAATTTTCTACATTATTATTATTGTATTATAAAATAAATTTTACTGATACCAAATTGTTTATTAGAGATAAATACATTTAAATAAAAAGTAATTATTGTTACGTATCTGGTCTAAAGTAAATCAGTCTTATATTTTCTTAGTTTAAAAAATTTCATTATATTTATCGTACAAATTTTAAATGAGTTTAATATCAATTTCCACCTGTAAACATTAATTAAAATGTCACTGGCGACAAAGTTTGGAAAAACATATGCTCTGACATTTCGAAAGGCAGTGAAGCAGCTGTAAATTAATTACTTTGATTTTATATATTGCCAAGTTAACTCTTATAATGTATTCTTAGATATTTTTCCTTTGGATTTAGAATATATAATTTTAGAAACATCTTGATTCGATCTTTTAATTCAATTTCATAAATTTATTATTCGTAATAACATCGTTCTTATTAAAATTGCATTACGTCTTTTTTATACATTTTTTTTATATAATAATTAAAGAAAACCATATATTTTTATACATTAATTCAAATATATATT
This sequence comes from Ceratosolen fusciceps, assembly GCA_018883505.1. Classification (NCBI taxonomy): domain Eukaryota; kingdom Metazoa; phylum Arthropoda; class Insecta; order Hymenoptera; family Agaonidae; genus Ceratosolen; species Ceratosolen fusciceps. The sequence continues at coordinate 6,380,660 of RCIC01000005.1, forward strand.
ATAAGATAATTTAGATTGTTGAATAATTTATAAAAGCAAATGTTTAATTAGATGAACGTACTTATATACAAATATACATTTTATAGTAATATCTCGATTAAATAAAATGAAATAGTAATAATTTTAGCTATTTTTAATAAATTATTAAGTAATTGCAATGGTAATAATAGAACCATTTCAAAACGATATGTAATTATTTTCAAAAGCTTGATTATTTTTAATTTATCATTTTCAAAACGCTTAAGTATAAATAAATTGCCCCAAATGTGCGGGGTTTAATTAAGCGATCTTATATAAATCAAAAGAGCGTAACAAAAGTTTGTGTTTCAATTAAGATATATATTTGTCTAAATTTGTATGAACAAATTGCCACTTTTATTCTTCAATAGTATTGTATACAATTAATGCTCAATACAAAGGCAATATCGCATTGAGAATCAATTAAGAACCTGAACCAACAATATGAGTTGATCAAAAAATAAAATAAACAGACACATTTCTTTCATTCGGTTCGCTTTATATGTGTCACTCCATTAATAATCGCAATTCAAAGAATATTTTGATTGGAGAAAAGATTCAAATTTATTACTTTTTTATCATTTAGAAATATACTAATTTATAAATGTATTAAATAATTTAAAAAAAAAAGAAAAAAAATGTAAATCAATTTGAATACAGAATATATAATTACTTCCTGCATAATTTTACATGAACGATAGTTTATTATTATTTGAAAGCTTATGACTGATTAACGCCCCTTAGACTAAGAAATTGCGAATGACTAATAAATTTAGTGTTGCTTCTGCTTGCTTTTACAAATGTACATTTATTTGTATTAGTATAGAATATTTATAAATATTGTATATTAATTTTATTTATTCTATAGATCTATGTACATGATTAATTATGTAATCATTTTATATTTTCATATGCTTATGTATTAAAAATTAATCTGTAGTACCGTTATTTTGTTTTTGTCCACATAATATACGTAGCACGCATACATAAATTGTTTGCTAATTACGTATAATTGTTTTTTTCTTAGTTACTGATAAAAATAATATAAAGTTCTTTTCTGTAAGAACTTATATACGTAATGGGACTGAATGAACAGTTGTAAGTTGAACTCAAAACTTCACAGTAAAATAAAATAAGTTGATTTAGTAATAAGACCGACAAATTCTTTAAATAGTTGAAAGAATACAATAATAACATATAATGTAGAATGCAAAATATGACTTGATGATTTCTATATCCTTGATAAAAAGATTTTATAGAATATTTACAAACATTTTAACCAATTAGTACACTTTATGATTATAATTCTGTAAACGTAAGCGTGGACGCAAAATAATTTACAATTAATTTCGAAACAATAACGTTAACCAGAAAAACTATAGTATACTACATACTATACTATAGTTTAAAAATACATGGGAACTCACCCCTGCTTATACAAACATGCAAGCTCGTTAACAAATATTAAGAACTCCTTCAACATTGTGCTGGTTTCTTTGTTAATCTGCAGTGAAGATTCCGTGAGATGCGGCATTTCAAAAGGCCACTGTCCGTCACAATGACACAATATTTCGTCCACCTAAATAAATACATTACATTAATAACCTCAAGAGATAAATCATACAGCATATAAGAATAAATTATATAACATATAAAATATAAATACCCTATGATTTTTTTTTTTTTTTTTTTTTTTTTTTTTTTTTTTTTATAAATCTTAATTATTTTTTAACCTCATGAAAACTTCGTATAACTTATGTGTAATAGAGAAGCCTAATTCGTAAGAAAAGATTATTTTAATCCGTGAAACATTCTATTAACAATAGTGCCACTAAATAATATTCATAAGTCTTTCGTTTAGCTTGGGTTTTATTAAAAATATTAAGCAAAATGCCTTTAAAAATAAAAAATCAAATATAAACTGCATTAATAATCATAATAATAACGGTATTATATTAAGCAACTATGAATGATCACGCACTGTATTAATAAGTATTTGCGAAATACAATTAAATTTTCAGCGGCTATCAATGCCATATAAAATAAATATGTATATGTATAAATATGTGTGAAGAATGTCAATATTACAATTGCGATCGTATGTTTAACGATGAAGTAGTATAACAGTGAAGGATATGATTTAAACGACATTGTTCAGAGAAATACTCGATAAAACGTATTATCAAGTTTCATAGTGTTATTATTACTGAAAAATTATCGCCTACGTCTATTAAATTACTTTCTCTACTCTAAATTTTGAATTAAGAAAATAAGTTTTAAATGTGAGACGGCCTTTATTTTGATGATGCGGTACACAACATTGTAGCTAATAGTCAGCATACATTTATATTGGGTTCTTCAAAACAATTATTCTACTATCAATCACTAAAAAAATTCTTCATTATTATTATTGAGAAATCAAAATCAGAATAATTTTAATTAACGTATGCTATACATAGTCATTAAATTAAATTATTAGGTATAAATACTTATAACGATGTACAGCGGACTACAGCTTTGAATTTATTATCATAACTGCGAAATATTTTCATGTATAATTTAGATATCACGAAGTAATTTAAATTACCTAAAAAAAAGCTCCGACTAAATATACTTAATAGCAATGTTATTTAAACGCAACGAAGAAATTGATTAAAAAAAGCAATTGTAATAACAAGGTTTGTTAGGAATTTATTAAAATTAAATCTGACAGTCTACTTTTAAAAATAAAAATCATCTGAAGTATTCGGAGTATCTTGTTCGAATGAAAATCATTCATATTAAATAAAAATTTAATTATTTAATTTTAATTATTCAACATTTTTATATTCGATCGCATATGCCTCACAGTATCATAAAGTACAACATGTTGGTAAATAAAGCAGAATAATAATGAAGTATAGTATTTACGCAATACATCTAATATTCTCATTTCGATTTTATACTGTTTAATGTGAAGTAAAATAAAGATGAAATTTTTTATTTCAAGAACATGATTGCCATAATGAATATAAATTATATAAATTACATTTCATCTGATTTTATTATTAAATTATTTAAATTAAATCGTAATATATATATGTGATTTATTTTTTATTAGAACAAAAACTTTATTAGTCAAATAGTTACTAAATTACTTATAACAATGAAAAATATATAAAACTGAAATTAGTATTATAATAATATTTATAAAATTAATATATCGATATGTCATTTATGATTTTATAACTGTAATTAACGTAAGAACTACGAAAGAAACTCGTTCACAAAAACAAATATAGAAGCCCTTGACATAAAAAGTCTAAACTGTTGGTTTTAAATAATATCAGAACAAGAAATTATCTTTTTCAATTAAAGTTTCATATAAAAATGTAAAAATTATTTCACTAATATTTTATATAATATTTTTATGCAAAAATGTAAAAATAATATAATTAAATGAACAAAACTATTTATATTCAGAAGCTTTTTCATAATATTAATAAAAATATACCTTATTACTCAAAAATGTAATTTAAATTCAAATAAAGATTAATAATATCTGTAACATGAACAGACAATATTTTAAAAAATTAATGAAAAAAAAAATTGTAAACTGTTTCAGAAAGAAACCTAAAAATAAAATAAGTATTATATTTATAAGTGTATGTAAACTCTCAAATTAATTTAAAGTCAGACAGATTATTTAAATATAATTGAAAGACACATAAAAGTTTGTGTAAAAAGAAGAAACTGACTGTTTCATTTATTAGAAGTTGATGATGTATTTTAAACAGTACTATAATAATAGGAAAAATATAATTATAATATGGTTGAAACTTTTGTATAATATACATGGTGTATATTAAATACAATCATCGAGCTCGCTGATATGATGGTTTTATTTGGTAAACCTAGTTTAAATACTTGAACACTATCCAGTCTAGTAATTCTCATAACTCATCATGATTTAAAAAAGATATTATATAGAGCAAATAAGAAACAGCTAATAAATAAAAAAATTATACAAACTTTATTCTTATCATGAAGTTATAACAGTCATATGAAAAATAAAGAGTATTAAAATCTGTGTAATCAAACATTTGACTGAAGGTGTCAGATTCATTATATTTTCATTAATCGTTAGATGTACTGGTTTAGAATAATTCATTATATAAAAAAATTGAAAACAAATTTTTGTTGTTTTATACAAAATATATTATTTCTGAAATATTTTTGTATACGTAATACATAAAGTTTAGATCAAATGATAGTAATAAATGAAGTGCATGTCTAAGTGAGAAAAGTTTTTTTATCAAATATAAGGAAGTAGAATTTTTTATGTGACCAAATAACTTTTGTGTAAGAAATCTCATAATGAATGAATTTGTAGGAAAAGTTTAAAAAATAATTTCAATGTAATATTTGCACCAGAAGCTCCTTCTTGAAAATTCTTTAAAACAAATATTGATGAATGCTAATTAAAAAGCAATATAACTGCAATGATAAGCATGAAAATAAATATAAGCTACAAAAACAAGTTCAAGTACCAAATCCCACTAACAAAGGCTGTCCTTCCAAAAACAGAGAACTAAACTTATTCAGTCGTTTTTCTACAACTGTGAGTGACAACCAGTTTCACCATGATAATTATCTTCCAGAAAATGATGCATCAAGGCCCACAGGATATCTAAGAATGCCAGTGTCTCCTTCCTCACCAGCTCTCACCACCACCACCACCACCGCCACCGCAACCGCCACCGCCACCGCCACCATCACCACGACCACCACCATCTACTACGAATACAACATTTTATCCTTCGTTATTTCCCTCGCGCCCTCTTTCTTCCTATACTTCTATCTTTCTCCGTTCCAAAGCTGAAAAAGAGAGAACAGTGGTCTGCGAGACAGCCTCGCGTACTCCTGCTATTGCTCATACTTATTTATACACCGTTATATTTAAAATGAGAGAAAGAGCGCGCGTCGCCGCTTCGGTGCTTTCAGTAAGAGTTGTATACTTCTCGGGGAACACATACGTATCGTCGATGACGACAATGACAGCGGGGACGATCGAACGGAAAGTGCATTTTACGCACGCAGGCTTTATATTTATTTATTTATTTATTTTGTTTTTTCTTAAAATCGTACTCGTGTGTTTGCCGAGAACGTACAAGTCGGGAATCAGAGATGTACGCGATACAGTATAAAACACCGAACGAATGTTTTTCAAGCGCTTTATTAGTGTCCCCTCCAATATCAGTGATCACCCCCCCCCTCACCCCCTCACGATCGCGCTCGCTCGCACTCGCTCACACACACGCTCTGTCTGTCTGTCTCACTCTCTCTCTCTCTCTCTCTCTCTCTCTCTCTCTGCCTCTCTCTGCCTCTGTGCCCTCGCCGATGACCGATACTAATTTTCCATACAGGCGTTATAATAATAGGGCAGGGAGTTTCTTCTGATGGGTTTTAGAACGAACACACTTCATATGAAAGATGAAAATCTCTTATCAGAGCGAGCGTTTGCGTTTTGACGCCCGTTTTTTCTCTTGGTTTCTATTTGTTGACGATAAATAACGCAGCCATTAGAGATTGATATGTGTTCGCGTATGTACGGGCGAATGATTTTCCGACGTGAATTCATTAGCGAGAGACGTGAGAGTTTGAAAATGAACATATCAGACGAGAACGAACGTAACCTTTATGCCCGATTTCGCCATGCCTCCACCTCCACCTCCTCCTCCTCCTCCTCCTTCGTCGCTGCTTCATATCGTCATTTTTTTTTATTATTTTTTTTTTCCCTTTACTTGTTTCATTAAAATTAGGTCGTCGCTATTTGCTTCTAATTCTGATATCAAGTAGGTGTAGGAGAGTGAAGTAAGTTGTTGCACATAAAATTATATAAGTATGATTGTATAATTTTCAAAGCCGCTACTACATATATTTCAATTCCCAACGTGCACATTCATTTATTAGACATAAATATATCGTATTATGAAAAAGTAATGCTCGTCGAAGCGGGTTTTCTCGTGTAAACGTTTCTCTCTCTCTCTCTCTCTCTCTCTCTCTCTCTCTCTCTCTCTACACGAAAACCATTCTACATCATCTAAAGGCGAATTGACTATTCAAGAAGATAATTGCTAGAATAGTTTTTACGAATTTTGGAAACGACAGCCTATAACTCTATTAATAATAAAGTCTGTTGAAGTATGGAGAGGGCTTATTTTTAGAATTCCCTTTCGAACCCTGACGGGGATTAGAAGTGTATGTAGGTGAAAAAGTGTCGGCAGAGTAGCAGCGAGCTGCGAGCTACTTTGAACTTGTATCACTAATGATATCCAATGGCGTTAATACAGGTAAATAAAGAGACTCGAGGGAGGATCGCTGCTCAGGTGATTGATGTTACGCCGCCTTACATAGTCGAGCCGAAGATGAATAATTTAAGGAGAAACTGCCGTCGCGGCAGCCGGCCACCAACTAATTTCCCCTCTGTTAACTGTTAACCTGCCTGCCTGCCTGCCCATTTATAGAATATGTAGAAGAGGACAACTCCTGTTGTATCCTAACCTAATAAGCGCATTTCTCTACGATTTGGAAAATAAAGCCTACGCGCGCTGCCTAGTTGAGCGTAGCAGCTTCGCAAAAGGACAGAACGTGGCCCCGAAGCCAGCTGAGGCAGTCGACGAAAGCAGGCTCTTTTAAAAGTAACGACGCGACTCGGGCTATCCTATTGACATACTATCTGATTCGTGTATGGATTAGTTATAGACGAAAGCCCTAGAGGATACCTAACCTTTCTCCCGAACAGTATCGGTGAATAGTTAGGAGGTCGACGTACGAGCGACCGATAGAAGCAGCAACGATATATAAATAAATAATGAAAAGGTTACTACTCGCCTACTTGAGCGTCGTTGTGGCTCTTCCTTCCTCGGGCTCTGCAGCCAAGGTAGCAAAGATTGGCTATGAACGACCAGCCGCGAAATCAATGGACGCGCAACGCGCACCAAGTGTAAGGAAGGGAAGGAAAGTGACAGTACGCCGATAGAAGAGGGATACCGCGGTGGAGGAGAGCGGGGAGACTGCGGGCAATCGTAACGTGAGGGTAGGAGAGAGGAAGGGAGAGAGAGAGAGAGAGAGAGAGTGAGAGAGGCAGAGCGCGTTACAGTTAGTGTAGTGTTGGGCTTAGGTCGGCTCGTACAAAAGCTCCCCCGTTGGCGGGCGGTTGGCTCACTGCTGCTGCTGCTACTGCTACTGCTGCTGCTGAATTTTCCTTCTGCTAGGCGGCCGATCGGGAGTCGCGGCACCGTCATAAACAACAAAGTCTGGACTGGCGTGCATTTTCCACCAGGTCCGCTGTGGCCCGCGTCCACGGCCCTTCGATCCCACTCTCGAGCATTATACCTCCCCTAACGGGGACGGGGCTCGCGCGCGCACACAGTTCCCGGATTACGCGCCAGGACTGTCGACCGCGGTGTCGCGCGCGTCCGACTGCGCTTTCTTTAACGTGCGGCGCGAGGATGTGTGTGGAGCACTGGCGCGGACGGCGCTCGCGAGACCTCCGCAATGCGGGGGTAATGACGTAAACCTCCAACAATGAGACGTGATGTCACACTGACCGATCTCTCTCTCTCTCTCTCTCTCTCTCTCTCTCTCTCTCTCACTCACTCACTCACTCACTCGCAGGCGCGCTATCTTATTCCAATAGTATTAGCGAGCGGCGAGTGCCCGCCCCGAGCTGAGCTCTCTACCCTCTTACTACCGGTGAGAGAGCGTCCACGTTCACGGCTCTTGGGCTCCTAGGCTACATACAGCTCCTTAATGTCCACCAACCCTCCCCCGCTTTACTCGCACCACGATCTTACCGAACTATTCTGCTCGTATATCTTTATCGGCCAGCCTCCTCCTGCTTCCTTTCCTCCCTCTACGTATCGCGTATCTCATTAATTGCCACTCGCGTTCTCTTACTTGCTCTCTTACTTTCTTCGCGTCGACTCAAGCGTACTTATCTTATAATGTATTACCGAATGCTAACAAGATTTATTTACGCTCTTGCGTTGTCCACGAACGAGCAGTCAAGATTCCTTGACCTACTATATAAGCACCCCCGTCCAAGAGACAAGAGACAACGACCACGAGGGTGATGATATTACATATTACTCATACGTTTAACCGACAGCTGACCATTTTTTTTCTTTTTCTTCTTCTTCTTCTTCTTTTTTCCCTTCCTTTTTAAATTTACTCAATTACGATTGTTTGCTAAAGGCTTAGCTGGCGTCCAACGACTCGACAACTATCATTTTTATTCTTCCTTTTCCCCCCCATAAATTTCATTCAATAAAAGCCAATCATAACCAGATTAGAGCACATCAGTTTTCATAAAATAAACATCTCCCTTCCATTACTTAGCATATCTTTAATTAACATTAGTCGGACTCTTCTTATCTCTTTCTTTTCTCCATATCATTTTCGCTCTTACCACTTAAATGTACATAAATGCGCCAACTATTCATGCAGTATTAAAAATACTGATTAATTTATAAGGCACAAAAGTCCTACGATTAATTTGTATTAATGTCATTACTTATTACAGATATTACATTTTATTTCTCAATTATATTCGATAATTAGATTATTAAATGACAATTATACCAGAATTAATTATACGCAATGGTTTAAAGTTAAAAAATTTAATTTAAGTCTTAACTTGTACTCTCGATGATAGACTTTTCTATCATTTTAATTTTAATATTTATTATCTTATTCCAAATATTATTAATTGCATCAATGTTAGTTTTAATTTTATTATCTTAGGTAGTCATAAATATAAATACAATTTCTTAATGTTCTTATATAATTTCATGTTTTATTGATTTTTCCTATCGCTCTTATTGTGAAAAATAAAAGACATTGTTTCACAGTAGTTTCTGCCTAAATCTCAAATATGTGTATGTGCATTCCGATAAATATTCTTATCAATATTAGATAATAATTTTGAGTTACTACATCACATTTTATTTTACTTACTTAAGAGATATATATAAAAAAAAAATGTAATAATTAAATTGCCGCCGTTAAAGGGAGTAATTATCGATTAGTATCAAGGATTGTAATTCTAATATCTAGAACAATAATTATAATATAAACTATTAATGTAAATTATTTATTATCGTTATTATCGCCATCACGGAAATTATCGATATTATCATAATGATATAATTGAAACTGAAAAATCTAAAAGTTTAACTTTTCAGTCAGTCATTAATACTATTTTTGTCTTATTTCGCATAAAATTTGTTCAACAATCATGTTAATTATTTAATTATTGATTCAATACGACTTTTATCATTCAAATGGATTTATTAGCAATTAGCTTTTAAAGTTTTTGTATATAGCTTGACGATTTTTAATTGAATACCTGAAGAAAATTATTGTACACGTTATTGTATTTAATAGGCAATAATCCTTGGAAGTATTCTTATATAGTCACGAGATTAACAAACATTAGTATATTGTCGATATTTATTTAATATGGAACTTGTAATAAATGAGATAAAGTAACAAAAATACTATAAAATAAAAATAAACTTTTATTTCATTTGCGAATAATTATAATTTATTTCGTATTAATCTAATCTAATAATTTAAAAGCTTATGTCTTTTCAATTTTATTTTATTTTTATAGAAAAAAGCCACGAAATTCAATCAAGTATTTCAATACTTCGCTAAACACATTAATACTTTAGTTTATTTAGTAATGTTTTTAAAATTTAATCAATTGCTTATGGCAGCTTTTATTTTGCAATATCATTTTATTTTTCCAATTAATCTATGCATTACATTTCTTGCTTTCAATACAAATTATATTAGAATATTTTAAATTATTTACTTAAATATTACATTATTTACTGTATTATTTCAACCGCAAATTGAAACACGTGTAATTAATAAGATAATTGTATTAAAATAAGTATATTTACTGATTCCACATACTCAGTATTATTAAGTCTTTTAACATTGAAAATGATGTTTTAATAAGTATGTTAAATATTTTCTCTATATTATTACTATATTTAATGATGATAATACGAAAATTTTAAAACTAACTTTGTTTTACTTTAAAAAAAAAAAAAAAGAAAAAAAAACTGATATAAAAATACGTGTATGATTAAAATTGAAAGCGCTTATTTAAATGAAAAAAATGAATATATTTAAATGCGAACTTTTTATTATGTATATATTATTAATATTACTGAGCTTTTGATGTAGGTCAATAAACATTTTTCGTTATATATTGGTAAAAAAAAATATTTATATCTGCCAGTTACTTTTCATAAAAAAACAACGATATGCTTTGCGTTTTTAATTATCTAATTGATTGAATCACAATGTAAGTAGAATATTTATTGAAAGCTATTAATATAATTATTAATGATCAAAGTGTATAAGCGCTTTACTTCTTCATCAGTATATCCTGAATCAATATTTTGTTTGCTCTTATGGTGATTGTTTAGCATAACCTTAACCAGTCATGTTCACTTTTTCATCGTATTTCTACTACGTACGCCTATGCTTATCAATATACACGGATCTTTGGTTACATGAATTATATATATATATATATGAGTGTGTGTACACGTACATATACACTCGCGAAAAAAAGAGGATGATTCCGAGTTGAATCCTATTAATTTATCGATCGAAATAGTCAATCTTTGTGCTGCTTATTTATTTATCGGATGACTTCGACAAAAGTAAAATACGTAATTGTGTAGAAATTACTTGACGGATATCGCTTGCGATAAAAATGATTTTTGTTCGATGAGAGAATCAGTATTCTTAGCTATCGAACGAGTAATAGATTATATTTCAATCAGTCTGATTATATTTAAAGGGCAAGCTTAATTATACGCTGTTCGTTTAATTACGTTCCAAAAATAAGAGCGTGCAAAATGTTATTATCCAGCACTTTGTTCTATAAGCACTTTTGTACTTTATATTTACATAAATTCTAGAATCACGTATTAATTCTTTCTCGTACCGCAATTACGTGAAAGAATGGTAAGATTTTAATTATTTTAGTGACTTTTATATACCTTTAGATTAAAAGTTATATTTAAAAAAAAAAATTTAATAATTTTCGTAATTATTAATATTTTTAAAAATTATTAAAATAAAATAAAGTAATTATAATATCATTTTAAATATATAGTTCTAAAGATATTTATTTGGCAAAACCACAGAGGAAAAATTATTTTTTTAAATGTTTTTCGGTTTTAATTATATATTAATTTATTGTAAAGAAAATATTTTATAATAAATTACTTAATAAATGATAAAATGTTTTTTATATATTATATTATTTTATATGTATAAATATATTATTTTTAGTAAAAATCATACAAATTCATATTTGAAGATAATTTTATTGAATAATTAAATTCACTTCCTTCATAAATTATATATATAATAATAAATATATATTTGAGATTAAGAAATAAATAATATTTTGTAACTTTATTTATCGTTGGAATGTAAAAAATGCGTATCGAAAATATTAACATTGCTATGAACTATTTGTTGTTGTGTTAAATTTTTATCTAATTATAAAGACTAACAATTGTATGAATTAATTCGTCATTTTAAAATTGTCTCATTACTTAATGCACTCAATGAATAAAGAATGATAATTTTTAAAAATACAATTATTTGTTCGAAAAAGAATTTCATTGTATTGTATAGTCTCTTATAAGGTCATATTATATCACAAACTATTTCGACCAATGACTTCATTTTAATATGATAATCTTTGTAAATTATTTCACCCCCTTCAATTTTCAAATAATGTAAAGAATATTTAAGCTGTGTAAGAATCTATTTGGAACGGGCGATACAAGACATGAATATTATATTTTACGTATTATTTCGCCCCATGTGGTTTGATGTTCACAATTAATTGCAATGTAAACATATATTTATTTACATTCATAAAAACATAATTCAATTTTTTTAAATATAAAGAGAATAAGATTTCATAAGTATTAAAAATAAGTATTTTTAGTTACTTTTAATTGAAAATGCTTTGATCTAAATATTTTATGAAATTATCCATATAAGCTTCATGATACAAGTTTTTTTACTAATAATATCTTTGTTTTGGCAAAAATAATTTAGGTTCGATTGTTATTCGTAGGAAAATATTATTGATTTCCTTAGAATAACAATTAAATTATATATCACTGATATTTATGGATATGAAAGGAAACTTTGTCTGTTATTAGACAAATTTTTTATAACTGTCTTATCGATGAATGTATTGATATTTTTAAGATTGTTTAAAAATTAAATTATTCGAAGTTTTTTAATTATTCTATTATATTAAGAGATTAATAAAATTAATTAAGATTGTTGAATGTCATGTAGAACAATAATAAAATGTACTTATAATGTTATTTTTTACAAATATTTTACTTTGTTATTTGTAATTATGAATGTTTTACAAGAAAAATTATTTCCGAAACGTCGATATTTTATTTTATTATATCGTTTAAAACTATATTTAGTTCTAATAATTATTTAATATTTTAAAATTCTGTTATAATAGCACTTAAATTAAATTATTATCACCAATGAAATTGTAATGTTTTATGATTCCATTTATTAATATATTAATACATTATATTCATTAATGCTAAAACAAAGATTAAATCAAAATGTATTATAAATTAAAAGATCATAAAAAACGTCATTGTAAGGATGGAAAAAATGTGAGTAAACTATAATATATCATTATTCAAACTTTACTCAGCAATTATGAAACTAAATCTTCTTTCTTTGATTATCTGTCTGTCTGTCTGTCTGTCTGTCTGTCTGTCTGTCTGTCTCTCTCTCTCTCTCTCTCTCTCTCTTATTCCAAATCTTAGAATACATACACGTGACAAATTCTATGACAACTAACATACTTGCTGGTTAACAAATTGTCTTGTAGCTTTTAACATTTTTGCATTTTTCGCACAAGAACAGTATTTTCAAACTTTTTATAAGATTATAAACGCTCACGTAGGTGAATTTGATCAGTGTACGAAGTCTGATGTATGCTTTGAGTTATAATTGATGATGACGTGATTATAGGACAAAAACTTTTCTATAAAGGTTTTTAATAGTTATAAATAATAATGTAAATGATGATATTACTACCGATAATTTATAACGAACCATTATGAATCCAGAATTAAAACATTTTAATTATTAAATTTAATATAAATGAAAATGAGAATTATTTTAATTTCCGATTAAGAAAATATTTAATTTAAATATTCGTGATAAATGTAATTGCTACTACTTAATTTTATGAAACTACTGCTGCAGTTTTTGTTTCTCTTACGTAACTGTTAGGAAAATCGATTAATTTAAATATGACATCATGTTTCAGGTAGCATTGTAATTCAAATCTTTGATAACTATGCTTAAATTTATTGTGTCTACGCGCGTATTAAATCTTGAAATATGAAATTACAATTTTTGAATGAAGTATAAGATACACTTTGAAGTAAAGAATTTCTAGAACATTAAATAGCAAAATTTTAACAATGGCATTTACATATATTGAAAGACATTTTAAAGTATGGAAATTTTTACATAAATATATGTTTAGGTAAGAATTTACTATAACTATTGAATCGAAATTATTTTCTAATGAGATTATTATTGTTATTACTCTTATTATTAATATTCAGAAATTATTAATTTAAACCAAATCCATGAGTTAAACCAATGCATCCAGTTCATTTTTGCCTCACTGCCCAATTATTACAAAGTATTGATAAATATACACCGTAGAATAATAAATGTGAATATTTACGTTGATAAATTTAAACAAGTAAAAGGTTGAATATAGCATCAGCAGACATACGAACACGTTCTTATAAACAAATATGTATGTACATACAGCCACTCTTAATGAATATTTATATTTAAGTAATCAAATTTTAAAATGAAATGATATTTATAGATATTTATTTATAAATTCTTAGCATAAACGTAATTTGTATTATCTTGGTGTCTATTAAGTAAATAATTCACAGGCCAATTTCTTTAATGCTTTAAGTCTAAAATCAGTTTTAATAAAATAATTATACAACTTTCTTATTTATAATACAATAATAATATTATTATATTCCGATATTATAATCTATAATAATACTTAGAATTAAAATTCAAATTTGAAAAAGTATTTTTATTTTTTTTTTAATCAGTTATAAATATTTTTTTTTATAAAAGGTAATGTATGTATGAATAATAGCATGTAATAGTAAGTTCATATTTTATAAGTAACAGTATCGACCATTTTTATATGTATTCGTAGAAGTAAATTGATTTGGCTACAAAACATTTAACGTTACACAATTTTATGTAATATTTTTAAGCAGCTTGGAAATATTAAAGATGGTCAATATTTCTATTCTTAATTAACTTTTATACTCAACAATTATAATATAAATAAAAGAATATGTTTAATTTTAATTATATATAACATTTATACAGAAATAATATATTTTAATAATAAAATTTATATTTGCAACATTATGATTTAATATTCATATATGATGTTTTTTTTCTGTATTATTATGTGCTGACAATATGACAAATAAATAAAGTTACCACTTTTCTAATTGAGTCCAATTATATTAAAGTGGATAATTTAAAACGACTGTCATCTAGAATTAAATCTCATTGAATTGCAATTTATTTCATTCCTGCGATTAATAAATTCGATTCAGTCGCTATAACAAAAAGGTATTAATAATTCATTTTTTCTTTTAATATTATGCTGATTGCAATTATTTTGTCTAGGTAAAGTAATTCTTAAAATTAATATATCAGTACATGACTCGTTTATGCATTTCTGTTTTAAAAGACAGTCGGTACTCATTTTTATTTATATTATTATTTCTCGAGAAGCTTAAAAACTGCTTGTGGTTGCGTTTCTCGTACGCTGATGTAGATTATTTAGATAATACTGTTTTTTTTCTTCTAAGTATTAAGAGAAAAATTTAGTAACGAAGACAAAACCGCGATAATTAAACACCATGAAATAATGAAGAAAAGAGTTATAAGAATATTGACTCTTAAAACATTATTTCGAGACTTCGTATGATTAATATACTTGAAGCTTTACTGTTTACTTAATTTAATTTACATAACTATTTCGGGACATAAAATTTGACAAAAAAGAATGCATTCCTATTCTCACTTTTATTGCTATTTTTAATTTAATTTGATTAAAGTTGTGAAATAATTATTGTTTCAATTATTTCTTTTATTTTATTAATTATGTTTTATTTATTTATTTTTTATTTTAATATATATATGGTAAACATTTAAAACATTGATATATGATTATTAGAAACATTGTAAAATTAATCATAGATCTGCGCCTTTGACGCGTCGGTAGAATAAAACGTAGTGTGTGACAGCTCCCTAAAAGATGACGTGATTCGTAATAAAAATTCATAGAGATTACAATCAGTTTTACTACTTCGCTTAGAATAGAATTGTTTTTTCTCTTCCCAATTTCCTCAGCTACTGCAAATTTCATGGTTACATTTACGTAAATCTCTATCTTACGAAGATTTTGCAATGCCAATCATATATGCTATTCTTGTTAATAAGTATATAAAAATTATTGTTCTTTTTGTTTATTTTTGCCAAAAACGTTACCTTAAAAATAGTAATAATAAATTCCGTATGCAACAGACAAGAGCTGTTAGTCAAATAAGAAATATGAGGTAAAGATAAGAGTGTTTGTTTATAATATTATATACGTACAATAAGATATTTAAAAAGAAGAAGAAGAAGAAGAAGAAGAAGAAGAAGAAGAAGAAGAAGAAGAAGACGATGCATCTGAATAATATTCTTAGTTAAAAATATATTAAATAAAATAATTTTAGATATTTTTTCAGAATTCATATCGTAAGTATTGCATAATTACGATAAAAAAACCATTCTATTTTACATTAACTTTTTCGTAGATTATGAAGAATTTCTGCTAGCTTAATGTGATTTTATATATTTAGTTTCTGAATTATATAAATATTCATATCCTTTTTTATAAGAAGACACTGTTCCAAAATCGAAACAAAGAATTTCATTAGATAGAGTGTTTATGTTTTTTTTCTTTTTCTTTTTTTATTTTATAAGGAAAATAGCTCCGTATATGCTATGGTTTTAATGAATTATTGTATAGATCGTATAAGATGATAAAGGAAGAGCATAAAGCGAGTGTCGGTGACTTCGTTAATAAATAATATTATTCTTGATAGTCATTTCCTTTGTTTGTATGAATATAAAAAAATTTTACCAATAAATATTGAATTTGTGTATAACTTCCTTATACTGTAACGGAAGAGTTTTGAATATGAATTGTAGCAGTGGCGAGTAATATATCGAGTGGTATATACGGAATGCTTATTGTCACGTGAACTGTTTGTAAAGCATGCGAGTATAAAAAATGACATAAAATTTTCTATCGCTGCCCAAGTTCGCTATGAAAAAGTATGATTGTATATTTAAAAACAGATGTATATAAAGTGCTTTTTCGGGAAGCGTATCGTATTGCAAGTGCACAAAGTGAACGCAATTGTCAAGCTCTTACGCACATATGTATATATATATATATATATATATATATATATGTATGTATGTATGTATTATATACGTACGTATTGATTGATTGACCGATTGGCGTATGAGTAATTTAAGTAGGAAAATAAACAGATGTCGGGTG
Organism: Ceratosolen fusciceps; assembly: GCA_018883505.1. Taxonomy (NCBI): domain Eukaryota; kingdom Metazoa; phylum Arthropoda; class Insecta; order Hymenoptera; family Agaonidae; genus Ceratosolen; species Ceratosolen fusciceps. The sequence goes on from RCIC01000005.1 coordinate 6,397,437, forward strand.
CTTGGATGCAATAGAGCTTTGTGTCGAGAACGGCGCAAAAAGGCAAATTGAGCGATACATCAGGCGGCGCTCATCTAAAATGACAAAGTCTCAGTTACGGGGATAATAGAAGGCGCGCTTCTTAAAAGCCATTCCTAAATTGAATTATGCGCTTTATAGCTCGCGCTAAACGTACGAGGCATTCCCGGCATCCGCTCTCGCCGGCCGGAGTATTGAAACGTCGGCCTAACAGGGACAGGGATAAGCGCGCAAACGACGACCGCCCGGGACAATAGCGAGATAATAATTGTTGCCTTGTCCTTACGCTCGAGTGTCGAGCCGGTCGCTCACTCGCGCTCCGCCCACGGTTTCATGACCTTACAACAAACAGCAATAGCGGATGTGTATCGGCCGTTTATGGCACCGACGTCATAGCCGGATCCTCCCGAGCTGCTACGCGCGCACGTATGGCCCACCCCCGCTCGCTATCACGCTCTCGCTCGCTCTCTCTCTCTCTCTCTCGCTCGCTCGCTCCGTTATTTATTTATTTATTTTGCTAAAAAGCTTGAATCAGCTGGGCACCTCGTCTCGTGAAACCTTACACCGCTCATCTCGTCGACGCTCGCGTCTCTCTGTCTGCCTGTGTAAGTACGCGGCCGTCGGCACCGCTGCAATTCTATTCGAAGCGCGCGACCAGACGATACGCGCACTCTCTTCTCATATTTAAATATATGTGCGTTCATGCGCGTGCGTGCGTGCGTGCGTATACACGTGTTTGGAGCATGAAATCACGACCGAAAATCGCATTTGACACGTACGGGGGGCGTACGAGGGGCGTACGAGGGGAGAAGCGTCGATAGGCCATCGATACTTTGATTCCCCGGCATTATCCGATGTTAATGGAGATGCGCGCGTGGGCAATCGATAGATTTTCCTGGCTTTGTGTTCCCGCATAGGGAATCGCGAATTTCCTAGTATGCTTTTTCATTCCCTCGTCCCTCCCTCGTCACTCCCTCTTCTCTCCCTAGTTTATCCTTTGTATTTAATCTGTTGTGATTCGATTAATTAAGTACAATTCCTCAGGCTTACGATCTCTTTATGCGCACTTGTATTATTAATGCGAACGTATGCTTTGCTTTCCTACTTTATTATTTGCTAAACGTTACGCTATACATAGAGATAGCAATGGCTTGGTGATTTATAGTACATTAAAATAACTCGTTATACCAATGATTGAGCGTAGTTATTCGCACATAACGATGGTAAGTAGATTCTTTTTGATACCGATGCTAATCTAAACATTACCATTTCAAGATCTATGATAATATAAGCTTTAGAGCCCAAAAAATTATATGTAAATACATATTTAAATCAATCAATTATGTCATTTAGAATTGCGTAAACTGATGTCGTATTGTTAATGTGTGACACTACATTTAATCTTGATTAAAATCATATTTCTCAGCGTTCACTTTATTCTTATTGTTGTTCTCGTTGTTATATTATCATTATTATTGTTGTTATTATTATGATTATTTCTATGATTATTATACGAAGCCTCGCATAGATAAGCGTAACAAATTTATTCAAAGTAATCTAGTGAAAAGGAATATTTAACGGACGAAGAATATCCAATTAGATATGTAGCGCGTACGCTCCTGCATTCTATCATGCCTTTAAATTCAACGAGGTAAATTGATTCTTCAAAAAAATTTGTCCCATCAACAAAGCCTTGTAAATGACAAGTGCCAAATAAATACTTCCCTGGCCGTGTTTAAAGTGCGTCACTCGTCGACCGTTTAAGTTTACAGAGAATGTTATACTTGTCTCGTCCACCTTGACGGTATGGTGCAGTCGAATACCAGTTCGGCCTTTATGTATGCACACTACAAATAACTGGTAGCCGAGAAATAAGCCCCCGTAAGAATACGGAAGAGAGTTTGCTGAATTGACTGTAAATAAGTTAGCGACCGACCTCGATCAATGTTAATTACTGCTCCCAAAAAGTCAATGAAATTCTTTTAGAGTAGTTGCACTTGGAGATTGCGACACGTGCGCTACTAGATGAATCTACTTATTCTTATTCCTATTAGTAATTGGTGTGATTTGGATTTGAATTTAATTTATAATTAAATATCTAATCATCGACATATCGTATTGATTACATCTTGCCTTATTTTTCCATTGTAGGAATTACTCTGAAATAATACGAAAAGAAGACTTTGGTGTTTCGATTTAATTTAATTAAAATACAAATTCTGTAAACTATTCGTTTACTTAGTTTGAAATAAAAAAGGTCATTAATCTTTTCAAAAGAACTGCTGTATTTTAAATAGACATTTGTATAAAATTATTTCAATTATTTTTTTTTACATTTCTTTGAATAATATGTTATATAAAACTAATTATAGATTTTTATATATGACCATATAGTGCAAATGCATGTATGTTTCCAGATACTCTGGTAATTTAATGTGAAGAGAAAGTGTGTTTCTTTTGTTTTTATGTTAAATAATAAAGTATTTTCTATTCACAATTTGTTGTATATTTATTCGAGATTTTTTTTTATACTAATTCACATAAAAATTATAATGTATCAGAATTATAATTTATAATATATTTCGAGCGCTATATAATACTTTAAAAATAAAAGAAACTCATATTGGTACAAACATGTAGTATATTATTAAAAATATCCTAGATCATCATCAATACCCGAAAATTAAATTTTTTTAGCATTGAAGAAATAAAAACTTAAAAACAAAAGTACCCGGAGCATAAAAATTGCATATTTTTAAATTTTAAGAATCTTCTTAATTAAAATATCAATCATAAAAGAATATTCTGAATCGTATATGCATATTAATTAAAGTTAAAAAATTTAATTTAAAAAAAAAACAACACAAAGTTTGCTAATAATTTAATTGATAATATTATTTAGTCTTTATATTATATTCCAAATTTTTATTGAAAATCTTCTTGGCTTCATAATTCCGTATACTCTATGCTGAATATTCATATTCCTATTGTAAAAATTAATAAAAAATTTTAATACTTGCCAATAACAGTTCTCTTTTAATATATACATAATAATATATACATAATTCATACTATAGATAAGATCTTATAAGAAGTAGTTAAATATTTTTCAAAATAAATTTAAACTCGATATTCGAGTACTAAGAATTTTCTTTTTTATTCTTTTAATTAATATTATAAATATTAATTAACAAAATAAAATTTGCAATAACATAAAATTGGTAAACATAACCTTTTTAGCTATAAATAAAAATATTATCGAAGAAATATAAATTAAAAATTTTTTATATAAGAAATTTCGTAAATTGAAATCTTAAAGGCGAATACTAACTTCATTAAAAATATTTTCTTTAATAAGTAATTCTTATTAAAATAGGTTTTAGTAAATGAATTAGTCATATTCCATTCTTTAAAAGACACTCATCCAATCATCATAATCAGTTTATATATTAAGGTTAAATTCTATTAATACCGTTTCCAAAATTGATAATCTAAAATATTTTAAATCCTAATTCATTAAACGTAAATGCCTACGAAAGCTGTTTCCGCCCACACAAAATATAAAGGTTACAAAATGAGGAAGTAAAAACTACATAGAATATATCTATGAATATTTAAGTGATATTGTTCTTATACATCTTAAGTATTATTAAATACGTAACGTTTCTAAAATGTTTTTTGTTATATTACAGATCTTGTAAAATAATATTCAAAATAAAAATATGTTCCTTTATTCTTATTCTGATATAAAATATTACTATGTTTTTATTTTTTATCATAATCATTAACAGTCTTTTTATTCATTCATCATTCATTTAGTTTGTCTAGTGATAAGCTTACAAAATTTATTTATTTTAGGAAAATTTTATTTAAAGAATAATTTATTTTACCAACATACTAGAAAAAGGCATTTTTATAAATTAATTTAAGTCATTATCATTATAAAAAGTAATTTTCCTTACTATATTGCGTTATTTTAGATTTTATTGTTTTTTAATTATATGCAACATAAGAATAACATTTTATATTTTTACAATATTATAAGAAACAAACATTTAATAAACGTTCAAAATATAAAGTTAGTCAAGTCATTTGATATATATATATGTGTGTGTGTGTGTGTGTGTGTGTGTGTTTTAAAAATAAATAGTTTTATATTTGTTATTTCCTCGCATTGTACATCTTTACTTTTAGAAAGACTCGAAAGGGTAATGGAACCATAAATTAATTTTAAAAATTTAGCCTTGTTTTGAAAATGCGTAAGAACATAAAACAGCGCGACATTAATGATTTTAATTAAAAATTAATTACAAGAATTCATTTCAAAATACCGAAAATACATTCGTCATATATTCTATTTTTATAAGAATTGAATCATCGACTTAATTTAATTTTAATCGGTTTTAAATGAAAATCATACAAAAGTTTAATGTCTAAGATGAATTTTTTCAAACCTATGAAAGATAATAATTAATGAATATAAATTATTATTTCTAATTTCAATTAATAATGAACACAGCAACCTTAACTCTTTTTTTTGTTTAATTATATATCGAAAATTAAATTCTTTATTAATTAAATTCTCTATTATTTTAATGAATTAAAACAATTTATTGCTTTATTAAATTATTTCATAATTATATATTTATTAAATATAAATTAGTTTAATATTGTAACATATTTATTACGATGTTCATTAAAGTAAACATTAATGCCATCTACAATAATTTTAAGAGTTTGGTATAAGAGCTCGGCATAGAACCAATGTCCGTAAATATAAATAATTGCATAAAAACAAAATCTTCTGTCCGAAAGTAATATGAGGTTGTGATGATCTTCAGTTATGGTAGCGTTGTCTACCCTAAAACGCTTTGTGGTTTTTATATAGATTTTGACGAGTCGAAGGAAAACGAAGAAAACACTAAGTTATGTAGGCTCACAAAGCGTTTTAAATATGCGTATTTAATTAATGTTGGTTTTGTTTTGAGTTTTCAAGGATGTCTCAAGTCATACTATACTTGAACCTTTTGTTAATTTATGTACTTATTTTTTAATACATAAACTAATAAATTTTCCGATGATGACAATGAAATTAATCACGCTCTTTTAAGGATTTCAATAACAGGAAATATAAATATTTACTTATGGCACCTAAACTTCATTATTATGAAGCATGCGTTTTAGAGCATAGAAATGAGTAATTGTTTATTAAAATATTCCTAACTTTTAATTTCATAAATTTCGTTAATCGATGTTCATTATACGGCGTTAACATGCATTTTCTACCAATAATTATGGTCAATATTTATTGGTTTAAATACACAATAATAATAATAATAATAATAACAACAACAGCAACAACAATAGCAAATAATAATAATAATAATAATAATAATAATAATAATAATAATAATAATAATAATAATAATAATAATAATATACTTCATATTTATTTCATATTTATTTGAAGAAAGATATCCTTATTTTATTTTTATTTATATTCATTTATTTTAAATAATTTTTCAAAATTTTAACTTTCCAATTATATCATTATTTAATTAATTATTTATTGAACCATCATTTAAATAATAAAATAAATATAATTAATAAAAATATAATTTTTTGCCATTATATTTTAAATTAAAGTTGTAGTTTTAATGACAGTTTATTCAAAAAGTTTTTTTATTCATATCAATTATGTAAAACTTTAGACGATTATTATATAATATAGTTAGTATTTTCATAAATAAAAAAGAATCTATAAAAGATAATAATACCAGTAATTTAATTGTGTTTTAATTTCATCAATCATCAATAATACGCTTACAAAGGAGCAAAGCATTTTACGCGCCATTTTTTGAACGTCTCAGTGTTAAAAAGTATAAGAACTACTATGATAGATTCAAGAACACATTTGACGCTAAAGTGTGTTACATTTTTAGCTCTTGTACTTGGATGTATATTCGCAACAAATTTCAACTAGAAGAAATATTTGCAAGAAATCCAACTTTAGAGTTTTATCATCAATGGTCAGCTAATCATACCTTATGCTGTATAAGGTGAACAAGTTAGTTATTTTAACGAATCCAGACAAATGAATAAAATATGTACATTTATATCAATAAGTTATCAATAAGTTATCAATAAGTTATCAATAAGTTATCAATAACATAGTATTTTCGTACAAGAAGGCATTGAAAATTATTTATCAAAATGTCACGACATCGTCATATTCGATCTATGAACTTTGCAGATGGTAATAGAATTATTTTAAATTTTATGGTTATGACAAAATATTTGTTCCTAATATTTTTTTATTTTATGAAATTTGGTTTGTTCTACAGAGTATGATTTATATGAAGACTTTTATGGACATTTAGATTCATATGTAAAGGAAGATGATAACTCCGCTTTTTCTAGTGGTATGTTATAATATAATATACTTACTATGCTTATTATTTTATTATTATTGAACGAATTGTTCAATTTCGTTCTCATTTCATAAATGTTACTCAAAATGGGTGACCGTTGTAAACTGGAAATATCAATTAATATTTTGCAAATATATAATTATTGAATTGTATGATATATATGTTATTCGTTCGCTAAGATTAATTCAATGTTATAATTAAAATAATAGACATTGTACTAGACAAGTGTAGACAATATATATATATATATGTATATGTATATGTATATATATATATATATATATTTATATAAATTCTATTGATTAAAACAGACAATAATAATAAGTATTACACAATTTATTTCATGAAAAATGAATTAAATTCTTTTGTATCATAAATTAAAAAATAAAAGCATAAACTAGAAAAAATAGAAAAAAAAGAGCAATGCCTTTTATGTATATGCCAAAGTATAAATATATATGCATATATAACGCAGTTTTATTACCAATTTAAAAACGCATTTTTCGCCAATTCAGAACCACACGAAATAGACGATGAAAAGCTGACATTATGCAGAGAATCTATTGGAGATTTACTTGAGGAAGTAATTTCTGAAACTGAATTACTTAAAATGATACCTCATTTTAATTATAATTCAGAAGCACTTATTCAAGCAGTTTTAAATCTGCAAGACGAAGGTTCATATTATTCTTTTTGTTTTAAAATTTGATTTAATTTTTATAATATGCTAAAATAAAAAAAAAATTTTATAGGTAAAAAAATCCAAAGTTTATCAGGTAAGATTTTTAAATATTATTTACTTAAAGCACTTAATCATGATAATAAATCTGAAATAATATTTTCTTTTTTTCCATGATGCGTTTCGTTTATTGGCAAGATAAGATTCTAAATTTAAAAATATTTTAAATAATTTTGGTAATGAAACGTCTTTTAATAAAATGAACGTAAATGTCGATAAAAAATCGAATTCTGAAAAAGATTGTGAAAGTGAGGAAACTGAAAAGTTTTCTTCTCTGTCTGAAATGATTTCTAACATTACAAAACCATTAGAAACAAATTCTAGTATTAATTGTTCACGTCCATCTGCTCCCGATTTGAGCGATTATTATTCCAAAAAGTTGGATAAAAAAACGGTTTCACATTCCCGGTTTGTGATACCAAAAATGAATTTTAAAACATCCAAACCAACATGTTCTAATTCTGATACCTCATCATTCAATTCTCTTTCTGACTTAACAGATCATTACTTAAATATATCACCTAAAAATAAGGAGGATAATGGAAAGTTTGTTGGTTCACCATTCCGCTTTAATACTTCTACAATTCCTTTTAAAATTACTAAATCAGACGATACAACAAATAATAAATCAGATGATAAATTTGATTCTCTTCATAGTCTGACAGAGTATCATTTGAAAATATTTAATGATAACGAGAATAATAAAAATTCTAGTAGCTCATCTGATATTTCAAATAATAATATAAAATGCGATAATACCAATTCTATCAATAATTTAAGTATTATTGATTCGAATCCAGAAAAAATTATTGTCCCTAATTTTGATTTTATGGCTCAGAATACAAGTAAAATCGAGCAAGGAAATAGTTTTGTTAATGAGGGTGTACAAAATATTTCTAATTTAACTTTAAATGAAATGGAAAATTCTAAATCTGTAATTCAACCTGATAATATTCTCAATTTATACAATGAAAATACTTTAACTAATCCGTTAGAATTAACTAAACAAGCAATAAAAGATGAATATATGTCTCATTATAAGAGTAATAAAAATTTTAAAATCTTAAGAAAATCAGTGTCACCATTTGGCAAAGTATTATGTAAAATGTATAAAACATCAAAGAATTATAGAATGAATGAAGAAATCAAAGTTTCAGAAAAACTGAAAATCCTTTTACGATTCGATTTTTCTAGTCCATCACCATACATCTTAAAAAGGGATTATTTAAAAAACAACAAAATATAAAAAAAATTTTTTTATTTTTTGAAAAATGGAAATATTGTATATTTTTGATTCTATGAAATAATCTGAAATTTCTTTAATGAATTTTTGATTGACAATTACTTATATATGTTATTGTAAATATATATTTATAAAAAAAATATGTATGCATTTTAAATTTTGTCGTTTATAAATATATTATTTAAGTTATTAAATTATATGAACGAAAAATTTTAATTTCATATTTTATATTCGAAATATTTTTTGTAAGAAACTACATTAATTTGAATTATTATTATTTGAAAATCGTGAATAAATATATGTTATGAATCTATTTATATTTATGTATCAATATATACCTATCATTTTAATTGATATTTAAGTAGTTTTAGAAATTTATTTATAGAAATTGTTTGGAAGTTAATATAACTCTTAAATAATTTCTATAAAGTTATAACTGAAAAATATTTACATGTACATTTAGTTTTCTAAATAAATTAACTTTAAAAAAGATTTCAGAGAAGAATACTATCTAAAATCAAAAAAAAAACCTAAACCGGTGAAAAAACCAATTAAAGTAGTGCCAATAAAATCTAAACTTATTGTTAAAGGCATTGATGTAAATACTACAAGAAATATAAACAATCTTTTAATGCTATCAAAATGTCCATGCATTAAGAAAAATTGGGGTCAAGTTCCCAAAAAAAGTAAAAAGCACAAGAAGAAAAGGCCAACGACAATACCAAATCTGGTTAGAAAATTTTATAATACAGATTAATTTTTTTAAATAATTTAATTATCTTACAATCAAATTCGTTTTAAAAAATAATATTCATATTTTTAATTTTATTTGATTAGAAAATGGTATTTTGCGTTTCAGGAGAAGTTGGACTTGTCAGGAACCGAGTCGCAAATCCCATCAGAGGATTCGATGTCCCTGGAAAAGCAGAAGCGACCCATTCACACAAGTAAGCGCAAGGATTGCACGAAGAATCTTAATCTACATTCATTTGAATTATTATTATTTGAAAATCGTAAATAAATATATGTTATGAATGTATTTATATGTATCAATCATTTTAATTGATATGTAAGTAGTTTTAAAAATTGTTTGAACGTTAATGTAATTCTTAAATAATTTTTATGTAGTTATAAATGAAAAACATTTGTATGCACATTTCATTTTCTAATTAAATTAATTTTAAAAAATATTCTGAAACAGAAAACTATGCGAAACCACAAAAATTACCCGAACCGATGGAATCACCAAATACAGTAGTGCCGACAAGTTCCAAAACTATTGTTAAAGACACTGGGGATCCAGTTCCCAAAAAAAGTAAAAAGCACAAGAAGAAAAGGCCAACGACAATACCAAATCTGGTTAGAAAATTTTATAATACAGATTAATTTTTTTAAATAATTTAATTATCTTACAATCAAATTCGTTTTAAAAAATAATATTCATATTTTTAATTTTATTTGATTAGAAAATGGTATTTTGCGTTTCAGGAGAAGTTGGACTTGTCAGGAACCGAGTCGCAAATCCCATCAGAGGATTCGATGTCCCTGGAAAAGCAGAAGCGACCCATTCACACAAGTAAGCGCAAGGATTGCACGAAGAATCTTAATCTACATTCATTTGAATTATTATTAT